>CM047001.1:48722374-49972374 GCA_025698465.1 Gossypium longicalyx
TGACATGGTCGTGTTAAAGGCCCTGCACAGTTTCACGCTGGCTAAACACATCGAGACACACTCGTGTCCCTAACCTGTGTGGAATTAATTCCTAATTTCAACCTACAGGGGTTTTCACACGGCCTGGCACACGCTCGTGTTCATGGCCTGTGTCCCTCACACGGCCATGACATGCCCGTGTCTCAGCCTGTGTCCAACAACCTTGACATTCTGTTTCTAATGTTAGCAACCATTTAAGGGCACATGGCCAACGCACACGCCCTTGTGCTAGGCCGTGTGGTGAATTTAATTTCACATTTAAGGTGCAGACTTCACGCGGCTTAGGCACACGCCCATGCCCAGAGGCTGTGTCCTCCATATGGCTGAGACATAGGGCCGTGTCTCTACTTGTGTGTTTACTACCATACACATTGACTTGAAATTTTAAGGTGCAAGGGAGACACGACTGCACGACACGCCTGCCGTGGATGACCAGTGTGTCACACATGACCTAGACATACACCCGTATGTCTACCGTGTGGACAAATGCAATGCTATCTACCAAGTCTTTTTGCCGCCCTTACTTGCACCAACCTACACAACAACAAATATCTCCAAACCACACAACAATATAAGACTAAAACAACCGCAACATGACATTCTAGCAAACCAAACATGCATTTGATCATTCATACATTTTGTTCATCCTTGGAAGCATCATCATTAACAATTATCAATAATGAATATTAGTCATCAACCATGGCCTAAAAAAAGAGAAGGTCTTCATCCCAAGCCAACACAATTGGCTAACTTAACAAAAGACTCGATCCCTATACATGTCATACTCAAGATAATAAAAATAACTATACCAAAAGCTTTGAGTGATAGTGTGAGCGATGCCTCGACGTTCCTTGATTGACTGGCTAATTTGACTACACTACAAGAAAATGGAAAGGAAAAGGGTAAGCACAAAGCTTAGTAAGTTGCATGTAAAATATCGAAGAACAACCATGTTACCACATGTGATCATACTCTTAATATATCATAACTCGCATAAAGAGTAAATGTTCATAACACAACTTACTCATATTCATTCCTCACTATTCATACAACAAGAATAGAGTTCACATATCATCAATTTCATATAAGTACCTATACCACTCACAATATGGTCATAAGCGCTATCATTTTGACATAAACCGTAAATTTCTTGTTGAACCATTTGGAATACTATAGGATAATCACTAAGTCTCAAACATAGGTACGATGCCAACGCCATGTTCCAAACATGGTCTTACATCGCTCTCTCACATCTAAGTCAATGCCATGTCCCGCATGGTCTTACATCGACTTTCATACATCGTGGCCGATGCCATGTCCCGCACAGTGTCTTACACTCGACACACATCAAGCCGATGCCATGTCCCGCAGAGGTCGTGACACTAGCTTGCATATCTTGAGGCTGATGCCGTGTCCTCAGACAGTGTCTTACATCGCTCTCAACTATCGATGTTGATGCCATGTCCCGGATAGGTCTTACACTAGCACACACATCACCCAAATGTCATGGCATGGATATCCAAATTATTCCTAAGGTTCAACTTGAGTCTCTACTACATCAATTCTCATCATCCACATTCACAAGAATAGTCCATAATTTATGCCATATTAATTATATAATACATAAATATAGACAAGTTACCTTATTTATGTACAACTTACCTCGGTACACAAAATATAGGCGAGTAATTGTATTTAATCCGCTTGCTTGCTTTTCCCAGTCTAGGTCCAGATTATGATTTCTTGATCTATAATAATAAAATTTCACTCATTTAATCATCACATTAACAAAAACATACTATAATTCACAATTCGGAAAAATGATCGTTTTGTCCTTAGACTTTACAAAAATTATGATTTTACCCTTAGGCTCGTAAATCAATTTTTATAGTGTTTCCTTATTAACCAAGCCTAGCCGAACTCTTTTTATACCTATAGCAACTCACAATTTCAAACATTTCACACAATTATCACCTATTTTACAAGCTTTACAAAATAGCCCATTTAGGTGTTTTCATGAAACCCCTTTCACAAAAGTTGTTTATTTACAGCCAAGATTCATTTTATTCCATAAAATTTAAGCTAAAACCATAAATGCTTTAATGGCAAAACCCTAGACTTTCATCCATTTTACAAAATAGTCCCCTTATTAGAAAGCTCATGCTACAAGGGTTCAAAAATACAAAAATCATCAAGAATAACCTTTTAAATGACTTACTTACAAGGATAAAAATGGCTGATATTTTTAGCTCTCTAAACCCCTTTAGTTGCTGAAAAAAATTGATGGACAAGATGACACTATAGCCTCTCTTTTCTTTATTTTTATTTTAGTCAAATAAGTCACCAGATGTCCACATAACCTAGTCAACATGACTCTCTTTTGTCCCCTATGGTCGCTACCTCTTTTAAAAGGGTCTAATTGCACTTTAAAGACCCTAAATTATGGTTCTCTAGCTATTTAACACACCTAGCTAGTAAAACAAAACTTTTTCCTTTATGCAATTTAGTCTTTTTCGTAATTGAGTTCACAATCGCTAAAATTAATTTACCAAAATTTTCATGCACTTATATAATCATGCTATAACACCAAAATAATAATAAAAAGATTTCTCTAGCTCAAGATTTGTGGTCTCGAAACCACTATTCTGACTAGGCCCAAAATCGAGCTGTTAAATGGATCGTTGAGGCTGTGTATTGATTACAAATAGCTCAACAAAGTTACAATAAAGAACAAGTACCCATTGCCTCAAATTGATGACTTGTTTGACTAGTTAAAGTGTGCTACTATATTTTTGAAGATCGATCTCTGATCTAGTTATTATCAACTACGGGTAAAAGATTCAGATGTTCCAAAGACAACTTTTTGAACCAGGTATAGACACTATGAGTTTAGTGTGATGCCATTCAGCTTGACTAATGCACCTGCAATGTTTATGGATTTGATGAACAGATTTTTCAACCCGCATTTGGACAGGTTTGTGGTGGTATTTATAGATGATATCTTGGTTTACTCTCGAGATGAAAATGGGCATGCTGAGCATTTGAGAATAATGTTGCAAACTCTGCAAGAGAAACAACTGTACGCCAAATTCAGTAAATGTGAATTTTGGCTATAGGAAGTTAGTTTTCTTGGGCATATAGTATCTGCTAAAGGTGTCAAAGTAGACCCGAATAAAATTTTAGCCATTGTTAATTGGAAGCCACCGAAGAATGTGTCTGAAATCTAAAGTTTTCTGGGACTAGCTGGTTATTATCGGAGGTTTGTAAAAAAATTTTCAATGATAGCTTCTCCGATGACTCGTTTATTGCAAAAAGATGTAAATTTTGAGTGGACTGACAAATGCCAGTAGAGTTTTGATAGATTAAAAGCTTTATTGACAGAAGCTCTAGTGTTAGTTCAGCCAAAATCGGGTAAGGAATTTATAGTTTATAGTGATGCATCATTGAATGGTTTAGGCTGTGTCTTGATGCAAGAAGGTAAAGTAGTAGCCTATGCTTCAAGACAGCTGAAGCCATGTGAAAAAAACTAGTCGACACATGATCTTGAATTAGCAGCCATAGTGTTTGCATTGAAAATCTGGCAACATTACTTATTTGGTGGAAAATGTCACATATTCACTGATCATAAAAGTTTGGAATACTTAATGACACAAAAAGATTTGAATTTGAGACAGCGTAGATGGCTTGAGTTATTGAAAGATTATGATCTTGTTATTGACTACCATCCGGAAAAGGCCAACGTAGTGGCAGATGCTTTGAAAAGAAAATCCTTGTTTTCCTTGCGAGCTATGAATACTCGATTATCTTTGTCTGATGATGGTTCAGTCATAACTGAGTTAAAAGCTAGACAAATGTTTTTGCAATAGATCTCTGAAACTCAAAAAAATGATAGTAAGTTGCAAGCAAAACGGGTACAAAGAGAATCGATTCCTAACTCAGAATTTAGATCGGGACTGATGATTGTTTGTTATTCAGAGGCAGAGTATGTGTACCAAAAGGTTCAGAACTAGTACAGAATATTTTGAATGAAGCTCACAATGGTAACATGTCTACACATCCTGGTAGTAATAAAATGTATAATAATCTGAAAAAGATGTATTGGTGGTCGGGAATGAAACGAGATATTTCTAAGTTTGTATCCAAGTGTTTGATATGTCAGCAAGTAAAAGTTGAACACTAGTTGCCTTCTGGACTATTACTGCCAGTTACAATACCAGAATGGAAATGGGAAAGAATTACCGTGGACTTTGTAACGGGATTACCCCTGTCTCCAAAGAAGAAAGATGTCATTTGGGTAATCATTGATCGGTTGACAACGTCTGCACACTTTATTCCGGTATGTATGGATTATTCCTTGGATAAATTGGCAGAATTATACGTTTTTGAGATTGTTAGATTGCATGAAGTTCCTATCTCTATTATTTCAAATAGAGATCCTCGATTTACTTCTCGATTCTGGAGCAAATTGCAAGAATCTCTCTGGGTATTTAGTTACACTTTAATCATGCATTTCATCCCAGTGCGGATGGCCAATCTGAACAAGTAATATAGATCTTGGAAGATAAGTTTTGATGTTGTATGCTTGAGTTTGAAGGTAATCGGGAAAAGTATTTGCCTTTGGTTGAATTTGCTTATAATAATAGTTATCGGTCTAGTATTAAAATTGCACCGTATGAAGCCTTGTATGGTCGCAAATGTAGAACTCCATTGTATTGGATAGAACTTAGTGAGAAAAAGTTACACAGAATTGACTTGGTCCGAGAGACTGAAGAAAAGATAAAAGTAATTTGAGACAATTTGAAAGCAACCTCTGATCATCAAAAGTCCTACGCTGATTTGAAACGGAAAGAAATAGAATTTCAAGTCGGTGACAAAGTGTTATTATAATGATTTTGGGCTTAGTCAGAACAGTGGTTTCGGGACCACAAATCCGACGAGGAAAATTTTATTTTTATTTTATTTTTATGGTCTATGGTTTCACAAAGTGATTTCATGAAAATTTCATTCGAAAATTTCGACGTTTGGGCACTCAATTTAGTCAAAAGCACTAAATCGTAAAATGTGCAAAACTTGAGTTCTAGAAGCTAGAGGTGTCTAATTGCTATGAAATTTTAAATTGTAGGTCCTTAAATGGTAATTATACCATTGGTTAATTATTTGGACAAAATTGGACATGAAATAGGTGAAATAGAATATTTTTAAGTTAGGGGCATTTTGGTCATTTAGTAATTAAAATGAATTAAAAATAAAATTAAAAGCCAATTTTTGTCCATATTCAGCCCCATGGACGAATTTCACAAGGGGAAACCATGGCTATGGTTTTCAAGCTTCAAGCCCGATTATAAGTCCATTTCTTGCCCGTTTTTAATGATTTTTACGTTTTTAAAACCCTCGTAACAAGATCTACCTATTTCAACCATTTATTTGAGTTATGATGAAGGTATAGGGTTTGAACCATGTTAGAAATTTGTGCATTTTGATGTTTAATGGTAGATTATGCATGTTTATGGTTGGAGAAACAACTTTTGTTAAGTGATTTTAGGTGAAAATGCTTAAAAGGACTAAATTGTAAAAGTTATAAAATATGTAGTAAAAGTGTGTTCTAGTGAAAATTGTGGGCTGTTATAGTTATGAAAACGGTTCAGCTAGGCTTAAAGTACAAAAAATTGAATAAAAATCATTTTACGAGCCTAGGGGAAAATGTATAAATATGACAAAGTTTTGGGGTAAAAATGTAATTTTGGCATAAAATGATTTTTGGGTCACAATGAATAATGTGACTAATAAATAAGCTAAATGTGATGTTATAGATCAAAGAAAATGAGGTTCGGACCTAGAACGGGGGAAAAACGAGTAATTGACGATTAGGTCCCTCTTTGCCATTTTTGGTGTCAAGGTAAGTTCATGTGTAAATAATGCAATATTGTATCATGTTTTAATGCTTAATTAATGTATGAATTTCTATGTTTAATTTTTACAATGAGTGTATGAATGATACCATGGTCAATGAGAATGACATTGTGAACGAGTTCGACAAAGATGAAACGTCGAGAAAATCCTGTTTGAACCTTAGGAATAGTTTAGGATACAAGCGACATGTCACTAGGAACTATGTGATTATGAGCTCTTGATATTATGTGTATATGTGACTATGTGAATTCAGGTGCTGGTCTTGTACGTTCTATCAGTGGCTGGGTAGCTCGGCATGTGTTGCAGGTACCTATCAGCTTGTGTGAGCAGCTCGTGTTGTTACGTCTTAACTGTCAGCTTGTGTGAGTAGGCCCGTGATTAGCTCAAGAACGAGCAATGTGTGATATGTGATGTGAGGTAGCAAGTGGCTATGTATGAGGCACTATGTGCAAGCTTTTTTAGTGTATCCGATAGTATTCTAAGTGTTCAACGAGTAAATCAGTGAATTATGTGACAAGTAAGTCAATCATGAGGAATATGAGAATGTGCTATGAGTTAGTACAGGTATGTACTTATAACCTATGAGTAAAGGTCTCGGTATACTATGAATATGTGGTAAGAATGCATACGAGAAAGTTATGCTTGTGAAATATTGATAGTCATGTGACTAATGATCTACAATTATGATAAATGGATGTATGATAAGATTTGAAAATAATCATGTGTTAGGCTTATGAGCCTAATTGAGTTGGGATATAGTACAATGTATATACTTAAGTTGTGATTTAATAGATATGTGAAAGATTGTTAAGCTATATGTTGAAATTATGATTACTCGTAAATGATGTGCGTGTTGTTAAGCAAATTGAAATAACTTGTTAATAATGTGATATGCTATAATGGGGAGATTATGGTTGCTAGCCTAATGACAAAACAATATAATTAATGTGTGTAAGATAAAAGAGTAAGTATTATGAATGAGTATGTGGTAATCATGGGATTTAATGCAAATTGTAATAGTATCATCATGGATAGATAAGGTAAATAAATGCTAATAGTTGTTCTTATTTGCATATGAACTTACTAAGCTTTGAAGCTTACTCCCCTTTCCTTTCCCATGTCTCATAAGGTTAATAAGCTAGCTCGAGTTGGAGATTACCGAAGATGTTATCACACTATCAAGATATCATCGTGGGGTAAAAGTGAATACAAACCTCTTAAGTTTATGGCATGCATAGGGACTTAGTCATTTGGTGTATGAGTCATTATGATTTGGCTAAATATATTAGCTTGTGATGGTTAAAGGTTTGATGTAATATGTAGCCATGTAAATTGGCTTATATTGGTCAATGAATGGTATGTAAATATTTTTTAATGACTAGCTATTGGAATGGCTAGTTATGGATATGCTTTGGTGTTTTGTATGTCTAAATGAAAGTTAATACAAAGAAATCATGAAAGAGTAAAATTACCATTAAAACAGTTTTGGATAACAGCAGTAGTACAACTTTGAAAAATCACCAAAAATTTTAGAAATTGAATTAGAGGTTGAATAAAATATGAAATTAAATATTATTGAGTATAGTTTTACATAGAAGAAACGTTGTAAGCAAAATAATTTTATTTTATGAGATATTTGAATTTTTGTGAGAAAAGGTTAGAATTATTTCGGGTTCCCCTGTTTTGAATTTGGAAAATCATTAAAAATTGTATAAACATACTTGGCGGTTTAAATTTATATGTTTAATTTCTTAATGAGTCTAATTTCAAGAAAAACAAATGGGAACATCATCCGAATCCTATACTAAGAGATAATTAATCTTTAGTGAAGAAAGGTCGAAACTGTTAAACAACAGAATAGGGACAAATTTGAAGAATTAACTGTACTTATTGGCTAAATCATAAATTTTGAAGATTTTATGGTAGGAGGGTATTTGAGTTTAGTTTCGGAAAAATCAAGCAGATCTTAATTTAGAGTTTTGTAGCTCAAGATATAAATAATTTAGTAACTATGACTCAAGTGGACAATTTTGTTATGAACAGTAAATAATTGTTTTGATATGTTTAAGCCTTGATTATGGTTGTGTTGGTAGCTTAATTGTGCCATGTTAAGTTCCATTAGAAGTGTGTATGTGAGTGCACAAATGAGGGTGGCAAATGGCTTGTAAATAGCCATTTCCTTGGCCACACACGTGTCTACCGTGTGAAGGACATGGCCCCGAGACACGGGCGTGTGACTTGGCCGTGTGACCCCAAATTGTGCTTGACATCACAAACAAAGAGTTACACGGGCTGAGCACACGGGTGTGTCCCAAGCCACACGGGCTTGTGACTCTCCAAAGTACAGTTAATTCTTCAAATTTGTCCCTATTCTGTTGTTTAACAGTTTCGACCTTTCTTCACTAAAGATTAATTATCTCTTAGTATAGGATTCGGATGATGTTCCCATTTGTTTTTCTTGAAATTAGACTCATTAAGAAATTAAACATATAAATTTAAACCGCCAAGTATGTTTATACAATTTTTAATGATTTTCCAAATTCAAAACAGGGGAACCCGAAATCATTCTAACCTTTTCTCACAAAAATTCAAATATCTCATAAAATAAAATTATTTTGCTTACAACGTTTCTTCTATGTAAAACTATACTCAATAATATTTAATTTCATATTTTATTCAACCTCTAATTCGATTTCTAAAATTTTTGGTGATTTTTCAAAGTTGTACTACTGCATGTTATCCAAAACTGTTTTTAATGGTAATTTTACTCTTTCATGATTTCTTTGTATTAACTTTCATTTAGACATACATAACACTAAAGCATATCCATAACTAGCCATTCCAATAGCTAGTCATTAAAAATATTTACATACCATTCATTGACCAATATAAGCCAATTTACATGGCTACATATTACATCAAACCTTTAACCATCACAAGCTAATATATTTAGCCAAATCATAATGACTCATACACCAAATGACTAAGTCCCTATACATGCCATAAACTTAAGAGGTTTGTATTCACTTTTACCCTACGATGATATTTTGATAGTGTGATAACATCTTCGGTAATCTCCAACTCGAGCTAACTTATTAACCTTATGAGACATGGGAAAGGAAAGGGGAGTAAGCTTCAAAGCTTAGTAAGTTCATATGCAAATAAGAACAACTATTAGCATTTATTTACCTTATCTATCCATGATGATACTATTACAATTTGCATTAAATCCCATGATTACCACATACTCATTCATAATACTTACTCTTTTATCTTACACACATTAATTATATTGTTTTGTCATTAGGCTAGCAACCATAATCTCCCCATTATAGCATATCACATTATTAACAAGTTATTTCAATTTGCTTAACAACACGCACATCATTTACTTAGTAATCATAATTTCAACATATAGCTTAACAATCTTTCACATATCTATTAAATCACAACTTAAGTATATACATTGTACTATATCCTCAACTCAATTAGGCTCATAAGCCTAACACATGATTATTTTCAAATCTTATCATACATCCATTTATCATAATTGTAGATCATTAGTCACATGACTATCAATATTTCACAAGCATAACTTTCTCGTATGCATTCTTACCACATATTCATAGTATACCGAGACCTTTACTCATAGGTTATAAGTACATACCTGTACTAACTCATAGCACATTCTCATATTCCTCATGATTGACTTACTTGTCACATAATTCACTCGATTTACTCGTTGAACACTTAGAATACTATCTGATACACGAAAAGCTTGCACATAGTGCCTCATACATAGCCACTTGCTACCTCACATCACATATCACACATTGCTCATTCTTGAGCTAATCACGAACCTACTCACACAAGTCGACGCTTAAGACGTAATAACACGAGCCGCTCACACAAGTCGATAGGTACTTGCAACACATGCCGAGCTACCCAATGCATCGATAGAACGTATAAGAAGACCAGCACCTGAATTCACATAGTCACATATACACATAATATCAAGAGCTCATAATCACATAGTTCCTAGTGACATGTCGCTTGTATCCTAAACTATTCCTAAGGTTCAAACAGATTTTCTCGATGTTTCATCTTTGTCGAACTCGCTCACAATGTCATTCTCATTGACCATGGTATCATTCATACACTCATTGTAAAAATTAAACATAGAAATTCATACATTAATTAAGCATTAAAACATGATACAATATTGCATTATTTACACATGAACTTACCTCGACACCAAAAATGGCAAAAGAGGGACCTAATCACAATTACTCGTTTTTCCCCCGTTTTAGGTCCGAACCTCATTTTCTTTGATCTATAACATCACATTTAGCTTATTTATTAGTCACATTATTCATTGTGACCCAAAAATCATTTTATGCCAAAATTACATTTTTACCCCAAAACTTTGTCATATTTATACATTTTCCCCTAGGCTCGTAAAATTATTTTTATTCAATTTTTTGTACTTTAAGCCTAGCTGAACCGTTTTCATAACTATAACAGCCCACAATTTTCACTAGAACACACTTTTACTACATATTTTATAACTTTTACAATTTAGTCCTTTTAAGCATTTTCACCTAAAATCACTTAACAAAAGTTGTTTCTCCAACCATAAACATGCATAATCTACCATTAAACATCAAAATGCACAAATTTCTAACATGGTTCAAACCCTATACCTTCATCATAACTCAAATAAATGGTTGAAATAGGTAGATCTTGTTACGAGGGTTTTAAAACGTAAAAATCATTAAAAACTGGGCAAGAAATGACTTATAATTGGGCTTGAAGCTTGAAAACCATAGCCATGGTTTTCCTTGTGAAATTCGTCCATGAGGCTGAATATGGACAAAAATTGGCTTTTAATTTTATTTTTAATTCATTTTAATTACTAAATGACCAAAATGCCCCTAACTTAAAAATATTCTATTTCACCTATTTCATGTCCAATTTTGTCCAAAAAATTAACCAATGGTATAATTACCATTTAAGGACCTACAATTTAAAATTTCATAGCAATTAGACACCTCTAGCTTCTAGAACTCAAGTTTTGCACATTTTACGATTTAGTGCTTTTGACTAAATTGAGTGCCCAAACGTCGAAATTTTCGAATGAAATTTTCATGAAATCACTTTGTGAAACCATAGACCATAAAAATAAAATAAAAATAAAATTTTCCTCGTCGGATTTGTGGTCCCGAAACCACTGTTCTGACTAAGCCCAAAATCAGGCTGTTACAATAACACTTTGTCACCGACTTGAAATTCTATTTCTTTCCGTTTCAAATCAGCGTAGGACTTTTGATGATCAGAGGTTGCTTTCAAATTGTCTCAAATTACTTTTATCTTTTCTTCAGTCTCTCGGACCAAGTCAATTCTGTGTAACTTTTTCTCACTAAGTTCTATCCAATACAATGGAGTTCTACATTTGCGACCATACAAGGCTTCATACGGTGCAATTTTAATACTAGACTGATAACTATTATTATAAGCAAATTCAACCAAAGGCAAATACTTTTCCCAGTTACCTTCAAACTCAAGCATACAACATCAAAACTTATCTTCCAAGATCTATATTACTTGTTCAGATTGGCCATCTATCTGGGGATGAAATGCAGTATTAAAGTGTAACTAAATACCCAGAGATTCTTGCAATTTGCTCCAGAATCGAGAAGTAAATCGAGGATCTCTATTTGAAATAATAGAGATAGGAACTTCATGCAATCTAACAATCTCAAAAACGTATAATTCTGCCAATTTATCCAAGGAATAATCCATACATACCGGAATAAAGTGTGCAGACGTTGTCAACCGATCAATGATTACCCTAATGACATCTTTCTTCTTTGGAGATAGGGGTAATCCCGTTACAAAGTCCACGGTAATTCTTTCCCATTTCCATTCCGGTATTGTAACTGGCAGTAATAGTCCAGAAGGCAACTAGTGTTCAACTTTTTACTTGGCCGACATATCAAACACTTGGATACAAACTTAGAAATATCTCATTTCATTCCCGACCACCAATACATCTTTTCAGATTATTATACATTTTATTACTACCAGATGTGTAGACATGTTACCATTGTGAGCTTCATTCAAAATATTCTCAGACTAGTTCTCAACCTTTTGGTACACATACTCATCTCCTGAATAACAAACAATCATCATTCCCGATCTAAATTCGAAAGTTAGGAATCGATTCTCTTTGTACCCGCTTTGCTTGCAACTTACTATCATTTTTCCGAGTTTCGTAGATCTATTGCAAAAACATTTGTCTAGCTTTTAACTCGCTTATGACCGAACCATCATCGACAAAGATAATCGAGTATTCATAGCTCGTAAGGAAAACAAGGATTTTCTTTTCAAAGCATCTGCCACTACGTTAGCCTTTTCTGGATGGTAGTCAATAACAAGATCATAATCTTTCAATAACTCAAGCCATCTACGCTGTCTCAAATTCAAATCTTTTTGTGTCATTAAGTATTCCAAACTTTTATGATCAGTGAATAAGTGACATTTTTCACCAAATAAGTAATGTTGCCAGATTTTCAATGCAAACACTATGGCTGCTAATTCAAGATCATGTGTCGACTAGTTTTTTTTCACATGGCTTCAGCTGTCTTGAAGCATAGGCTACTACTTTACCTTCTTGCATTAAGACACAGCCTAAACCATTCAATGATGCATCACTATAAACTATAAATTCCTTACCCGATTTTGGCTGAACTAACACTAGAGCTTCTGTCAATAAAGCTTTTAATCTATCAAAACTCTACTGGCATTTGTCAGTCCACTCAAAATTTACATCTTTTTGCAATAAACGAGTCATCGGAGAAGCTATCATTGAAATTTTTTTTACAAACCTCCGATAATAACCAGCTAGTCCCAGAAAACTTTAGATTTCAGACACATTCTTCGGTGGCTTCCAATTAACAATGGCTAAAATTTTATTCGGGTCTACTTTGACACCTTTAGCAGATACTATATGCCCAAGAAAACTAACTTCCTATAGCCAAAATTCACATTTACTGAATTTGGCGCACAGTTGTTTCTCTTGCAGAGTTTGCAACATTATTCTCAAATGCTCAGCATGCCCATTTTCATCTCGAGAGTAAACCAAGATATCATCTATAAATACCACCACAAACCTGTCCAAATGCGGGTTGAAAAATCTGTTCATCAAATCCATAAACATTACAGGTGCATTAGTCAAGCTGAATGGCATCACACTAAACTCATAGTGTCTATACCTGGTTCAAAAAGTTGTCTTTGGAACATCTGAATCTTTTACCCGTAGTTGATAATAACTAGAACAGAGATCGATCTTCAAAAATATAGTAGCACACTTTAACTAGTCAAACAAGTCATCAATTTGAGGCAATGGGTACTTGTTCTTTATTGTAACTTTGTTGAGCTATTTGTAATCAATACACAGCCTCGACGATCCATTTAACAGCTCAATTTTGGGCCTAGTCAGAATAGTGGTTTCGAGACCACAAATCATGAGCTAGAGAAATCTTTTTATTATTATTTTGGTGTTATAGCATGATTATTTAAGTGCATGAAAATTTTGGTAAATTAATTTTAGCGATTGTGAACTCAATTACGAAAAAAAACTAAATTGCATAAAGGGAAAAAGTTTTGTTTTACTAGCTAGGTGTGTTAAATAGCTAGAGAACCATAATTTAGGGTCTTTAAAGTGCAATTAGACCCTTTTAAAAGAGGTAGCCGGCCATAAGGGACAAAGAGAGTCATGTTGACTAGGTTATGTGGACATCTGGTGACTTATTTGACTAAAATATAAATAAAGAAAAGAGAGGCTATAGTGTCATCTTGTCCACCAATTTTTTCAGCAACTAAGGGGGTTTAGAGAGCTAAAAATATCAGCCATTTTTATCCCTTGTAAGTAAGTCATTTAGAAGGTTATTCTTGATGATTTTTGTATTTTTGAACCCCTTGTAGCATGAGCTTTCTAATAAGGGGACTATTTTGTAAAATGGATGAAAGTCTAGGGTTTTGCCATGAAACCATTTATGGTTTTAGCTGAAATTTTATGAAATAAAATGAATCTTGGCTGTAAATAAACAACTTTTGTGAAAGGGGTTTCATGAAAACACCTAAATGGGTTATTTTGTAAAGCTTGTAAAATAGGTGATAATTGTGTGAAATGTTTGAAATTGTGAGTTGCTATAGGTATAAAAAGAGTTCGGCTAGGCTTGGTTAATAAGGAAACACTATAAAAATTGATTTACGAGCCTAAGGGTAAAATCATAATTTTTGTAAAGTCTAAGGACAAAACGATCATTTTTTCGAATTGTGAATTGTAGTATGTTTTTGTTAATGTGATGATTAAATGAGTGAAATTTTATTATTATAGATCAAGAAATACGCAATCTGGACCTAGACTGGGGAAAAGCCAAGCAAGCGGATTAAATACAATTACTTGCCTATATTTTGTGTACCGAGGTAAGTTGTACATAAATAAGGTAACTTATCTATATTTATGTATTATATAATTAATATGGCATAAATTATGGACTATTGCTGTGAATGTGGATGATGAGAATTGATGTAGTAGAGACTCCAAGTTGAACCTTAGGAATAATTTGGATATCCATGCCATGACATTTGGGTGATGTATGTGCTAGTGTAAGACCTATCTGGGACATGGCATCAACATCGATAGTTGAGAGCCAAAGCAAGACTGCCTTCAGGACACGGCATCAGCCTCAAGATATGCAAGCTAGTGTACGACCTCTCTGGGACATGGTATCGGCTTGATGTGTGTCAGTGTAAGACCTGTCTGGGACATGGCATCGGCCACGATGTATGGAAGTCAGTGTAAGACCTGTCTGGGACATGGCATTGACTTAGATGTGAGAGCCAGTGTAAGACCATGTTTGGAACATGGCGTTGGCATCGTACCCTATGTTTGAGACTTAGTGATTATCCTATAGTATTCCAAATGGTTCAACAAGAAATTTAAGGTTTATGTCAAAATGATAGCGCTTATGACCATATTGTGAGTGGTATAGGTACTTATATGAAATTGATGATATGTGAACTCTATTCTTGTTGTATGAATAGCGAGGAATGAATATGAGTAAGTTGTGTTATGAACATTTACTCTTTGTACGAGTTATGATATATTAAGAGTATGATCACATGTGGTAACATGGTTGTTCTTCGATATTTTACATGCAACTTACTAAGCTTTGTGCTTACCCTTTTCCTTTCCATTTTCTTGTAGTGTAGTCAAATTAGCCCGTCAATCAAGGAACGTCTGAGGCATCGCTCACACTATCACTCAAAGCTTTTGGTATAGTTATTTTTATTATCTTGAGTATGACATGTATAGGGATCGAGTCTTTTTGTTAAGTTAGCCAATTGTGTTGGCTTGGGATGAAGACCTTCTCTTTTTTTTAGGCCATGGTTGATGACTAATATTCATTATTGATAGTTAATGATGATGCTTCCAAGGATGAACAAAATGTATGAATGATCAAATGCATGTTTGGTTTGCTAGAATGTCATGTTGCGATTGTTTTAGTCTTATATTGTTGTGTGGTTTGAAGATATTTGTTGTTGTGTAGGTTGGTGCAAGTAAGGGCGACAAAAAGACTTGGTAGATAGCATTGCATTTGTCCACACGGGTAGACATACGGGTGTATGTCTAGGTCATGTGTGACACACGGTCAGCCCCATGGGCGTGTCGTCTGGTCGTGTGTCCCCTGCACCTTAAAATTTCAAGTCAATGTGTATGGTAGTAAACACACAAGTAGAGACACGGCCCTATGTCTCACCCATATGGAGGACACACCTCTGGGCATGGGCGCAGCCTAAGCCGCGTGAAGTCTGCACCTTTAAATGTGAAATTAAATTCACCACACGCCCAGCACAAGGGCGCGTGTGCGCTGGCCATGTGCCCTTAAATGGTTGCTAACGCCGAAAAAGTAATGTCAAGGTTGTTGGACACAGGCTGAGACACGGGCATGTCATGGCCGTGTGAGGGACACAGGCCATGAACACGAGCGTGTGCCAGGCCGTGTGAAAACCCCTGTAGGTTGAAATTAGGAATTAATTCCACACAAAGTTAGGGACACGAGTGTGTCTCGATGTGTTTAGCCCGTGAACTCAGATGTGCCTTTAACAAAGACATGTCATGTCAAGAAGGCCACACGGGCGTGTGCCCCTGTTTCAAGAGTCATTTTCCAGAGTTCTTTAAAGGACTCGATTTGGTTCCAAATTTTCTTTAAAGCTTGTTCTGGGCCTCGTAGGCCCATAATAAGGAATTCTAGACAATGTTTGAAAAGTTTTAAGTTTGATCAAGTTTTTATGATTTGTAAATGTTTGAATGCATGTGTTTAAGTTTAGTAATGCCTCGTACTCAATCCCGGCCTCAAACTCGGGTAAGGCGTGTTACATTTAGTGGTATCAGAGCTATGGTTTAGTTGATTCTAGGACTAACCTAGCGTGAGTACGAGTCTAGCTATACACGTCATCGTTGTATATTGATAGTGTGACGACTCCTGACGAATATAAATCATGTTTTTATATAGTAAATGGATCCCGACAGAGCTATGTCAGACGATGTGGAAAGTAATACGCCAGCTCCCGTTGAAGGGACTGAGCCAGTTGAAAGTGAGCCTGTGACGATGAGTCAGGGCAGAGGGGCTAGAGAAGCCTACCTTTGTGTGATGGATGCTTGGTACTCGGAGTTCGTTCGTGTGAATTCAAACACTCCACCTCCCCCATCTCTTTCGGCCCCACAGCCTGCCCCCATAGCTCCTCATGGAGTAGAAATCATTAGGAGAGAGAAACCTCTAGTAGACAGAATTCGAAAGCATGGGGCTAACGAATTTTGGACTAGTGTTGATGATGAACCGAAGAGAGCAGAGTTCTGGTTAGAAAATACCATCAGAGCATTTGATGAGCTATCGTGCACGCCGGATGCTCGGCCTACCAATGGTGGAATACTCTCGTGTCAGTGGTACCGAGAGAGAGTAACTTGGGAATTCTACCAGGAAGAGTTTCGTAAAAAGTATATTAGCCAAAGGTTTATCGATCAAAAAAGGAAGAAATTCCTTGAACTGAAGTAAGGTCGTATGACAGTGACGGGGTACGAGCACGATTTTGTGAGGCTCAGCAAGAATACGCAGGAGTGCGTATCTACATAAGCCACCATGTGCAAAAGCTTTGAAGATGGTCTGAATGAAGACATTCGTCTATTAGTTGGCATCATAGAGTTGAGGGAGTTTGTGGTACTTGTTGAGATAGCTTGCAAGACCAAAAAATTGGCCAAAGAGAAGAAAAGAGCTGACATTAAGTCTCGTGACTCAAAGAAAAGATAGATGGGGAAATCACACCAGACCTCATCCAAGAGATCGAGAGAGTTTTCTGCTCGATCAAATGCATCAGTAGGATTCTTGAGCAGAAACAAGAACAAGCAGCATGCAGTGTCTAAAGCTCAAACCACTTCTATTGCGAGTGTTAGTAGTACTCGACCAAATGCACTGTAATGTTCACAAGATGCGGTGAGACGTCATTTTTGTGAGTGCCGAGGTAATGAAAGAGGCTGTTTCAAATGAGGGTCGCTGGACCATTTTAATCGTAGTTGTCCCGAGATGGTCGAGAAAGACAATGATCAAGGTGTGAGATCGGGTAACGCCCCTTCGAGGGGTAGACCACATAAGAACCTGAGAAGTGGGGCTAGTAGTAGAGGTGCGCCTAGAAATGCTACTGTGAGGTCCAAGGGTAGAGCGCCTGCAAGGACTTATGCCATTCGCGCTTGTGAAGAGGCTGCGTCTCCTGATGTGATTACGAGTACCATTCCTATCCATGACATACTTGTTGTGCTTTGATTGATCTGGGGTCTACCCATTCCTATATTTGTATTAAATTGATACCCAATATGAACATGCTAGTCGAGTCCACTGAAATTGTAGTAAGAGTGTCTAACTCGTTAGGCAAACATTTGTTAGTAGACCAAGTATGTAGAAACTGTTCCTTAACAATTAGAGGTCATTGTTTTCTGGCTAACCTTATGTTATTGCCGTTTGACGAATTCGATGTAATCCTCGGTACGGACTGGTTGACTTCTCATGGTGTTGTAGTGGATTTTGGATGAAAAGTTATAGAGTTGAAATGTGAAAGCGGGGATGTTCTTCAGGTTGAGTCAGGTGAAGCAGATAGCTTGTCTCAGAGTAATGTCGCTTTTGACTACGGAAAGATATTTGAGAAAAGGGTGCGAAGATTATCTTGCTTTTGTGTTGAATACTCAAGTATCCAAGTGAAGATCAAGTCGCATCAAAGTGGTATGTGAGTACTCGGATGTGTTTCTGGAAGAATTGCTTGGATTGCCCCCAACTAGGGAAGTTGAGTTTGGTATCGAGTTAGTCCCTGGTGCGGCACCTATCTCGATTGCTCCGTATAGGATGGCTCCAACAAATCTAAAAGAGTTGAAAGTACAAATGCAAGAGTTAACTGATAAGTTTTTATGAGACCGAGCTATTCTCCATAGGGTGCTCCGGTACTTTTTATGAAAAAGAAAGACAGGTCGATGAGGTTATGTATAGACTACAGACAACTCAACAAGGTGACTGTGAAGAACAAATACCCTTTGCCAAGAATCGACGATCTATTTGACCAGTTGAAAGGAGCCACTATGTTTTCAAAGATTAACTTGAGGTTCGATTATTACCACTTTAGAGTAAAGGAGCAAGATGTGCCGAAACTACTTTTCAAACAAGGTATGGTCATTATGAGTTTCTTGTCATGCCCTTTGGTTTAACAAATACCCCTGCGGTGTTCATGGACTTAATGAACCGCATTTTCTAATCGTATTTAGATAAGTTTGTTGTGGTCTTTATCGATGATATATTAATTTATTCTTGTGATGAAAGAGAGCACGCGGAGCATTTGAGAACTATTTTGCAGACCTTAAGAGATAACCAGTTGTGTGTCAAGTTTAGTAAAAGTGAGTTTTGGCTCTGAGAGGTCAGATTCCTTGGACACATCGTATCCTGTAATGGGATTAGAGTTGATTCGAGTAAGATCTCGGCTCTTGTTGAGTGGAAACCGTCGAGGAATGTATAGGAGATTAGACTCTTCCTAGGCTTAACAGGGTACTACCGATGATTCGTTAAAGGATTCTCTATAATACCTACTCCGATCATGAGGTTACTGCAAAAAGAAGTCAAGTTCGAATGGACAGCTAAGAGCCAACAGAGTTTTGAGACATTAAAGGCTTTATTGATCGAAGCCCCAGTTTTAGTGCAACCAGAAACGGGAAAGGAATTTATGGTATATAGCGACGCCTCCTTAAATGGATTGGGGTGCGTGCTCATTCAAGAAATTTAGGTTGTAGCCTACGCCTCGAGACCGTTGAAGCCACACGAGAAAAACTACTTGACGCACAATTTAGAGTTGACCGCCATCGTGTTTGCATTAAAAATATGGAGACACCATTTGTATGGTGAAAAATGTCGAGTGTTCACCGACCATAAAAGTCTCAAGTATTTGATGACTCAAAAGGATTTGAACTTACGGGAACAGAAATGGTTAGAGTTGATAAAAGACTATAAGTTGATAATCGACTAACACCCAGGAAAGGCGAATGTAGTCATCGACACTCTGAGTAAAAAGTCATTATTCGCCTTGAGGGCTATGAATACTCAGTTGTCTGTGGCTGATGATGGTTCAGTTTTGGCAAAATTAAGAGCTAGATCGACATTCCTACAAGAGATTTGTGGAGCTCAGAAAGGTGATAAGGATTTACAAGCTAAAATAACTCAGGGCAAGACGAACAATGAATCGAACTTTCAGATTGGTACCGATGGTTGTTTGACGTTCCGAGATAGGGTAAGTGTACCTAAAGACGATGAGCTTATTCTAAGGATTTTGCGTGAGGCACAGAGTGGTTGCTTATCTATCCATCTGGGTAGTGTTAAAATGTATAATGATCTAAAGAAAATGTATTGGTGGTCGGGAATGAAAAGAGACATTTTAGAATTTGTTTCTAAGTGTCTATTTTGTCAGCAAGTGAAGGCTGAACACCAAGTACCTTTGGGTTTGCTTCATCCCGTAATGGTTCCAGAGTGGAAATGGGACCAGGTAACCATGAATTTCATGTTGGGGTTGTCTTTGACGCCAAAGAAAAGGATGTCATTTGGGTTGTTGTTGATAGGCTTACAACGTCAACACATTTTATACCGGGGCGTACCGACTACTCCCTTGAGAAATTTAATATTTCTGAGATCATTAGACTTCACGGAGTGCCCTTGTCGATTATCTCGGATAGAGATCCGAGATTTACCACGCGATTCTAGAAGAAGTTACAAGAGGCGTTAGGGACAAAATTAAATTTTAGCACTGCTTTTCACCTGCAAACTGACGGTCAGTCGAAAAGAGTAATTTAGATTCTAGAAGACTTGTTATAGTGTTGTGTTCTCGAGTTTCAAGGCGATTGGGAAAGGTATTTACCACTGGTCGAATTCGCCTACAACAATAGTTATCAGTCAAGTCTGAAAATGGCACTTTATGAGGCTTTGTATGAATGTAAGTGTCGAACGCCTTTATATTGGGCCGAACTTAGAGAGGGTCAGATTCATGGGATCGACTTAGTTAGAGAAACCGAAGAAAAAGTAAAGGTGATTCGAGATTACTTGAAAGCGGCTTCGGATAAACAGAAATCCTATGTTGATTTAAAACGAAAAGAAATTGAGTTTCAAGTCGGTGATAAGGTATTTCTAAAAGTGTCCTCGTGGAAGAAAGTTCTCCGATTCGGTAAGAAAAGAAAATTAAGTTCGCGGTTTATTGGACCTTATGAGGTGATTGAAAAAAATTAGATAGGTAGCATATCGACTTGCCTTGCCATCTGAGTTAGAGAAGATCCACAATGTTTTCCATGTGTCGGTGTTGCGTCGTTATCGCTCGAATCCTTCGCACGCTCTTTCACAAGAGGTTGAGATTCGTTCAGATATAACTTATGGTGAAGAACCGGTTAAGATTTTGGCTCAGGAGGTTAAGCAATTAAGGAATAAGAGTGCAGCACTTGTGAAAGTTTTGTGGCATAGACATTGAGCCGAAGAAGCCACATGGGAGCCCGAGGAGACTATGAGAGACCAATACCCGAATCTTTTCATCGGTAAGACTTTCGGGGACGAAAATCCCTAAAGGGGAGAATTGTAACAACTCAATTTTGGGCCTAGTCAGAATAGTGGTTTTGAGACCACAAATCCAAAGTCGAAGAAATCTTTATATTATCATTTTGGTGTTATAGCATGGTTATATGAGTGCATGAAAATTTTGGTGAATTAATTTTAGCGATTGGGAGCTCAATTATGAAAAGGGACTAAATCACATAAAAAAAAGTTTTGTTTTACTAGCTAGGTGTGTTAAATAGCTAGAGAACCATAATTTGGGGTCTTTAAAGTGCAATTAGACCCTTTTAAAAGAGGTGGCCAGCCATAGGGGAGAAAGAAAGTCATGTTGACTAGGTCAGGTGGACATTTGGTGACTTATTTGACTAAAATAAAAATAAAGAGAAGAGAAGCTATAGTGTCATCTTCTCCACCGAATTTTTCAGCAACTAAGGGGGTTTACAGAGCTAAAAATATCAGCCATTTGTATCTCTTGCAAGTAAGTCATTTAGAAGGTTATTCTTGATGATTTTTATATTTTTGGACCCCTTGTGGCATGACCTTTCTAATAAGGGGACTATTTTGTAAAATGGATGAAAGTCTAGGGTTTTTCCATGAAAGAATTTATGTTTGTTAGCTAAAATTTTATGGAAGAAAATGAATCTTGGTTGTTAAATAAACAACTTTTGTGAAAGGGGTTTCATGAAAACACCTAAATGGGCTACTTTGTAAAGCTTGTAACATAGGTGATAATTGTGTGAAATGTTTGAAATTATGAGTTGCTATAGGTATAAAAAGAGTTCGGCTAGGCTTGCTTAATGAGGAAACACGACAACAATTGATTTACGAGCCTAAGGGCAAAATTGTAATTTTTATAAAGTCTACGGGCAAAACGGTCATTTTGTCGAATTGTGAATTGTAGTATGTTTTTGTTAATGTGATGATTAAATGAGTGAAATTTTATTATTATAGATCAAGAAATACGCAATCCAGACCTAGACCAAGGAAAAGCCAAGGAAGCGGATTAAATACAATTAGTCGCCTACATTTTGTATACCGAGGTAAGTTGTACGTAAATAATGTAACTTATTTGTATTTATGTATTGTATAATTAATATGGAGTAAATTGTGGACTATTGTTGTGAATGTGCGTGATGAGAATTGATGTAGTAGAGACTCCTAGTTGAACCTTAAGAATAATTTGGATATCCATGCCATGACATTTGGGTGATGTGTGTGATAGTTTAAGACTTGTTTGGGACATGGCATCGGCACAGATAGATGAGAGCCAGTGTAAGACCTGTCTGGGACACAGCATCAGCCTCAAGATATGCAAGCTAGTGTACGACCTGTCTGAGACATGAAATCGGCTTGAGGTGTGTCAATGTAAGACCTATTTGGGACATGGCATTGACACAGAAAAGTGAGAGCTAGTGTAAGACCTGTTTGGGACATGGCATCAGCCTCGATGTGTGGAAGTCAGTGTAAGACCTGTCTGGGACATGGCATCGACTTAGATGTGAGAGCCAGTGTAAAACCCTATTTGGAACATGGCGCCAAGATCGCACTCTATGTTTGATACTTAGTGATTATCCTATAGTATTCCAAATGGTTCAACAGGAAATTTACGGTTTATGTCAAAATGATAGCGCTTATGACCATATTGTGAGTGGTACAGGTACTTATATGAAATTGATGATATGTGAACTCTATTCTTGTTGTATGAATAGTAAGGAATGAATATGAGTAAGTTGTGTTATGAACATTTACTCTTTGTGCGAGTTATGATATATTGAGGGTATGATCACATGTGGTAACATGGTTGTTATTCGATATTTTACATATAACTTACTAAGCGCCAGCTCACCCTTTTCCTTTCCATTTTCTTGAAGTGCAACCAAATTAGCCTATGGATCAAGGAATGTCGAGGTATCGCTCACACTATCACCAAGCTTTTGGTATAGTTAGTTTTATTATCTTGAGTATGGCATGTATAGGGATTGAGTCTTTTTGTTATGTATCATATTGTTATGTTAGCCAATTGTGTTGGCTTGGGATGAAAACCTTATCTTTTTTTTAGGCCATGGTTGATGGCTAATATTCATTATTGATAATTGTAAATGATGATGCTTCCAAGGATGAACAAAATGTATGAATGATCAAATGCATGTTTGGTTTGTTAGAATGTCATGTTGCTGCTGTATTAGTCTTATATTGCTGTGTGGATTGGAGATATTTGTTGTTGTGTAGGTTGGTGCAAGTAAGGGCAGCAAAAAGGCTTGGTAGATAAACTTGTATTTGTCCATATGAGTAGACACACGGGCACGTGTCTATGTCGTGTGGGACACACGGTCAGCCCTATGACTGTGTTGTCTGGCCGTGTGTCCTCTGCACCTTAAAATTTCAAGTCAGTATGCATGGTAGTAAACACACGGGTAGAGACATAGCCCTGTGTCTCAGTCGTGTAGAGGACACGGCCTCTGGGCATGGGCGTGTGCCCAGGCGGCGTGAAGTTTGCACCTTAAATGTGGAATGAAATTCACCACACGACCTAGCACACGGGCATGTGCCTTGGCCGTATGGCCTTAAATGGTTGCTGACCTCAGAAACAGAATAGACATGGGCGCGTCATGGCCGTGTGAGGGACACATGCCATGGACACAGGCGTGTGCTAGGCCGTATAATAACCTCTGTAGCTTCGAATTATGAATTAATTCCACACAGGTTAGGGACACGAGTGTGTCCCGATTTGTTTAGGCCGTGTGAACTACACGGGCCTTCAACACGGCCATGTCAAGAAGGCCACACGGGCGTGTCATCCCTTCCACACGGCGTGTGCCCCTGTTTAAAGAGTCATTTTCCAGAGTTCTTTAAAGGACTCGTTTGGTTTCGAATCGTCCTTAAAGCTTGTTTTGGGCATCGTAGGCCCATAATAAGGAATTCTAAACAAGGTTTGAAAAGTTTTAAGTTTGATCAAGTTTTTTTGATTTATAAATGTTGGAATGCATGTGTTTAAGTTTAGTAATGCCTCGTACTTTGTCCTGACCTTGGACTCGGGTAAGGGATGTTACAATCCATCCTTCTTCTTTACAAATAGAACTGGTGCACCCCATGGTGAGAAACTAGGTCAAGGAAAACCTCTGTCAATCAACTTCTATAATTGTACTTTTAGCTCTTTCAATTCAGTAGGAACCATTCTATAAGGTGCTATAGATATCGGTGTTGTACCTGGAGCAAGATCTATAGAGAATTCCACCTCTCTTTTCTGTGGCAAACCAAGTAATTCTTCTAGGAATACATCAAGAAATTCACATAGAACCGACACTGACTGAATCTTTGACTCAGATACTTTAGTGTCCAGCACATATGCAAGGTAAGCATCATAACCCTTTCGGACATATTTATGTGCTGATATTGCTGAAATCACATTAGGTAATCCATCTAGTTTATCAGATACAACATGAAGCAATTCACCATTCTGCCATTTCAATACAATATACTTCATCTTACAATTAACCACTGCATCATATCGGGTTAACCAATCTATTCCCAAAATCATATCAAATTCATCAAATAGCAATAATATCAAGTCAGCTGAAAAGCAATAACCTTTTACCATCAATGGACAGTTCTTACAGACTTTATCCATCATAACACACTGGCCCAGGGGGTTTGAAACTTTAACCATAAATTCAATGAATTCAATAGGTAAATTGTTAACGGACACTAGGGTCGTGCATATGTATGAATGTGCGGAACCATGATCAATCAATATAGTAATATCAATATCAAGTAGAGAAAATGTACCAGTAACGATGTCTGGTGTAGAGGCATCCTCTTTGGCACGAATAACATATATTCTTGCAGGTGCTCGTGCCTCAAATCTAACTGTTATGTCCTTGGTAGTACATCGACTACCACTAACATTTTCGGGGTGATGGGGAGGTCTGCCTCTCGCAACAAGATTACTAGGCTTTGGAGCTGGTTCTATTTCTTTTTCAACTCTTTCAAGACAATCCCTGAGAAAATGGTCAAGTGAACCATATCCGAAACAAGCTTCACTTCTAGACCGACGTTCCCCATGATGAAATTTGTTACAATGTTTACATTTCGGTTTGGGATTCCCGACACTACCCACACTGGTCACAAATGGAGATGAAGACCTCAGGTTAGAAGGCTGAGAGCCCCGCTCTCTTCCAGTATATCCCGTAGAGGTGGTCACACCATCATAATACTTTTTTAGTTTCTTAGAAGCAAACGGTTGTGATTTACTCATAGTTCTTTTTCTAGAAACCCGAGCCTCTCTTTCAGCTTGTCTTTTTTCCTTACTCAATTCTTCAACTTTGTAGGCTTGATTAGCTAACACTGCAAATTCCCTTCTTTCAAGAATTCCAATCAATAACTTGATATCCTTGTTTAAACCCTCTACAAAGCGTTTACACATCTTGGCCTTAGTCAAAACCTATTCTCTGGCATATTTCCTTAGTCAAATAAATTCCTATTCATATTCATATATAGTCATGTTTCCCTGTTTGAGCTATAGAAATTTTTTCTTTTTCTGATCCATAGACCTCTGACTTGCATACTTCTTTCTAAACTCAGCCTGGAAGAATTCCCATGTAACATTCTCTCCTGGTACCCCGGAAGTTATGGTAATCCACCAATTATAAGTTGTATCTTTCAGTAGGGATACTGCACAATTCGTACATTCAAAGAAAGTGCAGGATATTTCATCAAAAACCCATATAGTATTTTCTAGCCAAAACTCAGCCCTTTTTGGATCATCATTCGTGGTAGCTCTAAATTTTTCTACTTCATGCTTGTGGATTTTATCTATCGGAAGCTTACCAATTCTAACAGGTTCAGCACCCTATGGTACCTCAAGAACCGGTTGAGGAGCAAGTGGAGGAGGTCGTTGTACAGTAGGGTTTGTTCTCAGGTATTGTGTAAACCATTCATTCACCATTTGAAAGAAGGCTTGTTTTGCCTCTCACTTCGGCCCTCTCGACACGGCCTTTCACTACTGACGTAGACCCAACCCTTTGAACTGAAGCTAAAGTATTGCTCTCAACTTCCCCGGATTCAGCTCTAGCTCGGTTAGATGACATTACTATATGAAAAACACATTTAAAATGATTAAGAGTCATCACACTATCACAAGTTATATAATGGCATGTATAACTAAACTCGTGTTTGCTACGCCAAATCAAAAATCGATTAAACCGTAGCTCTAATGTCACTAAATGTAACACCCTAACCTGTATCTGTCCTCAAAATAGGGTTTCATATCATTATCAAAACTTTTAAAACATTTTACAGATAATTCTTATAATTTACTATTCATTTACTAAGATAATTCAAAACGTCCTTTAATTGGACCCTCGAGGTCCAATACGAGAATTAGATTCGACTCAGGACTTAATCGGGACCTCTAAGAATTTTTCGCAAAATTACAAAATTTTTCCAATTTGCAAGGCTCACAGATCCATGTGACCCTGGGACACACCCATGCTAGGGTCGTGTTCAACCCCGTGTAACTCTCTGATTGGCACACAGGATCATGCCACACGCCCGTGTGCTAGGTTGTGTGGTTAATTAATTCAATTTGAAATAAGGTGCATGTTTCACACAGCCAAGACACACGCCCATGTTCTAGCTTGTATGGCACACACTACCGAGACACACGCCTGCAGTCTCTACCCATGTGCCTAATTCGAGCATTCTGCTTTCTCAAAATTAAGGTGCAGGGACACATGGCCTAACCATATGCCCATGTTATCAAGCCGCATGTCACACACTCTGCTTAGACACACGTCCGCATGATCGCGTCAGTGTGGGCAAAATGAAGCCATTTCTAGCTTCATTTCTCACCCAAAATTTCACCCAAGACCTGCACTTGAAACACACATCCAATACCAACCAATCCAAGCATTCAACTTAAGCAAATTTCATTATTCACAAGGCATATCACTACAAGCATACATGATCACAACCTTACCTTAGTTTAACGTAGGTATTCACAACATTTGATCACATATTCTTAACATAACACATGTGTATATATGCATATCATAATAATCTACTTAGTCATACCAACATGAACCATTACTAGCCATTCCAATGGCTAGGTTACAAAATAACATTTCAAGCCATTATTGGCCAAGTTGTCTCATACATGTCATTATACCAAAATGATTTTACTAAGTATACCCAAAATGACTAGTTGATAGTGTGACGATATTCCAATGATCTTCCAACCTCATGAGCTTCCGAGCACTATAAAACAAAGAAAAATAAAATGGAGTAAGCATTACATGCTTAGTAAGTTCGCATAATGAAAACTAAACTTACCAATCTTGTTTATTAAATCTAGGCATACAATGTTATGTTTCCATCCATTTGGCTAAATTGCCTAATCACATACATTCAATCAAACATGTTAGTCACCAAAATCTTCATATCAATCAAGTAACATAGATGAGCTCTCCAAGCATTATTCTTTCAAGTCATTCTTATTTCATCTCAAGGTTCTCATGCCATGTCAAGAGTTTTATGTCCGCTCAATCATTGAATTCGATAGATGCTCAAGTAGTACAACTTAAAGTGTACGATTCAATAATCACAAATCCTTATTCAAAAGTACCCATTAGGGTACTTAACCAAGAAACACTCTTTCGAACCACATATCGTATAATAGGATTACCAATCTAGGTTAAATCCTTTATATAACATATGCTCAAAGCGTTCAATTAGGGTTACCAGTCCAGGCTAAACCTTAATCATAATGTATGCTCGAGAGGTATTATATCAGGATTACCCGTTCGAGCTAAATTCTTTCTATAACAAGATCAATGGGATTATTCGTCTGCGCTAAATCCCATCTACAGTCTTAGTTTCAGGAAAGCATAGATGATCATCAGAACTCAATATTCAATCGAGACGTAACCCTTTTTCACCATTTCAAGCATGTATTAAATTTTCCATTATAGCATTCAAGTAACACATTTCAATAATAGTCACATTACATACAAACACAACATTCAATTAACATAATTACATGCTCGATTAAGTTACATGAACTTACCTCAACACTTGTTCACATTAGAAATCTACTAATCCGAAACCTTCTCTTTTTCTCGATCTAACCTCGAATTAATGTTTTCTGAATCTATATAAATAATTTAAATCATCAATTTCATACGTTTTATACTCGTTGGGACTCAATTTACATTCTAGGCAAAATTACCATTTTGCCCTTAACTTTTCCATAAATTTTGATTGTCCCTAGGCTCAAAAAATGAAACTTGTACAAATTACTCCCTATTCCAAGCCTAACCAAAGCCCCATTACAAATTTTACAGCACATCTATTCATAAAATTTTAGAATTTCTCATCAATTTTACAACTTTTTATTTTAGTCCTTAAATCATGTTTTCATCAAAAATCACTTTGTAAAAGTTGTTTATCTATCAATAATCTTTCATTTTCTACCACAAATTTCTAATTTCCAGTATATATATCCATGACCCATTTTTCATATCTTGATAACTTTTCAAATTAATATCTCAAATATTGAGGTTAAGCTATCTTGGTTTCAAAATACCAAAATTACTAAAAATAGGACAAGGAAACTTACCCAATTAGGCCTTGAAAGTTTCTTTTCTCTCACCTAGGGTTTCAATATATTTTAGGTTGAAGATGATGAAAATAAGATGACATATTTTCTTTTCATCTTTTAGTTAATTAAGTATTTTTCTATTTCCAATTTAGTTATTACCCTTTTTCTATATTTCTATGGATGAGTCACCAAGAAAAATAACATACTTTTCTTAATGGTCTAATTACCATCTAAGGACATCTAGTTTTGAATTCCATAGCTATTTAATCCTAATAGCTACTAGAATTTAACTTTCACATTTAATGCGATTTAGTCCTTCTCTTAATTAAGCACTAAATCGATAAAATATTCGTATCAAGATTTTCACATGTCATATCTAACATAGTATGGACCATATAGTAACATAAAAATAAATTATATTTTTGGGTCAGATTTGTGGCCCCGAAACCACTGTTCTGATTTCACCGAAAAATGGACTGTTATACTCAGATTGCCCTTACGACTGAATCTCAAAACTTTCTTCTACGGAGAAACCTTAAGAAACATGAAGTGATCCATAGAGTACTCAATCTCTCTCCTTTTCGATCAAAGACACAGACTTTTACCTATCGTAAGTCATATTCGCACGATCCCGAATCGCCTAACCTTATCTTCTGGTCTTAAAAACCAACTCAAGACCCAAAACCCGATGCTCACCCAACTCACCCAACACAATGAGTACAACACTTACGACCATACAAAGCTTCATAAGGTGCCATCTAAATGCTAGATCAAACCTAGTATTTTAAGTGAACTCAGCTAGCGACAAATAATCCTTCCAACTACCTAGAAAATCTATCACAACTTCGAAGTATATCCTCCAGTATCTGAATCATTCTCTCAGATTGACCATCGGTCTGAGGATGGAACGCAGTACTGAAGTCCAATCTCGAACCTAAAGCCTCGTGCAATTTCTTCCAAAACTGAGAAGTGAAGCGAAGATCTCTATCAGAAATTATCAAAATAAGAACCCTATGTAGTCTTACAATCTCGGAGATATAGAGCTTCGCTAGCTTCTAAGAGTAGTCTGTCTGAACCAGAACAAAATGAGTAGACTTGGTCAATCGATCCATGATGACCCAAAAAAGTATCCTTCTTAGTGGGTTCCAAAAGCAACCCGCTGACGAAGTCCATCATTACTTGTTCCCACTTCCATAAAGGGATATTAACGGGTTGTAACAAACCCGAAGGCAACTGATGCTCAGCCTTAGCTTACTGGCACATCAGACATCGGTCAACAAAATTTGTAACCTCACGCTTCAAACCCAGCCACCAGTACAACTTACAAAGATTGCAATACATCTTATTATCACCGGGATCTATAACATAAGGGCTACTATGCGCTTCCTTTAGAATCAACTGTCTCAAATCAGAATCATTCGGCACACAAATTTGACCTCGAAAACACAGAGCTTCATCATTATTCAGCCTAAAATCTGAAGTACTGCCACTTTCAATCTGATAAAACTACAAACCCGGAGACTCATCCCCTAACTACTTATCCCGAATCTGATCAATCCAAGTTAGTTTAACTTGAAACTCGGCTAACAGACTCCCATCATCAAACAAACTAAGGTGAGCGAAAATCACTCTCAAATTAGTCATCGCTCTAAGACTGAGAGCATCGGCCACCGCATTGGTCTTAACAGAATGATACTCTATCGTCTAATCATAATCTTTGAGCAACTCAATCCATTAGCGTTGTCTAAGATTCAACTCCTTCTAAGAAAGGAGGTACTTGAGGCTTTTCTGATTAGTGTAGATAATACACCTCTCACCATACAGATAGTGCCTCTAGATTTTTAATGCGAAAACCACAGTAGCTAATTCAAGATCATGCATCGGATAATTTCCTTCATGTGTCTTAAGCTGATGGGACGCATAAGCCATAACCTTACCATCTTGTATCTGTACACATCCCAACCTGACATGCAATGCATCACTATAGACAATAAACTCTTTATCGGATTCAGGTTGTATCAGAGCAAGAGCCTGAGTCAGAACAGACTTGAGCTTCTCGAAGCTTGATTACTGCTCATTTGTCCAAACAAAAGGAACAGCCTTGCACAGAAGCTTAGTCAGAGGAGCTGAAATCAGAGAGAACCACTCAACAACACTCCGATAATACCCCTCAAGACCCAGAAAACTGCAAATCTTATATACATTTTTAGGCTGCTTCCAATCAAGCACAACCTCAATCTTCCTTGGATCAACTCGAATCCCCTCAGCAGAAACCACATGACCCAGAAAAGTTACCTCACGCAACCAGAACTCACACTTGTTCAGCTTGGCATAGAGCTGCTTCTCTCGGAGTATCTAAAGCATTACTCTAAGATGTTCTTCATGCTCATCCTTAGTCTTAAAGTAAACCAAAATATCATCGAGAAAGACCATGATGAACTGGTCCAGGTATGGCTAAAAGACTCGGTTCATCATATCTATGAATGAAGCTAGAGCATTCGTCAGACCAAAAGGCATAACTAGGAACTTGTAATGTCCATAACGAGTCCTAAATGCAGTCTTATGAACATCCACCTCATTAACTCTAAGCTGATGATACCCAGAATGGAGATCAATTTTTGAAAACACTTAAGCCCCTCAGAACTAATCAAACAGATAGTCAATCCTTAGAAGTGGATACTTATTCTTTACAGTTAGTTTATTCAGTTGCCGATAACCAATACACATTCTCATGGCCCCATCCTTTTTCTTAACAAACAAAATCGGTTCCCCCCACGGAGACACACTAGGACAGATAAAACCAGGATCCAAAAGCTCTTGAAGTTGAGCCTTAAGCTCTGTAAGCTCCTTCTGTGCCATATGGTATGGAGCGATGGACACTAGAGTCTGTACCCGTAGAAGCTCAATGCCGAACTCAACTTCTCGATTCGGAGGTAAACCCAAGAACTCCTCGGAAAGACATTTGGAAAATCCCTTACTGTTCTGATATCCCCAATAGAAAAGTCCCTAGAAATAGAAACACTGACGTAAGCCAAATACGCCTCACACCTTCTCCAAAATAGTTTTTCAACCACAAGAGCAGAGATCACATTGGACAAACAATCTCGACGTTTACCGATCACAACCACCTCCTTATCATCCTCAATCCTCAGAAGGACCCTCTTAGATGCGCAATCCAAACTAACTCAGTGCTCAACCAACTAATCCATATCCAGAATCAATTTGAACTCTCTAAACGGTAACTCCATCAGATTTTCCAGAAATATAGCCCTTTACACCTCTAGCGGAACACCCCTATAGAGTTTACTAACCCCGAAAAACTGCCCCAACAGACTCAGTACAGTGATCTCACTAGAAGTACTCTCAACAAAAATCTCAAGTTCTCATAAATAGAACTAGTACATAGGAGTGTGTTGAACCTACGTCTATCAAAGCAGTATAAGGTACATCAAAAATAAAGAACGTACCCCTAATAACGTCAGGAGTAACTTTATCCTCTCAGCGTCGAGTAGCATAAGCCAATGCAGCATCGCCTCTAGCATCGCCTAACAAGCACCTTTGTCCGGTGCTGCTCTATCCTCACCCCATACTGTTACTACCACCCTAACCGGTCCACGACTTCTCGGTGGTCGTTGAACTACCTTCCAAATCATGCAAAACCTCGTCCCGAAGCTTGCATTTGATCAGCCTATTGTGGACATTCTATAATATGATGCTCCAGAGACCTACACCTCACACAAGCCCCTATCCTCCTCCAACACTCGCCTGGATAGCACCTACCACAATCTCCACATGGCTGAATCCCACTAGAAGCCACAGGAACCCCCACTCTAATCGGGCCATCAGGTTTGGCCTTTTTCTTAGGCCTTTGATTAGAATTAGAGGGCCCCAACTCCCTCTTATTCTTGCCTCTCTCACGGTTCCTATTTTGGCGCTCCATGCGCTTAACCTCTTTAGCAATCTTTGCCCTATCCACTAGAACCACGAACTCTCGCTCCCTCTGTGAAGCAATCAATACCCTCAAATTATCCATCACACTGCCTTCAAAGCGAACGCACTTCCCATACTCAGACGCCACTATGCCTCGAGCGTAGGGATTCAACCTTAAAAACTCGGCCTCATACTCAGCCACAAATCTATCACCTTGTGTGAGATTCATAAACTCACGCCTACGAGCATCTACATATCTCGTGCCCATATATTTTCCCTAAAAGGTAGTCTTGAAGAAATCTCAATTCAAACGATCACGTTGAGTACCATCCTCAACCGATAACCACTACTGATATGCCTCGTTGCGAAGCAAAAAGACTGCACCCTTAAGTTTCTGCTCAGGTGTACAGTCTATATCATTCATGATCCTCTCGGTGGCCTCTAACCAATACTCAACCACAATAGGGGCGACTCTAGTGACACTCCTAAATAGTTTAGCACCATTGGACCGAAGTTGTTTAGTCATTGACCTACGACCCTCAGATCCAAAATGGGGTCCAGCAACCCTCTCCAATACCCTCAACATAGTTTGGGATAGTGCGTTGTCCCCAGCCAAATAGCTCTAAGACCCAGCCTCAAGAGCAATCAAAACATGTGTCTCACTTGTGTCTAAATTTGGCATACTGCCCAAAGACGAAGACTCAGTTCGAGCCCCCTATGGCCTCTACCACGGCCACAAAAACTACGTTTGTGAGTTCCAAGAGCACTCATTGTATAATTCAAAATTTATCTATATTATAAAATTTTATGTATCAATTTTAGTATTTATTAGCAGATATTTTATGCAAAAGTTATCAGAAATTCAGAAATATTTCCAGAGGTTTCAATCTTTAACTAGCTCAGTATAGTTTTCAGAAAGTACTAACTACAGTGTTTTTAGAAAGTTCTATCTAAATTCAGAAGTACTTACATGATAAGTGTCGGAGACACGGTATACCATATACTTTCTCAAATTACCTAAATTGTTTGAAAATTATTTTTTTTAAAACACCATTTTGGAACCCAATATTCACAGCTCGAGTTTTGTAACCTGGCTCTGATACCACTAAATGTAACACTCTATGCCTGACCTAGACGTTATTGCCAAATTTGAAAATGTCACAAGGAATGGGTTTTAAAAACTAAGTTGTTTCGATAAACCATTTAACTTTTATAACTCATTTTTATTCATGATTATTACTGAAAACATCATTTATTTAGTTCATTTGCCAAAACACATAATATAGTAAAGGTTTAATAAAATCAATACATTCTGGAAATTCGGTTTGTACTTTTAGAAAAACCATTATTTGCTTAAAATCATCGTTTTCATAAAATATTTTATCGAAGAATGCAAATTATCAAACAAACCAAAAATAAACAGTTAAAAACCATACAATCCAAAGAGTCCCAGAAATTACAAGCTCTCAAATGAATGCAGAATCTTAAATAAACCATAAATTACAATGTTTAAATAGTTTACAGTCGAGTGGTCACTGCTGAGTCTACACTGCACCGACTCGTCTAAGCCTGTGGACTACTTGAATAGAACAGACGTATAGATGTGAGTTTTAATAAACTTAGTGTGTAACCTAACAGAAATAGACATACAATTAATAAAAAAATCACATATACATTCAGATTCAGATCAGACCTAAGTCCTTTACAGAAACAGATATCAAAATTAGATATGCAAAATCCTACCTCCATCCTCTACACACCATTTCCAACCATCCCAACACACCATGTTGGGTTAAAAACACCCACCCATCCCTACACATCGTATTGTGTCACTACGACATGTATCATATAATATGCAACCTCGCTGCCAAAATACAGGTGAGGGTCACCTTTTACAACTCTTCCTCCACATATACAATCCCATCCCAAAGACAGATACAGAATACAGATACAGAAAAAGATGTAACATGCTTTCATGCTTGTGTACTAATATCAGATATACATATATCAGAACAGTCAGACATGTATAAAACTGTCCTACTCAGAGTATACTATCAGAATATCAAATCACACAATCTAGGGTTTAGTTAGCCCTTACCGGCCCAATTGTAGGCCCATAGTCGATCAGAACGACCCGTGCGATCTTAGAAAAAATTTCATAAATTTAAGCTCACATGTAGATTGGCCTAACGGTAGGCCCACACACCTAGATTAGCCTTGCCCGTGTAGCCCACACAGCCTAACACAATACCCACATGCTCATGTGGCATTCCCGTTTGTGCCCACATGCCCAACTTTTCCTAGCCTGTGTGGCCCACACGATTACACTCACACTACACGGCCGTGTCTTACGCACGGCCATACCTTCATCAAACACACGGCCGTGTCTCACACATAGCCAACCACACAGCCAGGCACACGCCCGTGTGGTGTCGACAGAATGCCCTTTAGGCTTTCGCCAAAACTTGATTTTCACGCGTAAGGGGAACACACCTAGTATGGTTTCAATGCTAAAACACTCCCGCACCACACAACACCTAAAATTGTCCAACAAATCACCAAATTAGTCATTTAAAATGATACTAAGCTGAACTTTATCGAGATAGACAACCCTTTACTCTACTAAACCCTTACCTTCGAACGAACATCGATGATTTTACACAACTAGAGTGTCGATTGGAAACCACCAACCCCTTGATATTCTCCTAAGCAAAAAATGAGCCCCATTAATCAATGATTCACAAACCAAAATAATAACCACACTTACCATAGTTACCATAAACGCACAAAGAGCGCAGAAAAAACAAGACAAGATGATTTGGGCAAAAACGAAAGTGATAGAATCGAAGAAAAAAAGAGGACAAAGAAAATTGGTAGAGAACCCAAAAATGAAGAAAAGAAACATCAGAATTCTTTTGGAAGAGAGAGAAAACTTTGAAAAAAAAGAAAAAAAATAAAATATATTATAAAATCTCAACTCCCCACTAACCACTCAAACTCAACTACCTCAGAATCCTAGAACCACCAAACTCTATCAATCAACTGAGCAAAAATTAGTACCCATCCTAACGCAGGGATTCAAACATAGGACCTCTACCATACTAGGATTCAAACATAGGACCTCTACCATACTAACTCCCTCACCACTTAAACCAGTAGGCTCATTCTGATATGAATTAACAGACAATTTTATATAAGCCCATTCAACGAGGGTAAGGCTTGGATCTAAAATAACAAAGTTTTGCCAAAAGTGGGAATTGAATGCAAGACCTCTCGCGCACACCCAGAAAACTCAACCACTGAAGCAGATACACAGTTGTGTTAGAATTCACAGAAACATAAATAAATTTATCAAGGCGTTGCACAATTCATCCAACTATTTTTGTCCAATGACCTTGTCATGTATGTGTTACTCTCATATGATATCATTGATTCCTTTGAGTTAAATCCGTTCACTCAATACAATCTTATTTTATCTCATTTTCACCATTGTGTCTTCTTAATGATTAATATGATCACCTTCAACAAATGATTTTGATAATTTGTTCATTCGAGAACAAGCAACCTGTGGCCATGTTCCATATTTATCAATCCACATAATGTCAATGAGAGGATATCGTTAACTCTTTAATCGAGCTATAAATTCCATTTTTGCTAGTAAATCCATGTCATACAAAACTCATGTACCCAACATACCAGCTATGGGTTCGATCATCTTTAGAGCATAAGCCTCCACTTATATCAAAGCACGTAAGTTACATACGCATGGTCAATAAATAAATCTGGATTTAGATAAATCACACCATGAACGTAACAAGTGAATTAATTCACAAATGTATTTAAAATTAATTCATCTTGGGTCCAGTCAAATGTATCATTCTTTCAATGAATACATCTATATCTCTACTCGTGGAGTCAACTATCTCGATAGCCAAAAATAGTCATCTCCCTAATTGGAATTGTAAACGACATAATAATCCTTTTAAGTATTTGAATCAAATGATCATTTTGATTCTTTTATGAAATTATGAACTCGTTAGATTATGTATTGAAGTAAGTTTTCTTTCTCATAATGCAAACATTCTTATAATGCCTCGGAGTATAAATGAGATTAAACTACTCGAAACTTTAAGTTCCAGGTCATTGTAATTATAAACATATCAGCCCATTAAAGCATAATAATTTTAAGTATTTTAATAGTTGTATAATAGAGAAATTAAATTGAAGTTCTAAATTCTATGAAAGGTCACCATTTAATAAGTAAATATAAATTTGCATGGATTACATTGGGCACAAAAATTTTGGAGTTAAGACAGCCTGGTTTAGACCCTAGTCGGAATAACAGTTTCGAGACTACAAATCTGAGTCAAAAAATACTTTAATATTATTTTTCTGCGCTTATTATATGTGAATTAATATCTATAAAAGTTTCAAGTGAAAATTTTATTTTTTGTTTGCCGATTTGATAAAAAGGACCTAATCGTAGAAAATACAAATGGTGTGTTCTATTGGTTAAAGTGATGAATTTCTTTGTCTTTATATATGTGAGGCCCTTATGATGCAAATAGACCATGGTTATAATTAAATTACATTGATGGACATTAGTTAGTGGAATTGTAATGAAATTAAAAAGGTTATATTAGTAATCTTTCAAGACCATGCCTTAATTTCTGAATTTGATTATGATTTTAAGATGTGCCATTGTTGATAATGTGAGTTTTGTGAAGTTAGATGATAGAAAATGAAATATATATGTTAGATTACTATGTTTTGTATTGGGATTTTTAATGAATTTGAGTATTCTAGACTAAATTATGAAAATGAGATTTTGAGAGACTAAAATGTAAAATAAATGAAATATATGGGCTTATATGAACTACATGAATATTCGGCCTAACATGTGTATAAATAAATTATGTGTTTTGTGATTTTATGAATTAGGGACTAAAATGATAAAATGTGAAAATGTGAGGGCTAATTTGTAAAATACCCTAAATATGTGTATATGGAGTGATTTGAATGAATGTGAGATTGAGTAGGTCACATTTGAATTTATATAGATCAAGAACCAAAGAAAAAGGAATTAGATCGAGGAAAGTCAAAAGTCATCGAGTACTCGATTCCGTCCGTTCAAATCCGTACGAGGTAAGTCGATATACAAATAAATGTGTTTGAATTGAATTATTATTACTTATATGTTAATGAATTTTGATGAATGGCTATTTGAGTTGAATATGAGAAATCTAAGAAAGTTCTGATAATGTGACGACATCCAAAATGTCCCGTAAGAACCATAGGAATAGTTAGGATACATATATCATGACATAGGATTTTCGATATGTGATTTTGTGTAAGACCATGTTTGGGACGTTGGCATCAATTTGAGATTTACGTGTAAGACCATGTTTGGGACATCGACATCGTATTTGATTTCATGTAAAACCTTGTCTGGGACAAGGTCATCGATATTTGATTACATGTAAGACCAAGTCTGGGACGTTGGCATTGTACAAGTTTTTCGAGTTATCCGAGTATCCTTAATGATTTCGAATGGTTCAATAGGCACTCCGAGAAATGGATAAATATCTGAATGTATATCTGCTTCAGGTACGTATAAACTGTATATGGAATTTGGTAATGAAAGGTGAATATGAATATGATTCATTAATATTTGAGCTACATGGAAATGTGAAGTATTTAATAGCGAATGGTTATGAACATTAGAGCTAAATGAGAAATATGAACTTGCTATTGAGTTATGTCATGATTCATATGAATGAAATAGTTTATAATTGTGATATGTGATAAGTTTATTTGTATATGGCTTACTAAGCTTTTGAAAGCTTACTTTGTGTGTGTTTTCAACTGTTTTATAGATTATCAAAGCTACCAGGAGCTCGGGGATCGTTGAGGATCATCACCACACTATCGAACTCTATTTTGGTACCTTTTGAAAATGTGAATATTGGAATATGGCATGTATAGGCTAGAGGAATTTGAATATCATTTGTGAAGTGTATATTTAGCCATGTGATATGGCTTGATTATGGTTGAACTTATGGTTTGATTTTGGTATATGATGTGTAATGAAAAAATGATAAATTTGGTGTATAAGTATGGCTTAGTGAAATGGTCTTTTTGGTAAGTTAGTTTTGTGTTGAAATGGTTATAAATGTGATGTGAATCATGTGATCATGGAATAAATTAGTTACAAGTATGAATGAATGAGTTTGGTAAGTGATTTTGATATGTTTTGGTATGAATTATAAGCATGAAGTTGGTTGTTTATGATATGTCATGAATGAAGTATGTTTTGATTATGAATTGGTTGAAAATTTGATATGAAATGTTTTAGTTTTGATGCTTGTAGGGAGGACCCTTAATGGGTGGCATGTTGGCCTTGTAAATGGCCTATTTTTACCCACGCGGGCAGGAACACAGGCATGTGTCTCAGCCGTGTTGCTCGAGGGCCATTTCAGAATAAGCTTGAGTAGACTACACGGTTGCACACACACATACGTGTGCTAAGCCGTGTGGCCAAGTCAGTTTTGAGCACAGGCTAGACACACGGGCGTGTGACTGGCCGTGTGGCTAAGTCAGTAGCCTCCCTAATTTTCACACGGCCTGGCACACGGGTGTGTCATGTGCCCGTGTGGACAAGTCAGTATGTATGCCCTATTTTACCACGGCCTAGACACACGAGCGTGTCTAATGCCGTGTGAGGCACACGGCCTGTTCACACGGGCATGTGACCTTTGTAACTTAGAAAAATGTTTAAGTTTTGAAAAATTTTGTATCTGCTCGATTTAGTCTTGACCTCTTTCTAAAGCATGTTTAAGGTCTTATTGACATAAGAAAGGGACTTTATGTTGATGTTTGACTATGATGCTATGATGTTTGTGAAATGATTGTGAAATGTTCCGATATGTCCAATAATGTCTTTTAACCTTAATTCGACGACAGATACGGGTTAGGGGTGTTACATTTGGTTGGTATCAGAGCTACGATTTTGTCAATTCTAGGACTAACGTAGCGTATATGAGTCTAGCTATACATGTCATATTTATAGATTGCAATAGTGTGATGAATCCTGACAATGAAAATGTATTTTTATATAGTAAATGGATCTCGAACAAGCTGTAGCTGACGATGTCAAAAGTAATGCGCCTACTCCCGCTCAAAGGATAGCGCCATCTGATTCTAGACCGTATCTAGTAGCCACGAGGGAGAGGCTAAGCAAGTCTTTTACCAAATGATGAATGACTGGTTCACTCAGTATATTAGAACCAATCCGACTGTGCCACAACCTTTACCCTCGCTAAATCCTTCACAAGTCCCAGTTGTGCCATAAGCCGTAGATCCGATTCGTCTAAATAAGCCTCCAGTTGATAAGATTAGAAAATATGGGGCTGAAGAGTTTCGAGCTACTACAGATGTTGATGCTCAGAGAGCTGAGTTTTGGCTTGAGAATACAATGCGAGTGTTTGATGAAATGTCATGTACTCTCAAAGAATGTCTAAAATGTGCCATTTTACTTATAAGAGATACGGCGTATCATTAGTGTAAGACGTTGATATCAATGGTTCCGAGAGAACGAGTCACCTGGAATTTCTTCTAAGCTGGATTCCAAAAGAAATACATTAGTCAGAGATTCATCGATCAAAAATGTAAAGAGTTTCTTAAGCTAAAATAAGGTCGTATATCTGTTGCAAAATACAAGTTAAAAATTGTGAGATTGAGCCAGTATGAACGGGAATGTGTCTCGATTGAAGCAATAATGTGCAAGAGATTTAAAGATGGCTTGAATGAAGACATCAAGTTGTTAGTGGGATTCTGGAAATAAAAGAATTTGTAGTACTTGTTGAACGAGCGTGTAAAGCTAAAGAGCTTGGAAAAGAGAAAAGAAAAGCTGACTTAGAAGCTAAAGATACGAGGAAGAGATTCGCAAGTAAATCATTTCAGTCTACGTCAAAGAAATTTCGAGATGATTTTAGTCGTTCAAAGGCTAATGTGGGACATTCGAGTAGAGATCGTGCTAGATCATATTCGAGTTTCAAAGCTCAAGCTACTTCTGTTGCAAGTGTTGGAAATGTCCAATTCGATCGACCCAAGTGTAGACGTTATGGTAAAAGACATCCAGGAAGTTGTAGATTGAATGACCGAGCTTGCTTTAGATGTGGATCTTTAGATCACTTTATCCGTGAATGTTCTGAGTCTGTAGAGCAAGAGATTGTGCAAAATTTGAGGCCTAGTGGCAATACAGCTCGACGTAGACCTCTTAGAAATACAGGTAATGTGAGTGCCTGCCAGAAAAGAACTAAAGATATGACTGTTATATCTGAGGCTTGCACACCTGCCAGAGCCTACGCCATCTAAGCTCGTGAGGAAGCTTCGTCTCCCGATGTTATAACTAGTACATTCACTCTTTATGATACTTCTGTGATTGCTTGATAGATCCAGGATCAACGCATTCATATATATGCATGAATTTAGTATCTAGTAAGACTTTGTTTGTAGAGTCTACTGAATTCGTGATTAGAATATCGAACCCCTTAGGTAAAAGTGTATTGGTTGATAAAGTCTGCAAGAATTGTCCGTTCATGTTTCAAGATATTTGTTTTCTGGCTGATCTGATGTTATTACACTTTGATGAGTTTGATATAATTCTAGGTATGAATTGGTTAACTTTGCATGATGTTATTGTGAACTGCAAATGGAAAACTATTGATTTGAGATGCAAGAATGATGAAATAGTCTGAATTGAATCTAGTGACTTGAATGGGTTACCAGTTGTGATTTCTTCGATGTTAGCACAGAAATATGTGAAAAAGGGTTGTGAAGCATACTTTACTTATGTGATTGATTTGAAAGCGACAGAAAAGAAAATTGAATCGGTGCCTGTTGTTTGTAAATTCCCTGATGTGTTTCTTGATGAGTTACCGAGTCTACCACCAATCCGAGAAGTTGAATTTGGCATTAAATTAATACAGGGAACTACTCTGATTTTGATAGCTCCGTATAGAATGGCTCTGACCGAGTTAAAAGAATTAAAGTCTCAGTTGCAAGAGTTGACTGATAGAGGATTCGCAAGACCGAGTTTCTCACCTTAGGGTGCTATTGTTCTGTTTGTGAAAAAGAAAGACGGCATGATGAAAATGTGCATTGATTATCATCAGTTGAACAAAGTGACTATCAAGAACAAATATTCTCTGCCCCGAATTGATGATTTGTTTGATCAATTGAAAGGAGCTACTGTGTTTTCAAAAATAGATATTAGATCAGGTTATTATCAGTTGAGAGTAAAATATTCAAGCATTTCAAAAACTACATTAAGAACGAGGTACAAATACTATGAGTTTTTAGTTATGCCTTTCGGATTAACAAATGCACCTGCTGTTTTTATGGATTTGATGAACAGAATTTTCAGACCGTATTTAGATCGATTTATTGTAGTATTCATTGATGACATTTTGATATATTCTTGTGATGAATCTGAGCATGCCGAACATCTAAGAATAATGCTACAGACTTTGCGTGATAAGTAGTTGTATGCTAAGTTTGGCAAATATGAATTCTGGTTACGAGAAGTTAGATTTCTGGGACACGTTGTGTCAGCATCTGGTATCCGAGTTAATCCGAGCAAAATTTCAGCTATCTTGGATTAGAAGCCTCTGAGAAATGTTTATAAAATCCATAGTTTTCTAGGACTTGCCGGTTATTATAGACGATTTGTGAAAGACTTTTCTATGATTGCTACTCTGTTGACGAAATTGCTTCAGAAAGATGTGAAATTTGAATGGTCTAAAAAGTGTCAGAAAAGTCTTGATCAGTTGAAAGCTCTATTGATTAAAGCTTCAGTGTTGGTACAAACAGAATCCGGTAAAGAATTTGTAATATATAGTAATGCTTCATTGAACGGTCTGGGATGCTTTTTGATGTAGGAAGGCAAAGTCATAGCTTATGCCTCGAGACAGTTAAAGCCACAAAAAAAGAACTATCCGACACATGATTTGGAATTTGTAGCTATTGTGTTTGCTTTGAAGATTTGGTGCCACTATCTGTTCTGTGAGAAATGTCATGTATATTCTGATCATAAAAGTTTGAAATATCTGATGACTCAGAAAGATTTGAATCTACGACAGAGAAGATGGCTAGAATTGCTAAAAGATTATGAGCTTGTTATCGATTATCATTCGGGGAAAGTAAATGTTGTTGCTGATGCTTTGTGTCAGAAATCATTGTTTGCATTGCATGCGATGAGTGCTTATTTGGATGTATAGGATGATGGTTTAATTTTAGCCGAATTAAAAGCGAGACCATTATTTTTACAACAAATTCTTGATGCTCTGAAAGTTGATAATGAAATAATAGCAAAACGAGCTCAGTGTGATTTGGATTCTGATTCTGAATATCGAATTGATAAAGATGATTGTTTGACATTCTGAGATCAGATTTGTGTTCCGAGAAATCCAAAGTTGATTCAGATGATTTTCAACCAAGCTCATAATAGTCGTTTATCTGTTCATCCGGGTAGTATGAAAATGTATAATGATCTGAAATAACATTACTGGTGGACTGGAATTAAAAGAGATATCTTCGATTTTGTTTCAAAGTGTTTGATCTATCAACAAGTTAAAGCTGAACATCAAGTGCCATCCGGTTTGGTACAACCGATTATGATTTCCAAATGGAAATGGGATAGAATGATGATGGATTTTGTTTCGAGTTTGCCCTTATCTCTGAGAAAGAAAGATGTGATCTGAGTTATGGTTGACTGATTGATGAAATCAGCTCATTTTATTCCAGTACGATCTGATTACTCGCTTGGTAAATTAGTTGAGTTATAAATTTATGATATCGTGAGATTGCACGGGTGCCGTTGTCTATTGTGTCAAATAGAGATCCGAGATTCACTTCGCGGTTTTAGAAGAAACTACAAGAGGCTTTAGGTACAAAATTATACTTCAGTACTGCTTTTCACCCGCAGACAGATGGTCAATCTGAACGGATTATTCAGATTCTCGAGGATATGTTGAGATGTTGTATTCTTGAGTTTGAAGGTACGTGAGAACAATATTTGCCATTGATTGAATTTACTTATAATAATAGTTTTCAATCAAGCATTAAAATGGCATCGTACAAAGCCTTATATGGTAGAAAATGTCGAACACCACTATATTGGTCAGAGCTCAGTGAAAATAAGATACACAAGGTTGACTTGATAAAAGAGATAGAACAGAAAGTAAAAGTGATTCGAGATAGTTAAAAAGCAGCTTCTGATCATCATAAATCATATTCATATATGAAAAGAAAAGACATTGAATTTAAGATCGGTGACAAAGTGTTTCTGAAAATATCTCCGTGGAAGAAAGTACTCCGATTTGACAGAAAAGGCAAATTGAGTCCGAGATTCATCGGGTCGTATGAGATAATCGAGTGTATCGGGCCAGTTGCTTATCGATTATTGTTTCCTCCTAAGTTAGAAAAGACTCATAATGTATTTCACGTATCGATGCTTCGACGACACAGATCTGATCCCTCGCATGTAATTTCTCCGTCTGAGATTGAGATTCAGTTCGACATAACTTATGAAGAGGAACCGATCCGTATTTTAGCTCGCGAGGTTAAATAATTGAGAAATAAGAAAATTTCATTAGTAAAAGTAATGTGGCATCAACACGATGTTGAAGAGGCTACGTGTGAGCCTGAAGATGCTATGACACAGCAGTACCCAAATCTGTTCAACGATAAGATTTTAGGGGACGAAAATCCCTAAGAGGGGAGAGTTATAATAGCCCAGTTTAGACCCTAGTCGGAATAATGGTTTCGGGACCACAAATCCAAGTTAAAAAATATTTTAATATTATTTTTTCGTACTTATAATATGTTATAGGCCAATTTGGCCCACTTACATTACACTAAACCCAATTTCAAACCCACCTAACCACAACCCATACACATCAGCCTACCCAATACCCCTAAACCAATTAACTAATAACATCTAACCCAAACCTAGTCAGCCCAACATCTAACCCAAAACCCGAATGGCCCACAAACCCATTACAACCCCAGACCCACAACCCAAACAGAAATCCTAGCCCCCTAAAGCTGCTAACCCTAGCCTCCCCACTTGCTTTCTGCCCTCAACCACCTTTTTCACTTTTGGCCTCCCACTTTCACTGCTCTCTTACGCCGCAACTGCAACACCGGCCACCAACCGGTCATGTCTCCACCGCTTGCCCATCCCCTGCAATCAGACACGACAGAAACTAATAGAAAATGGAATTGTAAGGCTATAAAAAGCCATGAAAATCAATGTAAAAGGATTCGGCATTTTTTAATACAAAAAAATGATAGAAACTAACAAAAGAATATAGAGTTCAATACAAAAGAATAGATTTCAGTACTAAGATAGCAAGCATTTAGAGAAGAAAACGAAAAGCAAAAGAAAAAGGTTACTTTTTATTTTTTCTTCTATTTTCTTTCGATTTCCGCATACATATATATATACATATATTACTTTATTTTTTTAATTAATATAAACCTAAAATATATATATTTTAAAACTAATAAATAATAAATAAATAATAAAAAATTTACCTTTCCGGCCACCGTGTACGGTGGCCGGTGCCGGTGCCGACGACCGTCCGGCGATCGGACCGGAGCCCCCGGCCGGAATCCCCCTCTCCTTTCTCCCCTCTCTTTTCTCCCTTCTCCTTCTTTTCTCTCCGTTTTTTTTCTTCTTCTGCTACAAAATGATTTTTTTTTTTAATTTTTTGGCTTTTATAGGGACCAAAACGCACCGTTTTGGTCCCTCCCCCCATTTAATGAAAACGGCGCCGTTTAGGCCCCGGGTCGGGTGCACCAAACAGGATCCGCGTGTTTTTTAAAGCGGAAGGACTAATTGCGCTTTTAGCCCTTCCGCTTTTCTGGAATTTTTCAATCAAGTTTTTTCTCATTTTTAATTTGGCCCCATAATTTTCCATGCTTTTCGATTTAGTCCCTCCGTGCTGCGCATCGTTTTGATAGTAGGGAATATTTGCTATCTTGGTCCCTCCAGGTTGTACGCGCGTCACATTTTGATCTCTCCTCTTTATTTTCTTTTAAATTAGCCCCAAAATTTAGTTTCCCAATTCAATTTGGTCCCTTTTTACCTTTTTTTTTGTTCTACTTAAATTTCATTATTATTATTATAATAATTATTATTATTACTATTATTATTATATATTAGTATATACTCTTATTATATGCGTATGTATGTATTTGTATTTAATTTTTCCTAGTTATTTTATTTTAATATTTTAATGCTATATTCGTTTTTATATTTCAATATTATTATTATGCTCATTATTAATATTGTTATTATTATATATATGTTTTAATATTTATGTATATATATGCTTTTATATGTAGGTTTATTTTCATTATTTTATTACCTTTATTGTATTTGTTTTTGTATTTCAATATCATTATTATATTTATTATTATTATTATTATTATAATAGTGTATATTTTTACTTATGTATGTAGATTTATATGTATAGTATTTTAGTTTATAGTATTTTAGTTATGTTATATTGTTCTTCTTGTATTTTAATACCATTATTATTGTAATATAGTGTATGTTTTGTTATATACGTATATATATTATGTGTATTTTATATATATTACGTATATTATTATTTTATATTACGTATATATTAAATATCGTATTATTCATGTATTTTATTATATATGTGTATATCTTTAATATATATTTATGTAAGCATATCTTTACGTAATATTAGTATTATTATTAATATATTAATGTGCTTTTAACATTGTAATTATGTATGTATATATCGTGTAAATGTTTTAGTATTATATTATATAATGCGTTTTATATATTATGAACATGTATTTTTAATATTGTTAGTTATATATTTTTGTATGTATTATTTTATGTACACATTTCCATATTATCCCATATATATATATATATATATATATATATATATAAATTCTATTGTATGTGCATGTTTATTCTTTACCACATTTTATATATTACTATTACATTTGTTTTATTCCTACTATATTTATTATCAATATTAGTACACATATTTCATTGCACATATATATATACTTTTTATTAGTATTATTTTTGTATATCGTATTGTTCATTATTATACATGTATATATATATAGATTTTTTAGTATTTATTATAATATTTTTCTTATTATTTATATATGTTCTTTAAAATATCATAGTCTTCATGTATTTTATTATATATGTATATTATACGTGTTCATTTTAAATATATTATGTATATATATATTAGTACTTCTATTTAGTATTATTATGTAAACATCTTTCATCCCTATATACATACATTTTTCATAAGTACATACTTTAACATTAATAGTTACGTATTTTTCTTATCACTTCATAAATATTTCAAATATTATATGTAGTATATTTCCAACATTATTATTATATATATATATGTATAAGTATATATATTGTGTTCTCGTATTTGATACTATTGTTATATTTAATATCGCATGCATTGTCATTGTCTTTAATATTATTGTCGTATGTATTATGTGCCTCGATGTATTTCCAACTATTTTTTTTTCCCGCCCATTTTTATATATTACCTCGTTGTCCATTATTTTAAAATGTTGATTCGTGTCTTTATTTACTTTAATAATCAAGGCAACGTACCGATTTAAACACTATGTCATCGATTTCATCGCTATGTTGGGTGAATATCAATCGACTCGTGTTAAAACGGTATGTCCTTCTCAAAAATAAAAATAAAACTTAAAGATTTCTCGTGTTTTGATTGGATCACGATTCAATGTTATCTTGAACTTGCAATTTTGAAAATTAAGACAACGCTTGTTTAACAAGATACCAATTTTGGGCGTCGCGAGGGTGCTAATACCTTCCTCGCGCGTAACCGACTCCCGGACCCTACTTTACTCTGATTTTAACGTGGACCTAAACTCGGCCTTCTTTTGTTTTAAAAATAAACTTATCAGGTGTCCGATCACACCTATAAAAAGGATCGGTGGCGACTCCCCTCTTTATTTTAAAATCAAACTTCAGTTTTCAAGTTTTCAATAAATCGCCACAATTAGCGACCGAAGCAAAATTTTTTACGTCGCTACAGCTGGCGACTCCACTGGGGACCCTTTTTGAGAGTCGTGTCTGGAATTAAACTCGCGTTGTCAAAATTTTCAAAGTTCCTTGTTCAAATTAACATTTAGTCGTGATCCTCAAATTTTTGTTTTAAAAAAAAATCATGCATTCGCATCGTGTTGTATATATTCTAACTTGTTTTATCCGGTTGTTTTTTTAAGCTTTAAATTTTTGTGGTTTTAGTTTTGGTTTAGTTTTTAAATAAAACGTAAAGGTTTGTGAGTTTCTCCCCACACATCGTGCACTTGCATTTTGCATAACATGAGCTCTCTACCCGGGCTCCGTCCGTTTAAGTGAAAGTAAATGCTACGCCTTCGTGAGTTAACTCGTCCCTCCGCACAGGCTAGTGAATACTTTCGGGTTACATATGACTTATGCTTTCGTGAGTTAACTTGTCCCTCCGCATAGGCATAAGTAAATGTAATCCCTCGAATTGAACTCGTGAGCTTGTGATGGGCTATGACCGAGGCTTCGTACTAGTCTTAGTATACGATAATACGAACAATTCGAGTACCCGTCTAGAACCGAAACCACATATAGTGAACCATACGAGCCACCTAATTAGAGCCATGCCGAACCTCTGTCCGTTAATAGTCACCAAAATAAGTGCACGAGAGGAACGCCTCTTACCTTTTGCATTTTCACTTTCTATACAAAGGGGATTGGGTCTGTTTAATAAACTAGTTCGAATTGTTGAATTTTCCATGTTTTTCTGCCTGTATTTCATTACTAATCAAGGTTGTTTGTCTTTGCCTTATTGTTTTTCATCATGCATTATAGGCATTATATTAGGAAGGTGTTGACTAGAGATTGGTTGCCAAAAGAAACGGGTTTCTAAATGGAAGAGTCAATTATACAAACAGTCGAGAAGAATGCCATGGTTCGGGACTGGTCTCTAAGAACTCAGAAAGAAAAAGGGGATAGTCTAGTGGAGGGATGTATTGCCTATCTGCCTGAGCACTTAACTATGAACGTTCGCCAAAATAACCTTGAAGATTTGGTTCGGGTTTGGAATCAGTGGGACTCAGACATTAAGGGTATATTCACTGAGAAGTACGGAGATATAGCCCATTTGATCACTATCAACATAGATGAGCGTTTGATTCAGGCCATGATTAGATTTTGGGATCCGGCCTACCAATGTTTTACTTTCAATCAAGAAGACATGACCCCAACTATAGAGGAGTATACTACTTTGCTTCGTATTGATAATGTACAGCCCTATAAGATATATGTAAAGGAGCCTAAGCCGATGACCTTCAAGAAGAAACTAGTGAGGTTGACAGACATGACTGATGCATGGGTCGAAAAGCAGATAAAGAAGAAGAATGAAACCATTTGCATTCCATGGTCTTCCCTACGAGATTTGGTTCTGAACCATCCTGACATAATGAAAAGGGTGAATCTATTCGCTTTGGCCATCTACAGTTTGATCATCTTTTTGAAAGTTCTCGAACATCTTGAAGTTACGGTAGTTGATTTCTTTGAAAGATTAAAACAAGGAATCAACCCTGTCTCAACTATCCTAGCCGAGACCTTCAGATCCCTGAGTAGTTGTCAAAGAAAAGGGGAAGGACGATTTATTGGATGCGCGCAGTTGCTCAATGTTTGGATTTTGAGCCATTTCTGGAAAGTAGAGCGCACTCCGTTCCACTTTTTTCAAAAACATTCGCCCCATTGGAAGCCTATCTCAAGAAAAAATGGCCCAAGGAAGTCACCGAGCAACATTGGGTCTCATTTTTTCAGAACCTTCGCGCCGAGGATATAACATGGAGAGCACCGTGGATACGCCATTCAGTTCTGCTGTATAAGGTAGGAGATCAAGACTGGGTGCCACTACTTGGCTTATGGGGAGGAGTTGGATATGCCCTGCTATTAGTCCAAAGACAATTTTCTTCGCGACAATTCATACCCGCCACTAGAGGATTATCACAGTCCGAGTTTGTTTTTGCGGGTGAGGGATATATGAAGAGGGTCCGCAGCGCTGAAAAATCCTGGAAGGAAGTTCATCTGATGGAGTTGGCCCTGTATGCTGATACTCTCACTCAAGATTATGACGTATGGAGGATACGGTGGATAAATAGTCAACAAGTTTCGTCAATGAGTTGCGCCTTTCAAAATCCCTTCCTAAAGGAATTGCCGTCCGAGTTAGAAATGGCAAGAAAAGAGTTTGAACGTGAAAAGACCAAGATGTCAAGGGACCTCAGAGCTCTGCAAGAGGAAAACTACCAGTTAAAGATTGATGTTCATATTGAAAGGTCCAAAACCGAGAAAGTGCAAAAAGAAGTGGAAATTGTAAGAAATGATTTAAGGGACCTTCATCTGGAAAACAAGAAATTGAGAGTCGCTATCAAGAATAGTGGGTTGGGCAAATCATCATCAGAATGGAAAGAAGAGATAAGCAACATCAAAGGGGGGATGGAGTTTTGGAAAGGAAAAGTGAAAAAGGAAGAGGAAAAGGCCACACGGACTATGATAGAGTTAAGGAAGAAGAACGCAGAATACGAAGTTGTGTCTGCCGAGGTAATGACTAGTCGATCTAAATTTCAAGAACTAAAAGAAAGGATACGGGATTTAGAAGACATACTGCAGGATCGTCAGCAATAATTGGATAGTCTCTTAAAAGCCTTGGAAGAAAAGAATGATCAATATGATAGAGATATCTACGCTTATAAAACGGACCTCCAAGAAAGAGAAATGCAACTTGGCTTCTTGATCAACAAAATCCGTGAAGCGGCCATACACATGGTACAATTATCAGATGAAGCAGAGGATCTCAGCTACCAATTCCTGCCGAGTCAACGATCGAGCATATCGGAATTCTTAGAGCGAGTAAAGTAATATAGCGAAATAGCTAGAAAGTTCGTGTAATAGCCGAATCAAAATGGCGAAATGTTTTTGTAATGAACTCTTTTGATGAATGAAATGCCTAAATAGGGGCTATCTTGAAATCAACACCAAATTCTTGCATATTTATTCATAACTAACATTCATTCGTCATTTATTCAACATTTATTTGTCATGCATTCATCTCATTCATTCATTCATGCATTGTATATTTCATAATCGTTCGCTAAGGTTAGGATCATATAATGCGCAGTTGCAATACTTCAAATCTGGAATCACGCCACTCATATAGAACGTGTCAACAAGCTAGAACAATGGAGGCTGAATTCAATGAAAGGATTGAAAGAATGGAAAGAATCCAAAAGGAATTACAAGAGTAGTTGGCTAGGTCACAACAAGAGACGAGAGACTTAATGGTGAGATCATGAGAAGAATCGCTCGAACAGAAAGATCAAATGGCCAAGATGATGGAGATGATGTCAGCATTAGTTAAAGGAAAGGGACCCATGCAGAGCCCTAACATCGAGGAACCTCGGTCAAGAGTTAATCACAATCAAGATCCGCTCTATCCCCTCGAATTCACTCCGCCACACGCCCACGCAGCACAAAGAGGGTACACCCAAGGGGAACCCACAGACCCAGAGCAACGGCCGGTGCCACCTGCTCATTTAGGGCAAAGAATATTTATATCAAATCCTGGAGCTAATCCTGCCAATCCAATTGTTCCAGATTTGGATGATCCAGTAGAAATAGCCAGGTTGAGAATGGACGATCACGAGGCTCAAGAGAAGTATAAGAGCTTGGAGGAAAGACTTAAAGCAATTGAAGGCAGTGAAGTCTTCTCGGCACTAGGTGCTAAAGAACTCAGTTTGGTACCCGATCTAATTCTACTGCCGAAGTTTAAGGTACCGGATTTTGAAAAGTACGATGGGACAAGATGCCTAAAAGCGCATCTCGTGATGTTCTGCCGGAAGATGACCGGCTATGTGAACGAAGACAAGCTGCTCATACATAGTTTTCAGGATAGTCTAGTAGGATCGGCTCTTCGGTGGTACAACCAGCTTAGTAAGGAAAAGATCCGATCTTGGAAGGAATTGGCGTCAGCATTCTACGAGCAGTATAAGCATGTATCGGATATGGTGCCTGATCGAATGACTCTACAAATGATGGAAAAGAAACCAACAGAAACCTTTAGGCAATATGCTCAAAGGTGGAGAGATATCTCAGCTCAAGTGGAGCCACCACTGACCAAGATTGAGATAACAGTCCTTTTCATCAATACTCTGAGAGCACCATTCTATGACAAGCTGGTGAGGAGTGCTACGAAGGATTTTTTGGATATCGTAATATCCGGAGAACTTATTGAGGGTGCCATCAAAAGTGGGAGGATGGAAGGTTCAGAAAGTTCAAGAAGGACAGTACCCATGAAGAAGAAAGAACCAGAAGCCCACATGGTAGGAATGGGAAGCCGTTATACCCCTAATCCGCATCTAAACCAACCCCGACCTCGAAACTATCCACCTCCAAATTTCTATTATCCTCCTCAAACCCCTTACTTCCAAGCACCACCTCCTTCCTACCCCGTATACGCCATGAACCACCAAAGACCCGTCACCACATTCCCACAAAACACGGTACCCGCTCAAAGCCAGCCCAGAAACGAACCAAGACCGTCAAGGCCTAACCCCGAGGACCACAATTTACTCCCATCCCTGTGTCGTATGGAGAATTATACCCAAAACTTTTGGAGAAACAGTTGATTTCTCCTCATTATATGGCACCCCTGAAACCCCCGTACCCAAAATGGTATGATCCAAACGCTAGTTGTGCATACCATGCAGGAAACCAGAGGCATTCCATGGAAAATTGCCTTGCCTTCAAAAGGAGAGTTCAAGGACTCATCGATGCGGGTATTCTGCGATTTGATGGTATTGGCAGTACGGCCGGGAACCCATTCCCAAACCACACCGAAGGGAATGTGAGCGCAGTGGGAGAGGACAACAAACAACAAAGTAGATGATGGGTTTCTGAAATAAGAGCACCTCTGCAGAAAATCTGGGAGGTACTAGTTGAAAAGGATTTGCTCTGTCGTCCTAACAGAGTGTTCGAAGGAAAAATTGCAAAAGGTCAAAGTTTTTGTGAATTCCATGGTTTTGAGAGGCACGACATTCAGTCCTGCGAAGAGTTCAGAAGATTGCTGCAAAACATGATGGATAATAAGGAGATCGAGATTTTTTATAAAGGCGAAAAGACCGATAAAGGAGAAATATGCGCCTCCGACAATCAATCGTCAGGTTTCCCGTATAGCGCCGAACGACCGTTAATAATTTATTACGACGCGAAGAAGGAGCCGGTAAATCCAAAGATGATCATTGAAGTACCATCTCCTTTCCCCTACAAGGACAACAAAGCCGTACCATGGAAATATGGCATCAATATCGTCACACTGGAAGGTGGAAAGTCCGAAGCCATAACTAGAGATGTTGGGAAGGTGGGTCATTTTACCCGAAGTGGGTGGTGCTATTCTAAAGAAGTCGAACCAGCGAAGAAGAATAGTGATTCGAAACAAAAAGGAAAGGCAGTGATGTATGAGGCCGAAGTCGAGCAGGAAACTCCACCCGTACAACAAACTAAAAAGCCTGTAGATGAGAAAGAAGCACAGGAGTTCTTGAAATTTATCAAGCACAGTGAATACAATGTGGTGGAACAGTTAAATAAGCAGCCAGCACGAATCTCAGTTTTATCTCTACTGTTAAACTCAGAGCCGCACCGGGACGCTTTGCTGAGGGTGCTAAATCAAGCTTACGTAGCAAACAACATATCTGTTGAGAAGCTTGATAGGTGGGTAAATAATCTGAACGCAGACAATTTCATCTCTTTTAGTGACGATGAGATACCGCCAAACAGTGGAGGCTCAATTAAAGCACTGCATGTTACGACTCGCTGCAAGGGCTATATAATACCGAACGTGCTCATCGATAATGGGTCGGCACTCAACGTCATGCCTTTGGCCACGCTTTCCAGAATACCGATGGATCTGTCCTATTTAAGGCCCTGTCATTCCACGGTAAGGGCATTCGATGGGACAAGGTGTGAAGTTATGGGAAAGATTGAGATCCCTCTGGAAGTGGGCCCGTATATATACGATATTGAATTTCAAGTTATGGACATTACACCATCATACAATTGCCTCTTGGGAAGACCCTGGATCCATTCTGCTGGAGCAGTCCCATCATCCCTTCATCAAAAGGTGAAATTTATCATGGATAGCTGTTTAGTCACTGTTGAGGGAGAAGAAGACATTGTAGCATCTATTTCTACTGACGCACCATACATTGAAGTGAATAAAGATGCTGTGAAATGTTCCTTCCGATCCCTTGAATTTGTCAATGCCACCTTCGTCGCCGAGGGAAACAGAATTCCAATGCCAAAACTATCGATAAATACCAGAATGGGTGTCAGGTTGACTGTAGGAAGGGGGGCTCGAGCAAGAAGAGGTTTAAGGAGATATCTGTAAGGAATAGTCAGGGCTTTGAAGCCATTGCACCACAAGGCCAGATACGGTTTAGGTTTTCAGCCGGACATGCATCAAAGAAGGAAACAATGGAAGAAAGATCAGGAAAGAAGGATCGCAAGAACCTTAGGTCGAGAAATAGAATGGGAGCCCATAGCATACCCTCATTTGTCAAAAACATTTACGTCTGCAGGAACGATGTACCCCGAACAAGACAATACACGAAGCACACTATTAATCATTGAAAGGGGTCTCCATAATGTCAATATAAATGTCATTGACAAAGGAGCTGGCGCAAGTAAAGACATCTCAATGATACGCCCTTGTCCCCCGGGCTTCATATTGAACAATTGGACTGCTGAATACCTTCTTGTAGTTTATAAGTCTTCAGAGTAATGCTCAAACATTAACCCTCTATTGTGTCCTTAGATATAATAGAATTCTTTTGTAAGAGCTTGTATTCGCTCTTTATCATTCAAATGAATATCAATGAAGATGCATTTTGTCACGATCTTTCGCATTATTACTAATTTCATAATCATTTTCTCATTTCATAGCCTATCTTTACATCTGCCTCATGCCATGCCATGACATTTCGTCTTGGTTCCAATACTTAGATGCCCCTCTATAGTTTCCTTTTCCATTCAACTTTCAGGTGCTCAGATATCAACGGCATGAACGAACTCGTTATGAGTCCTGAAATCGATTTTGAGAAGGCTGTTTGTTTAGGAGAATTCGAAGCCAAAGAAAATGCTGAAGACTATGTTTCGTCTCCCAACTTGCTAAGGATGGTGGAACAAGAGGATAAACAGATTTTGCCTCATCAAGAATCTGTTGAAACAGTAAATTTGGGAACTGAAGAAAGGAAGCAAGAAGTGAAGATTGAGACCTCTATTTCAAGGGACACCAGGCATAATTTGATTGCTTTGCTCCGTAAGTACAAAGATGTATTCGCATGGTCATATCGGGACATGCCAGGATTGGATGAAGATGTGGTGGTCCATAAACTCCCATTAAAGCCAGAATGCAAACCCATTCAACAAAAGCTAAGACGGATGAGACCTGAGATGTTGTTGAAAATAAAAGAGGAAGTCAAGAAGCAATTTGACGCTGGCTTCCTACAAGCCTCCAAATATCCGGAATGGGTGGCTAACATAGTCCTGGTACCAAAGAAAGACGGCAAAGTACGAATGTGCGTGGATTATTGTGACCTGAATTGAGCAAGTCCTAAAGATAATTTTCCTTTACCACACATCGATACATTGGTGGATAATACAGCCAAGCATTCATTGTTTTCGTTCATGGATGGATTCTCGGGTTATAATCAGATAAAGATGTCTCCGGAAGATATGGAGAAAACTACCTTCATAACGATGTGGGGAACATTATGCTACAAGGTAATGCCGTTCGAATTGAAGAATGCCGGGACAACATATCAGAGGGCTATGGTGACATTATTCCATGACATGATGCATAAAGAAATAGAGGTCTACGTCGATGATATGATTGCTAAATCCCGAGGGGAAGAATAGCACGTAGTGAACTTGAAGAAGTTGTTCGACAGACTGAGAAAGTTCTAGCTAAAGCTCAATCCGGCCAAATGTACGTTTGGGGCTATCTCAGGAAAATTGCTAGGCTTCATCGTCAGTGGATTTAACCGAAGCTACAAGATGCAGTGGACTGAAAAGAGACTATCTGAACAAGAAGAGCACCAATGAAGTCAAGACAGGGCAAAATTGGCTTTTCTTTTTGTTTTTGCTCTATTCCCGTTACACGACAATGAGCAAAGAGGGGCAGCTGTTATAGGCCAATTTGGCCCACTTACATTACACTAAACCCAATTTCAAACCCACCTAACCACAACCCATACACATCAGCCTACCCAATACCCCTAAACCAATTAACTAATAACATCTAACCCAAACCCGGTCAGCCCAACATCTAACCCAAAACTCGAATGGCCCACAAACCCATTACATCCCTAGACCCACAACCCAAACAGAAATCTTAGCCCCCTAAAGCTGCTAACCCTAGCCTCCCCACTTGCTTTCTGCCCTCAACCACCTTTTTAACTTTTGGCCTCCCACTTTCACTGCTCTCTGACGTTGCCACTGCAACACCGGCCACCAACCGGTCATGTCTCCACCGCTTGCCCATCCCCTGCAATCAGACAAGACAGAAACTAATAGAAAATGGAATTGTAAGGCTATAAAAAGCCATGAAAATCAATGTAAAAGGATTCGGCATTTTTTAATACAAAAAAACGATAGAAACTAACAAAAGAATATAGAGTTCAATACAAAAGAATAGATTTCAGTACTAAGATAGCAAGCATTCAGAGAAGAAAACGAAAAGCAAAAGAAAAAGGTTACTTTTTATTTTTTCTTCTATTTTCTTTCGATTTCCGCATACATATATATATACATATATTACTTTATTTTTTTAATTAATATAAACCTAAAATATATATTTTTTAAAACTATGAGGTTGTGTATTGATTATCGGCAGTTAAACAAGGTGACAATCAAGAACAAGTATCCGTTGCCAAGAATTGATGATTTGTTTGATCAGCTAAAAGGAGCGACATGGTTTTCAAAGATTGACTTGAGATCTGGGTATTACCAACTGTGGGTAAAAGAGTCGGATGTGCCTAAAACTGCTTTTAGAACAAGGTATGGTCATTATGAATTTTTAGTTATGCCATTCGGGTTGACAAATGCTCCTGTTGTATTTATGGATTTAATGAATCGCATATTTCGACCATACTTGGACAAATTTGTTGTGGTGTTTATAGATGATATTTTAATTTATTCAAAAGATGAGACAGAGCATGCTGAGCATTTGAGGATAGTTTTACAAACTTTGAGAGTAAGCAGCTGTATGCTAAGTTTAGTAAAAGTGAATTTTGGCTCCGGGAAGTTGGATTTTTGGGTCATATTGTTTCAGGTGATGGTATACGGGTTGATCCTAGTAAAATTTCAGCCATTGTTGATTGGAAACCACTGAAAAATGTAACTGAAGTTAGAAGTTTCTTGGGGCTAGCTGGGTATTATCGGTGGTTTGTAAATGGATTTTCTATAATTGCTGCTCCTATAACTAGACTACTCCGAAAGGATGTTAAATTTGAATGGACGGAGGAATGTCAATAGAGTTTTGAAGAATTGAAAAAGTTATTAACAGAGGCACCAGTGTTAGTACAACCCGAATCAGGTAAAGAATTTGTGGTGTATAGTGATGCTTCTCTAAATGGTTTGGGGTGTGTACTCATGCAAGAAGGAAAAGTGGTGGCTTATGCTTCGAGGCAGTTAAAATCTCATGAGAGGAATTATCCTACTCATGATTTGGAATTGGCTGCGGTGGTGTTTGCTTTGAAAATTTGGCGACATTATTTGTATGGTGAAAAGTGTTGGGTATATACCGACCACAAAAGTCTTAAGTACTTGATGTCACAAAAAGACTTGAATTTAAGACAACAAAGATGGTTGGAGTTATTGAAAGATTATGAGCTTGTTATTGATTATCATCCGGGAAAAGCGAATGTGGTTGCCGATGCTTTAAGCAGAAAGTTGTTGTTTGCTTTGAGAGTTATGAACACTCAGTTGAAAATGTCAGATGATGGTTCGATTCTAGCAGAGTTAAGAGTAAGATCGAAGTTTTTACAAGAGATTTCTGAAGCTCAAAAAGATGATCAAGATTTGCAAGCCAAGAGAAAGCAGTGTGAAGTTGATACAGAGTCAGATTTCAGAATCGGTTCTGATGGGTGCTTAATGTTTAAATATCGGATTTGTGTACCGAAGAATGAGGAATTGATTCAAAAGATCCTACAGGAAGCACATAGTAGTTGTTTCTTGATTCATCCGAGTAGTACGAAAATGTATAATGACTTGAAGAAAATGTATTGGTGGAATGGAATGAAAAGGGATATATCAGAGTTTGTGTCCAAATGCTTAATTTGTCAACAGGTGAAAGCTGAACACCAAGTGCCTTCGGGATTACTTCAGCCTATTATGGTTCTGAATGGAAATGGGATCGATTACTATAGATTTTGTATCGAGATTGCCATTAACTCCGGAAAAGAAAGATGCCATCCGGGTAATAGTTGATGAGATTAACTAAGTCGGCTCATTCTATCCCTGATGACGTGCGGATTATTCTCTTAACAAGTTGGCTGAATTGTATGTTAGAGAAATTGTTAGATTACATGGAATACCATTGTCGATTATTTCAGATAGAGATCCAAGGTTTACCTCGCGGTTTTGGCAAAAGTTGCAAGACGCATTAGGTACAAAATTAAATTTTAGTACTGCTTCATCCATCAACTGATGGACAATCAGAGAGAGTAATTCAGATTCTTGAAGATATGCTCAGATGTTGTGTATTGAAATTTCAAGGAAGTTGGGAAAAATATTTACCGTTGGTGGAATTTGCTTACAATAATAGTTATTAGACGAGCTTAAAGATGGCACCTTATGAAGCATTGTATGGTCGTAAATGTTGAACGCCGTTGTATTGGACTGAACTCAAGGAAAATCAGATTTATGGAGTTGATCTAATAAAAGAAACTGAAGAAAAAGTGAAGGTAATTCGAGATTGTTTAAAAGCTACTTGAAATAGACAGAAATCTTATGCAGATTTAAAACGAAAAGACATTGAATTTCAAGTTGGTGATAAAGTATTTTTAAAGGTGTCTCCGTGGAAGAAAGTTCTCAGATTTGGACGGAAGGGAAAATTAAGTCTGCGTTTTATCGGGCCGTATGAAATAATTGAAAAAGTTGGACTGGTAGCATATCGGCTAGCTTTACCACCTGAATTAGAGAAGATTCATGATGTGTTCCACGTATCTATGTTACGCCAGTATCATTCGGATCCTTCACATGTAGTTTCACTGACAGAAATTGAACTACAACCAGATATGACCTATGAAGAAGGACCGATTAAGATTTTAGCTCGAGAGGTCAAACAACTGAAGAATAAAAATATTGCACTTGTGAAGGTGTTGTGGCAAAAGCATGGGGTAGAAGAAGCTACATGGGAATCCGAAGAAAATATGAGAAATCAATACCCACATCTGTTTACCGGTAAGATTTTCGAGGACGAAAATCCTTAAAGGGGGGAGAGTTGTAATATCCCGAATTAGGGCCTAATCGGAATAGTGGTTTCGTGACCACAAATCTGAGATAGAAATAATTATTTTATAATTATTTTGAGGTTTATGATATGATTGCATGATTGTGTGAAAATTTTGTGAAGAAATTCTATGCATAACGAGTTTAATTTAAAGTTAGGGACTAAATCGAATAAGTTGCAAAACTTGCATTTTAGAAGTTTTTAGTATGAAATTGCTTTGAAATATTAATTAGGAGGTCTTAAATAGCAATTTGACCAATTTTAAGTTCATGGGCAAAATTAGGACATGGAAGGAATTTTTTGAAAGTTTAGTAAGGAGGGGTATTTTGGTCATTTGGATATTAAATGAAATAAAATGGGAAAAATAACACAAAATGGTCATCTTCTCCATTGGGTTGCTGCCGAATTTTACTCTCACCATAGCTAGGGTTTCTTCAACTTTCAAGCTTCATAGTAAGTGATTTTAAGCCCCGTTTTTAATGATTTTTACGTTTTTGAGATCCTGGTAACTCGATAAAGCTTATGCTAGCAATAACTTAACCTAGGGTTTATATTTGGAAAAATACCCATTGGTGAAATTTGTGTATTTTGATGTTTTATGATATAATATGAGGTTTTAAATTACGTTAGACAACTTGTACTACTCGATTTAAAGCAAAAACGAGTAAAAGGGCTTAATCGGTAAAAATACCTAATATTCACAAGTACATGTTAGAGTGAGAATTTGATGTTTCCATAGAAGGGAAAAGTGATCAGCATGTTATAAAACATAAGAATAAGGAATAAAGTTTAATCCCGAGCCTAGGGGAAAAGTGTAAATATGCAAAAGTTTAGGGGTAAAATTGTAATTTTGCCAAAATTTGAATTAAGGATTAATTTGATAATGTGAGTATTAAATAAGCTAAATGTGTTATTTTAGATCAAGAAAGACGTGGAATCGACCCCAATCAAGGAAAAGAAAAGATTGTGGACTAAATTGCAAAATCTTTGTATTTTGGTACCAAGGTAAGTTCATGTGTAAATAATGTAACATAATTGTTATTTTTAAGTTATTGATGTCAATTATATGATATGCTGATTTTTATTATGAAATATATGCTTTGTGGTTAATTTCGAATAAAATGTAAATTATGTGAGCTACTTGTTAAATATAAATTTTTACCGAGTATTGGTTTCGGTATTCTACGAAAGACGGCAAGGATATGTGTTCGAGGAAAATCCCGTTTGAACCTTAGGAATAGATTAGGATACAAGTGACATGTCACTAGGATGGTTGAGCATCCAAACTCGTTGAGTTGAGTCCGAGTTCACTTATGGATGCGAATGTCCGAACTCGTTGAGTTGAGTCCGAGTTCGTGAGATGTAACTAGGCATCCGAGCTCGTTGAGTTGAGTCTGAGTTCACTTATGGATGCGAACGCCCGAGCTTGTTGAGTTGAGTCCGAGTTCGCTTATGGGCGGGTTACATGATCGCTTGATTGCATATGTGGCACTTATGTGCAAGTTATCCATGTATCCGAATTATATTCCGATGTGTTCAACGGGTAAAGTTTTACTCAAATGGAGGAATACTCGAGATGAAAAGAGACGTATTGGTAAGTGATGTGAAATGGATACTTTGGACAGGTATGTATTTAACCCTCGGGTTGAGTATTGATACAACAACGATAATGTAATAAGAAGATGATGAAAAATGATTAGAAATGTGATATGTGTTTTGGTGATACCATGCTAATGTTGATGGGTATGATTGTTTGTTATGTTACTTATTATTTGCATATGAACTTACTAAGCATTTATGCTTACTCCCTCCTTCTTACTCATTGTAGTTTTGGACAAGCCAGCTCAGGAGTCGGGATAGGTCGAAGGCTCGGTCACACTATCTGGAAGACTTTTTAGTAAATGGCTTGTAAAATTTAAGTATGGCATGTATAGCAATATACCTATTTTGTGTAAATGATCTTATGATATGGTGATGGAATGGTTGAGGAAATACTTGATAATGATAAGTTATGGAAATGGTTAGTTTAGATTATGTTTGATATTATGGAAAGTTATTAGGATACCTAGTTCATGAAAACTCATAAAAAGGATGAAATTTGCCATAAACAGAACATTGCAGCAACACTGATGTGAGTTTTAAAATTTACTAAAAATCATATAAATTGAATTAGGTGATGGATTAAATATAAAATTGAAGCTTATTATGTCTAGTTTCACATAAAACAAACTAAACAGGTAAAGGAATTATATGTTAGAAGATATTTGAATTTTAGTGAAACAGGGCCAGAGTGATTTCTGGATCTCCTATTCCCAAATTTAGAAATTCACCATAAATTGTACAGATAGAATTAGGTGTTGTATTTTATATTATCAGAATCCTTATTGAGTCTAGTTTCAGTAGAAACAAACCTCATAGTTGTATGAATTTTGTACAGAGAGAAATATGGTTTGTAGTAAACAGAGGTCAGTCCAGTCAAGTCCTGAAATAGGGGTAACTTTAACTAATAAACTGTACTAATTGGCCCAACCAAAAATTCTAGAAAAAAATTAGTAAGTAGGTATATGAGTCTAAATTCAGGAAAAATTTACGGATCTTGATTTCGAGTTTCGTAACTCGAGATATGATTTTTCTTGTAAATATGACGCAAGTAGCTGGAAAGCTGTGAATGTAGAAAGAAATGATCCAAAGTTCTTAAAATGTTAAATTAAGTTTAGTAACCCCTCATACTCGACTCCGGCGACGGTCTCGGGCGTGGGGGCATTACAATAACTGTGATATGTGATAATTTTATTTGTGTATGGCTTACTAAGCTTTTGAAAGCTTACTTTGTGTGTGTTTTCAACTGCTTTATAGATTATCAAAGCTACCAGGAGCTCAGGGATCGTTGATGATCTTCACCACACTATCGAACTCTATTTTAGTACCTTTTGAAAATGTGAATATTGGAATATGGCATGTATAGGCTAGAGGAATTTGAATATGTTTTGTGAAGTGTATATTTAGCCATGTGATATGGCTTGATTATGGTTGAACTTATGGTTTGATTTTGGTAAATGATGTGTGATGCAAAAATGGTAAATTTGGTGTATATGTATGGCTTAGTGAAATGGCCTTTTTGGTAAGTTAGTTTTGTGTTGAAATGGTTATAAATGTGATGTGAATCATGTGATTGTGGAATGAATTAGTTACAAGTATGAATGACTGAGTTTGGTAAGTGATTTTGATATGTTTTGGTATGAGTTATAAGCATGAAGTTGGTTGTTTATGATATGGCATGAATGGAGTATGTTTTGGTTATGAATTGGTTGAAAATATGATATGAAATGTTTTGGTTTTGATGCTTGTAGGGAGGACCCTTAATGGGTGGCATGTTGGCCTTGTAAATGGTCTATTTTTGCCCATATGGGTAAGGACATGAGCGTGTGTCTCAGCCATGCTGCTCGAGGGCCATTTCAAAATGAGCTTGAGCAGACCACACGGTTGCACACACGTAGGCGTGTGCTAGGCCGTGTGGCCAAGTCAGTTTCGAGCACGGGCTAGATACACAAGCGTGTGACTGGCCGTGTGACTAACTCAGTATGTATGCCCTATTTTGCCACGGCCTAGACACATGGGCGTGTTTAATGCCATGTGAGGCATACGGTCTGTTCACACGGGCGTGTGACCTTTGTAGCTTAGAAAAATGTTTAAGTTTTGAAAAATTTTGTATCTGCTCGGTTTAGTCCCGACCTCTTTCTAAAGTATGTTTAAGGTCTCGTTGACATAAGAAAGAGGCTTTATGTTGATGTTTGACTATGATGTTATGATGTTTGTGAAATGATTGTGAAATGTTCTGATATGTTCGGTAATGCCTTTTAACCCTAATCCGGCGACGGATACGGGTTAGGGGTGTTACAGGTTTAGTGTAAGTTGTAACTAAATAAAGTTAGGAAGTCTTTTAAGTAACCTGGTATAATTGTGATATCTGGTTTTCGAACCCGACAATCAGGTTTGGTATAAGGTGTTACATATTGTATCTACTATTCAAATGTTTTAGTACTCTAGGAAGAATAAAGACCATGGATAGGCAATGTCAAAATGGAATAGGATCAGGATTCCGAAGGGTATGGGGTAGATTAGGTTTCCAAAATGTGAGATTGTTTAACATGACCGTGTTGGGAAAGCATATTTGGAGATTGGTTCACAAATGAGACACACTTTGCTATCAAGCCTTTGAAAAAAATATAATTCCTTGAAGGTGATATTTTCAAATTGAATTTGCAGCACCCCTTACCCATTCTGATGATCGAAATAGATATGAGATGCTACGGTGACACTTGCAAGCTTAAACCAAAAATTTCTTTTATAAAGGTATCAATTTCTCAACATATGAATGTATTTCAAATCAAATTGGCAAAGTTTATAAAGATTCAAATATGATTAGAAATAATTTTGAGTCATTGTGTACATATAAAGTCATGCCCAAATCATAAAACAAATCATAAAACAAATGTTTGTAGTCCTTTAGCTCAAATCGAAGCCATTCATGTTGAAAAAGAAAGTAGTTTTACAATAATTTAAAACTTAAAATAATTTAAATAAAATTATAGAAATAAGATAAAAATAATTTTGAAGGCATTAAAATCAACTTAAATCCATTTAGAATCTTTTAGTAGGTGACTGGAAGTGTCCGAGGTTAGAAACGAGCCCTAGAAATCCAAAATTGATCAAAATAGTGCAGTGAGGCAAAATGGTGCAAAATGTTAGAACAATGCACGAGGTTGCTGACTGCATCATGACATACGAATGCCGAGCAGAGAATTAACACAAAATATAAGGATTTAAAAGAGGCTTTTATTGCAAATTCGGCAAGTCAGTTGTAATATTTATAGTGTTATAATAGAACACAAAAAATATTCCAAGGATTGAACCCAAGAGATTGTCAAATTGATAAGTGTGTTTATCAAGTTAATTACGAGTTAAGTTATTACTAGTATAGTTGAGTTGGAAATTATTAGCACAACCAAATAAAATGATATTTAAACTAATTATGAATTAACAAATAAAAATACTAAACCAACTTTCTTCCTTTTTTATTAAAAACAATTCAAATAGATTGTTTGTCACTCTTAGCTAGGAATCTCCTCTTGGTCTCATCCTAAATTAAAATATATTGCCTAAACTCTTCTCTTGGTCCCACTTGGGCATATAGGTCCCCTTTCGATCTCACTATTTGGCACAAATGTATCAAAGTCCTACACGATAGAGTCTTCTCTCAGTCTCGTCTATCTAGAGCTTCCACTAGAGGCGTTAATTCTAGTGTAATAACACTTAAACAAACAACTAATCAAGGCATAGATAATAACATAGGTAAGTAACCCACTCATCAACCAACCAATAAAATGATTCAACACATCATTAAACTCAAATTTCACACTAGCATTTTAACAAACACATGGTAGACATGAACTACAAAAGAGAGGAGTTTGAGAAAATGCTTATTAATAGATTGAAATTCATTGAAGGTCAAGAGTTTAATCCCTCTCCATCTACAAGGTTCCAGCAAAAGTGAAGAAACAAAAATTTTACAACAAAAAAAACGGAAGAAAAATGAAAACCTAAACGAACCTAATTTTCTAACCTAAGCTAGTCTAGCCACATAGTTGATATAAGTTGACATCTATAGGCAAAAAGTAACATTGATTTTTTTTAATAATTTATCTTGAAATATTTATAAAATTATGATAGATCATTTTTTATATAATTTAATTTTTTTTAGTTGAGCATAAAAAAGAATAATATAAAAAATGGTAGCTCATAATTTTATCAATATTTCAAGATAAATTATTAAAAAAAAAAAAGAGAGATTTTGTTTATAAAAGCAAAGGAGGCAAACAGGTAAGTGAAAAGAGCAGAGCTTATATTAGAAACATGAAGGGATGAGCTAAATATCTAGTGTGAGCTTGAGCTCTGCAACAGCTTCAACAAGAGAAACAACAAGAGGAGGAAGAAGAAGATGAGTTTATTAAAAGCCATTGAATAATCAATCTCTTGCTTAGAAAACTAATGTGAAAGTCTTATATAGTTTGTTTCAATATTTTTATGATAAGTTCATAGTAGAATATATGAAAAGAATAGGATAATCCCTTTTAATCTTATTGATAAACCTCAAGAGTATACATAATACTTATACAACAGTAGTCACGCATGAATAAGAAATATATATAATATATTCCTAAATATATACAATAATATATAATATATTTAGGTATTCCTAAAAGAGAATATCTCATAACAATATCCTAACACCCCCTTAAGTTGGAGCACGTAGATCATAAATGTCCAACTTTTTGATAAGGAATTCAAATTGTGGTTCACCAAATGCCTTTGTAAAAATGCTAGCTAACTGAACGGAGGTCGGAACATAAGAAGGTGCAATTAACCCATTCCGAATTGCATCCCTAACAAAGTAACAATCCACTTCAATATGTTTAGTACACTCCTGGAGTACAGAATTTCGTTCCTAAAAATTTTGTGTTAAAAGGCAGGCAATAGCCAATTCGGAGGCTGACACCGCTGCACCGCCGAGCAAAACAAAAGATAAGAAATAAACAACTTGAAGAAAAAAGTAAATAAATAAAAGGAAAACCTAAGCTCTAGATACCATGAAAAGAATAAGGTAAACCCTTTTATCTTTTTCATGGATATTAAAAGTATACATAATATTTATACATTAATAGTCACGTAGGAATAAGAAAGATATATAATATATTCCTAAATATATGCCTAAATAAAATACGATAATATATAATATATTTATATATTTCTAAAAGATAATATCTCATAATAATATAATATCTCCTAATAATATATTTATTTTTATATATGTTGCTGGAGAAAGAGTAAAAGTATTTTAAATTTTTAAAAGATAAAAAGAATTGAAGCTAACTGAAATTGTTACGATAGAAGGCAGTTAGTTTAGGTTCAGGGGCGAATTTAGGGAGTTTGCAGGGGGGCCGACCGCTAAAATGAAAAAAATTTCATTTTGGACTTTTAAAATTTTAAAATTTTTAAATTAGTAAAAGTAAAATTGCACTTTACCCTCTAAAAATGATAAAATTTTGATCTAATCCTTTAAAAATTATATTTTTATTATCATAAAAATTATAATTTAATTTTGACCCCTTAAAAACTTTCTTGCTTTGCTCCTATTTAGGTTACATATTTGAAGTCACCTATCTCAAGGTCCCAACTTCAACTATATTTTCCAAATAATTGACTTTCCTATATATTTTGGTAAATATATATATATATATATATATATATATATATATTTTTGTTTCATATGTATGAGAGAGAAAAAAAAACTTATGATCATATTTAGTATTATTTTATTTTTACGTCATTTTCTTCATTAATTGCTTTTTTTTTTTATAATCAAGAGATTTTGACATTTTAATTTTTCAAGTTTGTGGTTTCTAATTCAACTTTAATCTTTCTTTTATATATATGTGTTTTATTTTAATTACAAATATTTAAGTGTGTTTAATATTAAATAAATTTAACAATCATCAACTAAATTATTTAATTTAAAAAATTTTAACACATTGTTATCTACAAATTTATTTTTGAATAGAAATATATATGATTACAATGATGGGGAGGAAAACGAATTTTAGCTTAACAAATAAGAAAAAGGATAAAAAAAAGAATCACTTGAAGGAAATTTACCTTTGTAATTAATATAAAAATAACAATAACGATAAAATATATACTATACGATGAAACAAAAAACAAATTAAAACAAATGTACCAAATCATATCGTACCGCACCCAGCATCACTTTCAAACCCAACATCACTTTCAAACCCAACGAAAATATCCTTAGTCCCAAGGATGGTTATAAGAAGAGATATTATTTTTTAAACCTGGCGAATATGAAATATAAAGTTAATTCTTATAAAAAAAATCCACAGTACTATTGAGATGGAAAAGAAATCCAGATTCACAAGTTTTAGCTATGTATCTATGACAGTAAGCAGAGGACGTGTCGAATTCCACGCCAGCTTCTCGTTTTGTATACACATCCCCAAATCCCATTGCCTTCTTTTCGGTGTCGTAATTTAACAAGCACACCTGGCATGAATATTGCTGCTCCATAACCAACTTAGTCAAGTTTACGAAAAGAAACGAATCAATAATTTGATAGTAACTTAACAAAGATAAATTTATAGGGTACATCTTTTTATTGAGAATTCAAACGACTTGATTGATGCTTTATTATCTTTCCAGTTCTACAATATTCCTTCACTATTTTTTTTTTCTTTTTACTGAAAAGATAGTAAGATGCAACTTTCTTATATTTTACAACTGTGGATAACTTAAATTCCGACCATATTATGAAAACTGTAACGATATTGGAAATTTGGATTTTACGTGCATGATATTGTTCATAGTCAAAATTCCCCTTCGATTTGGCTTTAATACATATCCCGTTTTCCCGACACGTTGGAAGTACTCTCAAATACGCCACCCCTTCCACCTTGAAAATGAAAAACTAGTTCAAGGTGCCACGTTTTGAACTTTGAATTCTACGATTACAAATAATGACCAAATCCAGACTCCAACTACAAAGCCTTATCTCTAGGCCTATGAAATTTTGTAAAATTAGAGAACAATTACAAAGAGGTAATTTCAGAAAAAAGAAATACCTATTACAGTTGAATCAGAGAGCTCACCTAACAAAAATAATCAACGTCAACTGCTATAGGCATTAGCCGGAAATAGAACCTTTAAGGCCATTGCATCAGCTATAAACAAACCGAATATACTTTCACTTTAAAACCAAATCATACATACCAGCATCCAATTTGGATAAGTGAAAAAGATTATTAATGTTATCGTTTGAATTTTAGATATGTTGGGTGTCATATTTTTATGATAATCATGTAAACCAGTTAGGTATTGAATTTCTTGTCCTCCTTTCACAAATGATCTGTAACTTTAATATACCAAAAACAAAAGAACAGTAAAATGCAGTATATCGAGTGTGACGTTTTGCCTCTTTCAATTTACATTCCAAATCGAAGTTGCTAATAAAATGCAGCAGAATATTGAATGCATTCAACTTTAGCATTCCCTGGATTGCGGCTAAGCTTTAAACAATTTATTCAGGCAGCAATATTTGAACTGAAATAAAACAGAGCGCACCTGCCGGAGAAAGCCCGCATGAGATTACATATACCTTGGCAATTATTTGATAATGGAGAAAAAAAAAAAGAAAAAAAAAGGAAGAAACAAAATTTATGATGGCTGTTGTACTTTAGTTTATTTTTTTACCAAGAGCTAGCAGTTTCAGACGTGGTCAAAAGTTGCTCTAAGTAATCAGATCCTAAATCTTCCAACACCACCACATTATTCTTTTCCTGCAAGGACTGCTGCTTTTTGTTTTGCTTGGCCAACGATTTCCTTTGTAAATAATTCCTCTGCTTTAGTTCAATGGCTGGTGAGGCACCCTCCTGGCAGTGGTAATTCATGTTTCGAAGCGATTCTCGGACTGTTTCAAGGGGAAAATTGAGCACTGCTTTGTGACCCTGTGTCAATAAAGCTGCTTGATCATAAGCTAAAGCAGCTGCCTCTGCACTGTCGAACGTTCCAAGCCAAACCCGCACGCCACGCCTAGTTGAATCCCTTATCTCCGCCGCGAATTTCCCCCATGGTCGCTTCCTCACACCTCTATATGATTTTTCCTTGTTTGGTTCTTCTTTTTTTTCTCGTTTCCTGGACCTGGAATGATACAATCCACAGGAAGCAGAGTCTGATGATTCGGTTGACCAATCATTATAAGAAAGAGAGGTGCTCTGTTGAGGAGGAGACAAACTTTTGGGGTGTAGAATGTCGTCGAATGAAAGGAAATCTTGGTCGAGAAAAAGCTTATTATTTGACGAGAAACATTCAAGCAAACTTCGTGGAGATTGAAGCAACATGTCCGAATTTAGAGCTTGAAGGAAGGAAGGATCCATAGTTTGGCTCAACTTTTTTATTCTCACTGACTTTATGAAGTATGTTGTTCGGCTTTGTATTTGTATTGGTTTTTCTTGACAGAAAGCACAACCGAGAATCTCCCATGAAGCACGTTAATATTATAACAATGTGATGGGAGCCTCAACCATCAATTTTAGTTAATTAGAATTCCTATTGTCCTAAGCAGTGCTACACATACTTTTCAATATAACTAGTTTATAAGTCATTGCATGCTATTAATTTTTAAATAATATACAAATTTAAAATTATATAAGAAAGTAAATTATAATATTAATTTTGAAAAATAATAAAATTAAGTATTGCAATATACCATAATTATAATAATAAATACAAGAGATATTTATAAAAAATTAATAAACATAATTAATAACTGTGACTAAAAAATAATTGTTAAATTTTAAATTTTTTTCGAAATAAATCCACAAAATATTTTTCTCTTGAGTGCTTACTTCTCATAGTGTAAACAACTTATCTCATCATCAATTAAGATAGATAAAAAAAATTGATTGTTTTGAGAGTGCTTACTCCACACATTATAAATAGCTTACCTCATCATCAATTAAAATAATTTTCGGTCATTCTCTATGTCATTATTGTTCAATTTTGATTTAATATTGTCTCTTCGAAGAACCATTAATTTAATGTTTCATTCCTTTTTATATAATTCTAATTTATTAATGCTAACTATCTCTATTTTTATTGATACTTTTTTAAATGTTAATTGATTGAATATGACTAATCACTCGGTCCTATTTATAAAGTTAAACATAAATTTTAAGTGGTATAAAACTCTAATATTAATTAAGTAATAATTAAATTGCTTGGAATTTTATTCAAATAATAACTCTATTTTACATTAATAACACAACTTTTATTTACCTCAAATTTTTCTAAATAATTTTGATAACTTTATTGTTAATAGTAGTTTTAATCTAAAATTTTGATAATTTTATTGTTAAAAAATTACCTAATTTACACTTAATTATTAAGCAAACTTCAATAAAATTCTTAACATTTAAAACCCATGTAAAAACTGAAAGAAAATTTAATCAAAAATATTTTTAGGATTTTCAAATAAACCAAAATCAAGATAAAATGAAATAAAGTTCTAAAATTTTTAAAGATTTTGAACTCGAATAAAATTAAATTCAAATTTTTTTTTTTTTGAGATATTGCAAATTTTATGACAACAAACAATGGTGATTATAATTTAGAAGCTATAAATTAAAATAAATTTCAAATTTAGGTTATATGCGTTATTTTTTTTTTAAATTATGCTTATTTTAAGTTTGTGTCACTTTAAGTTATTTATTTAAATCATTTCAGGTTAAATTTATTTTAAGCTTGGGCATATTTGAATTCAAATTGGACAAGTTTGGGTTGTTGACCTTTTAAGATTAAATTAAGTTGGATCAAGTTTGGGTACAAGTTGACTGGGTCAACTTTCAGCTTGAGTAAGAATTGATAGGTCTAGGGTGACAAAATAATATACAAAATAAATTTATAAAAAATCAATGCTAAGAACAAATAAGGTTTTGGTTGAAATAATAAAATTAAAAGTTTTGAAAATAATAATGTCTTATGTTCAAATCTCACCGTATACCTTTTAAAACTTCTTCTAATTTTATAAATTTTATATAAAATCATAAAGATATCCTTATAATATATTGGTGGTGAAGCTTTTTAATTGATGTATAAAAAATAAAAATAAATAAATGAGACACATGTTCATTTTTAACCCCATTTAATACATCAAATATTGATTCATATATAAATAAAGGGATTAGATTATGTCAATTATGGGTGGAAAATATATTTATATAAAAATTGTTGTAAAATAAAAATGTGGTTTTGATTGTAATAGTAAGGTTGATTTGTTTGAAGTTAATATGTTTAAAATTTATTGAGTTAAAATTATGCAACATGAACTCCTTGCTCACTACATGAGTAAAAAACAAAATTATTTAACAAATATAACTATAAAAAAATTTGATATAAATACTAATTGAATAGAGACAGGAGCTCATATATTTTAAAATAATACAATTAACCTTATAAAACCAAACTCGTTAAAAGATTCAATAGTAGAGATATTTGGCTGATGCAGGTGTTTTGAAATTTATAATATATAGTTGACCAATCTTGAATTAAGCTGTCTATTTTGGATGAACCTTCGAGGTGATAAATAATTACCAACGTAAGCTCTTAGATATTTTTTGGGGCAGTTTGGGGGGAGGCTATCGATCTGCAATAGTAAGAGCTAGGGTTAGCATAGACTAATTTTAGCCTAGAATCTAGATAATAGTAATTGGACTCACCATTGTTAAATAGCTAGAAATAAATAGGTTGTCTAGCTTTTACAAAAAAAAAAAAAAAAAAAAAAAAAAAAAAACTAGGTAGCCAAAATCTATACGATATAAATAGGGTTTGCAAGCTAGCTTTTGGATACAGAATACTCCACTTTAGGATGAATTCTCATAGATTTTTTCTAAATTAGAAACTTCGTCAGTAGTTTATGCATTCACTATGTTATTATAATCCAAGTTGTTTTTCTGCATGTGCACCTCTCTCTATATATAATTTCTCAGACTGCAACTTTTTTTACCCCACAAAAAAACATGCATGCGTTCTGCGATGAAGACAAAATTATCATAAAATATGGACAAAATTATCACAATATATGGGAAGTGTTGGTAAAGAAAACACTCACTAAACAAGAAAATTTTATGTATTTTTTTAGTGAATACACATCTTATTGAAAGATAAAAGCTATATTTATAAATACTAACAAAATTTCAAAAAAAATTGAAATCAAATTTAAAATTTGAAAATAAATCTTGTTACAACTGCATGTCTTTACTGATTCCTAGTAGATTCTTAGACATAACTTTCAACATTTCTCCTTAACTCAGAAGATGCAACACCAAGTCTTTTTCATAGAAACTCAAATCTTGGTCTAGAAAGAGCTTTAGTTAAAATATCTACAATTTGACTTTTGGTATTGCAGTAGATAAGTTATAGTTCTCCTTCCTTCTGAACCTCCCTCAGAAAGTATAATTTTATTTTGAAGTGCTTTGTTTTTCCATGAAAAAACAGATCATTTGCAATGGATATAGCAACTTGATTGTTTATGACCACCTTAGTACTTCATATATAAATTTGTTAGCAACTTCCTAAGCCATAAAGCTTGATTTACGGTTGTGGCAGTAGCAACATACTCTGCCTAGTAGTGAATTGAGCTACTATGTCTTGCTTCATTGCACACCATGAGAAAACACCGTAATTGAAACTAAAATAGTAACTTAAAGTACTTCGCATATCATCAACACATCCAGCCCAATCATTATCAGAGAAACCATGAAAAAAGAAATCCTGAACTTGACTAAACTTAATGCCAAAGTCAGTAGTGCCTTTTAACATATTTTATCACGCATTTTGCTGCCTGTAAATGAATTTCACTAACATAATGCATGTATCTTGAAAGTAGACTTACGACATATGTTTTATCTGACTTTGTTGCAATTAAATACATCAAGCATCCAATCATACTTCTATAAAGTCTTTTATCTACCTTTTAAACACCATCATCTTTACAGATTTTCTCTTTCTAGTTCATAAGAGTGGATGTAGGCTTGTATTCTTCCATTCTGAATTTTTTCAATATTTCTTTGGCATAGTTTTATTGGTATAAGAAAATATCATGTTACTTCACGCATTTTTCAATATTTTATCACGCATTTTGCTGGCAGTGGCCCTGACCCCCCTAAAGTGAAAATTTTCTATTTAAGTCCTTGATATTTTTTTTAAATTTTAAATTAGTAAAGGTAAAATTATACTTTGGCCCCCCTAAAATTATAGAAATTCGATTTAATCCTTTAAAATTTATAAAGATATAGACTATAAAAAATTAAATTTTTATTCGCCCCCTTAAAATTTTGTTCTGGCTTCGCCCCTGCCAAGGAAGTAAGTCATCTCACCAAGATTGATCATCTTGAAAGCTTGTTTTACTTCATCTTTGAACTTATTCACCAACTCTACATTGCTTCCTAACACAAGCAAATCATCAACATATAAGGACACAATTAATAAATATCTTTCATCCTCTTTAACATAGAGTGTAAATTCACTCAAACTCTTCTGAAAGCCCAAGGTTAGCAAATGTCAATCCTGTTATACTAGGCTTTGGGAACCTGTTTTAAACCATACAAGGCCTTTTTAAGGAGATATAATTTATAATCTTTCCCCTTGGCAACAAAACCGTCAGATTGCTCAACAAAAATCTCTTCCTTCAAGTTGCCATTCAAAAAGTTGACTTGATGTCTAGTTAATAAATCCTCCATCCTTTTTGAGCCAAAAGAGCTAGCAACATTTGTCTAATATCCAAAAAATCTACCAATGTGAATGTATATGAAAAATCTATGCCAAACATTTATGTATATCCTTTCATGACCATCTTCGCCTTACACTTGTTTACAAAACTGTCAGAGTTGAATTTGGTTTTGTAAACCCATTTAACCCTAATAGGTTTATTTTGGGAAGATCTATCTACTAGCTCCTAAGTGCCATTTTTCTCGATCATATTTAGCTCCTCCTGCATCATAACCCTCCATTTTTCATGTTCAATAGCTTCAACAAAACTGACTGATTCAAAAACAACTACACATCACCTTTAATAAATATCAGAAAGTGTCATTATGCTTCTAACTGGGAGATCATCAATTTCTTCATCAAAATACTTCTGACACAACTCATCCTAACCCACTTCTCTTTTTCTAAAAACTTGGCATGTATATTTACAACAATTTTATTAGTATGTGGCAAGTAGATCCTATAAGTTTTCAAAGTGTTGCTATATCTAATAAAGACCTCTAGTTCTGACTTTTTATCCAACATGTCTCTTTTCATCTGAGGTACATAAGAAAAACACAAACAACCAAAAGTCTTTAAACTCATTAGCAACGATTTATAACCAAATCTAACTTCAAATGGTGTTTGCTTCTTTAATGCTTTTGTTGGCAATCTATTTAGCAGATATATTGTTGTATTTGCCACTTTAGCCTAGAAATTCTTTAGCAGCCCTTTCTCATGTAAAATGCATCTTGCCATTTCCAATATTGTTCTTTTTTTTTTCTCTCCATGACCCTATTATTTGTGGAGTGTACGGTGCAGTGAGGTGATGACCAATGCCTACATCTTCACAGAATTTGTTAAATTCTTCAAATGTGTACTCTGTTCTATTGTATCTTGCATTCACTTTGGTTTTCAACCAAAGTCTTATATCTCCAGAACACATCAGCAACTTTATATTTGTAAATAATGAAATAAATCCAACAAAATCTTGTAAAATCATCAATAAAGGCAATGTAGTACTTATTCCCTTTCAAGGACGATGTCTTTTTAGGTCCACTAACATCTGTATGGACTAACTATAATCTTTCTGTTGCTTTAAAAGTTGATTATTTTGGGACATAGAAGAAACTCTTCTTCTAAGTCAAGAAGCCCGAGAACAATTTGGTTTTTTTTTTTTTGCACATAGAGCAAAAAATTATGATGGAAATGCTCAAGTTGTTTGTGTCAAAGCATTGTATTGCTCACTTGTTGTGAAACGACAACTTGCTCATCTTCCATTATATTCAAGGTAAAAATTTTTCCTTTCATTTTTATGTTAAACACCTCTTTGCCTTCAGCATCTCTGATTAAGCAATATTTGTTTTCAAAAGAGACTTTGAACCCCTTCTCAATTAGTTGTCCAACACTTAACAAATTTTATCAATTTTAGGCACAAATAAAACATTAGAAATGAGCTTTAAACCTGTTTGATTTTCTATGGCTATTGTTCATTTTCCTTCTATTGGAATATACTGACCATTTCCAATTCTGACTTTGGACATAGTTGTTTTATCAAGTTTCTTGAAAAGATCTTGATCATTTGTCACGTGGTTTGTAAACCACCATCCACCAACCAACTCCTAAAAGTGCTTTTACTTGTAAAACATGTTGCAACAAACAATTTCTCCTCTTGGCATTGCTTAGCCACTATGCTAGTTTCCTCCTCTTTCTATTGATTCTATAAATCCTTTCCATGTTCTTGTCTACCACATTTGTTACATTTCACATTTGGTTTCCACCAACATTTTTCTTAAGGATGATTTTTTTTTTTTTTTGCAATGGAGACAAGGCAAATGGAATCCAACAACCAATCAAGGAATAATTCAGTCACATACATATCAAAGTCATTAATTTGATGCATTATTCATACTTAATTTAACTTTTATCCATTTGTACATCAAGTTTGTATCATTCCATATCAATTTCTCGTTTTATATAATTGTTTCACTCGATCAACCGTAGTAAATGGGCTCAGAAATATAGGTATTTACACCACACTAGTTGCTTGTCCAAGTTGAATATAAACATGTCAAGATACCTGTCCGGGTTAAACCTTTAAAACGATATCAGGTTACTTGTCCGAGCTAAACCTGTGTCACATGTACATGTGAGTTCGTAACAAATGCTGGAACTCGGTAATATCTATAATCGATCTCTTACAAGAGCACACAGAACCCTATTGGCATGTCAATCATATCCTAACCTTTACTAAGTTCATATGGGCATCTTTTTTATGTATAACCATTTCTTTACAATTCAGTCCAATTCTAGCCTTTTTAAACCAATTCACATCTAAAAACATATATAATTGTAAACCAAATACACAACAACCTATATAAATAAATACCACATGAACTTCCTAATCAAAATAGAAAACAAGTTGAGTATTCAAGGACTAATCGGTAATTTTAGCTTTTCTTCGATTATCTCTGATTTGATCCAATTCTTGATTTATACAATTATTCCATTCAATTCATCAATACTAAACATTTATTCAATATTCCCTGACATTAAATGAAGTTATACAATCTTATTTTTCGATAGCACTAAATTTTTATATTTTATTCAATTTAGTCTCTAAAATTGAAATAACTATATCTTTCAATTTTGACCCTTGATTTGAAAACTGAATTCAATTACATCCCTTAAGAACCCTTTAATTTCTATTTATATCTAAATTTTACAATAATTTTACATTTTATTCACTTTAGTCCCTATATGCAAAACTAACAATTAAACTTTACAATGTCATTTTTCATAATCAAAGCTTAAAATCTATCAATTTAACACCAAAATCTTCAAGAAAACAACAATGAAAACTTTTAAAAACTTTAGTAGTTTTGCAAATTGGTATATGGGCTAGCTAAATCAAGCTCTCATGACTTCAAAAACATAAAAATTACAAGAAAATGGCTAAAAATGCTTACCGATTAGGGACTAAATAGCTTGAACTTCAAAATTGATTTTCTTAGGTTTTCAAAGCATGGTCGGTTGGGTGAAATGAAGAAGATGGGAAAATCCCATTAAAATTTATCTTATATACGTTAATTAAATCTTTAACTACTTAATTAAACTTTAATTAATTAAAACTTAATCATGGTTAATCAAAATTAGTGGAATTTAACATCACCGTCCACTATTTGATGTAACAAAATGGTTTATTTGCCATTTTGAACCTTTAGCTAATTAAAAATCTATCGCGATTAGACTTTTAGAATTTAGTCCCTACACCTAAATTAAAAATTAATTCAACAAAATTACTGGACCAAACTTTAATATACTTTTATACTAACTTCGATATTAAATATGAATATTTACGGACCTGATTTATGAAAATAGAGTTCTGAAACTGCCTTTTTTGACATCATTGAAAATCGGGTTGTTATAAACCCCACTCTGCATCATGACATCTCATATATCATGATTCTTGGAGGTTCATTTGCCATACTGACCTCCAATTAATACACCAAAATGAAAAAAATGTTTCATTCTCCTCAAAGACACAAAAGACCCAAAGGAGTATTAAGAATTCATGGAGTTTAAAGAATCCCTTCAAAAGAAACACATGTAAACTTAGCAATGAGGAATGCACACTCTCACATAGTCACGTACCAAGATCTATAAAGACAAAATGAAGGTAGAGGACATGATGGAAAACAATGGAAAGAAATGTTGTAACCAAGGATATAACACCTCTAACCCGTATTCATCGTCAGTATAGGGTTTCAGAGTATTACTGAGTAATCATAATCTAAATCATTCATTTTCAAACATTTTAAAAAAAAATCATAATATAATTTATCATTAACATGCATAGAGTCCCTTATTAAAGCTTTTGAGGGCTTAAAATCATTTAGAAACAATTTGGGACAAAATCGAAAGCATTTGAAAATTTTAGGAGAAGTTAGAAAAAATTGTAATTGTAGGGTTCACATGGCCGTACCATACTATGGATTCAAACACAAACACATGTTTATATATATATATATCAAACCAACATTACACTTATAACCTCATTTACAATCCATCTACAAAATAACTATCATCTAAACATCCTAGGTACATGCCGACACAAAAGATAAACAACACCACATTTGAGTTCAGGATTGTTGCTGGATGCTAAATCGGCGATCAAAAAAGAAGTACCTGACCAACGCACGGAAAATAATACTGTACGTTGAGTAAAATTCAGTGATATTTCTATAATCTGAACATTTAAAGACAAGAGAATACAAAATGCACAATTGAAATATAAACACATATTAATGACTAAGATCACAACTATCATATGTCAACCTTTTGAATTCATACATATTAGCACATCATTTCAACATCATTTCGTACTACACTCAAATTGCACATGCTGACATCTTTTATTTGATTAATAATGTCCCAATTCCCACAATTTCTATATAAATAGCTATTCACATATCAAACCACAATTGTTTATACATTGGCATTAGCCATTCAATACTCAATTCATGAGTACATAACTCATGTATCTCATTTAGTCACAACATATCTCATTTTCATGTTTCAAATCTCTATCCCATTTTCAATTCAAATACAATATCAATTATAGAATTGTTTTATTTAATTACCCCTATTAACATGACTCAGACTCGGACGGATACACGAGCCCAACCAATACACCAGTTTGGCACCTAGTGCCTCATCAGATAAATCCTGTAACACTCCAAACCCGGCCTAGATGTTAGGGTCGCATTTGTGATGTCACATTGAAGTGGGTTTTGGAAAAGCACAGATTTAGTAGAAAAGTTCGTTTGCATAAATAACCTTGTTCGTGATTCTTTTGTTAAACCAACTTGTTTAATCCATTTGCCAAAATACAGGTTCATTTAGTAAAACATGTCTCGTACTAGGTTCTTATATTACTTAAAAACATTGTCGTTGTGGAAGCTTTTAAATCAGGTTACAAAGCTTGATAGTTGAAAACCTTTTACTTTTGTTTTTGAAAACCCGCATCCTACGACTAACAGATATAAATAAAATCCCAAAATAAAAATAAAAACTTAAAACGGCCTTATTACATAAAATACCCCAAATAAAGATACTCTTACTAAAAATTCATAACGAAGTTATAAACAGTGGTGTGGCCGTCTCCGAGTCCCTCACAGCACCGACCTGCCTAAGGATTACCTGCACAATTAAGCAGAAAAGGTGAGTATAAAACTCAGTGTGTAATCCCTATTAAATAAACAGTCACACAAACAGTGTTGAACAGTCTGGGCTTAAGCCCATATCAGTAGCAATATCAGTGTGGGCTTTAGCCCAATTTAGTACAGTATCATTAATGCATAAAAAGATCCTACCTAACCATCCTCTACACTCCACTCCGTCCAGCCCTACACTCCATGTGGGGAATAAATCGACCCACCCATCCCTACACTCTAGAATAAAGTATCGGTTTCGGCACTAACAGTATTCGTAGCAGAGCTACCAGTAATAGGCTCATAGCCTTTCAGTAGACTTCCTCCAATAATATATATCCCATCCCATGCAATGCAACATAATATAAGTGTACATACGATAAATATGGCATGTTCAAACAGTCATACATCACATAGGGGTATATTCGTAATTTACCTCATTAGGGGTATAACAGTCATAAATTAGGGTTTAGGTATACTTACCGACCCAACAGTAGGTCCACACCCGTTCAACCTTAATAGTTATACAGCAGAAATGGGCCCAAGCCCATATTACGGCCCATGTAGACCCATACGCTCGCGTCACCCAACAAACCAAATAATGGCCTTGGCCGTGCAAACTACACAGAAGGCCCACTAATCTCCATACATCTATATGGGGCCCACGAGCCCATGGGGCCTACACAGCCCATTTTGACCCATCGTGGCCCAAATTAGCCTAAGCCCATGAAATCATTCATGGTGACCTCTTCGATCGAGTGCCCACGTTTTGAGCATTCGGCTCACCACACGTGCGAGCGTACACTCGTGTAGTGTCAACAGTCAAAAATTTTCGGCTTTTGTCAATCAATTACGAAAGAAAGTGTGATTACACACCTGTTGCGAAACGTGTGACCAACCCAAGCGCTCCTCAAACCTACATTCAATCATGATGTTCCGTTAGTCATTCGGTACCAGAGTTAATTACCCTTACTATTCCCCAACCTGAAAAACACCCAAAACTTGCCTTGATTGCGAAAGTGAGATTAACTCTGTATGAACCGTTTAGCGAAGGATGAATACAAACTCCTTGACTAATCTGCATATAACAGAATTCCATTAACCTATATATATATCGATCACATAAAGATTGAACCAACATAATCACTTACCGAGAACGTAAAATTGATTGTGAGGAAAAATGACAGTCGACTCTATTCTCGAAGTGAGAATCCAAAACAACAGAGGCAAGGTTCGGTACCCACACGAACTTAGCCATAGACGACAGTAAAAGAGGTGTTAAAGAGATTTCTACATTAAGAAAAGAAAAGAATAGAGGGGAAACAAACACCTACCGGTTGCTCTAATAATCAGTTGTAAAAGTCGAAAGCAGAGATAGGGAAAAAAGGTAATATCGCCACTGCCACAGTACCAAATGGTGAAAAGATTACAAGAGGAGAGAAGAGAAAAGAATGGGTATTCAGCAAAGGATCAAAAGAAGGAAAAAATGATAAGAGAAACGATTAGCAGAAGAAAGAGGTGTAGAAAGAAAAGAGAATAAGGTTATTCGGTCATCAACAACTAGAAGAGGGAGGGGAAGATGGAGAAGTCGACCAAAAGAAAACTCGAAAGACACAATTGAAAAATCTCGAAAGTGTAAAGAGTGAGAGAGCTAATTGGTAATAGTCGATGAGCAAATGAAAAACCCGAAAGAAAACCCCCAACACAATTCGGTAAAGAGAGAAAAAAACCAAAAACCGATGGCTCTTTAGCACAACCCCTAGCTAAACTTCCTGAAAGCCATAATCCCCACTCGGTACACTACCTCCTTTTTCTCCAACTCCCCACAATTCTCCTAAAATCTCTCCACACCTCACTCAACCTGATCACTATCCAAATCCCTCCATTATCTCCTAGATTCTCTCTCACAACCACCCATTCAAACTCATTCAAACACTCCAGTTTCAGTAACCTAGGACGCTCCCACGACATAGCAGCAAAAAGATCATCCTTGTGCGTAACATGGCTCGAACTCAAAACCTCCAAGATCACCCACACGCCCCTTGCCACTAGACTTAGCAAGCTTCTTATGCCACACTTTACCCAACTTAATTTAAAAGACCAACTAACCAGAGGCAAGATTAACTCAAACAAAAACCAAAATTTTGTACAAGCCAAAGCTTGAACTCAGGACGTCTCCAGCACTTCTCAAGACACTCAACCTATGGAAAAGGCACATGCTTAAGCAACACAACATACAAAAATAAGGACCTAACATATTTTTGGGGCATTACAAATCCAGAATAATAACTGTGCCCAGTACTATATACATTGACATCCAGTGTCTCATTGGTTAAACCGAAGCAAAATGGCACCCAGTGCCTCATTGACTCGAAGTCGAAGAAATCTATGAACTCTCTCTATCCTATGGCATGCCATCTATATCTGATTCAGCCCGATACAGTTAATAGGGTTTAATTTCACATTTCAAAAACAACCAATGTCCAATATAAAATTTTCATTTGATCACATATACATATGAATTCAATTCAATCTATAATAATAAATATCAAACTTTCACATTAGCATGTATATTCTTTTCAATTCAATAATTAATACATTCATAATTTATATACCAATTCAATCCATTTCAATCAACTATCAAAATGTCAAATACTCACCTCAAACACTTACCATATGCATTAAATCGAATTACAACAATTAACAACTAGGTTCGGATTATAGAAATACAAACCGTGAATTCTGAGTTATTCGACATCGGTTTATCGTTCCCCTTTTTAGTCGAGGATTCAGGTACAACGTTAGCTATGAAATTAAAACAATTAAAATTTGTCAATACAACACAATTCAATTTCATATTGAATACTTCAAGTTTTACTCAATATTTGCCTAAATTTCAATTTAGTCCTTAAACCGAGACTAATTTTTATTCTTTACATTTAATTCTATATTTTCATACAAATTTCACTTTAAAATAAATTTAACTCCCTATTTTCACTTAAACTCCTAAATTTTAAAAGTTTCACAATTTAGTCCCTATTACTCAAAATTTACAATTTATTCTAGAATTTAATCCTTTTTCATTTCTAGCTTAAAAATCTATAATTTAATCTCTAATACTAAAACTATTCAACATTAACAACATTTAAAATCTTAATAACTACTAAAATTTTGACATAGGTCTGGTAGTACTTAACACCAGGATTTCAAAAATATAAAAATTACAAGAAAATGGATTAAATTCACTAACCAATTGAAATTTGAAAGTTTGAAGCCCTTAGGTCGTGTGTCTCTCCTTTCTTCTTTCTTTCTCTTTTTCTTTCTTAAATTTGCATGTCTTTCTATTTCTATTTCTTTATTCTTTATTTTAATACCTATTTTGTTTTATTATACTAATTATTATTATATAATATATGTACATTTAACTTAATAATTAAAATTTCTTAATATTATAACATATTTTTATAACATATGTTGTCCACTATACGTATATATAGGTATAATTACTATATTGGCCCCTTTAATTAATTTTTAATATATTATTCAACTTTTAATTCAAATGTGATTTAGTCCTTATACCTAATTACTTTTAATTCAATTAAATTCGCTTAACCGAAACCTAATTAACTACACAACTAACTTTGTAAATATTTATTTAAAATATTTATGAGTTCGATTTACAAAAATGGAGTCCCGAGAATATACTTTTCGACATCCCTGTCTATCGGGTCATTACAAAGGAACCTCTATTGGCATTTCGAGGAAGCCACGAAGGCATCATGACCTCATACTAGGAAACGTAGTAAGACATATAAGAAGTAATTCATGAATGATACGAAAAATCATCACACTATGTTTTCCTTTGAGGAGAACCTATGTCCAAAGTATCCAGTTTGTAGTTTTGTGCCAAAAGAAACGTTAAGACAACTGACAAAATGATCACACAAAAAGGACATTAAGGACAATGAGTCCCTTACATGACAATGATCACCTTTTTTAGAAAGCAACGTGCATTGATTCAAGGGAGTCCAAAGATAGACAAATTAACATAAAAAGAGACCTCGTGACAAGCAAAACTCCAATAAGAATAGTTGTTTCCCTTAGTTAAAGAAATAAGCTAGTCTCCTACATTACCCTCAAAGGAAAAACACGCTACCTTACCTTAGAAAATGAAGAGAAATACCACAATATTCAGGAATATTTACACATTCCGAAACTAAAGGGGAGTAAATATTGAAGAATAAAATATTAATAGCTCAAAAGATAGTCGAAAGATCAATATGAGAAGTCTATTATGGTGAAGAAGACCCACGTTAGGGGTAAAGATCTTTTAATTTAAGACTTAAAGAGCATCTTTTGCATCGATGCCATGCCTTCTAAATCTCCAATGGGAGCATGGCATGTAATACCCCTCACACATATTCAATGCCGGAATAGGGCTATGGAGCATTACCTAACTTATAAAACAATTAACAACCATTTATTAAACATTTTCTCAATTCAACCATTCATCATTCAATCTCAATCAATTTATCCCTAATACGAGCCTACGAGGCCCTAAACATGCCTTGGGAATGGTTTAGGACTAAACCGATAACTTAAGAAACTTTCACAAAACTTTGAAATTTTTTTTCAAAATAGGGGACATACGATCGTGTAGCCAAGCCGTGTATCTCACACAGCCACCAGACACGCCCGTGTCACAGGCTGTGTAGACACTTGAAATGGGAGCACATGGTCGTGTCCTAGCCCGTGTCCAACCCCGTGTAACTCTCTAACTTGGGTCACACAGCCAACACACATGCCCATGTGGCTAGTCTATGTGCCTTAAAAAATGCCACACACACCCGTGTGGCTAGTCCGTATGCTCTAAAAAATGCCACACACGCCCATGTGCCAGGCCGTGTGCTAGGCTGTGCCAAACCTGTAGGGTATACTAACTTATGCCACACGGCCAAGTCACACGCCCGTGTGTGAGGCCATGTGGAGCATACTGACTTGTTTTCAAATTTAACACCAAGGGACACACAACCGTGTACTTAACCGTGTGTCACACACGGCTGAGACACATGCCCGTGTCTCTGCCCCTGTGGATAAAAATAGGTTATTTACCAAGCCATTTTGCCATCCCAATCTTGAATGTACCCACACAAGCCAAATGGTACAAATTCATAGCATATATGGGCATCCAAATCAACCACAACCAAGACTAAAATATACCATTTCCAATACTAACAACCAACATGCTTATAAACTCATGTTTTACTCATTCAAAACATACCAAATACCAATTACTTCAACATCAATATAACTAAACTCAAATATGCATTATTTAGTCTAATTTCAAAAGCATACCAATTCACAAATCATCACCTATTGGCATTCAATTTACCTATTCAAAATAAGCATCATGAATCCAACTTCAATCACACAATATAGGTGTAACACCCCTTACCCGTATCCGATGCTGGGACAGGGTTCGAGGCGTTACCAAACTTAAGTGTACACCATTTCATAAAACCGGGCCATAAAATTTCATTTAAATTAAAAACATTCCATCACATGCATAATGTTCCTTACATGAGCTACTGAGGCTCAAAACATACATTAAAGGCGGTTTGGGACTAAATCGAGAACTTTGGAAAGTTTTGGGAAAACTTAGGAAAATTTTCATGAAACATTGTCACATGCCCGTGTGGACACAGGGACACGCCTGTGTGTCTCCAACACGCTCGTGTCCTTAGGCCGTGTAACTCTTTGTTTATGATGTTAGCAAAATAAATTGAACCACACGGCCAGGCCACACGCCCGTGTGCTAGGCCATGTCCTCCACACGGTTGAGACACATGGCCATGACTCTGCCTGTGTGGCTAACACTTAGGCTATTTACCAAGCCTTTTATGTTACCTTTAATCTTTCACATCTATATACACACCAAGGACACATATCATGACATCATTTCAATGATTTAACATCCCATATTAAGACACATTTAATTCATGGCCATGACCGTTTAGATTGGTCATAAAACATTCATCATGCACATAATTCATAATACCAACCATATATAGCCAACAAACATAATCACATCACAAGCATTAGAACATGGCATAGATAGATAGATTTACAAACCATAATCACTATGAGCCACACCTTATGGCCATATATAAGTAACTCAATGTAAGTCAATACCTTTGGCTAATCATAATAATGGCTAATATAAAAACTAAGTCCCTATAAATGCCACTCACACGAAAACGCTTAACAAATATGGGTCACTACTTCAAAGGCGATGGCTTGATAGTGTGATGCTGCCTCCGACGATCTCCAACCCCGAGTTAACCTGTCAACACTAAAGAAAAGGAAAGGAAGGGAGTAAGTTGTATAGCTTAGTAAGACTTATGAAAATAATAAGCAATTTATCAACTTGCTTCTCAAGGTAATACAACCATATTTACACTTTTATATATGTTCAGGTTAAGCTGTTTTCTCGAGTCACAGTCGTTAAATCATTTATATTTGGAGCTACAGAACTCCAAATTAACTTTCGCTAATTTTCCTTGAAACTAGACTAACATATCTTCTTACCATAAAATTTTAGAATTTTTGGTCTAGCTAATAAGTATAGTTTATTCATTAAAATTACCCCTTTTTCACTGTCTGACATTTCTGACCGCTCTTCACTAAAATTAATTATCTCATGATACAGGACTTGGATGACATTTCGTCTATTTCTCTTGAAAATATACTCATTAAGAATTCTAAGCATATAAATTATAACCCATAAATATTTTTGTACAGTTTTCAATGATTTTCTCAAATCAGAACAGGGGATTTCAAAATCATTTTGACTCTGTCTCACAACAATTTAAATATTTCATAATATCAAACTCTTTTTCTTACACCGTTTCTTCTACGTGAAACTAGACTCATTAAGCTTTAATTTCATATTCTATTCATACTCTAACTCAATTTACATAATTTTTGGTGGATTTTCAAATTCGGGCTACTGCTGCTGCCCAAAACTATTTTAGTGTAAATTAATAAGTTTATCACACCTTATTAATTCATTTTCACCACATTGGTAAAAATACATGTTTATACATCATAAGTATAGACCTATAATCACAAGGTCATCACGAAATCATTCTCATAGGCATGACTTACCTATTTACATCCTCACCAAATGTACACCATAAATCGAAATCATTTCTCATGAGTTTGGCATACATACCTGTGTTACTCAACATGCTCACACCATAAATCGAAATCATTTCTCATGAGTTTGGCATACATACCTGTGTTACTCAACATGCTCATATACTTACTCATATTCATTCCTTATTAATCATACAACACGAATTAGATTCACATCTCATCAATTTCATGTAAGTGCCTGTACCACTCACAACATAGCCATAAGCTCTATCATTCGATATAAACTATACATCTCCCGTTGAACCATTTGGAATACTACAAGATATTCAATAGCCCCAAACATGGGATAAGATGCTGACGCCATGTCCTAGACATGGTCTTACACTGACTAGCACATCAAAGTCGATGCCATGTCCCAGACAGGTCTTACACTGGCTTTTATATATCGAGGCCGATGTCATGTCCCAGACAAGTCTTACAGTGGCTCTCATCTATCGGTGTCAATGCCATGTCCCAGACAGGTCTTTACACTGACACACAACAAGTTGATGCCATGTCCCAGACAGGTCTTACACTAGCTTGTATATCTCGAGGCCGATGCATGTCCCAGACATGTCTTACACTAGCTCTCGTCTTAATGTCGATGCATGTCCCAAACATGTCTTACACTAGCTCTCATAATATGGCCGATGCATGTCCCAGACATGTCTTACACTAGCACACATATCTCCCAATGTCATGGCATGAATATCCAAATCTATTCCTAATGTTCAACCGAGAGTCTTTATTACATTAATTTCTCATCATGCGTACTCATATTCACAATCAAAACGATATATGCAATATCAATTCAATCACACATCATAACAATATAGTTGCATTATTTACACCCAACTTACTCGTTTCAATGGAATATTATATTCCATCAAATTTCCAATGCATTCAATCATCACATATATGTTATTAATATTTGGCATCACTTTCTCATATACAATATCTTCAACATAAAATTCAATACAATCATAGCAAGATAGATTTCAAGTATATTAACAATAACTTGGATATCATACTTATTTAATCACACAGACTTACCTCAAATGCAATTTCCGTTAATTATTCTCTTTTTGTCCTTAACCATGTACTTTCTCGATTTAAGCCCTAATCTCAATTTTTCTTGATCTAACATGATGAAATTCACTCATTTAATCACTAAATAAATTTGGACAATCAAAATTCACATTTTTTGCAAAATGACCATTTTGCCCTTAGACTTTCACAAAATGACCATTTTACCCCTAGGCCCGAAAATCAATTTTTATCAAATTTCCTTATTAGCCAAGCCTAACCGACCATTTATTACTCTTATGAAAACCCCAAATTTCCACTATTTCATACAATTACAACCTATTTTATAACTTTTACAAAATGGCCCTTTTAGGTGTTTTCCATGAAAATCACTTTACAGAAGTTGTTTATTTCACAACCATAACTCATTTTATTCCATAAAATTTTAGTTAACAACACATATTCTTTCATGGAAAAACCCTAGACTCTCAACCATTTTGCAAAATAGTCTCCTCAATAGCTAGATTAAGCTTTAGGGGTCCCAAAAATGTAAAAATCATCAAGAAAAGTCATCAAAATCACTTACTTGCAAGAGAACTAAGTGGCTGAAAGTTTAGGCTCTTAAAACCCCCTTGTTTGCTGCCATTTTTTTATGGGGAAGAAGAAAGATGAAAAGATGATACCTTTTGTTTTTATTTTATTCTATTTCTAGTCAAAATTAAGTTACCAACCACACCTAATTTTGACTTTTCTACTTTCTTTCTCTCTATGGCTGGCCAAGCCTTTCTTAAGGGTCCATTTGCTCTTTAAAGACCCCAAATTTTGGTTCTCTAGCTATTTAACATATTTATCTAGCAAAACAAAACTTTTTCCCTTTATGCGATCTAGTCCTTTTTCTCAATTAAGCTAGCAATCGCTAAACTTATATCACCAAAATTTTCATGCACTCATATAATCTTGCTATAACACATAAAATAACATTAAAAATAATTTCTCCAGCCCCAAAATAGTGGTTCCTAAACCACTATTCTGACTAGGCCCAAAATCAGGCTGTTACAATAGGTCATTTACCAACTCAAAAAAAAAAAAAAGTCATTTGCACACTTATATACATCATCAAATTCACCATTCTAAGCCAACTCATATGATTATATATACAAACCAAAACATGTACATTTACAAGCCAATTCATTTGGCCAAAGTCATTACCATAACATAACCAAAATGACCAAAGTCTCTATACATGCCATATACTTAAAATACCAAGTTCATAGGTACCGAGAGATAGGTGGATAGTGTGACGATGTCTCCGACGATCCCCAAATCTGAACTAGCTTTGAATTCACTATAAAACATAGAAAAGTAAACGAAGCAAGCTATAAGCTTAGTAAGCTTGTATAACATAAATTCGATATAATCATAACACATAATTCAACCATTGATCATAAATATAGGAATTCACATCAACTAACAAACCTTTCAATAACTCATTCATTAAACTATATACTTTCTTCACCATTTCTTTGATTCAAAGCTAATATGGTTTATGTATATACTTGTACCATATCGTACTAATCTCATACACATTCTTGTCTTTCATTTACCCGTTGAACCATTCGGAATAGAAGTTGGATACTCAAGGGTCTCACATGATTAGTACCTATACCATGGCCTGTAGCCAAATCAAAGTAACTTATCTCCGAAATACTAATATCATAGCCCGGAGCCAAATCAGCCGATATGCATGGCTCGAAGCCAAATCGGTTTATCTCACACCCAAAATGCTATATCATGGCCTGAAGCCAACTTATTGTATCCCCTAATGACATGTCACTAGTATCCTAAACTATTCCTAAGGTTCAACTGGGATTCTAACTGTCAAATTATCGTCGAATCATTTCCAAACTTATCCGTAGTCACATAATCACAATTTATGCTGTATCAAAGCATATAGAATACATTTTAAATGAAATTATAACATACGAACTTACCTCGAATGTATAAACGATAAAATTATCGATTGATCGAGTACTTTATCTTTTCCCCGATCCAAGCCCGTATTTCTCTTTTCTTAATCTAAATATATTCAAAATTAACTTATTTAATCATCTATTCATTCAATTTAGTCCAAAACACACTATAAACAATTTACACTTTTGGCCTTAATATTTCACATTTTTACAATTTAGTCCTTATTTCATAAAATCACAAATTAATGAAATTCCAAATATACCCATGCTAGACGAATTACTATTATGCCCCTAGAAGCCTATATTTTTCATTTATTTCACATTTTAACCACTAACTTTACACATTTCTCAATTTAATCCCTATTTTGCATTTTCACTAAAAATCACTTAACTAAACTTGTATATCTATCATCAAACATTCACAATTTATCATAAATCATCATAGAACACATATATACATCAATGGAAACTCTCACAAATGTTAATAGTTTTGAAATCGAAGGTACGGGCTAGATAGATTGAGCTACAACGAATTCAAAAACATAAAAATCACTAAAAATCGGGTCAAAAATCACTTACAATTGAAGCATGCATTAGCCAAACCTTAAAATCTCATCCATGACTTCTTTTCTTTCTTAATTTTGGTTGAAAGAAAGATGAATGAAAATTTTATGTTTTGTTTTAATTATTTAACCTTTATTTAATGAATTACTATATTAACCTTATATAAAATCATTTAAAACACCTTAATATATGTCCATATATGTCCACTCATGCTATTAATGGTCTAATTGCATTATAAGGACCTTAAATATAAGGTTATATAGCTATTAAACACTTTTAACTAATAGAACTCAACTTTTACACTTTACGTGTTTTAGTCCTTTTGACCGAATTAAGCATTCAAACGATAAAATTTCTAAAAGAAACTTTCACACAATCATATATTCATGCTATAGACCTTAAATTAATAATAAAATCAATATTTTGACCTCGAATTTGTGGTTCTGAAACTACTGTTCTGATTTGACTAAAAATGGGTTATTACATGGCACCTAACACTTAAGTTTCCATTTGTAATCATCCTATAAGTCACCTAATCACAAGGTTTCTCTTTATACTCTCTTTCTATAATATTTTTTAATTTGGTCAAGCATATGCCTTGAGTGTTGGAGTGTGCCTTGAAGGTAAAACTTTAAGCACACACTAACTATAGTTTCCTTATCAAATATCAAAGAAGGGGACAGAAGAGCCCATAAGCCCTTATAACCACACAGAAACCATAAATCAAGCCTCTTATTGCTTTGAAATTACATGCCTAGGTAACCTTAGAACCATAGCCACAAGTTCCTCGCACCCTAAGAGGAGTTTAAGGAGTTCTTGACAATAGTAAGTTGCTCAATAACCCTAAGATAAGGCCTTTCCATGCCCCAAGGCCTTTCAACACCTAACCCTAGACCCATCATCCACTAGGAGTCTGTGTAGGATGCCCTACTTATCTCTTTCACACATTCAAGGTTTCTCTTCCTCAAATACTACAAGATTAGTCAATCCTTCCATTAAGAAGTTAGAGGAGCCCATGAAGCATGCCTTACTCATCTCTCATGTAGTTTCAGCACCTAGCTCCTTCAAATACTACAAGATTCGTTGATCCTCCCACTAAGGGGTTCAAGGAGTTTGTAGAGTCCTCTCTCTGCCCCCTTGGCACCTAAACATTGATCCTTAGGTCTCTACCTCTTCTTTTTCTTCTTCAACTCACTTAGGAGTTTCTTTCCCCTGAGGAGTTAAAAGATTTTGAGGAGTCTATAAAGCAATTCCTAGTTCTAAGCCCTTAGGTTACGTCCCACATATAGGTAACATTAACCCTTTCTTCTTCTTCATTACTAACTTCACTTGTCATCTAATCTAGCCAAGATCCCGATGTTACATGCTATTGAGTAAAGGACACTCTCCCCATTGCAGTCCATGAACTTTTCCATCCACAACATGGTATTTGTAGGTTTTTGGTATTTTGATTTTCAATTATGCTCTCCTTTATTTTTGGTGTTTTGTTTAGGCCTTGTAATCATTTTGAATTTCAACAAAAGATCATATTAATTGAGGAAAGAAAAACTAAACTAAACTCAAAATTCAATGTTGTATTTATGATAAAATTTGTTGAAAAATATGTATATTTAATGCCTTAGAATTGATATTCAATTTAAATGTTGTATTTATAATAATACTTATATAGTTCTTGTTTGAGTTGGTGTCACAAGTTAATTGAACATCAACTCAATTGCAAAAGGATTGAAATTTTATTTTAAAATACAACAAATTTTATCATAAGGCTTTTTATGCCCATAAATAATTTCATAATTTGTTTTCAAAATAAATAGCTTAAATGGCAATCTTAATGTTGCAAAATAGATAAGGAATTAAGTCAAGAGATTTAAGTTAGTTTGAGTGAGAGACAATCCTTGACCGTATTAATTTTATATATTTTTATGAAAGGTGAAGTCAAGAATTTTATACTAGAAAGCCAAATAAAATTAAAAGTTCTTATGGGACAAGACATAAATTTTATATTAAAAATGTTTAGAATGGGCCACCAACCCAAATGATCAAGTGGTTAAAGTTCTTCAAAAAGGACTAAAATTACTATTTAACCATTTGAACTAGTGAAGATAATGTCTTTATCTATCCCTTGAATCCACCCTTGTTATAATCTTATTTTCTTCGCCTCTAACTGAAGTATATAGTAATCAATGAATTTTTTTTTTAAAAATGCAAATGATGATTTGATTAAATGGTAAGATTGAGGTCTTGAGATTTTTGAGATCTTAATGAAATTTTTAAAAAAATGCAAATGACAATTTGGCTTAATGGTAAGGTTGGTTGAGATATTAGGAATTTTGAGATCTCAAATTTAAGGCTCACTAAGTAAAAACCTATTAACTAGTAAGATTAACATGGGGAAGAAAAAAGTTGTTTGGGTGGTGGTTCACCTTGGGTTAAGGTGAAGAGCTACTGAAGTTTGGTAGGGTATTTTGATGATTGGGTTTTGGAAAGGAAAGAATGAAGAATAAGATCTCTCTTCTTTAGTTGCTATCATGAGCTTATATACTAATAGGCCAACGTATCCGCATGTCTAGAACCTGTTGACAATGAGGTCCTACTTAGTTTCCTTATAGTGATAGTGATGTAATATCTTAAAATATGACTCTTTAGAACAACTAGGTAATTAACGAGTTTGGATCCCTATATGCATTCCATATATAACAGTGCGAAGTTCATCACTATACCATGATATGATGTTCGCCAACTTTGTTCAGTTAGAGATTCGTCCATTGTGAGAGATTCACCTATGTGGGACATGTATTAGTGAATTAGGTTTTAGTTAAATTAATTTATTGAGTTGTTTGTCTATAAGAGTTAATTTGTTGAGATGTTTATTTAATTCAATGTTTGTAATAAATTATTTTGTACCGTCATATACTTATAACTTAAATAAATAAATAAAAATTATAATTGAAATAATTGTGTTTATCCTTTTTTAGTCGAAAACTATTCAAGAAAATGGGTGTTAAGTTGGATGCTGAAAGTTGTAAAATACTCATAAAAAAAAGAAAAAAGAAAGGCATAAAATAAGTTAAAAAGGAAAATGATGTTAATCTGCTTAAATTAGTCTTTTCAGACTCCAATGATTCGTTTGCTACAAGTAATAGGCCAGGATTAGGTTATGTGTTAACCTGAGTTCAATATCTATTTTGTTGTTATTGCGCTTTATTTGTCACTTATAATTTTTAGTTAAATGAAGATTAATTTATTTTATATTAATCATCAATTAATTTTGAAAAAATAATTGAGAGAATAAGAAAATGTTTTAAAAATAATTAAAATACAAATATATTTAATACATGAAACTATTAAAATCATAGACAGATTTGGAATTATATAAAACAATAATTACAAAAATATTTATACTAAATTAATGATCACATTTAATAATAGGGACTAAAAAAATTTATTAAAATTTGAATTTCTTTTCAAAATAAATTCATAAAACGTAAAAAAACAAATTTAAGATCCTTAGCTTCACATAGTATAAACCACTTACCAAAAAAATTTAAAGATAATATCATAATATTATATTATCTCATCAACAATTAAAATAATATTTTATCTCTCTTCAGTGTCATTGTTGTTCGAATATGATTCAATATTTGTCTCTAGGAAAAACCATTGTTTTAGTGATCCATTTTTTATTTAATGCTAGCTTATTATTGCTAATAATCTTCATTCTTTTACCATTATTTTTTTTAAATTCTACTTGATTGAATATACTTAACTACTAAATGCTATTTATAAAGCTAAAGTTCAATTTTATTTGATATATAGCTCTAATACTAATTAAGTGGTAATTAAGATACTTAGAGTTCTATTCAATTAATAACTCTATTTTACATAAATAAAATTAGCATAACTTTTAAAAAAAATCAGTTATAGTGTGGCATACCTTAATCTTGAGTGGATAAGGAACTATGTATGCATAATCTGTATATTTTGATAGATAATGAATTGGAAACTAGGGCATTGGGTATATGACTTCTGCAGTTTAAAACATCATTTACAATAGTGAAATTCATAGTTTTACTAATGGGTAAATGATATCTTCTAATCGAAATAATATGATAGATGAAAAGTAAACGTGGTCACGAATCGTTTATCTTTGAGATAAACGACTTTATTACTATTTGGTAGCAATTTACTTTTCACGAAAGAATATGTAATGATTACCATGAGATAAAATAGGATCATATTGGAAATCACAATTCTACTGATTTTTATTGAGAGAAAATTACTTTACTACTGAATGTAATAAATCATTTTTTATTCTATATTTAATTTATGATTGTTTGAATTCACACTTAATGTGATTTGTGAAATGAGATTTATGTCTGAAAATAGATATTAAGATATACCTAATTGCATATTCTAAAAAATAACTTCTGGAATAAGCATATAATAAGTATTAAAAAAAAAAAAAACTAAAGAAGGGCAGCTATTTGGAAAAGGGTGGTGCTGAAATTAAAAGGCTCACCACCATAGAGCCGCCAAAACCTCATACATGCACCCTGCCAATATTTTGATCCCACCCACTAAACTTTGTCAAACATTTGGTAATTGCTAACGTGCAAAGAAAACAAAGAGAAAGTAAATGTTACTTTATTATCAGATCCGGACGTAGTTTTCATTAGATCGTAAAAATAAAATGGCACAAATCGAACTTTTGTTCTTCCGTACATCCAAGGAAGTTTCGTAGCAAATGAAGAAAATCAACATATTCCAACTGTCAGGAATGACCGAAGCTTGTGGTCATGCGGCGGCCCATTGACACTTCTTTTGAATCACCATAATTCCTGCCATATATAACCATTATCCAATTCCATTATTCCAAACATTCCTTTTTGCCGGAAGTCGATACAAAATAATGGAAGCATCCCAAGAAGGGAAGAAGAGAGGGAACAATAATGGGGAGGTTCGATACAGGGGAATTCGCAGGAGGCCATGGGGGAAGTTCGCGGCGGAGATACGTGATCCAACGAGGAATGGAACACGGCTGTGGCTGGGAACTTTTGAGACTGCTGAAGAGGCGGCAAGGGCATATGATAGGGCTGCTTTTGCTTTTCGGGGTCACACAGCTATACTCAACTTCCCGAATGAGTACCAATATCAGAACCCAAGTTTTCTACCATCTTCAGTTTCTTCATCTACTTACTCAGCTGGCAGAGGGAATCCCCAAAGAGGCGGAGCAAATGAAGTCATTGAGTTTGAGTACCTGGATGACAAGTTGCTGGAGGATCTTCTTGAAACCCAAGATGACAGGCATCGCCTAAAAATTATAAAATCGAGTTTCTAATGTTGTTGGATTGAATTAGTTAACCATGGAAATAATTTCTATGTTTCTTTTATATTATAAACTAGGGAAATTTCAATTAATCGTTTCTGATTTTTCATTCTTTTTAAAATCTTTGTATCGAAATTGCAATTGTACTGAAAACTTCATCGAGAGGAACCTTATATTTTACATCTTTTAATGAAACAGAGACGATTTGAAGCTTATAGTGTAAGCTGTGGCGGCTGTCAAAGGTCAAAATCAAGAGATGTGGATAAAGTAATAATAATCAAATGATTGGAGCATAAAAAGGCCAGAGTTGATACATAATAATACAGTGAATGCATCAACATTAGACAATCAATATAATTCAATTGAAGGGTATTTCTGTTTGACCAAAACAAAAACGAATAATAAAGTAGATAACTAAAACTCACCCAAATCAGCCTAAAATCAACTCGGAGTCTCCATATGGACCCTTGACTTAATATGTAACTAAAAGCAAGTCATATCTACAAAAAAAAAAAAATTGTTGTTTTGCTGTTGAAGAAGATACTAAAAATGCTTCAATCTTTCTTGGTTTCATTTATTCTCAAAATCAAGAAGCTCCTCTAACAATTTATCGTCCAAGCACTCCAATTCCAGCACTATCCTTTCATCATCTTTCTTGCTTTTCACATGTTCAATGAAATACGAAGAAGAAGAAGCAGCAGAAGCATATGATGAAGAAGAAGATGATGATGATGATGATGATGATGAAGGGGTAGCGGTGGGGGGGGAGTTTACTGTGGTGGATGAAACGATATGTTCATCTCGGAAGTTGAGAATAGCGGAGTGACCTCTCATAGAGAAAGCAGCTCTGTCATAAGCTCGAGCAGCCTCCTCTGCTGTATCAAAAGTTCCCAGCCACAGCCGAGGTCCTCCTTGCCTCGTCGAGTCCCGAATCTCAGCTGCGTATTTCCCCCAAGGCCGCCTCCTCACACCTCTATATCGAACGCTGGACTCCGCCTCTCCTGCTTTCTTCATCTTATTTTGTTCCATCGGCATCGTTTGAACTTGAAACAGAGCATCAAATTCAGTTCCACATTTATACTCAGTGGCAAACGCACACAATTGGCCACCCATATAAACTAATAGGAACATCCAGAATAAGTCAACAACCATCCTATTAAAGATGCCAAAATCCTTCGGGTCAGATACAGATTTTAACGTATATTATAGCAAATTGTCTGCAAATGTTTAATCTTTATTCTTCTTTTTCAATTCATTATTTTTTTCGCCCTGGGTGATGCTAACATATTGAAGCAGACGGTGATGTCACAATGGACACGCTACAATTAATTATTCCTTAGGAGATTACACAAATATATTTTTTCTTTCGTTCTGCCTTTGCGTAGCATAAGTGATGCTAGCAGTGATGTTATCCCATTACGTAGCTGAATTATTCGTCATCTTGGTTACAGTATTCTTAGTTATGGTTGGATTAATTAAATGGGGAAGAACTAATAATTAATAAGATAAAATATAAATAAAAAGATATGCTGAATCTGGTTAATATCTTAATTAAATTTCTCCTTCAAGGTCCATTTTCATAGTGCGATCAGATGGCTTATATCAGACTTTCGTAGAGGGGGCTGAAGTAATTTGATTGCATCAACATTTTTGATCACCATGTTTATGCTATCGATCCCTTACGTCACCTGATAATGATGAAGGAAAATAATTCAAGTATAACGGAATCAAAGAGTAACAGAATTGAACACTCATCAAGGTTTTTATGATTTCGACCGATCAACCTCTACCTACTTAGTAGAAGGGTAGGTATAATTTTGGACATGGTCCATGTACTTTATCCTATTTTACAATTTTAATCTATATATTTTAATTTGTAAATATTGAATATTTATAGTATTTCAATTTGAAAATAACTGACATGACAAGATGAAATATGAAGGAATTAATGAGTTTCATGTGGCATTAAATGATAGATTTGTTTGTCCACATAGACTTATTGAATTAGTTGATTTCTTTCTATTTATGAATTCTTTGCTTTTCTGTTATGGTATTAGAGCTCTTGTAACTACTTTTACTGTTGGTTCTCGCTTGCGATGGAGTCTGACACTATCACCGTTAATAAGTCCTTCAACCCCCTTGCCTTTGCTTCTCAAAAGGTTGTTACACTCGTTGATGATAGTAATTTTCTTGCTTGGAAGCAACATGTGTTGCTTGTCATTAAGACTCACCGTCTTCACTACTTTCTTGATGGTACTGTTCTTGTTCCTTCATCCATGGTTTCTGATGAGAATGGCTCTCCGATGGAGAATCCTGAATTCGTCCAATATGAGCAACAGGATGCTGCCATTTTTGCGTGGTTGTTGTCTATCGTTGGTCTAGCATTGCATAACTGGTTGATTCGGGATTCTTCTTCTGTTACTTATCTCTGGTCAACCTTGAATCAGATATTTGGTCATCAGTCTACTACAAAGGTGATGAGGTATCGTTCGCTTCTTCATAATTTTCGCAAGAATGATATGAATATGTCTGATTACCTTGCTGGAATCAAACATCTCTATGACTGTTTGGCTGGTTGTGGACAACAAGTGCTTTTGGAAGAGTAGATGTCAGTTATTCTGAATGGGTTACAGTTGGAGTTTGATCATATTGCTTTTATTATTATCACGAGTCCGATGCCATTTGACTTACAAGGGATTACAACTACCTTGCTAGATGCTGAAGCTCATCAAAATGCTTACCTAGCATACCTAATGGTTACTGCTAATCTTGCTACTCATAATCCTTCTTCTGGTTCTTCTGTATTGTCATATGGTGGGTCTATCTCGTCGTCATTTAATACTGCACAACTTGCAATGAGGTATAACAAAGGTCGTGGTCGTGGTCGATTTGGAGGTTCGCAACCGAAGTGCCAGATCTGCGGTAAACTTGGACATGTTGCCCGTCAATGTTTCTATCGATATGAGGATGATGATAGTATAGCCTCATCCCCTGGGTCTCATTCAGCCCGCTCTTCTCAAGATATAACAGCTCATCATTGTTGTGTTGGTCACAGTCTCATCAATCATTTAGTTGTGCCACTAATGTGGTTCATAGTGCTCTTTCTTGCTTTACTCCAATTATGCCTTCAATTATGCCTTCTCTTCCATCCACTATTCCTACCTGTCATTCTGCTCAGTCACATATTACATCTACTGTAGCTACTCCTTACACTGTTGGTGATCCTGTTTGGTATCCAAATAGTGGTGCCACGGTTCATATGACAAATGATGCTGCTCGCCTTATTCATAGTTAGCCTTATAACAACACAGGTAAAGTTGTTATTGGTGATGGTAGGTCCATACCTATTTCGCATATTGGCACTTATTTCTTATCATCCGATAATGACAATTTGATGATTAAAGATTTGCTTCATGTTTCTCAAATACATAAGAATTTACTATTTGTATCAACTTCAGCCAAAGACAAATCTGCAAAGTCTTACTATTGTTAGCATGCATCAGGATAGTTCATGCTCCACTTCAAATTTCACAATTATTGATCTTTGGCATAAACAACTTGGTCATCTTTCAGCTGATGTCTTAGCTAGCTATTTGAAGTTATGTAATCTATCAGTTTCCAAAACTAAGGGTCTCTCGATGTGTAATGTTTGTACACTAGGTAAATCTCATAAACTTCATTTTTCTGTTTCTACATCAGTGTACATTACGCCCCTAGAATTGATAGTTGCTAATCTTTAGGGGCCTACACCTTATTTTTCTAATGGAATGAAATATTACATTTCCTTTCTTGATGTGTTCAGTAGACATACATTGATATTTTTTCTCAAACATAAATTAGATGCTTTGGCTACATTTCTCTTGCTTAAGAAATTTGTTGAGTTGTAGCTAGGATGTCAGATTAAATAGTTACAAACTAATGGAGGGGGTGAGTTTCAAAGCTTTATTTCTCATTTGCAGAATTTTGGTATTAAGCACCGATTGACTTGTCCTCATACCTCTGAGCAAAATGGTCTTGTGGAATGTCGGCATGAGTAGATAGTGGAGACAGGTTTGGTACTTCTAGCTCAGGCTTCACATCCATTATTCTATTGGAGCTATGCTTTTGAAGCTGTTGTATATCTAATGAATTGTTTACCTACTAAAGCAGTAAGTGGGATTTATCCTGTCATGAAACTCTTTGGTAAATCACCAAACCATGAATACTTAAAGGTATTTGGTTGTCATTGTTATCCATTGATTAGGCCTTATAACCGTCATAAGCTGCAATATCGTTCCACTCCCTGTGTGTTTCTAGGATATGCTAATAAGTATAAAGGGTATATATGTGCATATTCAAATGGTAGAATTTATATCTCCTGACATGTCAGATTTAATGAACATGAGTTTCATTTTGCACAGCAGACACCAAGACCACCTAATGAAGCTACTATTAATCCCTAGTCATCACTTACTTTGCTAGTATTTGTGCAGACTCCATGTGTTGCAGTTACAATTCCATTTGTTCCTGATACAACACCTTCTTCCAAGGTAGATGTCTCTAGTCTGTTAATGGTTCCTTCTCCAGTTATGGCACATAATTCTCCTCCAGCTGTGTAACTGGTAATTCTGATATGGTAGATGGTAATTCATATGGTAATCAGGACCCCATGGTAAATAGGAGCAATAATGACATTTTCAAGCCCAAAGCCTATGTATCCGAACTCAGTCAGATTGAGCCAAGGGATATACATGAAGCCATGACCATTCTTTCTTGGCAGAAGGTAGTTGATGATGAACTACAGGTGTTAATTAAAAATGAAACATGGGATCTTGTATCTGCACCAGCTAATCATAATCTAGTAGGATACAAGTGGTTGTTTAAGAATTAAACCAATCCTAATGGTAGTGTGGCACAAAATAAGGCTTGATTGGTTACATAGGGCTTCTTACAAGTAGCAGGTACAGACTACTATGAGACATTTGGCTATGTTATCAAGGCTAATACAGTTTGCACCATTCTTGTTGTAGCAGTTTCTCATCAATAGAAGATACGACAAGTGGATACCAATAATGCATTTTTGAATGGTGGGTTGCAGAAACCGTGTATATGAAACAACCCCTATGATTTGAAGTATGTGATTTAGTAGGTCATCCTTTAGTGTGCAAACTTAAAAAAATCATTATATAGACTCAAGCAGGCACCTCATGCTTGATTTGATACATTTGTTGAAATATGTATATATTTTAAATTTATTTAGGTAGATAAATCTTATTTAGGCAGATAAGTTTTATTCATATTCTAGGAATATTTTTATTTTATCTTTTAGTAGTTTATTAGAATAAGGGAACTATTTTCTTTTATGTTTTAGTAGTTTATTAGAATAAAGGAACTATTTTCCCAATTAGAATTAGAACTCTTTTCTCTATTTAAGTTCAATTCTTTAGTTAATAATAATAGAACAGTTTATTAAAAGCTCTCTTGAAAACTTTCATGTTATCTAAGCTAGGTTAAAATCTCTAGTAACATCATGGTTAAAACAGCCTTCACTAGAGATAAGAAAAAACCTTGGTGCGATCACTGCAAAAAATATTGGCACACTCGAGAAACGTGTTGGAAGCTCCATGGGAAACCGACAAATGGAAGGAAAAAAAGTGGCAATGGTAGTGGTTCACAATCAGGGGATAGCAGAGCTTTCCAAACAACTAATGGAAATTATAAGGGCCAAAGTTCTCTAGAAGGGTCTCCATTCACTAAGGAACAATTAGAGCATCTACATAAGTTTTTTCGATCACCACAATTTCGGATGAATTCTTCTATTCCTAACTCATCCAATAATCCTTCTTCCTCTTTTACCCAATCAGGTACTGATTTTTCTGTTTTTTTCAGTGTTAAGCTTTGTAAAACAAACACATAGATTGTTAATTCTAAAGCTAGTGATCACATGACTAGTAGTCATTTTCTTTTTTCAACTTACACACCTTGCGCAGGAAACAAAAAGATCAAAGTAGCAGATGGGTCCTTCTCAACAATAGCCGAGAAAGGCACTGTTAAAATTTCATCTTCCTTGGTTTTACATGATGTTTTACATGTGCCAAATCTAGCTTGTAATCTCATATCGATCAGTAAATTATCCCAGTCCTCAAATTGTCATGTTATGTTTGACTCCTCTATATGTAAGTTTCAGGATATGGTCTCGGGGAGGATGATTGGCAGTGCTAAAGAATTTAGTGGAATTTACTTTCTTGAAGACGACCATCTAAGTTAACTAACAACTACTTTATGTTTAAATTCTGTTTCTGATTTTGATAAAGTTATGATTTGGCATTATAGGCTTGGACATCCTAATTTTTACTATTTAAGATATTTGTTACCTAATCTATTTAAAAACAGAAGTCCTTCTTCATATCATTGTGAATTTTGTGAATTGGCTAAACGTCATTGGTCATTCTTTCCACCTCAAAAATATAAAGCTTCCAAACCTTTTTCGTTAATTCATAGTGACGTTTGGGGACCTTCAAGAGTCTCAAATTTTTCATGAAAACGTTGGTTTGTCACTTTTATTGATGATCATACTCGACTTTTTTGGGTGTTTTTATTAAAAGATAAGTCTGAAGTTAAAAATGTGTTTCAGTCTTTTTATGCTATGGTGAAAACACAATTCGGTGTGAAAATAGAAGTATTTCGGACTGAGAATGTGAGGAATTTTTTAGTGACCAATTAGGTGTTTTCTTAACCAAACATGGAATAGTCCACCAAAGTTCTTGTACAAATACACCACAACAAAATGGGATTGCAGAAAGAAAAAACTGACATCTTTTGAAAGTAACAAGAGCCTTGATGTTCACTAGTCAGGTACCACGTTATCTTTGGGGCAAAGCCTTATTAGTAGCTACATATCTTACTAATAGAATGCCCAGTAAAACTCTAAATTATAGTACTCTTTTTCGTCTCTTTAAAGATAATTTTTCTAACTCTAAATTGATCACAAATTTATCCCTCCGAGTTTTTAGGTGTAGTGTTTTTTTCCATCTTTACAACCAAGGTAAACTAGATCCTAGAGCAAAAAAAATGTGTTTTTGTTGGTTATGCTTCTAATAAAAAGGGTTACAAATGTTATGATCCAATTGATAAGAAGATTATTGTTACCATGGATGTCACATTTGTTGAAACACAATCTTATTTTGATTCTAATCTTCAGGGAGAGAATTATACTAAGGAAGATTTTATAATTGATCAAGAAAAGACTAGGAATATACAACATAGGGATTCTAATAATAGGGAAGGCGAATTTATAATTAACACAGAAATTAATGATGTTAATGTTAATGAAATGGAGGATGAATGTGTAGAGTCTGATCATGAGAATAAAAAACAAATAAATAAGTTAATTGTTTACTCAAGAAGAAATAGAAATCAAGAAAGTGGAATCCACCAGATTCATCACCAAGAATCCGACCCGCAAGATACTGTCAAAAGTCTAGGTAAAACTCGAAATCCAGCCAATGAATTTTCTAATTTAGATATTCCAATTGCCAAAAGAAAAGGTGTTAGAAATATTGTCAAATATCCCATGTCTAACTTTGTATCCTATAAATCATTGTCTTCGACATTCTCAACCTTTGTTTCGTGTCTCGATACTATACAAATACCCAAAAACGTGAAAGATGCTTTACCTGTTCCTAAGTGGAAGGAGGCTATTTTAGAGGAGATACGCGCTCTTGAAAAAATAGGTACATGGGAAACAATGAAATTACCTGTAGGGAAAAAAATAGTGGGCTGTAAATGGGTGTTCACAACCAAATTCAAACCAGATGGATCTTTAGATAGATACAAAGCCCGGTTGGTGGCTAAAGGGTACACTCAAACATACGGGATAGATTATCTTGAAACGTTTGCTCTAGTGGCCAAATTAAATTCCGTTAGAGTTCTTTTATCAATTGCTGTTAATCTTGATTGGTCTTTACAACAGCTAGATGTGAAGAATGCTTTCCTAAATGGAAAACTTGAAGAAGAAGTTTACATGGATCCTCCTCCAGGTTTTGAAGAAAAATTTGGAACTCGAGTATGTAAACTCAAGAAATCTTTGTATGATCTGAAGCAGTCTCCTCGAGCTTGGTTTGAATGATTCACTGAAGTTGTTAAAAAACAAGGTTACTCACAAGAGCAAGCTGATCACATAATGTTCTATCGACATTCACAAAAAGGTAGAATAACAGTTATTATAGTTTATGTCGATGATATCATTCTTACAGGAGATGATATGGATGAAATAAGGCGTCTCAAGGAGCATCTAGCATTGGAGTTTGAGATCAAAGACTTGGGTCTTTTAAAACACTTTCTTGGAATGGAAGTCGCTCAATCAAAGAAAGGTCTTGTGGTCTCTCAGAAAAAATATGTGATTGATCTTTTAAAAGAGGCTGAGATAAGTGGTTGCCGCCCAGCTGACACACCAATTGATCCAAATGTAAAATTCAGAAATGAAGAAGGACGATTAGTTGATAAAGGGCAGTACCAAAGATTAGTTGGTAAGTTAATTTACTTATCACATACAAGGCCAAACATAGCTTTTGCAGTGAGCTTAGTGAGTCAATTTATGCACTCCCCAATGGAGGAACATGAAGAAGCAGTGTTTCAAATTCTAAGATACTTGAAGAGCTCACCAGGAAATGGCTTATTCTTCAAGAAATCCGATCAAAGAGGAATTGAAGCTTATACAGATGCAGATTGGGCGTGCTCAATAATAGATAGAAGATCTACATCAGGATACTGTACATTTTTTTGGGGAAACCTTGTGACTTGGCGAAGCAAAAAACAAAGTGTTACAGCAAGAAGTAGTGCAGAGGCTGAATTTAGATCAATGGCTCAAGGAATTTGTGAAATGATGTGGTTAAAAAGAATTATGGAAGAGCTAAAGAAACCAATAACTTCACCAATGAAGTTGTACTGTGATAGCAAAGCTGCCATTAGTATTGCTCACAACCCAGTCCAATATGACAGAACTAAACATGTTGAGATTGATAGACACTTTATCAAGGAGAAGATTGAAGAAGGCCAAGTGTGCATGCCATTTGTTCCTTCAAAACAACAGATTGCTGACATACTCACCAAAGGACTCTCTAAGACAAGCTTTGACTTTCTTGTAAGCAAGTTGGGCATGATTGATATATATGCACCAACTTAAGGGAGGGTGTTGAAATATGTATATATTTTAAATTTATTTAGGTAGATAAATCTTATTTAGGTAGACAAGTTTTATTCATATTCTAGGAATATTTTTATTTTATCTTTTAGTAGTTTATTAGAATAAGGGAACTATTTTTTTTTATGTTTTAGTAGTTTATTAGAATAAGGGAACTATTTTCCCAATTAGAATTAGAACTCTTTTCTCTATTTAAGTTCAATTCTTTAGTTAATAATAATAGAACAGTTTTATTAAAAGCTCTCTTGAAAACTTTTAACATTGTATGTTTTTCTGGTCAATGATCTTAAATTTCAAAACTCTAAGGTTGATCCTTACTTGTTTTTTAAGAAGACTTTTATTGGATGTGTTGTTTTGTTGGTATATGTAGATGATATTCTAATAACAGGTTCACTAGAGGCTGAGGTAGATGAAATTGTCAAATGTCTTCATCATAAATTTTCTTTCAAAGATCTTGGACATTTAATTTACTTTTTTGGGTTAGAGGTTACTCAATAGGATCATGGCATCCATGTTTCTCAGATGAAGTTTGTCCGAGAGCTACTTGAATGAGCAAGAATGGTTGCTGCCAAGCTAGTACCTACTCTAATGGTGAGTGCTCCTACACTATCTGCACATATGGGAAATTACTTGACAGATGACACATTGTATATGAAGGTTGTGGGAGGTTTGCAGTACCTATGTTTTGACATGACTTGACATTGCATTTACAATGAATAAAGTTAGTCAATATATGCATTCACCACATGATGTGCATTGGACAACTGTTAAACATATTTTAAGATATGTTAAAGGAACTCTTGATTATAGGTTGTATTTTCAACCTTCTAGAGTCACACTAATCGGGTTCTAAGATGCTGATTGGGCAAGTTCTTTGGAGGACAGGAAGTCTACATCCGATTATTTTATCTATCTTGGAGCCAATTTCATTGGTTGGTCATCTAAGAAGCAATATGCGGTCTCTTGTTCCACCATAGAAGCAGAATATAGAAGTCTTACCAATGCCACTTCAGAGCTTGATTGGTTTCAGTCGTTACTTGCTAAGCTTGAAATTGTTCTTGCTGGTGTACCAACCATCTGGTGTGACAATACAAGTATTGTATGTTTGGCTATGAATCCGTTCCTTCATGCTTGAGTGGAGCATGTTGAAATTGATCTTCACTTTGTTCAAGACAAAATTGCTAGTGGTCAACTGCAGGTTAATTTTGTACCAGGTTGTGATCAAATTGCAGACATTTTAACTAATCCATTGACTGTTGGTGCCTTTGAACACTTTTGAGAAAATCTCAATGTTATCTCATTAAGCAATTTTTCTGAAGAACATAGGGAGAATATTAGCAGCCTGAGTACCTAAATTAGTTGAATTAGTTTTAGCGGGATTAGTTTTCTGTTAGCTTCAATTTAACCGTCTCTCGTTCTTATATATATACTCATGTATAGCTTAATCAATGGTTAGGCTTAATAAAAAGATTTCTTCTATTCATGAATTCTTTGGTTTTTTGTTAAGACTAACATTATGATATTCACTAATTAGTATTAACTAATAATGTTAGAAAAAAATATGAAGTTGGAAGTAATAGGACGTTTCAACTTGGAGGAAAATTTAGAAATTTTTTAGTGAGATCGGAGTTTAATTATAAATTTTCGAGAGATTAAAATATAAGTTTATCATGTATTAATCTATAATTTCATCATTTTTGAATAGATTAAGCATTTTTTTTCATTTTTAGGGGGGTCAAAAATACAATTTTACTAAACATTAATTTATATTCTTTATTTATAAAAAATATTGAATTGAATTTTTTTTTATTTTGAGGGCTTACGTGTAGTTTTATATATGTTAAGTTATAATTCCTTTATTTATAAGAGGACTGAATTGAAAATTTTAATTTGAGGGGCTTACTCCCTCAAATTTTCTTCAGCTTCTATAAATGTTTGATTAAATAAGTTAAAAGGGAAAATTTTTCACTTGAGATGTGTTTCGACAATACATAGCATACATTGATTATTTTAAATGATTTCTTCTTTGGATCAATTTTAGGATCATGATTATAAAGAAGAGATTCTTTTTATAATTACATGCGTCTTTATTTGTTTTATAATCAGGTTTGTTATTGTTTTTACTCTAATTAATTTCCCTTTAATTTTTCAGTTTTCACTTTTTTTTAATCTTTTTCATTATGAAAACTTTTATTTTCTTTTTTCATATTGTTGAGTAATTTTCCGTGTCTCATTAAAGGAAACATTTAGATATTTATACCTATTATCACTGTTCATGATTTGACTCCACTGTTCATGACTTGGCCCAACTATTCATAGGACTGGCATTTTGAGTAGGCCTCAGGCATGTTGGGCACGTGTATCATTCCAAGTCGCATGCTAGATCTTGCAACGCCCTACATGTGAACTCAAGTGGATGCGAGCTGGGACTGTGAACTCCGATCAACTTGTGCGAGCTAATATCGCAAGCTTCTTTGGTTGTCCTCTCGTTATATGCCTTGCGCGTATCCATCTAGTGGGCCTAGTCAGGTCGCAGGTAGGTGACCCAGATTTTATCTGGGTTTTGGGTTAGTGACTATTGGTGTATAAATATCTAGTCCCCTTAGTGGGCTTAAGGAGAGCTATAAAGTGGCACTCTTTAGGTCATTACTTTGCATTTATTATAAGTTACAGAATACGCAACGTACTGTGATCTAATGTTAGCTTCGCCATGTGTATGGGTGGATCGTTCTTGCGTGTATCTGACCATTGGTATCCCTCATTTATCTGAACTGTCAAAACGTGAGGGGGAAGAAACTTCTTTAAAAGGGGGTTTTCTAAAGCCCTAAAACTCATGTACTTAATATTTTTGTAACTAGAATCAATCGAAGCTTTTCTTCAAGATAAATCTCGATACCTCCCTATCTTAGGTTTTAAATTTTCTCTACCTTTTTTTTTTTGCATGGAGATATGTCGAGAGTGAGAGGAGCGTTTTTGAATGCTTCCAAGGTCCTTGTCGAAGCCAACTTCTTCTCATGCATTACAAAATACAAAGAGATGAGTCGAGTCTTGCGTGCGTGAGGAATTCAAATTCCCAATTTTGCCTACGAGTTCTTCATTCTTGAGAGGTCGCATAGGCTCAACGATCCAGTGATGGCAATTTCTTGCTCCCCCTTATGCCTTGGAAGCTGGGTTTCACCTGCCATTGCACCTATTCTTCTGTTGCTTCTCTCAAGGTTACCAAATTGCCCTTGGTCAACTTAGTGGATTTTCCTGGTGGATCACAGTGGCTTACCTTTGATTGTTGCTATCAGAACGAAGTACCACAGCTTGTAGTTTTCTAGGGGGTTGTATTTGTTAAAGGCCCAGAATCGAGCAAATTTAGCAATAGGTTTAGGTTTCTTATAGAATGGTCCACACTGAGTGGAGATGTGTGCTCATTCCAACGAACTATTAAGACATATGATGGTGAAGCCTAATTAAAGAGGCTTCGCGTTGGCTGTTCTTTGGTTATTGAAGATCTCATAATCGTGAGGAACATGTTCCTATACTGTTTGGACGGCTATAGCTCCAATAGAGATATAGGCCAGGCGACAGTAAGGAAGTTGTTGAGACGTTAGGTGTAGTCTCTGAGGGGTTTTCATAGCTACACGTGCTCGATGGTGAGAACGATGATTTGGGCTTGATTTTGATGGGATTGAAAGAGGAGCCTAAAAGTTTCTTTTACAGTTATTGTAGGATAAGGCCCCATCCCTAGGTGGTGTTAGCCTCACCACGGGTAAAAAGTGATCCCCATAATAATTTGGTAATTGCTTATGCTAGTGCTAGTATTGTTGGTGATGCAGGCACAACCCGCAGTTTAAGAAGTGATTTTGAGGAAACTATTAGCAGTTTACGGGAAATTAACGAAGCTATGGAAATTTCTGGGGCTATAAACCTGTAAGTTGCTCTGAGGGCTCAACGCAAGAAGTGCAGTACTGATGCAAAAGCCATTAATATAGTAGTTAGCAATGAGGAAGAGACAAAGAGTGACTGGATGGAGTATCATTGCAAGAGGAGGGTCGATTCTATTTGAACTTTTGCCATGATGGTCACTACTCCTGTTTCTCCCACAACAAGCTCACAAGCTGTGACTTACAAGAGTTCTCTTTTCATTGTTCACGGTAACTCTCATCCTCCTTGTATCTCTCCCCCACCTCACCCTCCCGATGAGGAGCTACCTATCGAAGACAGTGGCTAGCTAGTTCCAAATCATCAGAATTTACGTAATAGGGAGCTACAAGATATTGTTGATAGGTGGAAATCTTTAGTGTCAGAGGCTGCAAAAAAGGAAAATATGTGTTGGCAACTCATCTGGGAGTTTGCAGCAGTCTATGTTATTGACACTCAACTCCGCTCTACAAGCTTTCCTCGCTGAGGCCTTCACAATCAGTTTAGGCCTTAAAGAGAATATTGTTGAGGCAGAAGCTACTTAGAGCAAGGTTGAAGAAAATCTTAAGAGCACTTACGAGCGATTGTAGAAGATGATGAATGAAAATGAAGTGCTCTACAAAAAAAAATGAAGAGCTCGCCAGGAAGTTAGAAGCTGAAGAGGTGAAAAATGATGAATCTTGCGAGGTCACAACCTTGGGTGCTAAGCTGAAAAGGGTTGTTGAAGAGCATAAGACAATTGTGAATCGAATGATTGCAGATCATGAGGTTGCAATGGTGAGCCTAAAGCGAAAATAAGAAGAAGCTTTTGAAAGATTTAAAAAGAACACTCTAGGAATGTTGAGTAATTTTATTACTGAGCTTAAATCCAATAATTCTCCTGTATGTTCAAGTTGCTAGTGGGCCTTTTGATACTCAAAAGGTTGATTTTGATGCTCTCTCTAAGGTAAAGTTGAACCAACATGCCTTTGATGTTCGCTTCCTTCTGGGAGCCACTTGGGATGAATTCACATCTAGGTGGAATAACTCAAAGGATTTTTGCCTTGATGAGGATCTTTCTGAACCAACCACTGTACCTGTTGATGATAACACCACTGTTGATCCTACTGTTGCAAATGTCGAAGTTGTTAAGGGGAAAGAGGAAAAGTTAATGATATATTGTAATTTTTTAATTTTGTATTACCTCATTATGGAAAATTTGAGGCTTAAAAAAATTTCAAGTTTATTTATTGGTATCGTGATGTTTTTGTCTTTGCGAGCTTAAGTAAATTTTTGCAAATTTTCAACTTAAGCAAATTTTCAAACTCAAATAAACCCTCAAACTTAAGCAAGATTTCAAGCTTCCACAAAATTTTGACTTTAGACAAGGTTCATAGGCTTAAGCAATTTTTTAGCCAATTTTAACATTTATAACCTCAATTAGGAGTGTATGCTTGAGCTAAATACTTTGGAGACTGCGGTATTAAACCTATGAACCTTAAAGCTATAGTTGGGAGCTTGAGCTCACACTAACTGTCTTGGAGGTTGCGGTATTGAACTTGTCAACCTTAAAGCTACAATTGGGAGCTTGAGCTCGCGTTAACTATTTTGGGGGTTGCGGTATTAAACTTGTGAGCCTTAAAGTCACAGTTAGGAGATTGAGCTCACATTAACCGTAACACCCCTTACCCTTATCCAAGGCTGGAATAGGGTACGAGGCATTACCAGACTTAACTATACACAAAGACGAAAATCGGGCCATAAATTTTCATTTAATTCAAAACTTCTCAAACACATGCATATCGTCCCTTAAACATCCATGTCTAAGGTAACATTACTCATCTCCGTATTACACATTTAATTCATGATCCATAGGCATGCATTCAACTGACAGGATATATTACTAATCATGCATAATAAACAAACCTAACTATATCATCACATCACAAACATAAGACATAACATGTTTAATGAAATTTACAACCCATAATGAATAAAGGTCATATCTCATGACCATATATGATAGCTCAATGCAGACCAATACGGTTGGCCAAAGTCATAATAATAATACATATCACAAACTAACTTCTTATACATGCCACTCACTTGATATTTCTAATATTTGAATTAATTCTCCCAAAAATGATACCTTGATAGTGTGATTCTGCCTCCGACGATCTCCAACCCCGAGCCGACCTGCCAAAATTGAAGAAGTGGAGAGGAAGGGGTAATCTTTACGCTTAGTAAGTCCATATGAAATTAATAAGCAATTACCATCATACTTTTCTAAGATAAAACACCAAAATTGTACAATTTACACATGTTTAGGTTAAGCTGTTTTACTGAATTATAGTTACTAAATCATTTATATCTAGAGCTACGAAACTCAAAATTTAGTTCTGTTAATTTTTTGTGAAACTAGACTCATATACCTTTCTTCCATAAAATTTTCATAATTTTTGGTTTAGCCAATTGATACAGTTTATTCATTAAAGTTTCCCCTGTTTCAGTTTTCAGCTACTCTGACCTCTGTTCACTACAAATCAATTTTCTCTCTGTACAGAATTCAAAAGGCTATATCGTTTATTTATCTTAAAAATAGACTAAAAAATGAATCTATACATGTAAAGTATAACTCATAATTAGTTTTTTACAATTTTTAGTGAATTTATCAAATAGGAACAGGGGATCTCGAAGTCATTCAGACTCTATCTCACAACAATTTAAATATCTCAGACAATAAAGTTCAATTGTATGTAGCGTTCCCTTTATGCGAAACTAGACTCATTGAGCTTTAATCTCATATTTTATTCAGCCCATAACTCAATTTCCGCAATTTATGGTGAATTTCCAAAGTCGCACCACTGCAGTAACCCAAAACTATCAAGGCCGAATTTACTCATTCACCACTATTATTCACCAAATCCATACAATATCATTTCATCCATCATGGTAAGAACACATAATTATGCTTCATAAGCATGGACTCATAATCGCAAGGTCATCACAAAAGCATTCTCATGAACATTCTTACCACACAATTACAACATATCGAGTTCTCTACTCGAGAGTTTACGCACATACCTGTTCATCGTACTCATTTCACAACACTTACCAACATGTCGCTTTCATCTGGAGTATTTCACTTTGTTCACTTGAGATTTACCCGTTGAACACATCGGAATATAATTCAGATACACGAAATCAAGCTACCATATTTTCACTCATAATGAACTCGGAACGCAACTCAACGAGCTCGGGTGTTCACATCCATAATGAACTCGGAACACAACTCAACGAGTTCGGATGCTTGCATCCATAAGTGAACACGGAACGTAACTCAATGAGTTCGGATGCCTCATAATTCTCACGAACTCGGAATGCAACTCAACGAGTTCGGATCTCAATTTCCTAGTGACATGTCACTTGTATCCTAACCTATTCCTAAGGTTCAAACGGGCTCTTTCCTCGATCATACGCCTTTGCCATCTTTCTCGTGATGTCAATATCGATACTCCGATGGCAACTCATATTTTTCAAGTATTCCACATAATTTGTATAATAATTCAACAATAATCATAGAATGCAACAATTCGTAAACAATAATCATCATGCCATTATAAAGACATCTACAACATATAGTAATGTTACATCATTTACATAATATCAAATTATTCACATATATGTATACTTAAAATTCATATAATATCATAATATTAACATTAAAATACACATTGCATTATTAAAATCATATGAACTTACCTCGTATGCGAAAATGGTCATTTTTACCATTTTGTCCACAACTTGGTATTTTACCGATTTTAGCCGAATTTCGATTTTCCTTACTCTATCATTTCAAACATAGCCTAATTAGGACTCATATTATTTAAATCAACCCAAAATCATATTTTTGAAAAATTACAATTTTGCCCTTAAACTTTCACATATTTACACTTTTGCCCCAAATCTCGTAAATTAAACTTCATCCTATTTTCTTATGTTTTATGACACGCTGATCATTTTTCCTTTCTATAGCAACATCCAATTCTCACTCTAACATGTACTTATGAACATTAGGTATTTTTACCGATTATGTCATTTTACTCGTTTTCACGTAAAATCGCTTAGCAAAAGTCGTTTATCTAACACCCAACCTTCATTTTCTATCATTAGACATCAAAATACATGCATATTATTCATGGGTAAATTTTTAGACATGAACCTTAGCTCAAATTAATGGTAGAAATAAGTAGAACAAGTTACCAGGATTTCAAAAATGTAAATAACTTTAAAAACGAGGTTAGGGAGCACTTACAATCGAGCTTGGGAGTTTGAACAAACCCTAACCATGGCTGCTGCTGGTAGAAACGGTTGAATGAAGAAGATGATAACTAATTTGGCTTATTTCCCTTTTTAATTCTTTTAATTCTTAGTTTACCAAAATACCCCTAACTTAAAAATATTTTATTACACCCATTTCATGTCCATTTTTGTCCAACAATTAACCAATGGTCTAATTACCATTTAAGGACCTTTAATTTAAAAACTCATAACAATTTGACACTTCTAACATGTAGAACTCAACTTTTGCACTTTTTACGATTTAGTCATTTTAACTAAATTAAATGGCTGAACGTCAAAATTTTCGAACGAAATTTTCACAAAAATTATTTCGTGAACTCGTAGGCCATAAAAATATAATAAAAATAAAATTTTATTCGTCGGATTTGTGGTACCGAAACTACTGTTCCAACTAGGCCCAAAATCAGGGTGTTACACTAACTTTTGGGGGGTTGCGGTATTGAACTTGTGAGCCTTAAAGCTAAAATTGGGAGCTTGAATTTGCACTAACTATTTTAGAGGCTGCATTATTGAACCTGTGAGCTTACAATTACAGTTGAGAGCTTGAACTCGCGCTAACTATTTTTGGGGCTATAGTATTGAACCTGCGAGCCTTAAAGCTACAATTGGGAACTTGAGCTCACACTAACTATTTTGGGGGCTACGGTATTGAACCTGAAAGTCTTAAGGTTACAACTAGGAGCTTGAGCTCGCGCTAACTAATTTGGGGGCTGCAATATTGAACTTTCGAGCCTTAAGGTTACAATTTGGAGCTTGAGCTCACGCTAAGTATTTTTTGGAAGGGACACATAAAGTAAGCATACCATTGAAAGAACACATTTTCATAAAATATTAGAATTTACACATAATACTTTTTAAGATGACACGCATTCCATGTGCGTGGTAGAGTTGTGCCCTCTAGTCTTGCTAATTTGTACGCTCTGTAGCCTATCTTTTCTACAACTTTATATGGTCTCTCCCATCTTAAGGCCATCTTTCGTTATTGTGAAGTTAGGAGGCTGGCTTCAATGTTTCTGACTACAAAGTCACCAATTTGGAACTATTTATTTTTTAACTTAGAATTGCAGTAGTGAGGTACTTCCTGAATGCTGCCGCGTTCTTGATTTTTGCTACTTCTCGAAGTATGTTGTTTTATGTGACTGCATGCCAATTTTAGCGGAAATCACTACCTCTATGCCATAAACCATCAAGAATGTTGTCTCTCCTGTTTTAGTGTAAGAGGATGTTCGCAGGGCTTACAAGATTCTAGGTAGTTCCTCTAACCAAGTACTTTTGGCTTTTCAGTAATGGTTCTTGGGGCCTTAGCCTCAATCAATTTGGTAAAGTAGTCTACAGCGACTACTATGAACTTTTTCTGCAATGTGGCTTTGGAGAATGGGCCAAGGATATCAATTCTCCATGTCACAAATGGCCAAGGGCTTGACATGATTTGAAGAGGTTCTGCTGGCTATTATTGTACTTAGGCATACCTCTTGCAAGAATTGCATGTGCGAACAAGCTCATATGCATCCTTCTAAACTGTGGGCCAATAATACCCCTGCCTAAAGAGTTTTTGGGTGAGCAATCTTCCACCCAGGTGATTGCCACAGATGCCATCATGAATCTCTCGCATCACATACCCAGCCTCCGACAATGTTAGACATCGCAATAGTGGTTATGAGAATCTCTTTTTATATAGTACACCATTTAAAAGGGTATACCTAGCAATTGTAGAACAAAATGAACAATTTTAAGTTTCTACAGAATCAAATAGTTCAACGACTAATCATTCATTATCTAGTTATCTAGTCCGTGGACTTAAGGCATTCGAATACATGTAATACATAACATATATATACATACCTCGCAACTTTGTGTTGTACTCTTGTGATCTCTTCTATTTGAATGGTCATTTATTCCCTGCAATATGCTAACTATAGGATTCATCCATGTGTCTTATTAATCTACAATAGATAGTTGGAGTGCATCGTGACTTGGGGCTTCCATGTGCTCTAACAGAATCTTTCCCTTCTGCATGATGATAATAAAATATGCTAACTTGAACAAAACGCCCACACGTGTGTTATCGCTTGATATTAATGCCTCGTACTCTGCAGCATTATTAGATGCTTGAAATCTAAAAGAGAGTCTATACTGCCACTCGTTTCCTTCAGGATCCATCAAGAGTACTCCTACACCTAATCCAGTCCTCACCGTAGATGCATTGGCATAAACCAGACAATCTTTTGATTTTGTCAACAGTAACAATGTCTTTTTATGGAAAACTAACTACTATGTTGTAAGTAACAAATGGAAAAGAAATTTTAGTACAAATTGGTAATTTGTCATAAGTTATTACAGAGGTGGTGTAGTGGATCAAAGACTATCATTAAGACTTGCAGTGAATTATAGTTTAAATATATTCCTTTTCATTACGTAGTATGAAATTAATCATTTATGAATCAGGTTACCTGATGAGTTGGTATGTGCCTCAAACAAACATTCAACCATGAAGTCAGCTAAAACTTGCCTCTTTATCGTAGTTTGCGGGGTGAACTCTACACCAAAATTTCTTTGATGGGTTGATTCATCATGACTACCATGGGATGGGTTTGGAAGCATAGTCCTAGCTTGCGAGCTGCAATGATTAAAGAGAAAATGAGTTTTTCAACTTTTACATACTTGAGCTCACCATTTTACAGCACCTTACTGATGTAGTATACTGGGAATTGTCGAACACCCTCTGCCCTAAGCAAGACAGCTGTCATAGTTTTCTCAGACGTGGTGAGGTATAAGTAAAGGGCCTCTCCTTTGTGAGGTGACATTAGTAATGGAGGGGATGTGAGATATTCTTTGAGCTTTCCAAAAGCTATTTGACACTCCTCTGTCCAAGAAAAAGAGGTACACATGGCCTTAAAGAAAGGTAAACATTTGTCAGCCATCTGCGACACAAGTTTGTTGAGTATGATCACCCTTCTAGTCAGCCATTGGATATCATTTATTGTCCTTGAAGGGAGCACCTCTAAGATGGATTGAATCTTTTCAAGGTTCTCTTTGATTCCTCTCTTTAAGACCACAAAGCCTAGAAATTTGCCAGCTCTAACCTCGAAGGCATAATTATCTAAGTTTAGCCTCATCTGCTGGGCTCGTAATACTGCAAATGCTTCTGACAGATTCCCAACATGTTCGATGAGAGTGGATCCCTCCACTAGCATGTCATCAACATAAACCTCAACATATCACCCAATCTGCTCTCTGAAAATGTTGTTCACCAGACTCTGGTAAATCACACCTACATTTTTCAAACCAAAAGGCATCACAAGATAGCAAAATAATCCTTTTTCTGTAACAAAAGTTATTTTCTCATGATCTTTGAGAGCCATGGAGATTTGATTATATCTAGAGAAAGCATCTACAAAGCTCATAAATATGTTACCGAAAGACATGTCAACAAGTCTATCAATCGAAGGGAGGGGGAAGCTATCTTTCAGACAAGCCTTGTTGAGATTGGTGAAATCTATACACATTTTCCACTTATTGCTCGCCTTTTTTACCATCAAAACATTTAAGATCCAATCTGGATATTTAACTACCCTGATGAACCTTGCGACCAACAATTTTTTAACCTCCTGCTTTATAGCCTCCATAATCTGTGGTGTGAACCTTCTCTTCTTTTGCTTCACGGGTATGGCTTCGAACAAAACATTCAACTTGTGCACAATTACCTAAGGGTCCACCCTAGTATATCTGCAACAAGCTAAACAAATATATCAATTTTCATTCTCAAGCAATGAATCAAATTTTCCTTTTCCTCACTCGTCAACACAGATAACATTCTAACTACCTTGTCTGTACTACTACTGAAAAGTTACAAAGTTTCCATAGCTTCAGCTGCTTCTGGCTTTTTTGCTCTCTCTTCGCATTTGTTATCCAGGCTGTCCAAGTCTAGCAACTACTCATCCAGTTTCACCTGTTGTGAACCTTGCCCTCGTTGCTCTCACTCATGAGCCTGTTGTACAAACAACATTTAACACTGCCTAGCTGTTCTCTAATCCGATTACATGTACCCAGTCATAATTTTAGTGGGAAATTTTATTTTCATGCAGGAAATAGCCACCATCATCCTTGCCATCCTCATAATCGGGTGCCCAAATATAGCATTATAAGCCATAGGATGATCCATCACGAAAAACTAGACATGCTCTGTTGTAGTGTACTCGCCATCTCCCAAAGTCACTAGTAAGGTAATAGAGCCCTTTGATAGATGGTTCACAAGACCATACAATGGGATCACCCTCTTCAATCCCTTCTCCTTCAACCTCATTTTCTAAAAAACCTCTCAGGTTAGAACCTCAACTATACTCCCACTATCCACAAGAATCTTTTTTACCCTAAAACCAGCAATTGTTGCAGTCACCACCATAGGATCGTTACCATTATCATCACATAGTAACTCTTTATCTTTATCTATAAAGTCTACCTTTCACCTTTCCTGTTGGGGCGACCTCTTGGGCGAACCAATGGACATAACACCCTAAGGTGTGCCTTCCTCTTAGTACTAAAGGTCACCCACTCTTCATCTATTCCAATTATCACATGGATGGTGCCCTTAACTAATAATACTAACATAAACCCAAAACATTTGTCCATCGGAGCGGATAGATTTCACATGCAACCAATTTCTACATTTTCAGAACACACTTCAAATAAATACTAAATCTAAATTCAAGCGTTACAGTTTACTCTAACTAGAAAGTTCCAGTATAGCGCTACTATCTATAGTAGTTTCTCAATATAGCATTTCAATCTATAACAGTAAACAGAGTTAGAGAACTTACAGATTTGGTGCCGGAGACTCGGTGTGCCACACTTCCAACAACATCTTTCCAGAAACAAGTCAAGTTTTGTTGATAAATTTCAAAATTTTTTTAGAAAAACCCTTTTCAAATCCCAATTTCGTAAAAAAAAAAAACAATAATTTTACACTACCCATACCCCAAATAGGTTTTGTAACTGCTCGATACCACTAAATGTAACACCCCAAACCCGGCCTAGAAGTTATGGCCGGATCCGACGTGTCACATTGAAGTTTTTAAGAAAACCCATGCCTCTTTCAACGTCCTTCTTAGTGTTTTAAAAGATAGTCTTTGCTAAGTTAATAAAGTGAATGGAAGTCATGTGCACGTGGTAGGTATCCAAAGAGGAGGTGAGCCTAGAAGGCTGCTTAAGTACCAAGCTCTTGATTGGATCCAATCCTAGACATGCCTACAACCATTGCCACACTTTGGTGCTAGGTTAGGTTTTGAGAAAAACGAGTTGGAATTCATTTAAGTAGATATTTTTGATAAACCGATTAATTGTATCGTTACGTTATTTTGAAAACAATTATCATTTTGGAAACACGCCCTAGGTCTAACTCATATTGTTATCAGAAAAAATATAGGGTATAAGATAAAATAATCCCAGAGAAATAATTAAAACGGCCTTATTACAACCCAAAACCAAATAATAATATTACTAAGATAAAACTTATAAAGAAATAAATCGGCTACTTATTGCAATTAAAAGAAACAGAAACAGCTAAATGAGTGTGGCCATCTCCGAGTCCCTCGCAGCTCCAAACCATCTAAGCTTAGGGATTACCTGCACAGTTAGAAACGAGGTGAGTTTACGAAAACTCAGTGTGTAATCCCAATAACAAACAAACAGTAAATAACACGGTATCGGTACAATCGGGCCAAAGCCCTATTTAGTCTTGACATATCTTGGGCGAAGCCTTTTTAGTTTAACGATTCTCGGGCGAAGCCTTTTCATAAATCATATCACCGGGCAAGCCTTTATCAGAAACGGTATGGCCCTTAGGCCCATTTCAATATCACATGTAATTTCAATGAATGTATGCAAGCCCATTTCAATATCACATGTAATGTCAATGAAAGAATGCAAGCCCAATTGGGGAGACTACTCAACCCACCATCCGCTACTCTCCACCCGTACCAACCAACACACCATGTGGGGATTAACTCGACCCACCCCGCCATAACTCTCCACTGGCAGCATAGCTGCTTTATCATATCACCGAGGTCTTGCCTCTTTTTTTAATAATCGGGCATAAGCCCTTTTTCGATGGCGGGGCATAAACCCTTTTAGTAAATCGCAAAGCCCTTTTAGCACTTCCTCCATCAATATAACCCATATCCCATACAATATGTCATGTATGCAGAATGTCATGCCCATATTTGAATCAAACAATCACAGTCAAGTCATTCATATAACCAACATATATTCACAATCAAACAACTTATCCAATTGGGCCCATAGGCCCACATAGCCCCTTTCGGCCCATCGCGGCCCAAAGTAGCCATCCTACAGCTAGAGTAGTGAGAAATACACACCTGATAGGAGACTGGAGTTAATCTACGCTTCGAGCACTCTTAGCCGACGCCCAACCCAAACGAGCACGCCATACAGCAAAAGGGATCAGCCAAGAAAGGTACCTTTACTCTCCTCATGGTTCCCTCTATTTAAAGCTAGCTTCACAACCACTCTTATGTTAGCTTCCGATATGGGATCCCTCCAACATCAGAGTTTAAATTCAACACCAACTCTTGTCGCCCCCTGTTAGCAAAATAAATGCTCATTACTTGCCCTGGGATTCGAACCCATGCCTCCCCTCAGATGCTCCACACGCTATTTGCCACTAAGCCACAAGGCTTTTTGTGTCATGTTTTACCCCCAATTAATTATAAGGTCTAAAGGCCAAAGTCCAGGTTCCTTTAAAAAAAACCAAAATAAATTGCAAGAGCCAAGGCTTGAACCCAGGCTCCCATACAACCTTAATGACGCCACAACCACTAGACTACAAGCTTCCTTGTGTCATTTATTTAACACAATAATTTAAAAGCCCTCATCCAAGCATCCAGGTTTTTTTTTTTCACTTAATACCAAAATTTTTGCTAAAGCCCAAGTTTGAACCCAAGATTTCTCTAGCACTTCTTAGGGCCATTAACCACCAAAGCAGACATTTAATTGTGTCATTTCATTGCACAATTAAATACCTATATACAACCTCCTTAAGGACCCGCACTCAAGGCCCAATACTTTTAGGCTCAAATTCAGGGTGTTACAATTCTACCCCCTTAAAGAAATTTCATCCTCGAAATTTTTCACTCTCAGACTACACCACCACACTTCCGCTGCACACTCTGATACTAATAATACTAACATACACCCAAAACATTTGTCCATCGGAGCGGATAGATTTCACATGCAACCAATTTCTACATTTTCAGAACACACCTCAAATAAATACTAAATCTAAATTCAAGCGTTACAGTTTACTCTAACTAGAAAGTTCCAGTATAGCGCTACTATCTATAGTAGTTTCTCAATATAGCATTTCAATCTATAACAGTAAACAGAGTTAGAGAACTTACAGATTTGGTGCCGGAGACTCGGTGTGCCACACTTCCAACAACATCTTTCCAGAAACAAGTCAAGTTTTGTTGATAAATTTCAAAATTTTTTTAGAAAAACCCTTTTCAAATCCCAATTTCAGAAAAAGAAAAAAAAACAATAATTTTTTCATACCCCCCACCCAGGAGTTTTGTAACCTGGCTCTGATACCACTAATTGTAACACCCCAAACCCGGCCCAGAAGTTATGGCCGGATCCGACGTGTCACATTGAATTTTTTAAGAAAACCCATGCCTCTTTCAACGTCCTTCTTAGTGTTTTAAAAGATAGTCTTTGCTAAGTTAATAAAGTGAATGGAAGTCATGCACCGGTAGGTATCCAAAGCAGAGGAGGTGAGCCTAGAAGGTGCTTAAGTACCAAGCTCTTGATTGGATCCAATCCTAGACATGCCTACAACCATTGCCACACTTTGGTGCTAGGTTAGGTTTTGAGAAAAACGAGTTGGAATTCATTTAAGTAGATATTTTTGATAAACCGATTAATTGTATCGTTACGTTATTTTGAAAACAATTATCATTTTGGAAACACGCCCTAGGTCTAACTCATATTGTTATCAGAAAAAATATAGGGTATAAGATAAAATAATCCCAGAGAAATAATTAAAACGGCCTTATTACAACCCAAAACCAAATAATAATATTAATAAGATAAAACTTATAAAGAAATAAATTGGCTACTTAGTGCAATTAAAAGAAACAGAAATAGAAACAGTAGTGTGGCCATCTCCGAGTCCCTCGCAGCTCCAAACCATCTAAGCTTAGGGATTACCTGCACAGTTAGAAATGGGGTGAGTTCACGAAAATTCAGTGTGTAATCCCAATAACAAACAAACAGTAAATAACACGGTATCAGTACAATCTGGGCCAAAGCCCTATTTAGTCTTGACATATACTGGGCCGAAGCCTTTCGTTTAACGATTCTTGGGCGAAGCCTTTTCATAAATCATATCATCAGGGCGAAGCCTTTATCAGAAACGGTATGGCCCTTAGGCCCATTTCAATATCACATGTAATGTCAATGAATGTATGCAAGCCCATTTCAATATCACATGTAATGTCAATGAAAGAATGCAAGCCCAATTGGGGAGACTACTCAACCCACCATCCGCTACTCTCCACCCGTACCAGCCAACACACCATGTGGGGATTAACTCGACCCACCCCGTCATAACTCTCCACTGGCAGCATAGCTGCTTTATCATATCACCGAGGCCTTGCCTCTTTTTAATAATCGAGGCATAAGCCCTTTTCGTAAATCGGCATAAGCCCTTTTCGATGGCCCAGGGCATAAGCCCTTTTTCGTAAATCGCGTGGCAGAGCCCTTTTAGCACTTCCTCCATCAATATAACCCATATCCCATACAATATGTCATGTATGCAGAATGTCATGCCCATATTTGAATCAAACAATCACAGTCAAGTCATTCATATCACCAACATATATTCACAATCAAATCCGTCAACCACACAGTCCAAGTCAATCACTTGCCCACAAGGGCAAAACAGTCATTTTTCATATTATAATGGTATTTTTGTAATTTTACCAAAAATCAAGGTTTTCCATGTTCATTACATTTGTCAATATTTCTGAGTGTTTAAACAATGATCCTTAACCCACTTATCAAATTCGGGCTTTTGGGCCCAAAACCCCTAATGGTTCCTACGAATGCTGATTTAGCCCACTAAGCCTACTTAACCCAAATTTTACAATAATACTAACCGTGTTAACATGCAACTTTTCCAAATTCCATTTTCTATCAATTTTACCCGGCCCAATTCTAGCCCATTGAGGCGCAACTTACCATCGTGCACAAAATTGAGTTCTTACTCGGTCCATCGATCCAAACACCGACCTTATCGTATTTATCGCATCTATACCCACACGCAACATTACAAGTTCCCGAAATACCGGTATTTTAGCATTTCGGCTTCTCAGCAGATATTAATCTAAGCTACTACGAGGGCTAGTACACACCTGTTATGGGTTGAAGTTGAAACGTTTCCATAATCAATCACCTACGATAACCACCACCTGTCACTCAAACTTAACTAATCCAATATCAATATATGTAAATCCTAAGCACATTAGTCATACGAAACATAAGGGCATATTCATCATTTTACCATACAAGGGTATTACGGTCACTTTACCCTACAGGGGCTTTACGGTCTTTTTACCTATTAGGGGTATTTTAGTCATTTCATCCTACAAGGGTGTTTTGGTAAATCTACAAACCAAGGGTATTTCAGTAATTTTGTAAACCAATGGTATTTCTATAATTTTTAGAAAGTTAAGGGTATTTCTGTAATTTTGTAAATCAAGGGTATTTTGGTAATTTTACAAATTAAGGGTATTTATGTAATTTCACAAACTAGTGGTATTTCGGTAATTTTACAAACTAGGGGTATTTTGGTAATTCTATCCTACAGGGGTATTTCAGTAATTTCACAATCGAGGGTAAAACGGTAATTTTGTAAATTGAGGGTAAAATGGTAATTTTGTAAATCGAGGGTAAAACGATAATTCTATAAATCGAGGGTATTTTAGTAATTTTACAAGTCGAGGTCATTTCAATAATTGGTAAACAAAGTATTCTAAACAGGGATAACAATACAAATGACCCTAAAGCCCATTCTCGGCCCAAATGGTCCCACACGCTCGTGTGACCCTTTTAGCCCAAATCTAGCCACGAATATGAGATTCACCTAGCCTAGTCCAATATTTACTACACAATCAAACAACTTATCCAATTGGGCCCGTAGGCCCATTGGGCCCACATAGCCCCTTTCGGCCCATCGCGGCCCAAAGTAGCCATCCTACAGCTAGAGTAGTGAGAAATACACACCTAATAGGAGACTGGAGTTAATCTACGCTCCGAGCACTCTTAGTGTAACACCCCTTACCCATATCCGTAGCCGGAACAGGGTACGAGGTATTAACAAATCATGGTAAATACTATTAAATAAAACCCAACAAAAATATAGCGTGCAATTTGATCATTATAACATCTGTTATTAACAATACAAACTAACTCCAAAGGTTTCATACAAAATGATTAGCTTGATACTATAAGTAGTAATTTAAACCTAGACATTTATGACACGTAACAAAATAACCAAGTCTGCTATACATGCCATATTTCAAAATAGTGTTCACAATGTACCAAAAAGTATTGATAGCGTGGATGGGTCTCCGACGATCTTCAATTCCCAATCTGCTTAGTAACTCTATAAGACAAGAAAAAAAGAAGATAAGCATATAGCTTAGTAAGTAAGTATATAAATAACAAATAAGAAATCTAACATGTTTACAACATAACTCAATTATAAAATATTTTTATACTTTTATTGTTTGTCCCAATTTGATCAAGCTGTCCCCTGCATCATATTCACTAAATAAATCATAACTCGAGTTGAAAAACTCGAAATTCAAATCCGTAAAATTTCCTGAATCTAGACTCATAAATCTCTTTGCTAATTTTTTCTAGAATTTTTGGTTCAGCCGATTAGTACAGTTTATTAGTTAAAGCTTCCCCTGTTACACAGCTCGACTAGTCTGACCTCTGTTCACTACGAATTGAATTTCTCTCAGTACACAATTCAAATAACCCTGAAATTTGTTTCATTTAAAACTAGACTCAATAAGGAATTTAGGTATGTAAACTATATTTCTTAATTTGCTTTTTACAATTTTTAATGATTTTTCAAAGTTGAAACAGGGGATCACACAGTCATCCTGAGCAAGTCACACACAATTGTAAATATCTCAAAATATAAAATTTCTTTGCTTGTTCTGATTCTTTTATATGAAAGTAGACTCATTAAAATTTAATTTCACATCTCATTCAACCTCTAATTATGTTCCTCCTATTTTTGGTGATTTTTCAAAATCACATCACTGCTACCGTCCAAAACAGTTTTAATGCAAATTTCACTCTTTCACACATTCTTTATGCTACCCTCATTTTATCTTACATATATAGATATGCCACAAATCATTTTCACCACAATTCATTCATCATAAGTATAGGTCCATAACCACAACGTCACCATAAAACCATCCCGTTGAACAATTCGGATCAATCCTCGATATTTAATGGTTTTAGCACACACTTCCCACCATCATACTTCATTTAATTCGGCTCTCTTGTACACATGGTGAACACTTAATACCACTCATGTGACCTAGCCAATTTGTCTCGTAGCTTTCTTGTCTACATGGTGTCCTTCACTTGGAATCACACATGCGACCTAGCTACATTTATTTATTACGTAGCTCTCTTGTCTACATGGGATACATCCCGTATCACACATGTGACCTAGCTACATTTATCTCTTACGTAGCTCTCTTGTCTACATGGGATACATCCCGTATCACACATGTGACCTAGCTACTACATGGTATTTCGTAGCTTTCTTGTACACATGATGTGCACTCAGCATCATACATGTGACCTAGCTACGCTCCCTCTATTTTATTCGATCTCTCCGAATGTTCAATCGGGATTCTTCTCTATTATTTATTTTTATTCTCCCAATAGTCGATTTATATTTTAACATCAGCTAGTATATTCATATAATAGGCTGAAATATATAGGAATGTAAATGAAAATAATATAATATTTACATACAAACTTACCTCGGTGCAAAATGTGGAAATTTTGTGATTTAGTCCAAAACTTTTTCCTTCCTCGTTCGAGGTCAATTCCACGCCTTTCTTGATCTATAACAACACATTTAGCTCATTTAGCACTCATACTATTTATTTTAATCCAAATATCACATTATAGAAAAATTACATTTTTGCCCCCTAACTTTTACAAAATTACAATTTTGCCCCTAGGCTCGGAAATTTAATTTCGGCCCTTATTCTTATGTTTTATGACATGCTGAACATTTTTATCTTCTATGACCACATCAAATTCTCACTCTAACACATAGTTGTGAACAATAGGTATTTTTACCGATTATGCTGCTTTACTCGTTTTCACTTAAAACCGAGTAGCACAAGTTGTCTAACATAATTTAAAACCTCATATTCTATCATAAAACATCAAAATACACAAATTTCACCTATGGGTATTTTTCCAAATATGAACCCTAGGTTGAATTATTGTTAGCATAAGCTTAATCGAGCTATCGGGAATCCAAAAACGTAAAGAACATTAAAAACAGGGCTTGAAATCACTTACTATGGAGCTTCAAAGTTGAAGAAACCCTAGCTATGGAGAGAAAGCAATTTTCGCAGCAACTAATGAAGATAATAACCAATTTTGTGTTATTTTTCCCATTTTATTTCATTTAATATACAAATGACCAAAATGCCCTTAATGCCTTTCTTTGAAAATTTTCATGTACAAGCCCATTTTTGTCCAAAATTTTAGAAATTGGTCAAATTGCTATTTAAGACCTCCTAATTAATATTTCAAAGTAATTTCATACTAAAAACTTCTAGAATGCAAGTTTTGCAGCTTATTCGATTTAGCCCCTAACTTCAAATTAAGCATTTTATGCATGGAATTTCTTCACAAAATTTTCACACAATCATGCAATCATATCATAACCTCAAAATAATTATAAAATAATTATTTCTATCTCGGATTTGTGGTCACGAAACCACTATTCCGATTAGGCCCTAATTCGGGTTGTCACAATTCTCCCCCCCTTTAGAGATTTTCGTCCCCGAAAATCTTACCGGTAAAGAGGTTTGGGTACTGTTTCCTCATAGCCTCCTCAGGTTCCCACGTAGCTTCCTCTATTCCATGTCTGTGCCACAATACTTTCACTAAGGCTATACTTTTATTTCTTAACTGTTTAATTTCTCGAGCCAAAATCTTTATTGGTTCCTCTTCATAGGTCATATCCAATCGAATCTCAATTTCTGTTGGGGAGATCACATGTGAAGGATCAGAACGATAACGTCGTAACATTGATACGTGAAACACGTTATGAATTCTCTCTAACTCTGCCGTAAGTAAGGCCAACCGATATGCCATCGGTCCAATTCTCTCGGTAATTTCAATGCGGCCCATAAAAACGCGGACTCAACTTGCCTTTTCGACTAAATCTCAGAATCTTTTTCCATGGTGACACTTTCAAGAACACTTTATCACCCACTTGAAATTCAATCTCTTTTCTTTTTAAGTCTGCATATGACTTTTTTCGGTCTGAAGCAGCTTTCAAGCAATCCCGAATTACTTTTACTTTCTCTTCGGTTTCTTTAACTAGATCAACTCCGTGAATCTGTTTCTCACTGAGTTCAGTCCAATATAAAGGAGTCCGACACTTACGACCATACAAGGCTTCGTATGGTGCCATTTGTATACTTGACTGATAATCATTGTTGTAGGCAAACTCAATTAAAGATAGATATTTCTCCCAACTACCTCCAAATTCTAAAACACAAAGATCTAAGCATATCTTGAGTACTGGATTACTCTTTCCGATTGACCATCTGTTTGTGGATGGATGGAACGCGGTACTAAAGTTCAATTTTGTACCCAAAGCTTCTTGTAACTTTTTCCAAAATCTTGAGGTAAATCTGGATCTCTATCTGATATTATAGACATAGGCACCCCGTGCAACCTCACAATTTCAGCAATATATAATTCGGCTAATTTATCAAGTGAGTAATCGGTGCGTCTTCGATATAAAGTGGGCTGATTTTGTTAATCTATCAACCACTACCCGCATAAAAGATCCTTCTTTTTAGGAGTCAAAGGCAAACCGGTTACAAAATCCATGGTAATCTTGTCCCATTTCCACTCGAGCACCATTACCGGTGAAAGTAGTCCTGAAGGCACTTGATGTTCGGCTTTTACTTGTTGACGGACCAAACACTTGGTTACAAATTCAGAAATGTCCTTTTCATACCGGCCACCAATACAACTTCTTTAAATCTTTATACATTTTTGTGCTACTGGGTGAATCGATAAACACCATTGTGCGCCTCTTGTAATATTTTCTGATCAATTCATTATTTTTCGGCACACATATTCTGTCTCGAAACATTAAACAATCGTCTGCGGTCCAACTCGAAAATCAAGTCGTAACCTGATTCGCATTGAGTTCTTTTGGTCCGCAATTCATTATCATCCTTTTGAGCATCACAAATCAATGGAGAAATAACGGTTTAGCTCTCATCTCTCGCTAAGATTGACCCATCATCAGACAATGCTAATCCCATATTCATGGTTCTCAAAGTAAAAAGAAATTTTCTGCTCAAAGCATCAGCAACTATATTTGCTTTTCCCGGATGATAATCAATCACTAGATCATAATCCTTTAATAATTCAAGCCATCTTCACTGTCGCAGATTCAGATCCTTTTGATTCATCAAATACTTCAAACTTTTGTGATCAGTAAAAATTCGCATTTTTCACCGTACAAATAATGTCGCCAAATCTTCAAAGCAAAGACAATAGCGGCCAATTCCAAATCATGTGTAGGATAATTCTTTTCATGCGGTTTTAACTGTCTCGAAGCATAAGCTACCACTTTACCCTCTTGCATCAACACACATCCAAGGCCTGTCAACGATGCATCACTATAAATTACGAACTCTTTTCTCGGCTCTGGGTAGTACTAAAATTGGTGCTTGATCAATCGTGCTTTCAACTTTTCAAAACTCACGACATTCATCACCCATTCAAACTTAACATTCTTTTGCAACAACTTAGTCATAGGAGAGGCAATCATCGAAAATCCCTCAACAAAACGTCTATAATATCCGGCTAAGCCTAAAAAGCTTCTAACTTCAAATACATTCTTTGGCGGTTTCCAATCAACGATCGCAGAAATCTTGCTTGGATCCACCCGAATACCATCACCTGAGACTATATGTCCCAAAATCCGACTTCACGAAGCCAGAACTCACTTTTACTAAACTTGGCAAACAATTTCTTTTCTCTCAAGATCTGCAATATGGTTCTCAAGTGTTCGGCATGTTCAAACTCATCCCGAGAATAAATTAGAATGTCATCTACGAATACTACTACAAACTTATCCAAATATGGCCGAAAGATCCGATTCATTAAGTCCATAAATATAGCTGGAGCATTTGTTAAGCCGAAAGGCATTACAAGAAACTCATAATGTCCATACCTTGTCCTAAAGGCGGTTTTCGGCACATTTGACTCCTTAACTCTCAACTGGTAGTAACCAGACCTTAAATCAATCTTTGAAAACACTGTAGCCCCTTTTAACTGATCGAATAAATCATCAATCCTCGGCAATGGGTACTTGTTCTTTATAGTCACCTTATTGAGTGGACGATAATCAATGCAAAGTCTCATTGAACCATCCTTCTTCTTTACGAATAATACAGAGCACCCAGGAGAGAAAAACTCGGTCTCACAAATCCCTTATCTGTTAATTCTTGCAATCGAGCCTTCAATTCTTTTAATTCATCGAGCCATTCTATATGGAGCAATCGAGATCGGTGCGATGCCCGCAACAAATCAATGGCAAACTCTATCTCTCTGTCGAGGCAACCTGCAATTCCTCCGGAAATACATCCGAAACTCACAAACTATCTGGATGCTGATTCAAGCTTCAGCTTGAGGTAACTCAAGATTCATTACATAAGCGGATAAGCTTCACACCCTTTCCTCATATATTTCTCATGCGGACATGTGCGAAATCACCATAGGCAATTTATTTGATTAAATCTGTTTCAACCCACAAAATTTCTCCATTTTCACATTTCAACTCTAGTGTCTTTTGTTTACAATCTACCTTAGCATCATACAATGTCAACCACCATTCCCAAGATAACATCAAACTCATTAAATGGTAACAAACATCAAATTGGCGGGAAAACAAAGACCTTGAATCATTAATGGGCAATTCTTGCAAACCTTGTCAACTAGCACATATTGGCCTAAGGGTTCGACACTTTAATCGTAAACTCGATAAACTCAACGAGCAACTTTTTATTAGATACTAAATTCATGCAAATATAGGAATGAGTGGACCCGGATCAATCAATGCAATAACAATAGTATCATAGAGAGAAAATGTACCATAATGACATCGGAGATGATGCATCTTCTCGGGCACGTATAGCATAAGCTCTAGTAGGTGCTCTAGCTTCGATCTTGCCATCGAGTCTTTCATCGCAGCTTTATCGCTAGTCCCACCTCCAATATTTCTCGGTGGTCTACCTCTACTAGCGGTGGTATTCTGCCTAGCATTCTCAAATCTTTCTTTTTAACTTTCTCCTGACAATCTCTAATAAAATGCTCGCGAGAACCGCACTCAAACAAGCTCGCTCAGTTCCCAACACTCACCATAATGTTGCCGGCCACATTGCGACACTCGGGCTTTCTAGGTCGCACATTACCCACACTTGCCACTGAAGTAGCTTGAGCTTTAGACCCCGATACGCTCTACCACGATCTCTGTGTGACTCCCCAATTGAAACCGTCATTCGAGGGTTTGCCTCTTTGGACCTCTTTGATTGAGATTGAAATGGCTTGCTTATCGGTCTTTTTCTCGGCATCTCGAGCCTCAATAGCAGCTTTTCTTTTTCTTTGTTCAATTCTTCACTTTAAGAGCTCGATCAACCAATACAACAAATTCTTTCAATTCCAAAATTCCTACAAGCACTTTAATGTCCTCATTCAGCCCATCTTCAAACCTTCTCGCACATAATGGCCTCGGTTGACACACATTCCCGGGCATACTTGCTAAGTCTCACAAATTCGCGTTCATATTCTCGCCACGGACATCTTGCCTTGCTTCAATTCAAGGAACTCCTTCCGTTTTTGATCCATAAATCGTTGACTTATGTATTTTTTCTAAATTCTTCCGGAAGAAATCCCAAGTAACTTTTTCTTTTGGCACCACCGATACCAAAGTCTTCCACCAATGGTAGGCGAATCTCTCAAAAAGTGATACAAAGACACTTTAAGCATTCTTCTGTGTACATGAGAGCTCATCAAATACACGGGTAGAATTCTCAAGCCGAATTCGCTTTTTCAGGATCATCGTCGATCTTTGCTCTAAACTCTTCGGCTACTTTGTTTTCGAATCTTGTCAATCGGAGGCTTGTTCATCCTTACCAAATTTACATCTTGAGCAGCTACAGAGGAATCATCCGAGGTATAGGAGGGGTGGAGGAGGTTGAGTATTTGGATTTGCTCGAATAAATTCAGTATACCAATTGTTCATCCTTTGGAGAAAGGCATCCCGAGCCTCATCTCCCCTGTCTCAACGCGTCTCGGTCTACTTTCCACAGTGTACGGTCCCTTGTGCGGGAGCGGTGCATTACTAGCGACATCATCACCGCAGCCCTTCAGGATCCATTACTATATTAAAACAAAACACAATTTAGAATAGTCAGGAGTCACCACACTATCACAATATTTTTATGGCATGTATAGCTAGACTTTTACACACACTTTATTAGTCCGAGAACCGACTAAACCATAGCTCTGATACCACTAAATGTAACACCCCTTACCCATATCCGTAGCCGGAACAGGGTACGAGGTATTAACAAATCATGGTAAATACTATTAAATAAAACCCAACAAAAATATAGCGTGCAATTTGATCATTATAACATCTGTTATTAACAATACAAACTAACTCCAAAGGTTTCATACAAAATGATTAGCTTGATACTATAAGTAGTAATTTAAACCTAGACATTTATGACACGTAACAAAATAACCAAGTCTGCTATACATGCCATATTTCAAAATAGTGTTCACAATGTACCAAAAAGTATTGATAGCGTGGATGGGTCTCCGACGATCTTCAATTCCCAATCTGGCTTAGTAACTCTATAAGACAAGAAAAAAAAGAGATAAGCATATAGCTTAGTAAGTAAGTATATAAATAACAAATAAGAAATCTAACATGTTTACAACATAACTCAATTATAAAATATTTTTATACTTTTATTGTTTGTCCCAATTTGATCAAGCTGTCCCCCCTGCATCATATTCACTAAATAAATCATAACTCGAGTTGAAAAACTCGAAATTCAAATCTGTAAAATTTCCCTGAATCTAGACTCATAAATCTCTTTGCTAATTTTTTTCTAGAATTTTTGGTTCAGCCGATTAGTACAGTTTATTAGTTAAAGCTTCCCCTGTTACACAGCTCGACTAGTCTGACCTCTGTTCACTACGAATTGAATTTCTCTCAGTACACAATTCAAATAACCCTGAAATTTGTTTCATTTAAAAATAGACTCAATAAGGAATTTAGGTATGTAAACTATATTTCTTAATTTTCTTTGTAAAATTTTTAATGATTTTTCAAAGTTGAAACAGGGGATCACACAGTCATCCTGAGCAAGTCACACACAATTGTAAATATCTCAAAATATAAAATTCCTTTGCTTGTTCTGATTCTTTTATATGAAATTAGACTCATTAAAATTTAATTGCACATCTCATTCAACCTCTAATTATGTTCCTCCTATTTTTGGTGATTTTTCAAAATCACATCACTGCTACCGTCCAAAACAGTTTTAATGCAAATTTCACTCTTTCACACATTCTTTATGCTACCCTCATTTTATCTTACATATATAGATATGCCACAAATCATTTTCACCACAATTCATTCATCATAAGTATAGGTCCATAACCACAACGTCACCACAAAACCATCCCGTTGAACAATTCGGATCAATCCTCGATATTTAATGGTTTTAGCACACACCCCACCATCATACTTCATTTAATTCGGCTCTCTTGTACACATGGTGAACACTTAATACCACTCATGTGACCTAGCCAATTTGTCTCGTAGCTTTCTTGTCTACATGGTGTCCTTCACTTGGAATCACACATGCGACCTAGCTACATTTATTTATTACGTAGCTCTCTTGTCTACATGGGATACATCCCGTATCACACATGTGACCTAGCTACATTTATCTCTTACGTAGCTCTCTTGTCTACATGGGATACATCCCGTATCACACATGTGACCTAGCTACTACATGGTATTTCGTAGCTTTCTTGTACACATGATGTGCACTCAGCATCATACATGTGACCTAGCTACGCTCCCTCTATTTTATTCGATCTCTCCGAATGTTCAATCGGGATTCTTCTCTATTATTTATTTTTATTCTCCCAATAGTCGATTTATATTTTAACATCAGCTAGTATATTCATATAATAGGCTGAAATATATAGGAATGTAAATGAAAATAATATAATATTTACATACAAACTTACCTCGGTGCAAAATGTGGAAATTTTGTGATTTAGTCCAAAACTTTTTCCTTCCCTCGTTCGAGGTCAATTCCATGCCTTTCTTGATCTATAACAACACATTTAGCTCATTTAGCACTCATACTATTTATTTTAATCCAAATATCACATTATAGAAAAATTACATTTTTGCCCCCTAACTTTTACAAAATTACAATTTTGCCCCTAGGCTCGGAAATTTAATTTCAGCCCTTATTCTTATGTTTTATGACATGCTGAACATTTTTATCTTCTATGACCACATCAAATTCTCACTCTAACACATAGTTGTGAACAATAGGTATTTTTACCGACATTTGCTGCTTTTACTCGTTTTCACTTAAAACCGAGTAGCACAAGTTGTCTAACATAATTTAAAACCTCATATTCTATCATAAAACATCAAAATACACAAATTTCACCTATGGGTATTTTTCCAAATATGAACCCTAGGTTGAATTATTGTTAGCATAAGCTTAATCGAGCTCACAGGAATCCAAAAACGTAAAGAACATTAAAAACGGGGCTTGAAATCACTTACTATGGAGCTTCAAAGTTGAAGAAACCCTAGCTATGGAGGAAAGCAATTTTCGGCAGCAACTAATGAAGATAATAACCAATTTTGTGTTATTTTTCCCATTTTATTTCATTTAATATACAAATGACCAAAATGCCCTTAATGCCTTTCTTTGAAAATTTTCATGTACAAGCCCATTTTTGTCCAAAATTTTAGAAATTGGTCAAATTGCTATTTAAGACCTCCTAATTAATATTTCAAAGTAATTTCATACTAAAAACTTCTAGAATGCAAGTTTTGCAGCTTATTCGATTTAGCCCCTAACTTCAAATTAAGCATTTTATGCATGGAATTTCTTCACAAAATTTTCACACAATCATGCAATCATATCATAACCTCAAAATAATTATAAAATAATTATTTCTATCTCGGATTTGTGGTCACGAAACCACTATTCCGATTAGGCCCTAATTCGGGTTGTCACACTTAGCCGACGCCCAACCCAATCGAGCACGCCATACAGCGAAAGGGATCAGCCAAGAAAGGTACCTTTACTCTCCTCATGGTTCCCTCTATTTAAAGCCAGCTTCACAACCACTCTTATGTTAGCTTCCCGATGTGGGATCCCTCCAACATCAGAGTTTAAATTCAACACCAACTCTTGTCGCCCCCTGTTAGCAAAATAAATGCTCATTGCTTGCTCTAAGATTTGAACCCATGCCTCCCCTCAGATGCTCCACACGCTACTTGCCACTAAGCCACAAGGCTTTTTGTGTCATATTTTATCCCCAATTAATTATAAGGTCTAAAGGCCAAAGTCCAGGTTCCCTTAAAAAAAAACCAAAATAAATTGCAAGAGCCAAGACTTGAACCCAGGCTCCCATACAACCTTAATGACGCCACAACCACTAGACTACAAGCTTCCTTGTGTCATTTATTTAACACAATAATTTAAAAGCTCTCATCCAAGCATCCAGGTTTTTTTTTTTCACTTAATACCAAAATTTTTGCTAAAGCCCAAGTTTGAACCCAAGATTTCTCTAGCACTTCTTAGGGCCATTAACCACCAAAGCAGACATTTAATTGTGTCATTTCATTGCACAATTAAATACCTATATACAACCTCCTTACGGACCCGCACTCAAGGCCCAATACTTCTAGGCCCAAATTCGGGGTGCTACAGTCACCACATGAAATCGCTTCACATAATCTATGAATGACTTACCTTGCCTCTGTTTCACCAACATCAGTCTCATAGGCATGCTCATAATCATTCTATGGGCTCTGAATCTCCCCTAAAATCATTTGTCTTAACTGATAGAAGCTTTGAATTGAGCCCTAGAGAAGGGAAAAATACCAGTCATTCACACTTCCTTTAAGTGTTGTGGAAAAAACCTTACATTTTGCTGAATCTGATGCTCTCAGTATGTTCATGTAATCATTTTATTACATCAAGTGGGCTGGTGGGTCCCTTCTCCCTTCAAACATGTCATTTGGGACTTTGAAGTCACGTGGCAAGTTCATCGTTGCTATCTCAAGGGCCAATGGATTGTTAAAACAGAACAATCAATCCATGTCTTGAGCCTCGAGGTGCAACACTCTTACATCTCATCGCAACTTGTCCATATCACTCTGCCACTCTCTTGTATGCATGTCCGGAGCTTCATCCTGTGCATTCCTATTGTCATGAAAATCAAAAGTGTCAGAGTTTACCTTCTTCTTCGACTCCTTATTCTGTTTCAATAAGTCCTGCCGAAAAGTCTGTTGTTGCTCAAACCGTGCCTTTTGCGCAGCCATCTGATCCTTCATAAACCTCATATGCTTTTGGAGGGAAATGAACTATTGTAATGATGCTTTTTGGTTGGGAGGGTGTCGTAACCCCTGACCAATGAACATGTTCAAATCTAATGGACCGGAAACTCCCTGATGAGCCGCATTGTCGAGATTCTCCAGTCGATCGGCGAACCATCCAGTAAACAAATCTGTTTCATTAGGTTGACTGCTAGAACCCAAGGCTCTAGCCTATCCAGACAAAAGATTGAAGGAGAAATTCTCATTTGGATGAGCAACTTTTCTTTGAAATTAAAGAAATATGATGATCGGGAATTCATCCACGTTCACTGCACAAATTATGGAGTAATTTTCTGTGTGTCTCATTAAAGGATACATTCGGGTATTTATACATATTATCACTATTCATGATTTGACTCCACTGTTCATGACTTGATCCCACTATTCATAGTACTAACATTCTGAGTAGGCTTCGAGCATGTTGGGCACGTGTACCATTCCGGGTCACATGTTAGATCTTGTGGCCCTCTACATGCGAACTCCTTAGATGTATGTGAGCTGAGACCACAAAGTCCCCTCAACTCGTGTGAGCTGATACTGCAAGCTCCCTTGGTTGTCCTCTCGCTGTACGCCTCGTACGCATCCATCTAGTGGGGCCTGACCAGCTTGCAGGTAGGCGACCCAGATCTTATCAGGATTTCGGGTTGGTGACTATTGTTGTATAACACCATATTATTTCAACCTAATTTAATTATTAATTAAAAAAAGTCTTAATGGTGATTTAAATGGATAAATGAACTTATCATTCAACGCCACGTGAAATAATTAATACAATTTGCAAATTTGAAATTTCGATATGTTAAACTAAGTAGCTAAAATACATTAATTAAATCTTAAAATTGACTAAATTATAAGTCCCACTTGAATAATTAAATTACAAGGACCACTTTCTAAGGGAAATAATAATAATAAATAAGATAAAATATAGATATAAAGATGTGTTGAATCTGGCTAATATCTCCCTCAAGTCCATTCCTAGGGTGATATCAGATGGCTTATCTCACGACTTCGATATGAAAATATATCCTTTTTCGTAACGGGGGCTGAGATAATTTGATTGCATCAACATCTTTGATCATCAAGCCTATACCATCCATCCCTTATGTCACTTGATGATGATCATGGAAATTAATTGGAGCCTAGTACCGAATTTCGCATTAATATATATTTTTTATTTTAAGTTGATACTCAATTTTTTATTCCATCAACAGTTAACAATATTATAATTTAATTTTTTTAAAAATATATGTTAAAAATAAAATATAAAAAATGAATTTTTTATTAAAATCCTTAAAAAATTAAACAAAGATTAAAAAAAACAACAACTCATATCCGTCTTCAATTTGAACAATGATTAGGAAGTGCATATGTTACGGGACTAGATTTTTAGTCAATTTATACGACCTTATACGATTTACTTAGTTTTTAAAAACGTCGAAGTCAATCTAACTCACAATAATTAAGAATTTAAGTATGAGTAGAATTCCTCCATAGCATCAATGCAAAACGGAAACAACTCAAAAGATTAAAAAAATTAGAAAAGAAAAACCACAGAAAAACAAAAGCACGAGAGTTTGAGTGAATGCTCTCAAAGTTCTACAAAATTAAATGTCTAAGATTTATAAAAGCATATCTTTTAAGATTACAAATCATCTAAAATTATATATTTTCAAATATTATGTTCCATATTTGTCATGTTAAATAGATGAATTTTCGGTCTCTCCAAGTAAGAGACCAATCCTATTGGACCATATGACCCCTTACAAATAAAATGGATCAACCAAATGTGCCATTCATTCTTTTGCGCAACCATGACACATACACAAGGCCTCTTTGTTTTTTTTTTTTTTTTTTTTCTTTTTTCCTTTCACGTTTCCATCTCATATCTTTCCAAGTTGTTTTCGTTGCCTTATTGGAATAGTTGATCCTTTCATTCTATGGGGTTTTCTATTTTGTTTTAGGTGTTCAACATTATATTTATTCGGCTTTGTTGTTGTTGGAGTTTTGCTTTTTATTTTCTTCTCTTTGATGAGTTTTTCATGATTCTCTATTTGCATTCTCTAGTACCTTATGGATTTGATTTTTAAGAAAAAAAATGATGCAATTTGCGTTATTTGATTTCTAGGTTTTGGGGTTTTGATTTTTATGATAAAATAATGCAATTTAGGTTTATTTGATTTATAGGATTTTTCTTCTTCTCTAGTATTTAGTGGGTTTTATTAGACTGTAAATAAAGCTCTTTGATACAATTTTTAGCTAATAGTTGTAATATTTTCACTTTTTTTTATTATCTTACATTTTGGGATTTTCTTGATCTACTGTGATTACTTTGTGTTAATGTTGAGACTATTCATATGTTGCTTTTTATCCAAATCGACTGCCATTCCATTCTTTCCTTGTTCGTTTGAACAGGAGGTGTTGAATGCTTCCCGGGTAGCCATGGAATTGCTCTTAGTTTTAAAGAGAAGAGAAAGACTCCGGTGGCTGTTATAAAGGAAAAGCTCATCGGACAGCAGCGGTGTAAGTGGCGGCAGTAGCAACCCAGAGGTTTCTCCTCACCTTTGAGCTTGGAGGAATCGAAAGAGGTGAAGAAGAGGAGTTTTCTAGTGAAGATACAGGCGGCAATAACAACAATTTGCTGAAGAGAAGATTAAGAAAGTTGAGCGTTTTCCGGAGAAAAGAGGGGAAAATGAAGAATTTTTTGTTTATTTCTTAATTTAGTTTAATTTTTAAAATTTTAATATATTTTTATGTATAATTTTTTATTACCTTTGTTATAGAAAAATTAATAAAATAATAATTAAAAGTAAAAAGTGGATAAAAAGTACGGGAGAATTTCATTGTTTAATTTTCACTTACAATTTGCTATTTATAAACTCATTTACATTCAATTAATAAATGTATTACATTCAATCAATAAATGTGTATTAAGTTTTCTTAATTACTCCATTTAATCATCTCTTGATTATAAATGAAGTAAAGAGTTTTATCTCATTACTGTAATATGTTTAAAGTGGTTATAGATATCCATTTAATGTATTTACAACACTCCCCCTTAGATGTCTTTTAAAGAAAAATTTGCCTCATTAAAACCTTTATTAGGAAAAACTCTATGGGATAAAAACCTAATGAAGGAAAATAAATACACAATTTCCTATTACAAGTTACCTCATTAAAAACCTTTACTAGGAAAACTTAGTGGGACAAAACCTTGGTTAAAGGAAAATAGTACAACATGTTTTAGACTCCCCGTAATGGCAACATCACATTATATCTTTGAGTCGACGCATTTCAATCTTATTTCGTAGTCTTTCAAATGTTGAAGTTGGCAATGCCTTGGTAAAAGGATCTTTTAAATTATCACTAGAACGAATTTGTTGAACTTTTATGTCACCTTTCTTCTCAAGATCATGAGTGAAGAATAATTTTGGTGAAATATGTTTTGTTCTATCACCTTTGAGATAACCACCCTTTAATTGAGCTTTACATGCTGCATTATTTTCGTGTAAGATAGTTGACATATTTTCTTGGAAAGGCAAATTACATATCTTCTGGATATGTTAGGTTAATAACTTTAACCAAACACACTTTCGGCTTGCCTCATGCATTGCAATTATTTTAGCATGAGACAGCAACTAATGTCTTCTTTGTCGAACGCCATGATATGGTAGTACCTCCACATGTAAATAAATATCCTGTTTGAGATCGACCTTTATGTGGGTCTGATAAATATCCAGCATTAGCATAACCAACTAATAGGGATTTTGAATCACTTGAATAAAATAACCCCATATCAATGGTCCCTCTAAGATATCTAAATACATGTTTAATTTCATTCCCATGTCTACGTGTTGGAGAAGAACTAAATCTTGCTAACAAGTTTACAACAAAAGCTATATCAAGTCTTGTGTTGTTTGTAGATACATCAATACTCCTATGGCACTTAAATATGGTACTTCAGGACCAAGAAACTCTTCATCATTCTTACAAGGACAAAATTTATCTTTATTCACATCTAACGATCGTACAAGCATCAAGGTACTCAATAGATGTGCTTTATCCATATAATTTTTTTTAAGATATTTTCATATAAGTTGACTGATGGACATGAATTTCATATTTTAAATGCTCGATCTGTAAGCCAAGACAAAACTTTGTTTTTCCAAGATCTTTCATCTCAAATTCTTTATTTAAATAATTTACTGCATTTTGAAGCTCTTTAGGAGTTCCAATAATATTTAGATCATCAATATAAATAGCAATTATCACAAATTTTGATCCATACCTTTTTATAAAAACACATAGGCAGATTAGATCGTTTTTATAACTGATGGTCACTAAACTAACTATAAATACGATAAATGCAAGCGCACCTATCGAATAATAGTATAGCTATGGTGAGTAGGGAATATCGTATCCATAAGGACTAAAAATACTAGTAATTACCGTATTCTTTTTATCTAGTCGTCAAACTGGGGTGATGTGTTTTAATCTAAAATTACTAAACTAATTTATCTAATAACGCAACAGAGAATGAAATAGGAAAATAATCAAAGATAACCAATGAGACAGACAATACTCAGTAAAAAATCCACCTAGACTTCACCTATTATTATGAATCTGAATTAAACGATTTATTCACTTGTGCCTTGATCTATAGAAACCTTTAAATTATGTTAATATCTCTTTCGAGAGTAAGAACAACTGCCTCTGGGTTGATTAATTGAAATCTCTTTCTAATTAAAACTCATATTATCACATTAACTCGATCTATGGATTCCCCTATTAGATTTGACTCTAATTTGGTAGATTTATGTTATCCTATTTTTAGGATTGCATGCAACTCCATTCAATTATACTAGATCTACTCTTAAATAGGGACTTTTGGTCCACTAAAATAAGCATATTAAACATGAATTAATATTCCAGAAATATTAAAACAAGAAATAAGCATACATAATTGAGAACAAGAATTAAGTATTTATCATGTAAATCAGAAATCAAATAATAAGATTCGTCATAGGTTTCATCTTCCCTAGGTATCTAAGGAATTTGGTTCATAATCCTGAATAGAAACATATCAAAGTTAGGATAACTACAAGACATAAAGAAACTCAATAAAACTTCAAAAGAAATTAAATTCAGATATTCGATCTTAAGGGAGATCCGCTTCCGAATTGATTCCAATGGCGTTCTTCAAGTGTTTTCTTCGATCTTTTCTAATTGCCCTCTTAGGTCTTCTTCTAATTCGTATTTATAGACTTTAGAATGTTCAGAAAGCCTAAAATTTGGGTTTTTCTGCATATTTGGGAAGCAGGCTGTGAAATCGACATGGGCTAGCTCATGGGCATGTGGCCAACCCGTGTGGATCCTGAAAACAACTCTATTTGTCTGATTTTGGCTCGTTTTTGTTCCTTTCACTCCCAAATGCTCTCCTAAGTATAGAAACATGAATTTAAAGGATTAGGAGCATCAAATTCACTAATTTTTATAATTAATCATCCAAAAACGCATTAAGAATTGGATTAGAATATGTTACTTTTATAGCTTATCAAATATTCTCACACTTAAGCGTTTACTTATCCTCAAGCAAAATCCTCAACTCACATTAAAATTAATATTTCTCAACTTGTAATTCCCATCAATAATGTCTCAAAATAATTCACAAATAATCATGCATTGACAATTCAACCAAAAGATCACTAAAGTCTCAAACAATCCAAGCTTACATTTTTAAATACGAAAACATAGGTGTCGCCCCTTATTTAGGTAGTTACCTTTAATTCAAAATCTGCAAGAATCGACATCCTCACTAAATATTCACTCAAATCACTCAAAGTGTTTAAGGTTTATGAATAAGCACTCAATAGTCAAACAAAAAAAGTCATTACCATAGGCTTGCATGAAAATCAAATCTCCACCACTATAAAATGATATGATACATAAATCAAAAGGCCTTTAGGAGGTTGTAATAAGGCTTAGGTTAAGGGTGTGAAGAAAGGCCAGAAAAGTTGGTTATAATCGAGATTGAATTGATAAATTACCAAACTAGAAAAAGTAAACAAGTGCTGAATTAAAAATAATTACATCATTCGAGACTATTCAAGAATAAAAAGTGATTTTTTTCTTAAAATATGAATTTAACTGTTCAAGCTCAACCAACATAGAACTAAATACTAATCAATACTTTTTTTCGATCTTTTTTTTATTAAAACACGAAGAAATAATTCAGAAAATCAATAAAGGAGCATTCTATCATGTCATTATACCATCCAAATATTACAAACACAAAAAGTTACCAAAATATCATCAACACAAAAACTTTTTCTAACATTTTTTCCAACTCATTTAAATAACCGACTTTAAATCTCGTATCAGCATTAAAGGTTCCAACATTGTGCAAATCGACTATACAGGCAACCAACGCAACATCTTCTTCTGGAAGCCATTTCCTTTTGGTTCCTTAAGAATTTTGGGAAGAAACACTTGCTTGTGAAAAACCTGACATAACTATCTTAAGAAAAATATTTTAAACATAAGTTCAATATTATGAATAAAAAAGTCAACACTTTATAAAATTATAATACATGATGAATCAACAGAAAAAAAATTATAATTCAACAAGTCTAGTACAATACAAAAAACAATTCAAACACCACCAAAGTTTCATAAACTAGATACATGAAATAACATAAACAAATTAATGTTTACTACTTTTACCCTAAACCTAACTAATTTCTAGATGCTTTCCATTCATCGAACTTTTGGTTGGCTAGCTCCATCCTCCAAGTAGCCCATGCATCCTATGGATGAATATTTACGATATTCGATTCATCGTTATCTATCACATTACTAAGTAATCCTTCTCCCAACTCCGCTTCAATAGGATCAAGACTCATATAGGTTCGAATAAAATTATGGAGCAAAGAACATGCAATAATGATTCTATTGTGCACCCGTACAGGATAGAATGATGGACTCCTAAGTATTCCCCATCTAAGTTTTAATAACCCAAAGCATCTTTTAATAACATTACATGCTAAAGCATGTTTCATATTGAAAAATTCTTCTGGAGTACTTGACTGGTAACCCTGACGCCACTCATTCAAATGATATCTTTGTCCTCTAAAAGGTGCAAGAAATCCCTCACAATTTGTGTATCGAACATCAACTATATAATAACAACCTATAAAAAAAACTATTTGTCATGGTTAATTTTCCAAAAAAGTATGATATTAAAGATTTATTCAAAGTCCTCTAATTTTGGACTTTACCATGAGGAACTTTTAGTCCATGTCTCCTACTAATGGCATCTTGAAGAACCCGTCCATCAGCAACAGAACCTTCTCAACCAGGAAGAACATAAACAAAATGCATATCAGGTGTACAAACACCTAACATATTTGTTGCTATGTCACATTTTTGCGTTCGATATCTAGGTTTATCAACTGTTGAAACCCTAATCTTGATGTGGGTTCCATCTAAAGCACCTAAGCAGTTCTACATCACATGTATATAAGCTCGAGTTAGTATACTATATTTAAATCTAAATCAACTAAATTATGTACGAGTTATATATAGAACTCATTCTAATACCTTGAACCATTTTCACCTGGGGTCTGTAGAATTAGTTGTAATTGGCTCTGCCTTTTTAAATAGCACATCTTGTAAGCGTATGACAACATTTAAAACATTGTGAAATGATCTGCTAACGGTTTCCCCAGACCCATTAAAGTGATGCTTGATAACTCGATTTTTAAGATGATGAGAAATGATATGTAAAAACATTGCCACTTGCTCATCAATAAGCATGTTCCTTGACGACTTCAATCCCCTTAAAGTTTGTAACATCTCACATAGTTTAAAAAAGGTAGTTCTATTCATTCTAACTTGTTCAATACAGGTCTCATCACTAGCATATACAAGTCTTTTCACATAATCTCATTTTGCAAAAAATCTAAAATATAGGATCTAATCCTTGGTTTATAAGTATGTAGGCTATGGATGGCACCCAATGAAAGTAAGAACCAACTTGCAACTGTACACATTTGCAACCATATTGTCAATGCAAGACAATTCTTTTATGCCTCAGACTTTGTACTATTAAAGACAGACGAGCCATTACTACAAGATATTAAAGTGTTACATATCTTCAAATCATAGTAAAAGGGTCACATTTCTTCAATACTAATTTTAATAACAGTAAAACAAAATTAAATAATTTAATTTCTAAAGAACTTACAGCGGTTCAGTGTATACAAGAAGCTCAACTGTGGGTGGAAGAAGCAATCAAGCAAGCCAAAGAAGAAGAGGGAGCAATAACACACTGTCAAAGAAAAATGAACAATACATATTTATCAAATTTCATTCAACAAAATCGACTATTTGTTTAGCAAATAATAATGTCTTGAACATTAAAAGAGAAATTAATAATGAACATCTAATCTTGAAATACATCCACATCCAAATTACATAATTTCCAGTGTTATAGAAATATACATATATTATATGAAACTTTTTAATTTACCTTTTAAAAATTCGATCTTTAATTTACCTTTAATTCGATCTTTAAAAGTTGATTGTTGACCAATTTTTATATCTACCGAGATTATATCATTTTTGTCTAAATTTTATAATAACATTGTATTTATAAAAATATAATTATTATTATTTTATTGTATATAAAAATAAAACTATTATAAGTAATAGAAAAAGAGTTATTAATTTATTATTATAAAATTTAAATACATCCATTTTCTTTTTCCTTCCAAAAAAAAAAGTGATGGTGTCATTGCTTTTTTTGTCAAGTTTACGAGGAATTTTCCATGTTATATGAATCACTACTATTTATGATTTTTTTATAGAGTTAGTAAGATTTTTCTTTATTGAAATCTTGTTGTCATTCACGTGCTTTCCCATATTACATTACATTATAAAGTGAGTAAGATTGGGGAAAAAATTCAACACTCCCTAGATATATCTCTTGGATTGGGGAAAAATTGCAAATAAATCTCCATAACAAATTAGCCTCTCAGCCTTACCAATAGCCTGTTAAATTTAGTCTTGATTGGATGAGTAGATATCCAACTGCAGTAGGTTTGGACTAATATCATCACCTGATCATGATAGCAAAAAGGAATCAAGCCTATTAAAAATTTGAAAATAATTATTTAACAAAATGGCAAACATCTAAAATAAATAAATGAATTTAAATAACTAAGATGCATCATCAAACTGCAGGTCAAAACCTACAGCTAAAAATGCCAAAAAATATAGCACATAAACAACATTTTGTAAGAGAACAGAAAAGATACATGACAAATGCACTTAAATGGGGGCATGCATACCCATGTTACGCCAGTGCATGAAAACTTACCTAAACAATGCCCAGAACATCAATAAGCGTACTCCTTGCAGAGGAAACAACAAATGCAAAGAAAGATTATAGCACTACAATGGAATTTTCTCCACCAATGAAGATAGCTATTTCAAGCAAACAAATGGCTCTGAGTTTTAATTGATTTGTGCATTCATGAAGCTAAGAAAAATAGCACATATGAATTTCTCGATGGACATCTCCCCTCCAAAGATATCACAATAAGTTACATATCAAGAAATTACCATTATAGAGAAATACCAGTACAGAGATCATAAGCAACCTCTAACACCTAATAATACTCAAAATGAAATATTTTATATCAAATGTATGCCTCACTAGCTTTGCTAGTGAAGAATTGAATAAATATGTAATCTTGGGAAAAAAAAGTAGTCTGGAAAAGAGACTCTCGCCAGATTACTTTTGCAGTAAAACCTATTTTAGCATTTACTAAATCCAACTGGAGATTTTCATAATATTTTTACCGAATTAATACGCATAGAAATGAGCTGCTTAAGACTGCAAAATTTAGGTTAGAGAAAGTGAATAAACTGACAGATAACTTTGTCAATACTGTATGAACATAGATCTCATAAGATGATGACTGTTTAGACCTAATAAAAACTGGAAGACTTTGAACTTTTGTTTTTATTAAAACATGGTATTCTACTTGTGCTGGAAAGGCTACACTCTGGCATTTGGCAACCCCTTCCTTTGTCTTTTTTTTTATATACCTCATAATAATAATCTACTTAGAATTCAGATTGACTTTGTATCACTGGTTTTAGGCATCGTTTACCCTATATCAAATCAACAAATTAAGCTATTACTACCATTTTCAAGGAACCAACTTAACTAATCTCAAAGGTTCTAACAAACTCAATTTACAGAAGCTGCAAATAACAAGTATAGCTTAAATTAAGTTGTCCTACTATTTTCCAATTTGATAACTACAAAAACATGATTTCTGCTAAGAGTAAGCAACAGACAGTATAGAAAATAAAGAAAAGAGCCGGTTGTAAAGTAATCCTTTATGTTGAAAGATCAAAAACCGATAATCCAGAAATGGACAAGAATGAGGGGACGTGCCTGGGCTTCAAAATGCCGGTTTTGTTACCGATTTAATACGCATAGAAATGAGCTACTTAAGACTACAAAATTTAGGTTAGAGAAAATGAATAAATCGACAGCTGACTTTGTCAATACAGAATAAACTCAATTTCATTTGTTTAATTTTTTTCCCCAATATCACAAATTCAAAATTAAACTAATAAGATGACATAATAAAAAAATCTTTCTAAAAAAAGTACTCTATAGATCTACTTATCAGTAATCATGCAAAAAATGGCTATCAAATCAAAGCTTTTTATTTTGTTTTTCTGTATATAAACAAATTAAGCATGATTCCACATTTTCGTTTTGTTTCCATAGTTTTTTTTGGCTAGGTAGATAAAAGAAATAGCTTTTCTTTCTTTTTGGCCTAAGGATAATGAAACAAGTTATGGAGGCTTAGAATTAAACCCAGGGGTAAAATGTCTAAATATAAAAGAAACTAGAAATTAAACAAAATAGTACTTTTAGTACTATATGAGTGAATTATTACTAAGATGCATAACAAAATCAATGTGAAATCTAATATAAAAGTTTATGCAAAATATATTTTTAATTTTATTCATGCTACTTGAGTCCATAACTAGTAACTATATTTTCTTTTTCTCTTTTATCACCTAAGGTTTTTGTTTTTTTATCTATGGATTTTTTTAACCAAGATCCAGGTTATCTAAGAGAAGATGATATGAAAGGTTATATAGTCCACCAACAACAACAAGAAGTTTTGGAAGAGAATATGTCTAATTTGACTTGTGCAACTGGTGAAGCTAAGAGCCACAAATTGCTGGTGGAACCAACTATTCTCAACAATACTTTAGTAACCCACCAGCTCAAGCTCAGCCAGTTAAGAGAAAGAGGAACCAACCAGGCAATCCAGGTTTGTTTGGGTTCAAACTTCACAACCCTTATCTTAAAACACCGTTACTTTTATTACTTTTATTTTCTTATTTGTTTTCTTAACTAAGACTTTTATTTTGAATCAGACCCAGATGTAGAAGTGATAGCATTGTCACCTAAAACACTAATGGCTACAAATAGATTTGTGTGTGAGATCTGCAACAAAAGGTTTCAAAGAGAACAGAACCTTCAACTTCAAATTAAGTTATTACTACCAAAATCAACAAATCAACAAAAATGAAAATAACAAGGAACCAGCTTAACTAATCTCAAAGGTTCTAACAAACCCAATTTATAGAAGCTACAAATAACAAACCCAATTTACAGAAGCTGTAAAACATGATTTTTGCTAAGAGTAAGCAACAGAAAGTATAAAAAATAAAGAAAAGAACTGGTTGTAAAGTAATCCTTTATGTTGAAAGATCAAAAACAAATAATCCAGAAATGGGCAAGAATGAAGGCACGTGCCTGGGCTTAGAAATGTCAATTTTTTTACCAATTTTAGTGAGAATGTCGAGATACTCTACTTCTTCAAGGCTCTGCCATTGTTTCTTTCGATGAATTAGTAAGGAACACACCCGTTTAACCATAAAACAAAAATGAAAAGGAAAAAGACAAAGTTCAAGTTAAGATGATGAAGGAAGATGATGTGAAGGAAGCAGAAGCAAAAATGTTTACCTGACCTTAAATGAAGGGGAGGAATGCTAGAGTCGAAAGGTACGTGAAATGGCTGCCGATTGAAAGTGTTTTTGAGGTGAAATTTTGGTAAGGGTAAAAGAGGGTTCTTCAAGCAATGAATAGCTAAACAGTGAGAGGGAAGGGAATAGAAATCCCCAAAAATCTCTACTTAATCCCAAAATGGAATAGACCCGTAATAGGGTATTCTATTGAACCAAAAGTCGATTTATGTGGGCCTACAAAATAGGCTTGTAATAGGCATGTAATGGCATAGTCATTACCTTCAACCAAACATGTTGTAATTGTCTTTATCATCTCAGTATATCAAATGAAAAAGTGTGGTCTTAACATGTATAATTGACACAAATTCTAGAATAATAAATCAAATTGACTTACTCATAACCAATAATAAAATGAGTAAGAAAAATGTATGCTCTAAAGGTTCAAAATCTCACAAAAAATCATAGTTTTTGATGTCAATCTTGCAAATTTCAAAATTCAAGATAATACTTCAATTTAGAGAAACAATCTAAAAATTTTTAATTTCTAAAAAATAACTTATCATGCTTGATTCTCTCATGTCTTCAAGTTTAAATCATCCAATACATAATTATCGACAAATTAATCTAAAGAACATCAACAAAAATTCAAAATCGACAAAAAATTATTCTAATAGAAGTATGAGAAAATTACTTGAATACATGACATAATTTAGATATTTTCTAATAATTATATATATAACCTCCCCACACTTAAGATGTACATTATCCTCAATGTACAAACAAATATAATTACAGTAGAAACAAAATATCATAAGAGAGGGAGAAAATTAAAACTGTCCCGAATATTGGATGAAATTGCCAGAATGGTGAAAAAAAAATTGTAGGTAAATCTAAATGTAGTGCATGATTCCGAGAAAACTAATAAGAAAATAAACACAAATAGTGAAGAAGATTAAAAGGTTACTGACTCGATTAGAAACAACTATAGAAAAAAATATAGTTCAAAAGATAAGAAACGAAATAAGCCTAAGAAAATAAGAATAAAAATAACTAAAAATAACAATAAACATAAACATAAAAGAAAAAGAAAAAGAAAACAAATAAACTCAATGGTCCTCATCAATAGAAACGTCGGTTTCGTGAGTTGTTGGCGTTGAAGAGGAGATATGGAGATGCTGACAGATTTGCTATAATGTTGCGTCAATACTATCGAAACTCTAAAAGTAGTGCTATTCAAAGCGTGTCGGAAAGGTCCTCTAATGTAGTAGCAGAAGAAACAAGACAGTAACTTGAAGGCGGAGGATGAGGTGGATCCTCGTGATGGAAAGGGACATCATCAGTGAAGTCCTTAGGTTCATTCTGAGGGTCAGAATTAGATAATCGGTACTGAGGAGGATCCACTCCAAGAAGTCGCTCGATCATCCTCATATGGGTCATGCTTGATATTCCTTGTGGGGACATCTGGCCGGTGAGTCTAAGCGTAAAGGACTGCTCTGGTGTGTTGAGGAGATCGAAGTGTCGAGCGAATCGAGTCACATAAGGGCCAAAACAAATAGGACCCTTTCTGTTGTAGTTTTTCTGATGGCATAAGGCGAGAGCAATGAAGTAAGCCAGATAAAAAAATATGCCATATAGCCATGCTCCATAAAAAATATGCATCGGTGGTACGGACGACTCCGGTGCTCTCTCTCTTACCGGTCAATGTGTGAGCTAAAAAGGCATGAATATATCATAAAACTAGATGAGAGAAGTCGCCTTCGAGCGACTTGCATCATAAGGTGTCGTACTCACCGTAAGATCTACCTAACAAAGGGATGGCCAGTAGTGGACGTACCGGTGTAGGCATAGAAAGTTCTCGACACTCATAAACTCTTTAGTGTACAGTCCCAAAGCAATGTTGAACTTAGGGACATTCATATGTCACGCCAAGCCACTGAGTCTGAAAGTGATGGTGCCCAGCTCGTCATGAGTCATCATCACATGATGGAGAGTAATGTAGAGCAGAACTCCAAAGTCAGTTCCGTGTATGTGGGCTCGATAATAGAAAAGAACTAGTTTCACAAGGTTGTGGCAATAAAGGCGCACACATGATCAGCTAATTTGACCTACTCCAAAGTGGCCCAATCAATACATCGGCTTAAGCTGAGTGGTCACAGTCGAAGTAGCTAATATAAATCTTCTTAGGGACTCGCTGAAAATTGGATATAGAGGTGGCAGGCCTCGGCAAAAATGCTCGAGGAGAAGGTCGCGCCAGGGGTCTATTGCTTTTTCAAAGTGGGGACGACAACCTTGGACTTGCTTTGAGTGTTCATCATGGTGAATCTAGAGGAAAATAAAATGACCAAATATGAATTTCAATATTCAATGCAAAAACCTGAATCAACATAATGGAGTAGTTCAAATAATTACAAAATGAAAGATGAATCGCACTAAAAGCCATAGTTACAAAATCAAACACCCAACTAAATAATTAAATCAAATCTACACTTTGAAAGAAGCAACTAGAATATATAAAGAATAATAATACGAATAAAATAATAAAAATAATATAATAAAAAATAAAACCCTAACAAAGGAAAACAATAAAACTAGAAACCCATAGCAGTAGTCAGACTGGGTAATAATAATGGGAACAGACTAATTCTAAAGCACCAAAACATAACTCTATAGTCAAATAAAATAATAATAAGAATAATAGAAGAAAATAAAATAACAATAACAATCATAATAATAATAAATACAATTAAATAGAATAATAATAAAACAAAGCATAAAATAATAATAGTAATAAGGAATAAATAAATTAATAATTAGGAAAGGAAAGAAAAATAATAAAACAATGGAATAATAAATAATAATAATAGAGGGTAAAAAGAGGAAACTTATTGTAACAGCCCGATTTAGGGCCTAGTCTGAACAGTGATCTCGGGACCACAAATCTGAAAAAATTTATTTTATTACAATTATGAGGTTATAACATGATTATATTAGTGTATGAAAAATTTGGTGAGTTAATTTTGATATTTGTGAGCCTGATTGCGAAAAAGGACTAAATCGCATAAAAGGCAAAAGTTGCATTTTAGTACCCCAAATGTGCCAAATAGCTAGAGAATTAAAATTGGGGGCCTTTAAGAGCAATTAGACCCTTAGAGACTAGGGTGGCCAGCCATAGGAGACAAATTGATGGAAATCCAAAATTAGGTGGTGTTTGGTCACCAATTTTGACTAGTTTTAAATTAAAAAAAAACAAAGACCATTTCCTCTTTATTTTTCTTCTTCTCTACCAATTTTTACCAAACATAGGAGGGTTTTAGAAGCTGAAAATTTGCACCAACTTATTCCTCTCATAATGTAAGTGATCTTGATGATTTTCTTGATGATTTTTACATTTTTGAGACCCTTGAAGCATAAGCTTCCAAATGAGGGGTCTATTTTGCAAAATGATTAAGAGTTTAGAGTTTTTCCATGAATGAATTTATGATAGTTTCTAAGTTTTTATGGAAGAATATGAGTCCTAGTTGTGTTATAAACAACTTTTGTGAAAGGTGTTAGAATGAAAACACTTGAAGGGATTATTTTGCATAAGTTGCAAAATAGATAATGAATGTGTGAAATAGTGGGAACTTGAAGTTGCTATAAGAGTCAAAGAGGTTCGGCTAGTCTTAAGAAATAAATAAATTCGATAAAAATTAATTTTCGGGCCGAGGGGCAAAATAGTCATTTTGCAAAAGTCTAGGGGCAAAATGGTCATTTAGCCCAATTGTGAATTGTTGAGTGCCTAGGTTGATAAAGTGACTTATTAAGTGCATTTTTGAATAAGTGTTTAAAATGTTATTCGGGTATTGGTGTTAAGTTGTAAAAATTCTTGTTAATTGTTGGAAGTATGTGTTTATTTGTTAAATTAGCTTATTCCATGGTTGAATGTAATATTTGGTCAAGGAATGGTTTAATTGAATAAATAAAAGATGAGAACATTTGGTCATGGTGTTATGTGCTAGCATGAAATGTATATGTATGAGAGTTTTAATAGGAATTTCTTGTATTATGAAAGATGATGTATATATTTAATCTTAGAAAAGAATGCATGGAAATTAAATAGGTTGCTCTCATGACCGAATATGCTAAAAGCTAATACATAGACTAGTTGATAAATATGTGTTAAAGAAATGTGAACAAATATCTACTTGATTGGTATTCGGCTATGGTTAATTGTATAATTAATTGACCGATTGTGGAGTACGTGAATTTAAAAATGAAATGGTGATAGATTTAAGTGGACAAATGATGCAAATGAATTAGCTTTTGAAATGTATATGGTTGCCGTACGTATGTGTTTGATTGAGAAGTTAAATTTGTTGATTTTAGATCAAGAGCATAGAGGGGAAAATTCGGATAAGGGAAAAGCTAAAGTAACTGAATAGCCGATCCGTGACTGTTGAAAATATTTGAAGTAAGTTATGAGTAATCAAACATAGTTTATAATTGAATGTAATATGAAAAATGTATAATAGGAGAATTATGACATGATGATAAGGAGTGTGATATATGCATTTATTCAAATGAAGGAAATAAATTATTAGTGCGTTGTGCTATGTGAAATCAAGTAACATATGATTTGATATGCATGAAACTTGGTGAATTGATTACCATATGATGAATTTGGGCCTTGAGCCTAGCAGGCTATAATGCCGGTGAAATAATATCGGGCTTCGAGCCTAGCAGGCAAAATGCTGGTGAATGAATTCAGACTTAAAGTCTAGCAGGCTTCGTGCCAGTGATAAATTCGGGTTTAAAACCTAGCAGGCTTAATGCCAGTGATTTGATAAAAGTCTATGACTATAATATTTCGTGTTAGAACGACAATTGAATATATTCAATATATTAAGTTGGCCAGGTACGTATCATGTACTTATATATGAGTTTGATTTTAATTGAATCATAAGTGTATAATGTGATGCATATGTGAATAAGTGTTATAACTATATCTATGATCATGATACATTCAGCCAAAGTGTGAAGTTATGTGAAAATATTTGATTTACTTATGTTACATGAATTCAGATTCAAGTGAAGTTAATATGCTAAATATGCGTTAAATGTTTGTATATATATTCGGCCAAATGGCAATATACCTAAGAAATGTCACTTGAGAATTTGATTAATCGATTTATAATTGAATTTAATTGTTTGCATTGCTTAAAACTTACTAAGCTTATGGAAGCTTACTCTGTTTGTTATGTTTCTCTGTTTTTAGATCGTTGACTCCAGCCACTTGCTCGGGGATCGCCTGCAACTCGTCACACTATCTATCATTTTGGTACTATTATGTTTTGGAATTCGTATGGCATGTATAGAATAGACTTAAGTGAATCATATTTTGAGATGTTGTTGTATCTAATCCATGTGAATATGGTAACTTTTGAATGACGGTATAAGTCTGAATTTCGATCATTGATTTTGTTTGGCTATGCATATAATTGCTAATGAACTTATGTAAATGTGAATGTACAAATGTAGTGTTTTGGATTGGTAACTCTTCATAACCCACTCCGGCGACGGATACGGGTTATAGGGGTGTTATATTTTATTGGTATCAAAGCTACGGTTTAGTCGATTCTAGGACTAACGTAGTGTGTGCGAGTCTAGCTATACATGCCATAAAGTGTTAATATGATAGTGTGATGATTTCTAACAGTTGAAATTTGTATTTCGTATAGTAATAAATTTCGATCCCGATCGAGTGGTAGTTGATGATGTAGAGAGCATAGCGCCTGCTCCCGCGCACGGGACAGCGCTGTTGGACTCTCAACCAAATGCTAGTAATCAGAATGATGAAGCTAAGTAAGCCTTCTATGCTATGATGAACGATTAGTTTACCCAATATATTCGAACTAATCCGGCTGTCTCACATCCCCCACCCCCGACTAATACAACCCCTGCACCTGTAGTAGCTCCTATAGTTGACCCGTTGAGGTTGAGCAAGCCCTCAGTTGATAGAATTTGAAAGCACGGGGCTACTGAGTTCAAGGCTACTAACAGTGATGATGCCGAGCAGGCTGAGTTTTGGCTCGATAATACCATTCGCGTGTTTGATGAATTATCGTGCACACCCGATGAGTGCTTAAAATGTGCTATATCTCTATTATGTGATTTTGCCTACTATTGGTGGAATACTTTGATTTCAGTTGTGCCGAGAGAACAGGTTACTTGGGAATTCTTTCAAACCGAGTTCCGCAAGAAATATATCAGTCAAAGATTCATCGATCAGAAACGGAAGGAATTTCTCGAGCTCAAACAGGGCTCTATGACAGTTACCGATTACGAGCGAAAGTTTGTCAGACTTAGTAGATATGCTCAGGAATATGTTTCGTCTGAAGCTATCATGTGTAAACGCTTCGAGTACAGGTTGAATGAAGACATCAAACTGTTGGTGGGTATTCTAGAAATCAAAGAGTTTGTAGTGCTTGTTGAGCGAGCTTGTAAAGCCGAAGAGCTCGGTATAGAGAAAAGAAAAGCTGATGATGGAGCTAGAGAGTTCTGTAAAAGATCTTCGAGAAAATCCTTTCATCAGTCATCGAATAAATTTAGAGATGACTTAGGCTGATCTAAGAATACTTCGGGTTTTTCCAAATGGGACCGTGATCGACCCCCTGTGAGTACGCTAGCCACCTCTGTTGCTAGTGTCGGCAATGATCGTCAGGATAGATTTGAGTGCAAGCATTGTGGTAAATGGCATTTAGGAAGCTGTAGATTTAATGACCACTCTTGTTTCAAGTGTGGATCAGCTGATCACTTTATCAGAGACCGTCCAAAATTAGCTGAACAGAATACTGATCCGAGTGGGAGACCTATAACACTACAACACGAGGTAGACCACCTAGACATACGGGTAATGCTAGTGGAAATCAAAGAGGGACCAAAGATAGTGCTGTACATTCTGAGGCTCGTGCTCCTGCCAGAGCCTATGCTATACGAGCACGCGAGGATGCTTCTTCGCTAGATGTTATTACCAGTACTTTCACTCTTTCTGATACTGATGTTATTGCTTTGACTGACACCGTTCTACTCATTCGTATGTGTGTGAAACTTTGGCATCTAGTAAGACTCTACGTGTTGAGTCTACTGAGTTTGTAATTCGAGTGTCGAATCCTTTGGGCCGTTATGTGCTAGTTGATAAAGTGTGTAAGAAATTTCCCCTGATGATCCAAGATTCTTGCTTTTCGGCTGATCTAATGCTATTACCGTTTGACGAGATTGATATCATTCTCGGTATGGATTGGTTAACTATGCATGATGCGGTAGTGAATTGCAAGCAAAAGACAATTGACTTGAGATGTTCGAATGATGAGATAATCCGAGTTGAGTCTACTGATTTAAATGGATTACCGGCAGTAATATCTTCGATGTTAGCTCAAAAATATGTGAAAAAGAATTGTGAAGCTTATCTTGCGTATGTACTGGATAGTAAAGAGTCAGAAAAGAAACTTGAGACAGTGTCAGTGGTTTGTGAGTTTCCGGATGTATTCCCCGAGGAATTACCTGGATTACCACCTATTCGGGAGGTAGAGTTTGGTATTGAACTTGTACCAGGGACTACACCTATTTCGATAGCTCCGTGTCGTATGGCACCAACCAAACTAAAAGAATTAAAATCTCAGTTGCAAGAGTTAACAGATAGAGGTTTTGCTCGACCGAGTTTTTCTCCTTGGGGTGCGCCAATACTATTTGTGAAAAAGAAAGACGGAACTATGAGAATATGTATTGATTATCGTCAACTTAATAAAGTAATTATAAAGAATAAATATCCGTTGCCACGAATCGATGATTTGTTTGATCAATTGAAAGGAGCCTCAGTATTTTCGAAGATAGACTTGAGATCGGGTTATTATCAGTTGAGAGTTAGAGACTTTGATGTGCCTAAAACTGCTTTTAGAACGAGGTACGGACACTACGAGTTCTTAGTGGTGCCGTTTGGGCTTACTAATGCCCCTGCAGTTTTTATGGATCTAATGAATCGAATTTTCAGACAGTATTTGGATCGGTTTGTAGTTGTGTTTATAGATGACATTTTGATTTATTCACGCGATGAAACTGAACATGCCGAGCACTTGAAGTTAGGATTGCAGATTTTGCGAGACAAGCAATTATATGCGAAGTTCAGTAAATGTGAATTCTAGTTGAGAGAAGTCAGCTTTTTGGGGCATGTTGTATCTGTATCGGCAGTAATATCCGAGTAATATCTTCGGTGTTGCTATCAGAAATATGTTTTGAAAGTTTGGAGCTTTTTAGGGCTTGTCGGGTATTACAGACGGTTTGTGAAAGACTTTTCGATGATAGCAACACCGGTGACAAAGTTGCTACAGAAAGATGTCAAATTTGAATGGTCAAAAAAGTGCCAGAAAAGTTTTGATCAATTGAAAACTCTTTTGATCGAAGCTCCAGTGTTAGTTCAACGTAATCCCAGAAAGAATTTGTGATCTACAGTGATGCGTCTCTGAATGGTTTGGGCTGTGTGTTGATGCAAGAGGGTAGAGTTGTAGCGTATGCTTCGAGACAATTGAAGCCACATGAGAAAAAACTATCCGACTCATGATCTCGAGTTAGCTGCTATTGTTTTCGCTTTGAAAATTTAGCGCCACTACTTGTTCGGGGAAAAATGCCATGTGTATTCCGATCACAAAAGCCTCAAATACTTGATGACTCAAAGAGATTTGAATTTGAGACAAAGACGTTGGCTAAAATTATTGAAAGATTACGAGCTTGTCATTGATTACCATCCGGGAAAGGCTAACGTGGTTGCTGATGCTTTAAGCCGAAAATTACTGTTTGTTTTGCGAGCAATGAATGTGCACCTGTCTGTGTCCGCTGATGATGTGTTAGTAGCAGAGTTAAAAGCAAAACCGTTATTGATGCAACAAATTCGTGAAGCTCAAAAAGTTAATGATGAATTAGTTACAAAGCGAGCACTATGTGTTTTGAAAGAGGATTCAGAGTTTCTGATTGATAGCAATGATTGTTTGAGGTTCAAGAATCGAATATGTATTCCAAGAAACTCAGAGCTTTTTCCAATGATTTTGTGTGAGGCTCATAGTAGCCGAATGTCAGTTCACCCAGTTAGTACGAAAATGTACAACGATCTGAAACGTCAGTATTGGTGGCATGGTATGAAATGAGACATTTCTGACTTTGTTTCGAAGTGTTTGATATGTCAACAAGTGAAAGTGAAACATCAAGTGCCATCGGGATTACTTCAGCCGATCATGATACCCGAACGAAAGTGGGATTGAGTCACGATGGATTTTGTATCTGGGTTGCCATTGTCTCCGAGCAAGAAAGATTCAATCTGGGTTGTTGTTGATAGATTGACTAAGTCAGCCCATTTCATTCCCGTTCGCATCGATTATTCACTCGAAAAGCTAGCCGAATTATACATTTCTCAGATTGTGAGATTACATGGGGTGCCCATTTCTTTTGTGTCGGATAGAGATTCGAGATTCACATCGCGGTTTTGGAAGAAATTTCAAGAAGCATTGAGTACTAAGTTGCATTTTAGCACCGCTTTTCATCCCCAGACCGATGGTCAATCCGAGCGAATTATTCAGATACTCGAGGATATGTTGAGATGTTGCATCCTTGAGTTTAGTGCCTCGTGGGAACGATACTTGCCTTTGGTTGAATTCGCATACAACAATAGTTTTCAATCAAGCATCAAGATGGCACCTTACGAGGCTTTGTACGGTCGTAAATGTCGCACATGTAACATCCCGAAATAGGGCCTAAACGGAACAGTGGTTACGAAACCACAAATTCGAGGTAGAAAAATTTATTTTATTATTATTTTGAGGTTCATGATATGATTACATGATTGTGCGAAAATTTCGTGATGAAATTCTATGCATAAACTGCTTAAGTTGAGGTTAGTGATTAAATCGAATAATTTGCAAACTTGCATTCTAGAAGTTTTTAGTATGAAATTGTTTTGGAATATTAATGAGGAGGTCTTAAATATAAATTTAACCAATTTTAAGTTCATGGACAAAAATTAGGACATGGAAGGAATTTTTGAAAGTTTAGTAAGGAGGGGCATTTTGGTCATTTGTGTATTAAATGAAATAAAATGGGAAAAATAACACAAAATGGTCATCTTCCTCATATGGTTGCTGTCGAATTTTTCTCTCTCCATAGATAGGGTTTCTTCAACTTTCAAGCTTCATAGTAAGTGATTCCAAGCCCCGATTTTAATGATTTTTACGTTTTTGAGATCCCGGTAGCTCGATAAAGCTTATGCTAGCAATAATTTAAGTTAGGGTTCATATTTGGAAAAATACCCATAGGTGAAAAGTGTTTATTTGATGTTTTATGATAGAATATGAGGTCTGAGATTATGTTAGACAACTTGTGCTACTCGGTTTTAGGTAAAAACGAGTAAAAGGGCTTAATCGGTAAAATACCTAATAGTCATAAGTGCATGTTAGAGTATGAATTTGATGCTGCCATAGAAGGGAAAAATGATCAGCATGTCATAAAACATAAGAAAATAGGTTGAATTTTAATTTACGAGATTTGGGGTAAAAGTGTAAATATGCAAAAGTTTAGGGGTAAAAATGTAATTTTTCCAAAGTTTGAGTAAAGGACTGTTTTGATAAATGTGAATATTAAATAAGTTAAATTTGCTATTATAGATCAAGAAGAACGAAATTCGAGGAGTAGATCGGGAAAAGAAAAAGTAAAGGACTAAATTGTAAAGTTCACCACACAATTTGTATCGAGGTAAGTTTACATGAAATAAATGCAATATTCTTATATTTTACATTATTATTGTTAATTTCCAGCATTTATATACTTATTTTTTTGAGAATATTTAAAGTCGAATTAAAGCTAAGTAGAGAAAAAAGCATTAGGAAGCCCTGTTTGAACCTTAGGAATATTAGGATATTGGGGTTGACAAGACAGGATAGAAATGAGCCATGTAAGTCCATATCAGATATATGGCTTTAGAGACAGGAATGAGCCATGTAAGCCCATATTATATATATAAATATGGCATTGGAGATAGGAATAATTCATGTAAGTCCATGTCGAAGACATGGCATTGGCAGGATATTGATAGACAGGAACAACCCTAGTATCCTTAGTATTCCGAGTGGTTCAACGGGTCATTGTATATGTTAAATCATAATGAATTATCAGCAAAAAGGGAAGGTAGATTATATTTATGAATAGTGAAATGTCAGGTAAGAAAGAAGGTAAGTGAGTAAAGAAGAAGGTAGAAAATGAGAAGTAAAGAAAGTTTATGAGGCTAGGTGACTTGATGTATATTTATTCATTATGTTGAATGTTATAATTTATTTGCTTGTAAGCTTACTAAGCCTAGTGCTTACTCTCTTATTTTATTTTTCTTATAGTTTTTATCAAGCCACTCGGGGATCGAAGAAAACGTCGGAGACCCGATCACACTATCGAAGAAATTACATTGGTATAGTTAGACGTTTCGTTTTGTGTATGGCATGTATAGGAACTTGGTTTCTTTTGATATGATATGATCAATGATTGATGTGTAAATATTTGCTAGTGATTAGCTAATAGAATGGCTGATGATATACATGTTTAATAATATGTATGATTAAGTAGTAACTATCACATGAAAATTATGAAAAATGTGAAAGTAACTTAAAAACGGATTCAAGTATTAGAAATAACGTGATTTTGAAAAATCATAAAAATTTGTAGAGACATGGTTTGATAGTGAATAATATATGAAATTAAAGCTCATTGTGTCTATTTTCATATGGAATAAGCAAAGCAGGTAAAGGTTTTGTATTTTATAAGATATCTTAGTTTTAGTGAAATAGGGCCAGAGCGATTTCTGGATCCCCTGTTTCAACTTTAGAAATTCACCATAAATTTTATAAAAATAATTAGGTGGTGTACTTTATATGGTTAGAATCCTTATTGAATCTGGTTTTAATAGAAACAAATGGTATTGTCATATGAAATTTTTTACATGGAGAAAAGTGGTTCGTAGTAAGTAGAGATCAGTGCAGTCGAATTCTGAAATAGGAGTAACTTTAACTAATAAACTGTACTAGTTGGCCCAGCCAAAAATTCTAGAAAAAAATTAGTAAATAGATATATGAGTCTAGTTTCAGGGAAAATTTACCGAATAGGATTTTGAGTTTTGGAACTCGAGATATGAATTTTTAAGCGACTGTGATGCAGATTGCTAGCTGGACTGGAAATTTTAAAATTAAATTGCTTGAGCTGTTTAAGCAATGAATTAAGTCTGTTAACACCTCGTGTTTGACTCCGGCAACGGTCTCAGGTACGGGGCGTTATATTTATTGGTATCAGAGCAGGTTTAGTCGGTTCTCGGAATAGTTAGTGTGAGTAAAAGTCTAGCTATACATGCCATACCTGTATTTTGATAGTGTGACGACTCCTGACGATTTTTAAATATTTTGCTTTATAGTAATGGATCCCGAGCGAGCTGGTGATGATGATGTAGAAAGTAATGTGCCTGCTCCCACGGAAGGGGCAGCGCCATCTGAGAATAGGCCAGTAACAGTTAATCAAGGAGGAGTGACTCGAGAAGCTCTCTTCCAAGCTTTGAATGATTTGTTTGCCGAGTTCGTTCGTACGAATCCGGCAGTTAGACCTCCACCCCCTCATGATTCTCAGGCTACCCATGCAGCTCAAGCTTCCCCAATCACAGGTATAGTGATAAGAGAAAAGCCACCAGTTGATAGAATCAGGAAACAATGGGCAGAAGAGTTCCGAGCAACAAAGGATGATGATGCAAAAAGAGCAAAATTTTGGTTAGAAAATACTATCAGAGTCTTTGACGAATTATCTTGTACACCCGAGGAATGTATGAAATGTGTAGTATCACTTCTTAGAGACTCAGCCTACTACTGGTGGAAAACACTTGTATCAATTGTACCAAAGGAGAGGGTCACTTGGGATTTCTTTTAGGAGGAATTTCGTAAAAAGTACATCAGTCAGAGGTTTATTGATCAGAAGAGAAAGGAATTCCTGGAATTGAAATAAGGTAATATGACGGTGACCGATTATGAGCGTGAATTTGTCAGGCTTAGTAAATATGCTAGAGAATGTGTGTCCATAGAGGCTATCATGTGTAAAAGGTTTGAGGATGGGTTAAATGATGATATCCGACTGTTAGTGGGTGTCCTAGAAATAAAAGAGTTCGTTATTTTAGTTGAGAGAGCCTGTAAGGCAGAGGAGCTGTTAAAAAGAAAAGGCAAAGTTGAGATAGAGACACAAGATACAAAGATGAGACAAATGAGCAGGTCATTCCAAGCTACATCCAAAAGGCCAAAGGAGTTTTCTACCAGATCTAGTTTCTCAGCCAGGTATTCTAGTCAGAATAGAGGCAGGAGATGTAGGGATTCGAAGGCTCAGACCACCTCGACTGCGAGTGTAGGTAATGTTGGATAGGGTAGATCAGGGTGTCCACGGTGTGGTAGACTTCATTATGGTCCTTGTCGGGCAGGCGAAAATGTTTGTTATAAATGCGGTGCTCCAGATCATTTTGTACGAGAATGTCCAGAGGTAGCTAATCGAGAGATAACACAGAGTGCTAGATCTAGAAATGCTCCTACTAGAGGCAGATTACCGAGGCAACCGGGAGTAGGAGCAAGTAACAGAGGTACCTCAAGAGATTCAGCTATGAGACCAGATGCTAGAGCCCCTGCAAGGACTTATGCTATTCGTACACGTGAAGAGGCATCCTTTCCCGATGTGATTACGGGTAAATTTTCTCTACATAATATTAATGTCATTGATTTGATTGATCCGGGTTTAACTCATTCATATGTTTGCAAGAAATTGATGCCTAGTATAAGTATGCCTACAGAATCTACAGAATTTGTGATTAAAGTATCGAATCCATTAGGTAAGCATTTATTAGTAGATAAAGTATGTAGAAATTATCCTTTGATGATTAGAGGTTACTGTTTTCCGGCCGATCTCATGCTATTGCCATTTGATGAGTTTGATGTGATTCTTGGTATGGATTGGTTGACTACACATGAAGTGATAGTGAATTGTGGGAAGAAATTCATTGAGTTGAAGTGTGAAAATGGTGAAATTATTCGGGTTAATTCAGAAGAGTCAGATAGTTCATTTTCCATAATTTCTCATTATGTCCGCTCGTAAATGTTTGAGAAAAGGGTATGAAGCTTATCTTGCTTTTGTGTTGAACACTAAAGATCCGTAATTGAAAATTGAATCGCTGCACGTGGTATGTGAGTTTCCGATGTGTTTCCTAAGAACTACCAGTTTGCCTCTGTTAGAGAAGTTGAGTTTGGTATTGAGTTGATTCCGTGTACCACGCCCATTTCTATTGCTCCTTATAGAATGGCTCCATTGGAATTGAAAGAATTAAAAGCTCACTTGCGAGAATTAACAGATAAAGGCTTTGTAAGACCCAGAGTTCACCATGGGGTGCACCAAAGGCTATTTGTGAAAAAGAAAGACGGATCGATGAGATTGTGCATAGATTATCGACAACTTAACAAGGTAACAAAGAAAGAACAAGTATCCATTGCCTAGAATTGATGATCTGTTTGATCAATTAAAGGGAGCTACTGTGTTTTCCAAGATAGATTTGAGATCCGGATACTATCGGGCCATGAGTTAAAGAGTCGATGTCCCAAGATCGCTTTCGGACTAGGCATGGTCATTATGAGCTCCTTGTGATGCCATTTGGCATGACTAATGCTCCTGCCATTTTTATAGACTTAATGAACCAAATTTTCAGACCGTACCTGGATAAGTTTGTAGTTGTGTTCATTGATGATATTTTGATTTATTCTCATGATGAGACTGAGCATGCAGAGCATTTGAGAACAGTTTTACAGATTCTGAGAGATAATCAGTTGTATGCCAAGTTCAGCAAAAGTGAATTCTGGTTACGAGAAGTTGGTTTTCTTGGACATATTATCTCAGGTGAAGGTATTAAAGTTGATTCGAGCAAGATTTCAGCTATTGTTGATTGGAAGCCTCCTAGAAATGTATCAGAAGTTAGAAGTTTTCTTGGTCTTGCCGGATATTATAGACGATTTGTAGAGGGATTTTCTATAATAGCTACCCCGCTGACAAGATTGCTGCGAAAGGATGTCAAGTTTGAATGGACTGAGAAGTGTCAACAGAGTTTTGATAAGTTAAAAGCATTGTTGACTAAAGCTCCTGTTTTAGTACAACCGAACCAGTAAGGAGTTTGTGATTTACAGTGATGCGTCCATGGATGGACTTGGTTGTGTACTTATGCAGGAAGGGAAGGTAATCACTTATGCCTCTAGACAGCTAAAGCCACATGAGAAGAACTATTCGACACATGATTTAGAGCTAGCTGCCATTGTTTTTGCGCTAAAAATTTGGAGACATCATTTGTACGGTGAGAAGTGCCACATATTTACTGATCACAAAAGTTTGAAATATTTGATGACTCAAAAAGATTTGAATTTGAGGCAAAGAAGATGGTTAGAGTTGATTAAAGATTATGAGCTAATGATCGATTATCACCTGTAAGGCAAACGTTGTTGCTGATGCTTTGAGTAGGAAATCTTTGTTTGCATTAAGAGCTTTGAACACTAGTCTAGCCTTATCAGATGATGGTTTTATCTTAGCTGAGTTGAGAGCCAAACCGATGTTTCTTGAAGAAATTTGTGAAGCTCAGAAAAATGACAGTGAGTTGTTAGCCAAAAGAGATCGGTGTGAGTCGAATATAGAGTCGATTTTCAGATCAATTCGACGGTTGTTTGATGTTCGAGAGATGTGGTATGCGTCATCAAGAATGATGAGCATATTCGAAAGATCTTACAGGAAGCACATAGTAGTTTTTTGTCTATTCATCCAGGTAGTACAAAGATGTATAATGATTTGAAGAAAATGTATTGGTGGGTAGAAATGAAAAGGGACATTTCAAAGTTTGTTTCTAGATGCTTGATCTGTCAGCAAGTAAAGGCCGAACATCAGGTACCTTCAGGTTTATTGTAGCCCGTGCTAGTCCCTGAGTGGAAATGGGATCGAATTACTATGGATTTTGTGACAGGATTGCCGTTTACACCGAGAAAGAAAGATATAGTATGGATTGTGATTGATAAATTAACAAAGTCGGCTCATTTTATCTCAGTTCGTATGGATTATTCACTTGACAAGTTGGCCGAGTTGTATATTTCAGAGATAGTCAGACTACACGGGGTACCATTATTGATCATTTCAGACAGAGATCCAAGATTTACTTCACAATTTTGGAAGAAATTACAGAAGGCTTTGGGCACAAAGTTGAGTTTTAGTACAGCTTTCCATCCTCAAACCGACGGTCAGTCAGAGAGAGTTATTCAGGTACTTGAAGATATGCTTAGATGCTGTATACTGGAATTTCAAGGCAGTTGGGAAAAATATTTACCATTAGTAGAGTTTGCCTATAATAATAGTTATCAGTCGAGTTTGAAGATGGCACCTTATGAAGCTTTGTATGGACGTAAATGTCGTACACCTTTGTATTGGACAGAGCTTAAGGAAGATCAGATTTACAGGGTTGATCTAGTTAAGGAAACAAAAGAGAAAGTAAAAATCATTAGAGATTGCTTGAACGCAGCTTCAGACAGACAAAAGTCGTATGCAGATTTGAATAGAAAAGTGATTGAATATCAAGTTGGTGACAAAGTTTTTTGAAAGTATCCCCGTGGAAGAAATTTCTTAGATTTGGCAAGAAAGGCAAACTAAGTCCACGGTTTATTGGACCGTTTAAAGTGATTGAGAGAGTCGGACCATTAGCATATCGGTTAGCTTTGCCGATTGAGTTAGAGAAGATTCATAATGTATTTCATGTGTCTATGCTACGTCGTTATCGCTCGAGATCCGTCACATGTGATTTCTCGACAGAGGTTGAGATTCACCAGACATGACTTACGGTGAAGAACCAGTAAAGATTCTAGCTCGAGAGGTAAAGCAATTAAGGAACAAAAGTATTGCACTTGTGAAAGTACTATGGAATAGACATGGGGTAGACGAGGCTGCATGGGAACCTGAAGAGGCTATGCGAAAATAGTACCCAAATCTCTTCACAGGTAAGATTTTTGGGGACGAAAATCCCTAAAGGGGGGAGAAATGTAACATCCCGAAATAGGGCCTAAACGGAACAGTGGTTACGAAACCACAAATCTAAGGTAAAAAAATTTATTCTATTATTATTTTGAGGTTCATGATATGATTACATGATTGTGCGAAAATTTCGTGATGAAATTCTATGCATAAAGTGCTTAAGTTGAGGTTAGGGATTAAATCGAATAATTTGCAAACTTGCATTCTAGAAGTTTTTAGTATGAAATTGTTTTGGAATATTAATGAGGAGGTCTTAAATAGAAATTTAACCAATTTTAAGTTCATGGACAAAAATTAGGACATGGAATGAATTTTTGAAAGTTTAGTAAGGAGGGGCATTTTGGTCATTTGTGTATTAAATGAAATAAAATGGGAAAAATAACACAAAATGGTCATCTTCCTCATATGGTTGCTGCTGAATTTTGCTCTCTCCATAGTTAGGGTTTCTTCAACTTTCAAGCTTCATAGTAAGTGATTCCAAGCCCCGTTTTTAATGATTTTTACGTTTTTGAGATCCCGGTAGCTCGATAAAGCTTATGCTAGCAATAATTTAAGTTAGGGTTCATATTTGGAAAAATACCCATAGGTGAAAAGTGTTTATTTTGATGTTTTATGATAGAATATGAGGTCTTATATTATGTTAGACAACTTGTGCTACTCGGTTTTAGGTAAAAACGAGTAAAAGGGCTTAATCGGTAAAATACCTAATAGTCATAAGTGCATGTTAGAGTATGAATTTGATGCTGCCATAGAAGGGAAAAATGATCAGCATGTCATAAAACATAAGAAAATAGATGGAAGTTTAATTTACGAGATTTGGGGTAAAAGTGTAAATATGCAAAAGTTTAGGGGTAAAAATGTAATTTTTCCAAAGTTTGAGTAAAGGACTGTTTTGATTAATGTGAATATTAAATAAGTCAAATTTGCTATTATAGATCAAGAAGAACGAAATTCAGGAGTAGATTGGGGAAAAGAAAAAGTAAAGGACTAAATTGTAAAGTTCAGTCACATTTTGTATCGAGGTAAGTTTACAGTAAATAAATGCAATATTCTTATATTTTACATTATTATTGTTAATTTTCAGCATTTATATACTTATTTTTTTGAGAATATTTAAAGTCGAATTAAAGGCGAAGTAGCACAGAAAAAGCATTAGGAAGCCCCGTTTGAACCTTAGGAATATTAGGATATTGGGGTTGACAGGACAGGATAGAAATGAGCCATGTAAGTCCATATCAGATATATGGCTTTGGAGACAGGAATGAGCCATGTAAGCCCATATTATATATATAAATATGGCATTGGAGATAGGAATAATTCATGTAAGTCCATGTCGAAGACATGGCATTGGCAGGATATTGATAGACAGGAACGACCCTAGTATCCTTAGTATTCCGAGTGGTTCAACGGGTCATTGTATATGTTAAATCATAGTGAATTATCAGCAAAAAGGGAAGGTAGATTATATTTATGAATAGTGAAAGGTCAAGTAAGAAAGAAGGTAAGTGAGTAAAGAAGAAGGTAGAAAATGAGAAGTAAAGAAAGTTTATGAGGCTAGGTGACTTGATGTATATTTATTCATTATGTTGAATGTTGTAATTTATTTGCTTGTAAGCTTACTAAGCCTAGTGCTTACTCTCTTATTTTCTTTTTCTTATAGTTTTTATCAAGCCACTCGGGGATCGAAGGAAACGTCGGAGACCCGATCACACTATCGAAGAAATTACATTGGTATAGTTAGACGTTTCGTTTTGTGTATGGCATGTATAGGAACTTGGTTTCTTTTGATATGATATGATCAATGATTGATGTGTAAATATTTGCTAGTGATTAGCTAATAGAATGGCTGATGATATACATGTTTAATAATATGTATGATTAAGTAGTAACTATCACATGAAAATTATGAAAAATGTGAAAGTAACTTAAAAATGGATTCAAGTATCAGAAATAATGTGATTTTGAAAAATCACAAAAATTTGTAGAGACATGGTTTGATAGTGAATAATATATGAAATTAAATCTCATTGTGTCTGTTTTCATATGGAATAAGCAAAGCAGGTAAAGGTTTTGTAGTTTATAAGATATCTGAGTTTTAGTGAAATAGGGCCAGAGCAGTTTCTGGATCCCCTATTTCAACTTTAGAAATTCACCATAAATTTTATAAAAATAATTAGGTGGTGTACTTTATATGGTTAGAATCCTTATTGAATCTAGTTTTAATAGAAACAAATGATATTGTCATATGAATTTTTTTACAGGGAGAAAAGTGGTTCGTAGTAAGTAGAGGTCAGTGCAGTTGAATTCTGAAATAGGAGTAACTTTAACTAATAAACTGTACTAATTGGCCTAGCCAAAAATTTTAGAAAAAAATTATTAAATAGATATATGAGTCTAGTTTCAGGAAAAATTTACGGAATAGGATTTTGAGTTTCGGAACTTGAGATATGAATTTTTAAGTGACTGTGACGCAGATTGCTAGCTGGACTGGAAATTTTAAAATTAAATTGTTTGAGCTGTTTAAGCAATGAATTAAGTCTGTTAACACCTCGTGTTCGAATCCGGCAATGGTCTCGGGTACGGGGCATTACAGCACACCTTTGTTTTGGACCGAACTCAGTGAGAATAAGATTTACGGAGTTGATTTGATTAAAGAGGCCGAACAAAAAGTAAAAGTGATCCGTGAAAGTCTGAAAGCAGCATCAAATCGTCAGAAATCGTATGCGGACTTGAAACGGAAAGATATAGAATGTCAAGTCGGAGACAAAGTGTTTCTTAAAGTTTCACTGTGGAAAAAGGTACTCAGATTTGGCCGTAAAGGTAAATTGAGCCCGAGATTTATCGGACCATACGAGATTACAGAACGGATTGGGCCGGTTGCTTATAGACTACTTTTGCCACCTGAACTTGAAAAGATTCACGACGTTTTTCATGTTTCGATGCTCCGTCAGTATAGATCAGATCCTTCTCATGTGTTTAGTCCATCAGAGATAGAAATTCGGTCTGATTTGAGTTATGAAGAGGAACCGGTTCGTATTTTGGCTCATAAGGTGAAAGAATTGCGGAATAAGACAATTTAATTAGTGAAAGTGTTGTGGGTCAAACACGGAGTTGAAGAAGCTACTTGGGAGCTTGAAGACTCCATGAAAGAACGATACCCTAATTTATTCGCTGGTAAGATTTTCGGGGACAAAAATTCCTAAGGGGGAGAGTTGTGACAGCCCTAATTTGACCCTAATCGGAAAGTGGTTTCGGGACCATAAAACCGAGTCACAAAAATAATTAAATGTTATATTATATGTCTATTATATGTGAAATTGCATGTTTAAATTTTTCTTGCTTTGATTTTGTCATTTGGATGTGGAATTGTTAAAAAGGACTTGTGTGATAAAACTTAAAAATGTGATAGGTAGAATTTAGAGGGCCGAATAATGCATGGTATATTACAAGGAGGACTTGCATATCAAATGGACCACTATTAAATTAATGGACGGCAATGATGATAGATGATAGTAATATATGTATTTTGTATTAGTAAAATACTAACTTAATGGATATTATATGCATTCCATATTAGTATTATAATATTTAATGATTTTATAAGAGGAAATATATAAATTAATAAAAGTAAATAGGTGATGAAAACAAAGTTTTCATCCATTCTTTCTTTCATTTGCCGTAATCTAAAGAACAAGGTAAAACAAAAGGCTCTTTGATATTCGACCTTGGTGAATCTAATTGGAGGTATGTTTGATTTTATTTCTTGATAATTTATGTGAAATTGAGTTAATTGTTAAGCTCCATTCATAGCCCATGACTCAATTTTTGTTATTTGTTTGAAGTGATGCATTCGGTTATGGGTTGTTTGAGTGTCTTTGAAAGTGTTTGATGTTTTTGTTATTAAATGTGATGATAGATGAGTTGAGCTTGATGAATAAGGATAGTTGTGGTTAGATAGATAGATGGTAATCGGCTATTAGAGTAAAATGCAAGAATTGTACATGGTAGTTTAAAATAAGGCTTGAATGGGAGATATAATTGCCGAATGATCAAATAGTCAATGAATTGAATAAGTGTTTAAAATGTTATTCGGGTATTGGTGTTAAGTTGTAAAAAGTCTTGTTAATTGTTGGAAGTATGTGTTTGTTTGTTAAATTAGCTTATTCCATGTTCGAATGTAATATTTGGTCAAGGAATGGTTTAATTGAATAAATAAAAGATGAGAACATTCGGTCATGGTGTTATGTGCTAGCATGAAATGTATATGTATGAGAGTTTTAATAGGAATTTCGTGTATTATGAAAGATGATGTATATATTTAATCATAGGATGGTCTTGGTAACCTTAGAAAAGAATGCATGAAAATTAAATAGGTTGCTCTCATGACCGAATATGCTAAAAGCTAATACATAGACTAGTTGATAAATATGTGTTAAAGAAATGTGAACAAATATCTACTTGATTGGTATTCGACTATGGTTAATTGTATAATTAATTGACCGATTGTGGAGTACGTGAATTTAAAAATGAAATGGTGATAGATTTAAGTGGACAAATGGTGCGAATGAATTAGCTTTTGAAATGTATATGGATGCCGTACGTATATGTTTGATTGAGAAGTTAAATTTGTTGATTTTAGATCAATAGCATAGAAGGGCAAATTTGGATAAGGGAAAAGCTAAAGTAATTGAATAGCCGATCCACAACTGTTGAAAATATTTGAAGTAAGTTATGAGTAATCAAACATAGTTTATAATTGAATGTAATATGAAAAATGTATAATAGGAGAATTATGACATGATGATAAGGAGTGTGATATATGCATTTATTCAAATGAAGGAAATAAATTATTAGTGCGTTTGTGCTATGTGAAATCAAGTAACATATGATTTTATATGCATGAACCTTGGTGAATTGATTATCGTATAATGAATTCGGGCCTTAAGCCTACAGGCTATAATGCCGGTGAAATAATATTGGGCTTCGAGCCTAGCAGGCGAAATGCCGGTGAATGAATTCAGACTTAAAGTCTAGCAGGCTTCGTGCCGGTGATGAATTCGGGTTTAAAACCTAGCAGGCTTAATGCCAGTGATTTGATAAAAGTCTATGACTATAATACTTCGTGTTAGAACGACAATTGAATACATTCAATATATTAAGTTGGCCAGGTACGTATCATGTACTTATATATGAGTTTGATTTTAATTGAATCATAAGTGTATAATGTGATGCATATGTGAATAAGTGTTATAACTATATATATGATCATGATACATTCAGCCAAAGTGTAAAGTTATGTGAAAATATTTGATTTACTTATGTTATATGAATTCAGATTCAAGTGAAGTTAATATGCTAAATATGAGTTAAATGTTTGTATATATATTCGGCCAAATGGCAATATACCTAAGAAATGTCACTTGAGAATTTGATTAATCGATTTATAATTGAATTTAATTGTTTGCATTGCTTAAAACTTACTAAGCTTATGGAAGCTTACTCTGGTTGTTATGTTTCTCTGTTTTTAGATCATTGACTCCAGCCACTTGCCCGGGGATCGTCTACAACTCGTCACACTATCTATCGTTTTGGTACTATTATGTTTTGGAATTCGTATGGCATGTATAGAATAGACTTAAGTGAATAATATTTTGAGATGTTGTTGTATATAAGCCATGTGAATATGGTAACTTTTGAATGACGGTATAAGTCTGAATTTCGATCTTTGATTTTGTTTGGCTATGCATATAATTGCTAATGAACTTATGTAAATGTGAATGTACAAATGTAGTGTTTTGGATTGGTAACTCTTCATGACCCACTCTGGCGACGAATACGGGTTATAGGGGTGTTACACTTATTCTTCATTGAGTTATCCATACCCTTTTTTCCAAAACTTATGTACAAAAGTGAGAAGTCTAGCATGGTGACTGTTAAAGCTTGGAAACACTTGTTGTACAATGTTCTGGGATAGTGGATATTCTTTTTGGGTAAGGCCCCGCAGATTCAAGGAAATTGAACTACGTAACCATCCCTTATATTCTTTATTTTTCTGCAGTTTTCATTACTAATGCCTGAAACAATCAAAACTGCTCTTACCACTACTTCTAGCATAACTCAATTCTATCTTCAAATATCAATCTAGATTCAACACATGCAATAAAATCTAAGGATTAGGTTAGTTGTCCAACTTATATATGATCGAATATAAACAAAGGTTTTTCGTGATTTGAGCTTTAATTTGTATTAAAATATAAATTTTGAAACATTTTGGATTGCCATTCGAGCTACTCATGATATAAGGATATCTTTAGAGGATCAAAATAGAGACAGAGAAATTTGTAAAATTGGGAATCATACGCATGTGAGAAATTCTCATAAGGTTTAAATTGTGAGAATCATCTAAATTGTAGATATTTTTGGGTTAGTTTAACATTGTTGTTGTGATTTTAAAAAAGTCTTTTCAAAATCTTGGTTGGAAAAAAAATTTTGTGATAAAATGTGGTTTGTAATTGTAAGTTTTTAGTATTACTATAAAAAATTACGATAAAAAGTTAAAATATTCATTTTAGATATGAGGTTGAAAACTAAAAAATTAATTAATTAATAATTTAATATAATATATATTTTAAATAATTTAAAGTAATTAATATAATTGTATGTAAATCAATTATACATTAAATATAATAATAAATGATACATAAAATATTAATAATTTAATAATATAATACATGAAATATAATTTAATCTAAAATTTAATAGTAGTTAAATGGTTAATATAAATAAAAGTATTATGATAATTTTACTTCAAAATTCATAAATCAAAAGCCAAAATCATTTAAATTTCAGCTTTTACATTTAAATGGGAAAAAGAAATTCAGCAGTTTTGATTCCAAAAGTTAAGGCTGTATTTGGTTTTAGGAATTAAAAACCATTTTTGTTTTTGTTTTCTTGGACAATGGAGAACATTAAAGAAAATGTGTTTAGTTGAAATTTTTAAAAAAGATTTTTGACAAAATGAAAATATGTGAAAATTCAGTTTTTTTACTAAAAATATTTTGTAAAAGTGAAAGTGATGAAACAATGATGAAAGTGATGAAAGTGAAAGTGAAAATGATGAATCCATATAAATGTAAATTTATTTTATTTTATTGTTGTTAAAAAAAATAATTACCAAACATATTTTTAATATCATTTTCTTGGAAAATGGAAAACATTAAAAAAAATATATTTAGTTGAAAATTTTTAAAATGATTTTTAAAAAGTAAAAGTGAAAATATATGAAAAATAGAAGAAATAATAAATTATTTTCATTAAAAATACTTTGTAAAAAGGAAAATGATGAAAAGAAAGATTTTTAGGTTTAAATGGGTCCAATCCCTTATAAATTGAAACATGATTTTTTTTTCAATAAATTTTTAAATATTAAATTCGGTATACTGATTCTAAATGTAAAATTTCTCATATTTCTATTATTATAACATATTTATATGTTTTCATTTGTTCTTAAAAAGAAAATTGTGTTTTCATGATTTCTCATTCTAACCCATATAAATGTGGGAATAATTATTTCTATTTATTTTAAAATATATAAAAAAAGTATTTTGGGCTTTTTTATTAAAATAACCTAAAAATTTAATTGATTATTAAAATGACTCATTTTTTAATTAAACACGAATATTACTTGAAATCTACAATAAAATTTGGTGGAGCCAAATGATTTGGCGCCACTAACATGCCACGTCAGCTTCCATGAAAAAAATTTATTTTTTTGATAGAGCTATGAAGAATGGCACCACCTGTATAAATACTAAAGAAATACTACAATTTCTGAAAATATGGAGGACTTTAAAAAAAAGTACCATTTTCTGGTGGAGCCAATTCATTTGATGTCACCAGCCGACCACCCTGTTATTTTTTTTACTTTTTTTTTTTTTTTACTTTTGTCATTTGTTTCTGTTTTTTTCTTTTTACTTTTTTAAGTTTTGTCTTTATCTTTATTTATTTATTTTATTTTATTTTATTTATTATTATTAATTTTAAAAAATTTGACTTGTATATTTGAAATATTTTATAATATATATTTTTTAAATTTTAAATATATATTTTTGAAATTATTTTTCTAAATTTTAAATATTATTTTTTAAATATTAAATATATTTTTTAATAATATAAAAATTTAAATATTTTAAAGATATAATCTTTCAAATTTATTATTAGCTTTATAATATTTTAAATGTATATTTTAAATTTTAAATATTTTTAATTTATTTTAAACATATATTTTAAATTTTAAAGATATATTTTTAATAATATAAAAAATTTAAATATTTTTATAATATATAAATATTTTTCTAATTAATTCAAATTTTACTTTTTAAATAAAATATTATTTTCAACTTTTAATTAGAATTTAAAAAAATTTGAATATCTTTAAAAATAATTTAAAAATCATAATTTAAAATATTATATTTAAAATTTAAAATATACATTTAAAATATTATAAACTAATAATAAATTTGAAAGGTCATATCTTTAAAATATTTAAATGTTTTATATTATTAAAAAAATATATTTAATTTTTAAAAAATAATATTTAAATTTTAGAAAAATAATTTCAAAAATATATATTTTTAAGTAAAAAAACAATATGACAAAAATAAAAAAAAGAAAAAAAGAAACAAAGTAAAAGAAGTAATAGGGTGGCTGTCAGGCTGGTGGCGCCAAATTAATTGGCTCCACCAAAAAATGATAAATTTTTTTTAAAGTTTCCATATTTTTAGAAATTGTAGTATTTTTCTAGTATGTATACATGCAGCGCCATTCTACATGGCTCTACTAAAAAAATAATTTTTTTTATGAAAGCTGACGTGACATGTTGATGGCGCCAAATCATTTGGCTCTATCAACTTTTATTGTAGATTTCAAGTCATTTTTGTATTTAATTAAAAAATAATTATTTTGATAATTAATTAAATTTTTTAAGTTATTTTAATAAAAATGCCCAAATGGAGTCTACGTGTTTGCGGGATTGGTTTCCGTGTATAGTCTATGGGGAACCACAAATCTTTTAGCATTTGAATCACCAGTTCACCGAATGCATATTTAGTGACTACCCTATGTAGCGGCTATGCATAGTCCATGGAGTTTTAGTAATCAAACGTTTGGTTCATTACGTAATAGCCATTCTGCACTTTCGGCTATTTGGTGAAACAGTGGAATAGATCTTTTTTCTACCCCAAATACCCTCACACCAAAACTTAAAAACACACAGTAATTTAGATAAGAAAAATCTACAAAATTCAGCCACCCACAATAACCCAATAAACATCCTATTCCTCAGCAACAAAATACAAGGAGAGAAACTGTTTAAGGTGGTTGTAGGGTTTTGGGGCTTCAAAACTTATGGAGAAGTGGAAGTAAAGATGTGTAACATATCCAAAGACTGAAGTTTTTGGGGCTATGGAGGACATGAAAAAAAGAGACACTGGCTGATTATTAGGAAAAAAATATGATGTTACGGGCTTATGCAACAACAATTGTTACCGAAATATGAAAAACAGGGTTTACTGTATTTTGGGAGGGTTGAACTTTATTTCTTTTTGGTTGGGGTTGAAGATGAAAGTTTTTACTGTATTTTTTTGGGGTTGGGGGTTGAAGAGAGATACGAAGAGATAATGAGCTTAAGAGGGAGAAATAAATAGAGAGTTGGATTATTTATATTTTGATAATACATATTTAAATATATTTTTATATGTTAATACATTATTAAATATAAAAAACGTAATTATAAAATACAGTGTATTTTATTTATCATTATATATTTAGTATTTTAAAAATGTTTATAATATTTTATTTAAAAATATGGGGTATCTATTATAAGAAAATTAGATATTGTATGTAGTATTAATATGTCAGTAACAATAATAATGCAATACAATGCAGTAGCAATAACACAATAGAATACCTGTAATCGGACAAAGTTAAAAATTAGAAGAAGAATTTTGTCGAGGCCTGTATAAATAGTTTCCTTAAGACAGATTCGTCCTCTCCTCGGTGCTTTGAGTAACATTGGACGTCTGTCTCCCAAGATACAACAATAAACAAACACAGTAGTAACACAACAATAGTGATCAATCGAACACAATCTTGCCTTTCTCTATTACTAGGAGAAATGAATTTAGAATGAATTTTTTATATTGATAGTTTTGATGATATGTTTTTGAAATCTCCTAACTTGGCTTTATATAAAGCAGAGGAAATGAATGAAGAGATTTGTTGAAAAATTAATAGACATGAGTGAATAGAGACAATGAATGAAAAAAATTCAATATTAAACTAAGAGATACATTTTTTCCAAAGATACAACTGTATGGAAAAATGCACTATTAAACCAAGAGATACAATTATCATTCATCACTCATAATTATTTTCCAACAATTCCCCACATGAATGAAATTGATGGATCAACGAGATTTAAAGACTCAAAGAGGTGATAGATTCTATATTCGATATTTGCATAGGATAGGTAGGCATCAACCCTTGCACCTTCCCTTATGAAAGTATATTTACTTTACTAGCTGACTAGTAGACACGATGTCCTTGAACTATTCTGTCGTTTGTGTAAACGATGATATTCCTCATGCAAATACCTCTCTGGCAAGATTTTTGGTTCTCATGTGTATATTCATATGGCCGTTAACATCCTCCGGTTCTATAAGAGCTTAGAGAATTATGCCCCAATAGTTTCTTTGAAGTGACCACACTTCACTCTCACATAGGTGACTTATGTTGTCCATTTCACCGAAACAGACAATGGTCATTAAAAGCATTGCTTAACCTTTTCCACATTTTAATCATTGTTTTCATCATAGGAATGAACTCGGGATAAGAACCCCTACAGTGACTTCACAAGGTCTATACAAGTAGGTTGTCCCATTGAATCTAGATATTGGGATCTCCAGTCAACTAGGTTGGGTTTTCCTTCACATAATGCCTTAAATATTCATGGGCTTTAGTGTCATTCCTTTTGATTTTTTATCAACTAGATCTTGGTTTAACTCTTTGGTTAGCGGATCCGTAATGTTATCTTTTAATCTTACAAACTTTAATAGAGATAACACTAGTTGAGATCAATTGTCTAACGGTATTGTGTCGACGACGCATGTGTCTCGACTTACCATTATACATTATGTTCTGTGCTCTACCAATTGTTGCTTGGTTATCACAATATATGCATGTTGTGGGCACAGGCTTTGGCCATTTAGGAATATCCTCTAAAAAGTTTCATAGCCATTCTGCCTCTTCTCCAGATATGTCTAGAGCTACAAACTCAGATTCCATTATGGATCTGGTTATAATCGTTTACCTTGAGGATTTCTACGACACAGCTTTTCCTCCTAATGTGAAAATAGAACCACTTGTGCCTTTGGTGTCTTGAATATCAGATATCCAACTGGCATCAAAGAATCCTTCTAACACAGCAGGATCTTTGGAATAATGTAATCCATAGTTCCGAGTATATCTGAGATATCTCAGTACTCTCACAATAGCTTTCCAGTGGTTCTCCCTTAGATTGCTTGTGAATCTACTTAAACTGCTTACAGTGAAAGCAATATCAGGTCTAGTACAACTCATAAGGTACATTAGATTACCTATGACTCTTGTACATTCCACTTGGTCAATACTTTCACTTTTGTTTTTGGACAGATGTTGATTTATATCTATCGGAGTTCTGGCTACACCAAAATCATCCTTGCCAAATTTCTCAAGAATCTTGTCTATGTTGTGTGATTGAGTCAATACGAGACTTTCAGATGACCTTTTGATTTGGATGCCCAATATCACGTCAGCAAGTCCCATGTAAAATCTTGAATTTAACAAATTTTTGGTACGTTTTACCATTTCATTGTTACTTCCAACAATGAGTATGTCATCAACATATAAATATAGAATTACATATCCATCAACAGTGGTTTTGACATACACACATTTGTTACACTTATTAGTTTTAAATCCATTTGATATCATGACATTGTCAAACTTTTCATGCCACTGCTTTGGTTCTTGCTTAAGTCCATACAAAGATTTTACAAATCTACAGACTTTTCTTTCTTGCCCTAGAGCTACATGACCCTCAGGTTGTTCCATGAAAATCTCCTCATCAAGATATCCATAGAAAAGTTGTCTTAACATCTAGTTGATGAACTTCTAGATTCCGCAAAGCGGCAAAGCAAGTATCATCTTTATAGAAGTTATTTTTGATTCAAGAGAAAATGTATCAAAGAAATCAATGCCTTCCTTTTGTCTATAACCTTTTATAACCCATCTGGCATTGCACTTATCAATTGTTCCATCTGCTATCATTTTTCGTTTGAAGTAGTTTAATTCCCTGAGGTAGATCCACTAATTCCTAAGTATGATTTTTCATGATGGAATCAATTTCACTCTTGATAGCATCTTTCCAAAAAAATGCTTTAAGATGAGCATATAGCTTCACTATAAGTTTGAGGTTCAGTTTCTAGCATATAGGTTAGAAAATCTAATCCAAAGGACTTTTCCACCCTTGCCCTTTTACTTCTTCTTGGTTCTTCCTTGACTTCAACTTCTTGTTGAAAGTCTTGACTATCAATAGTTTCTGAAGTTTGTTTTGTTGAACTTGAACCATCTTCCCTAATCTTACAAAGGAATATATTTTCAAAGAATGAGGCATTTTTAGATTCCAATATCGTATTTTTGTGAATTTCAGGATTCTTTGATTCATGTACAAGAAATTGATATGCATTGTTGTGGTGTGCATAACCAATGAAAATACAACCTACTGTTTTAGGACTGTAACACCCCATATCTGTAACTCTAGTCGAGACGGAGTACAAGGCATTACTTACTTGATCACTTACATGCAACCCGCATTAAGTCACCGAAATTCGGTCTAATTTAAAAATTTTTCAATATCTACTTTAAACCTCTCAATATGGGTCTACGAGACCCAACTCAACCATTGGAAACCATTCAGAATCCTTCCGGGTCCTTATCCAATCTATGTAAATTTGCATTTAAAACAGGGCACACGCCCGTGTGGAAAGGTGACACGCCCGTGTGGAAAGGTGACACGCCCGTGTGGCCATCCTCACATGGCCGTGTTGATGACCCGTGTGTCACACATGGCCTAAACACCTAGGGACACGCCCATGCCCCTTACCCGTGTTGCCAATTTATTTACACAATTTTACAAAATTCAAGTTAAGACTTCACACGGCCTAGACACACGCCCGTGTCCCTGGCCCATGTTGCTCACACGGCCTCGACATGCCCGTGTCTTAGCCCGTGTGAGAAAACTTGGGTATTCTGTTTCTAACGTCAGCACACTCAACAAGCCACACGGCCATAGTACACGCCCATGTGCTGACCATGTCCCCCACACGGCTGAGACACACGACCGTGTGGTTACTACCATACATACTGACTTGAAAGTTTTATGTGCAGGGGACACACGGCCTCATCACACACCCATGGGGCTGACCGTGTGTCACACACGGCCTAGACACACGCCCGTGTGCCTACCCATGTGGACAAAATAAGGCTATTTGCCACCCCTATCTGCATAATCTAACACAATTCAACCAACACCAATTCTAGTCTATGCCTTACCACCAAATTAGCTACAATAGACATTCTTTCCTAAGGAAAAACACTCAACCAAGGAAATATCATCTTGCATATAATCAAAATGTGTAATAGATAATATCAAGACCGAAAGGAAAGTGTGGGACTTATCTCAAACCTACACATTAGGCCAATGCTTAAGGACACAAAATGATCAAGTCTAAGTCATATACATGCCATATTCAAAAATATAAATCCAACTATACCGAAGGTTTCGAATGATAGTGTGATCGATATCTCTGACTCCAAATGATCCTTGAGCTAAAAAGGCGGCACTATAAGAAAATGGACAGGAAGGAGGGTAGGCATAAAAGCTTAGTAAGTTGCATATAAATAAATATACAACAACAATTCATCAATAATCATCATGCTCATAATACAAGGATAAGCATAGGTATAGCTTACTCATTACCATCCATACGAGTTATATGCTTTCTAATGAGCTCATTTCTCATATGTACCAATTTGGTACCTGTATCACTCGCAACATAATTATGTTTTCATTATTAACTCACATACATATTTGCTCCATTGAACCATTTGGCACATTACCTATCCTTCTAGAGACCTCAATCTAAGGGTAAGGTGCCGATGCTATATCACGGACATAGTCTTACACTGGCTCACATCTCAAGTCGATGCCATGTCCCAGACACGGTCTTACACTGGCTATCTTTATCGAGACCGATGCGTGTCCCTAACACGTCTTACTCTAGCACTCATCTCAATGCCGATGCCATGTCCCAAACATGGTCTTACACTGACTTCCATAATGTGGCCGATGCATGTCCCAGACATTTCTTACTCTAGCTCACATAAATGACCCAATTGTCACAGCTAGAATATTCGGTGTATTACCTAATGTTTTAACGAGAGTTCTATCATCTCATTGTCTATATGCAATCTCAATACGAAATCAAGAAATTCATGCCATATCTATTCAATGACAACATAAACACATATATTAATAATATAGTTGTATCATTTACGTACAACTTACCTCGGTTAACAAAATGTACTCGACTGGTTGATTTAGTCGATTTGTTTGGCTTTCCCCCGGTTTGGGTTTGGATTTGGCAATTCTTGATCTATATTAGCAAAAAAGCACTCATTTAGTCACTAAAAATGATTAGGCAACTTAAAATTCACATCTTGGGTAAAATGACCATTTTGCCCCTAGACCTTGGCAAAATGACCATTTTGCCCCTATGCTCGAAAATAAATTTTTATCGAATTTATTCATATCTCAAGCCTAGCCAAACTCTTTTTACTCTTATAGTAACCCCAAATTTTCATTATTTCACCCACTTATCACATATTTTGCAACTTATGCAAAATAGCCCCTTTAGGTGTTTTCCATGAAAACTCCTTCATAAAAGTTGTTTATAACATAGCTAAGACTTATATTCTTCCATAAAATTTCAGAAAACACCGTAAATACTCTCATGGAAAAACTCTAAACTTTCAACCATTTTGTAAGATAGTCCCCTCATTTGAAAGCTCATGCTTAAAGGGTCTCAAAAATGCAAAAATCATCAACAAAGGGTAGGAAAATCACTTACTTGAGAGGACTTAAAGTTGCTGAAATTTTTGAAGCTCAAAACCATTTCAATGGCTGGAAAAATCGGTGGGAGTGAAGAGGAAATGAAAGAAAAAGATTATAGCTAGGCTTAGGCATTATTTCAATACACCTTATGCCATCAACCTACCTAATGTTGACTTTTCAACATTTCTCTCTACCATGGCCAGCCAAGCTATCATAATAGGGTCTTATTGCCCTTTAAAATCCTCTAATTCTGATTCTCTAACAATTTAACACATTTGGGTACTAAAATGGAACTTTTGTCCTTTTTGTGATTTAGTCCTTTCTCGTAATCGGGCTCACAAACATTAAAATTAGCTCACCAAATTTTTCATGTACTAATATAATCATACTATAACATCATAATAATAAAAATAATTCTCCAAACTTCAGAGTTGTGGTCCCAAGACCACTGTTCCGACTAGACCCTAAATCGAGCTATTACAAGGACATATTTTCATTTGCTTCGGCAAAGGAACCATTACATTTGCAAGACACCCCCACACTTTCAAGTAGTTGTAGGAAAGTTTTGTGCCCTTCCATAAGTCATATGGTGTTTTTTTCTTTTTCTTATGAGGCACCTTATTTAAAAGGTAATTCGTTGATAAAACAACTTCCTTATCCTCTCTAAAAATAGGAGGATCATCCTTCAGAAATTTTTCCATATTTAACATGGTCAAATAGAACAACATTTTCTGTTGCCATGTTTTAAAATTCTCTCTAGTGAATTTCGTAGGCTTTTCATTGTGACTCATAGTCATAGGTAAAGTTTGGCTTGCAGCCTGAGCCTGTGCAGCGACAATTGGATGAGTTCTTTGACATATGAGACATTTCTATAATTGGAATAAAGAACCAGAATCTATATATAAATTAAAGTCCGAAACAGAAGTATAAACTAATCTTAAATAAGTTATGATGGTAATCAGTACGCCTTAGATTAAAACTACAACAATTAATCTGTCTTAAAAATGTATGAAAATCAGATATAATATGTAGTATTAATATGTCAGTAACAAAGATAATGCAATACAGTGCAGTAGCAATAACACAATAGAATACCTGTAATCGAACAAAGTTAAAAATTTGAAGAAGAATTTTGTCGAGGCCTATATAAACAGTTTCCTTAAGACAGATTCGTCATCTCCTCAGTGCTTTGAGTAACATTGGACATCTGTCTCCCAGGATACAACAACAAATTATCATAGTAGTAGCACAACAATAGTGATCAATCGAACACAATCTTGCCTTCCTCTATTACCAGGAGTGTAACACCCTTAACCCGAATCCATCACTGGAACGAGATTACCAGGAGTTACCGAACAATTCACAGCTTAAAAGAGAGAGAGACAGAGAGAGAGTCATTCATTAATTTAATTATTTTTTAAAAATGCATATTAATGAATGACTCTCTCTGTCTCTCTCTCTTAAGCTGTGAATTGTTCGGTAATGCCTGGTAATCCCGTTCCGGTGACAGATTCGGGTTAAGGGTATTATAAGGAGAAATGAATTTAAAAGGAATTTTATATATTTATAATTTTGATGATATGTTTTTGAAATCTCCTAACTTGGCTTTTGTAACACCCTTTACCCGTATCCCACGACGGGATAGGGTACGAGGCATTACTAGACTTAAACACATGCATATAAACATTTTTGGGTCATAAAATTTCACTCAAATTTTAAAACTTTCAAACTTCCTTTTAACATCCCTAATATGGACCTACGAGGCCCAAATCACACTTTGGAAATAGTTCAGGAATAAATTACCCACTTTAGAAAACTTTGAAAAATTTTCAATGTAAACAGAAGCACACGCACGTATGGAAGGGCGACACGCCCGTGTGTCCTCTTAACATGGCCATGTTGAAGGCCCGTGTGGCTCACACGACCTGAACATATTGGGACACGCCCGTACAGATTTATTTTTCACGTAACACCCCTTGCCCGTACCAGAGACCGGGATTGGATACGAGGCGTCACCAGATATGAACTTGAACATTTTTAGTAAATACGGGTTATAAAATTTCATTTCAATATAAAATAGATCAAATTGCATCATAATGTCCCTATTATGGGCCTACGAAGCCTTAAACATACATTGAGAATGATCCAGGACTAAACTGAGAACTTACGAAAGTTCATAAAAATTTTCCTAGGTAAAGCCTCACACGCCCATGTGGAGGCAATGCAGACGCCCGTGTGCTTTGAGACACACCCGTGTCCCCTACACGTGTTGAATTTATGAAAATTATTTTTCATTTCGAACCTACAGGGTTTTTCACATGACTGAGCACACGCTCGTGTCCCTGGCCCGTGTCCTCCACACGGCCTAGACACTCCCGTGTGGTCACCCGTGTCCAAAAACTCGAGCATTCTATTTATGACGTCAGCATGCATTTAGGGGGACACGGCCAAGACATACGCCCGTGTCCTTCACTCATGTGTTTATTACCATGCATTCTAACTTAAAATTTAGGTGCAGGGTACACACGGCCATACCACACGCCCATAGGGGAGATTCGTGTGTCACACACGGCCTAGACACACGTCCGTGTGTCTACACGTGTGGACCTTATTAGGCTATTTTCCAAGCCTTTGGTCACCTTCTACATCACTTATACTTAAAGGTTACCAAAATACAAAGCAAGACATGATTGTACACTTACAAATAACCTTATTAAACCTCATTGCATGTAAACCTTGATTCATCGGTTTAACACAAGCTAGGTTATTTCCTTAGTTTTAAGGATTTCCCTGTCTCGTTAACACTTTTAAAATTGGCTCATTATTATAACTCATTGCCAATTATGGTCAAGCCATCCCATACAAACATAAGCATGCATAATTTTGTAGGTCATAGCCTACTTCAAAATGAGCCAATTCCCATGCCCATATACAAAAAGATAGGTATATCTTTACATGCCTTCTTTTTGGCGAATCAAATGACACATATAACAAAATAAACCAAAAAGTGTCTTTATACCAAAGCTGGACTAGTTGATAGTGTGTCGACTCTCTAACTGGCTTCCAATCTTTACGAGTCCTCGAGCTCTGTAAGACAGAGAAAAGAGAGGGATAAGCATTTACATGCTTAGTAAGTGATAAACCGTCATTTATACATATTTTTACCCCATGCTTAGCACATTTTATGGATGATTTTTCCTTAAAATTGGTGAATTCGATGCTCTTAATGCCTTAATTTCTTGTTTTATACTTAGGTGAGCATAAGAGAGCTAAAGGGACGAGAAATGGGCCAAAACAAAGAAAATGGGCCAACGTACGAGATCAACACGGCCTGGACTTCCTCACACGGATAGACCACACGACGTGTCAATTTGGCAGAATCGAAGCAAGACTCACACGGGTAGACCACACGGCCGTGCCATTCAAATAGGCTTGAACACGGCCTGAAGTAATCGCATACAGCCGTGCCAATCTAATAGGCTCAAACACGGCCTGAAGTAATTGCACACGAGCGTGTCACACGGGCGTGTCCCTGCCAAACCCAAGTTGAGTCCAATTTGGAAAAAGGCTAATTTTGAGGGCTTTTAGGCAGTCCAAAGCCTATAAATACACTCTAGAAGAGGAGAACAAAGGACACACAGGAGGGAGCAAGGAATTGCTCAAGGAAAGCTGATTGATCCATCTCAGAAGCCAGATTCACCATCAAGACTGAAAATCTTCCTTCAATTCCCCTTCAGGAGTTTTGGGTTTTTCTTTATGTTTTGTATTCATTATTCTTTTGAGATGTTTTCCCTTTTAGTTATGAACTAAATCCCCTAAATACCTAAGGGGGATGAAACCTAAGACGAATCTTGTTATTATTTTCTGAATTGTATGATAAATATTTGACTTGTTCTTAATTAAGTGTTCTTAATTCTTGTTTTGATATTCCAGGATATTGATTCAAGTTATGCTCTTATTCAGAGGAGGAATAGACCTTGTCTAAGAGTACATTTGTCATAATTAAGCGGAGTTGATTGAGTGCCTAGAGATAGGGTGACAAGATTTTACCGGATTAGGGTGAAACCTAATAAGGGGATCCATAGATCGAGTTAATGCAACCCTAGGAAGTTAATTAGAAAGAGATTTCAATTATTCAACCTAGGGTTAGACGTTGTTAGTCTCAAGAGAGATAATAATATAACTTTGGGATCTCTACGGAACAAGTTAAATGAATAAATTGTCTGATTCGGAGTCAGAATAATAAGTAAAGTCTAGGTGGATTCTTTCTTAGGTATTGTCTTAATTCAATCGTTTTCCAAAAGTAATCCCCCAATTCTATTTTCTGTGAGTTCTTAGTTTAGTTAATTAGTTAGATAAAACAAACCCTCTTATTCTTAGGCTAGATAATAAAAAGACAGTCATTACTAGTACTTTTAGTTCCTTTGGTTTCGACAATCCGGTCTTGCTAAAACTATACTACTGTTCGATAGGTATAGTTTCCTACACCGTGATAATAGTTAGTTTCAAGAACGATTAATTATAAATATTTAAAACCTGTCACAAAATAACACGATCAAGTTTTTGGCGCCGTTGCCGGGAAACAAGATATTAGGAACACTCAATTTTTATTACTTTAGCCATTTATTTTCCTTGCAAGTTAATTTAATTTAATTTAATTATTATTATTTATTAATTTACTTTTTCTTTCTCTTGGCAGGTTTTTATAGTTTATGACTAGAAGAAACCCGTCAGGACCACTACTTTTTGACGAAGAAATCAATCGCACAGTTCACAGAAACCGAAGGAAAATAAGGTGAAGCCTAAGATACATAGAGGAAAAGCAAGAGGATGATATACAAGCCACAACCGAGGAGATGGTTGAAAATCAGGAAAACCTGATACCTCCTGCGATTTTTGTTAATCTAGTAAATCAGAATCCTGCTCCACGTACTATGTATGATTATGCTAAACCTTTTTTAACAGGAACTGAATCGAGTATAATTAGACCTGCTGTAGCTGCAAATAATTTTGAACTAAAACCTAACACTATTCAAATGATACTGTAATTTGTTCAGTTTGATGGTTTGTAGGATGAGGATCCCAATACTCATTTGGAAAACTTTTTAGAACCATGTGATACATTTAAAATCAATGGTGTTTCTGATGATGCTATACGTCTTCGGTTGTTCCCCTTTTCATTGAGGAACAAAGCTAAACAGTAGTTGAGCTCATTACCACGAGGGTCAATTACTACTTGGGAACAAATGACAAAAAAGTTCTTATTAAAATATTTTCCGCTGACCAAAATGGCTAAATTATGTAATAATATCTCTTCTTTTGTGCAGATGGATTTAGAGACATTCTACGATGCATGGGAGAGATACAAGGATATTTTGCGACGATGTCCTCACCATGGGTTACCACTCTAGCTACAGGTTTAAACATTTCATAATGGCCTGAATCCTTCGACTCGACAAATGATTGACGTAGTTGCTGGCGGAACCATTAACAATAAAACGCCTGAAGCTGCCTATGAATTTATAGAGGAGATGTCACTGAATAACTATCAGTGGCAAGTCATGAGGACAAAACCAATGAAAACAGTCAATGTTTATAACGTCAACTCGGTCACCATGCTCTCTAATCAGGTAGAACTCTTGAATAAGAAAATTGATGGTTTTCCTAGTTCTTCTGAGGTTCACCCAGTAATGCAATGCAAAGTAAATGGAGGTGGATCGAGCAGTTCAGAATACTCGCCATATGGTCCAAACATAGACAATGAGCAGTTAAATTACATGGGTAACAATCCTCGATTTCAAAACAATCCTTATAGTAACACTTACAAATGCAGGTTGGAGGAACCACCCAAATTTCTCATGGGGAGGCCAAGGCAATCAGAGACCCCCTCCAGGCTTCCAACAACCACCCTACCAACAAGAGAAGAAGCCAAACCTTGAAGAGATGCTCACAAAGTTTATATCGGTGTCAGAAACTCATTTTTAGAATACCAAGACAGCACTTAAGAATCAACAAGCATCGATCCAAGGGCTTGAAACTCAGATTGGATAGCCTGCCAAGTTGATTTCTAAACGACCACAAGGTAGCTTGCCAAGCAACACAAAATCTAATCCAATGGAGCAACTCAATGCAATTACTAGTCAAGATGAGGAAAGGTTAGTCACATCTGAACCAGAACTAAGGGAAGATAATGAGATAAGCAAAGGTAAATGTGAGGTATACCACAAAGAACAGAAATCGGTAAGTATAGAATACAAACCTCGTCTACCATACCCTAATGCGACAAGGAAAGACCGCTCAGACGAACAATTTGGTAAATTCCTTACTCTTAAAAAAAATTACATATTAACTTACCATTTACTGAAGCTCTATCACAGATACCAAACGCAATGAAATTTTTAAAGGAGCTTTTAGCAAATAAGCGGAAGTTGGACGAGGCCTCGCATGTGGAGCTAAACGCAGTTTGCTCAGCTATTCTACAGAATAAGCTACCCAACAAATTAAAAGATCCAGGGAGTTTTACAATTCCTTACTTAATTGGTAGTTTAGATGTTAATAATGCATTAGCTGATTTAGGGGCTAGTATTAACGTCATGCCCTACAAAATGTTCAAACAATTAGGTCTTGGGAAACCCAAACAGACTAGGATGAGCATACAATTAGCAGATAAAACTATAAGATTTCCTAAGGGTATTATAGAAGATGTGCTAGTCAAAATAGATAAATTTATATTTCCCGTTGACTTCATTGTTCTAGACATAGAGGAGGATAACAACACTCCTTTGATTTTAGGAAGGCCCTTTTTAGCAACTGCTAAAACGATTATTGATGTTGGCACAGGTGAGCTCACACTTCGTGTAGGAGGCAAAACAATCACCCTTCAAGCTCGCAATTCTGGCAACACATCAGAAATTGAAGGTGATCGTCTAAACCATTCTACTAAAACTGACAATATGATGCAACCTACTTTGCAGGAAATGAGTCTGAAGGAAGTACATGAGCCATTCTCAAGCAATAGTAGAGGACCTATTCATGATGATTGAAGGCTACAAATCGAGGAGCTAGATAAATGGCGGACGCATAAACCAAGAACACCCGATAAACCAAACCTACGCCAGAACGAGCTCAATACCTTTCCAAATCAACTTAAGGTTGGAGACAAAATTTTATTAGAAGCCGCAGATCCTCACATTGTCACTACTAAACCGAATGAAGAAGTCCCTCTTACGGTACTTAAAATTTTCCCATTCGTATAGTCGAGGTAAGTTATCCCAAGTTCGGCACTTTTAAGGTAAACAATACTCGTCTAAAACCTTATCTTGGTGAGATTGATAGTAGGAATAAGGAGTATAAACTCCTCGAACCACCATGACCATTCAATGGAGAGGTAAGTCGAGCTTAGACTATAAATAAGCGTTTCTCGGGAGGCAACCTAAACACTAACAATATTAATTTCTTTAAATTTTAGTATTTAACATTTAACTTGCTAACGGAGATCTTGAATACAGGTTTTCCACACAGACACGACCAGGCACACAGGCGTGCTGAGGACCGTGTGGAAACAGGGCAGAAATTTTTCCCAAACATGGGTTACGATAAAACGCCACGGCCGTGTGATATGGCCATGGGCGAGCCTGGCAAAATAACACGGGCGTTCGGCACGCCCGTGCCTTAGAACCGTGGTTGAACCTGATAAAATAACACGGGCATTCGACACACCTGTGTCTAGCACCCGTGGTCGAACCTGTCAAATTAACATGGGCGTAGAGCTTCCTACACGGGCGTGGGGGAAGTGAACGAAGCCAAACATGGTCGTGTGACATGGTCGTGTGCACCCACACGCCTAAAATATACGGGCGTGGGCCGAATACCAGACGCACCCAAATTCAAAACCCGCGAATCACACAGGCTGAAATTGGGGAACACGGGCGTGTTCCCTGGCCGTGTGCCCCAAAATCTATAAATAGGCTGCACTATTCATTGTCTTCCACCCAAAATCCCTAACCCTAGCCGCTGGAAATCCACACGCCCACCCCGCCACGCCTGTGCGCCGCTTCCAGCCCCATTTTTGACGCTCATTCTCCTCTTTCTAGCATTTTTTACTCTTTTCCCTTTTATTTCACTCATTTTTCATGCTAGTTATCATGGCAATCTACATTTTATATGTTATTTTATCTTTCTATCACTCAAAATTCATTATCTAGAGTAGTTATCATCTTTTTCATGTGAAATTCTTACTCATTACATGATTTCCATGCCCTATTTGACTAGTTTAAAGTAATTATTCATGGTTAGAATAACAAACGTACTCATGCATTTTGTGTTGACATGTTTCATCCGTCAAGTATGATTGCATTCCATGAAATTCTCTGCCATTTTTATGCCATAAAATTGATTGCTTTGTTTAAGTTGTTAGTCTTAGTAGTTGTGGCTGAAATTATAATTTCTATTTTAATTTTTGTCTTCATTTTACTTTGACCATTCCTCAAGATGAAATAATGGTTTTGATTGCAGGTACAATGTCGTCTTCACGAGGAAAGAAAACCGTCGTCCCCGCTTCGAAAAGAAGGAAGAGGGCGTCATCTTCCTCGGGTCCTACCGCGAAAATTCGCCACCCTTTTCTATTGTTCCCCAGTGGGCCCCAAAAAGAACTTTACCTAATATTCCAGGCTCGACCTGTAACTGTAGGCTGCTGCATCGACTGGGTTGCAGTAGAACAAGTTCAGTTGGCTGATACTATTCGAGCCCTCCTAACCACCGACCCTTGGGAGCTTTTCTTTGGGATCATCGAGCCGACGTATCTTGAGCTTACGATGGAACTATGCTCAACGTTTCATCTTCAGACCGTAATGACAAATTACGATGATCCCGGCACGGTCTAGCTCTGTCTCGACGGTTTAGTCTGCTAGTTGAGTGTACCTGAGTTCGATATAGCTTTGGGTCTATACACAGAGGAGTTCATGGATGAGAACGACCTCGACACTCTCCATCGCCACATCCACTACTCTCCCTCGAAGTGCTGGTACGATTTAGTCCCCGATTCAGACACCTACGACCCGAGCCATTCCAAGGCATCAACTCTCTCTCCCTCATTGAGGTACCTACACGCCATCTTGGCACACACCGTGACAGGGCGGAGAGAGAGCGTTGGCATCGTCACTACCAACGACGTCTACTACTTATGGTGTATGTCGCACGGGCACGTCTTCGACCTCGCCTACTTTATCGCCTTTGCCATTCGCCACCAGACAGAGCGGCATCGGAGGGGGTCATCTCCATTGGCCCCTACGTGACTCGACTGGCACAACACTTCGGGCTCTTCAACACCGCAGCCCAAGAATCATCCTTGACCCTCATTGGCTAGATGTCTCCACAAGGCATCTCGAGCATGCTAAGCATGAGGATGATCGAAAAGCGCTGAGGAACTTACCCTCCTCAATATCGTCTCGCCCAATCTAATGAGGAAGAGGCCCCCGAGGACATTACTGATGATGTCCTTCCACAGCACGAGGACCCACCGTCTCAACCACCACGCCTTTTTCGTCCAGTTCATGCGGTGGCTTTATACGCTGACATCTCTGAGTGCCTTACACGATTTGAGCAGCAATGTTTTCAATAATTTGATCATATTTATGTGACTCTACATCAAATTTGTCAGCATTTTCACATCTCATCGCCACCCCCACCTCGCGAACCATCTAGTGATGAAGATGTTTAAAAACTTTCATTAATTATTTTATTTATGTTTTTACTTTTATTTTATCTTCAGACTCCTTTTTATTTTTCCTTACGCCTATCTTTATTAGATTTTAGAATTTTTATTTTACAATGACCAACTTCAGCTATTCCATTACGAGTAATTCTGTTTCCTTACATTTCTTAAAAAGTTCCTGATTTTGTCACAGCTATAAAAGAGCTCCTAAGCTCATCCTCACATAGGAACTAAAAACTCCACCGGGAAAGGTTCTCTACGATTGCCATGTCCTGTTCGACCATTACTGTAATGCCCCGTACCTGACACCGTCACCGGAGTCGAGCACGAGGTGTTAACGGGCTTAGTTCATTAATTAAACAACTCAAACAATTTATTTAAGAAATTCTAGACAAGCTGGCTAACTGCATCATAGTCGCTTAAAAATTCATATCTCGAGTTCCGAAACTCAAAATACAATTCCATAAATTTTCCCTGAAAATAGACTCATATATATATTTACTAATTTTTTTCTAGAATTTTTGGTTGGTCCAATTAGTACAGTTTATTAGTTAAAGTCTCCCCTATTTCAGAGTACTACTGCTCTAAACTCTTTGTATTACGAATCAGATATCTCCCTGTAAAGATTTTCAATGACTATGCCTTTTGTTTTTATTAAAACTAGACACTATAAGGAACCTGTACATATAAAGCATAACTTCTAATTATTTTTTTACAATTTTTGGTGAATTTCCAAAGTCATAATAGGGTATTCAAAAATTGCTTTGGCCCTGTTTCACAAAACTTTAAATATCTTATAAAATAAAACTCTTTTACCTATTTTGTTTCTTCCACATGAAAATAGATTCATTAGGATTAAATAACATATTTTATTCATCATCTAATTCTATTTCTACTATTTTTAGTTATTTTTCCAATTCACGTCACTGCTGCTGTGTGATTCTGTTTTATAACCAATTTCACCATTTTATGGTTTTCCATGGACTAAGTAACACATTAAACATACATGACATCAAATATGATCTAGATTGGCCATTCCAATGGCTAATCATTTCCAAACTTTTTCTTACCAAACCATAACCATATCATAAGATTATTTACCCAAAGTGAGTATAGTGCTACACATGCCACACTCAAAATATACAAGCCATTTTACCAATTTAGGTCTTCGGATAGTGTGAGCGAGCCTTCGACCTATTCCGATTCTCAAGCCGGCTTGTCAAAACTACAATGAATGAAAAGGAAGGAGTAAGCATAAATGCTTAGTAAGTTCACATGCAAATAACAAGTAACATGATCATGCAATCCAACATAAACATCATTAAGACACTCATGTCATAAGAATACTTACTATCTTACCACAATTTTGTCTTACCAAATTCTCAACCAAGGATTAAACTCATACCTGTCCATTTTAACTTCTTCAACACATTCATTGTCAATCACTTTCGTTTTAAGTACTCTCCCTATTCTCTTAGGATTCTCCCGTTGAACACATCGGAATATAATTTCGGATACGCGGATAGTGTGCACGTAAGTGCTATACTCATAGCTAAACAAGCTCAATAGCTTTTGAAATCTATGTAGCCAAGCTACCATGTAAGCTGCCCATAAACGAACTCGGACTCAACTCAACGAGCTCGGGCGTTCGCATCCATAAGTGAACTCGGACTCAACTCAACGAGCTCGGATGCCTAGTTACATCTCACGAACTCGGACTCAACTTAACGAGTTCGGAACTCAACCATCCTAGTGACATGTCACTTGTACCCTAATCTATTCCCAAGGTTCAAATGGGATTCTTCTCAATTACACATTTTGATCGCCTTCTTCAAAATGTAGAAATCGATACTTGCTAGCATCTCATACTTATCAAGTTGTTCACATAATTTGCATATTACCAAATAATAATTCACCAAACATAATATTTCATGATAATAAATATCATATCATATAAATAACATTAAATCACTTAAAATAAAAATTATGTTACCTTATTTACACATGAACTTACCTCGATACAAAATATTAGCAATCGAGCCTATTCCTCGTAAACTTTGTTTTTCCCTCGATCACGACTTGAATCTTGTTTCTCTTGATCTATAATACCAAATTAATTTATTTAATACATACATTCATCAAAACAGCCCTTAAATATTTAACTTTGGCAAAATTACCATTTTGCCCCTAAACTTTCACATATTTACACTTTTGCCCCAAGGCTCGTAAATTAAACCTCATCCTATTTTCTTATGTTTTATGGCATGCTGATAATTTTTCCCTTCTATAGCAACATCAAATTCACACTCTAACATGTACTTATGAATATAAGGTATTTTTACCGATTAAGCCCTTTTACTCGTTTTCACTTAAAACCGAGTAGCACAAGTTGTCTAGCATAATTTAAAACATAAAACACCAAAATACACAAATTTCACCCATGGGTATTTTCCAAATATGAACTCTAGGTTGAATTATTGCTAGCATAAGCTAAATCAAGTTACCGGGACTCCAAAAACGTAAAGAACATTAAAAACGAGGCTTGAAATCACTTACTATGGAGCTTGGAAGCTTGAAACAAACCCTAGCTATGGAGAACCCTTGAAATTTCATCCTAATGAAGAAGATGGACATATTTTGCCATCTTTTTCCTTTTTTTAATCTTTTAATTACCAAATGACTAAAATACCCTTCATTACTAAACTTTCAAAATTTCCATCCATGTCCAATTTTTGTCCAAAACTTAAAAATTGGTCAAAATTTTATTTAAGACCTCCTAATTAAAATTCCAAAGAAATTTCATACTAAAAACTTCTAGAATGCAAGTTTTGCAAATTATTCGATTTAGTCCCTAATTTCAACTTAAGCACTTTATGCATAGAATTTTTTCACAAAATTTTCATACAATCATGCAATCATATCATAGACCTCAAAATAATCATAAAATAATTATTTATCTCTCGAATTTGTGGTCCCAAAACCACTATTTCGTTTAGGCCCTAATTCGGGATATTACAACTCTCCTCCCCTTTAAGGATTTTCGTCCTTAAAAATCTTACCGGTAAACAGGTGTGGGTATTGATTTCTCATAGTTTCCTCATGTTCCCACGTAGTCTCTTCTACCCCCGTGCTTTTGCCACAATACTTTCACGAGAGCGATACTTTTGTTTCTTAGTCATTTGACCTCTCGAGCTGAAATTTTAACCGGTTCTTCTTCGTAAGTCATATCCGGTCGTAGCTCGATTTCTGTCGGTGAAATTATATGTGAAGGATCCGAACGATACCGACGTAGCATAGATACGTGGAACACATCATGCATCTTCTGTAATTCAGATGGCAATGCTAACCGATAAGCTACTGGTCCAACTTTTTCAATTATTTCATACGGTCCAATAAAACGCAGACTTAGCTTGCCCTTCCGTCCAAATCTAAGAACTTTCTTCCATGGATACACTTTTAAAAATACCTTATCACCAACTTGAAACTCGATTTCCTTTCGTTTCAAATCCGTATAAGATTTCTGTCTATCCGAAGCAGCTTTCAAACAATCTCGAATCGCTTTCACTTTTTTTTTCGGTTTCTTTTATTAGATCAACTCTATAAATTTGATTTTCCTTGAGTTCAGTCCAATACGATGGTGTCCTACATTTATGACCATACAATACTTCATAAGGTGCCATCTTCAAACTCGTCTGATAACTATTATTATAAGCAAATTCTACCAACGGTAAGTATCTTTCTGAACTAACTTGAAATTCCAATACACAACATCTGAGCATGTCTTCAAGAATTTGAATCACTCTCTCTGATTGTCCATCAGTTTGTGGATGAAAGGCAGTGCTGAAATTTAACTTCGTACCTAATGCCTCTTACAACTTTTGCCAAAACCGTGAAGTAAATCTCGGATCTCTATCCGAAATGATTGAAAAAGGTATTTCGTGAAGTATAACAATCTCACTGATATACAATTCAGCCAACTTATTAAGAGAATAATCCGTATGTACCGGAATAAAATGAGCCGATTTAGTTAGTCTGTCAACTATTACCCAGATGGCATCTTTCTTCCCCGGAGTTAACGGTAACCCTGATACAAAATCTATAGTAATCCGATCCCATTTCCATTCATGAACCATGATAAGCTGGAGTAATCCCGAAGGTACTTGGTGTTCAGCTTTCACTTGTTGACAAACTAAGCACTTTGATACAAACTCGGAGATATCTCTTTTCATTCCATTCCACCAATACATTTTCTTCAAGTCATTATACATTTTCGTACTACCCGGGTGAACCGCCAAACAACCATTATGTGCTTCATGCAAAATCTTTTGAATCAACTCATCATTTTTCGATACACAAATCCGATTTTTAAACATCAAGCAACCATCAGAACCGATTCTGAAATCTGACCCCGTATCAGCTGCACACTGTTTTCTCTTGGCTTGCAAATCTTCATCGCTTTTCTGAGCTTCACAAAGTTCTTGTAAAAACATCAGTCTTGCTCTTAACTCTGCTAAAATCGAACCATCATCTGATACCTTTAACTGAGTATTCATAACTCTCAAAGCAAATAGCAACTTTCTGCTCAAAGCATCGGCAACCACATTCGCTTTTCCCGGATGGTAATCAATAACAAGCTCGTAATCTTTCAATAACTCCAACCATCTTCGCTGTCTCAAATTCAAATCTTTTTGTGACATCAAGTACTTAAGACTTTTATGGTCGGTATATACTCGACATTTTTCACCATACAGATAATGTCGCCAAATCTTCAAAGCAAATACTATAGCAGCCAATTCCAAATCATGAGTCGGATAATTTCTTTCGGGAGATTTTAACTGCCTCGAAGCATAAGCCACCACTTTTCCTTCTTGCATAAGTACACATCCTAAGCCATTTTGAGAGGCATCACTATACACCACAAATTCTTTACCTGATTCGGGTTGTACTAACACTAGTGCTTTAGTTAATAACTTTTTCAATTCTTCAAAACTCTATTGACATTCTTCCGTCCATTCAAATTTAACATCCTTTCGAAGTAGTCTAGTCATAGGAGCAGCAATTATAGAAAATCCATTTACAAACCGCTGATAATACCCAGCTAGCCCCAAGAAACTTCTAACCTCGGTTAGATTTTTTGGTGGTTTCCAATCAACAATGGCCGAAATTTTACTAGCATCAATCCGTATACCATCACCTGAAACAATATGACCCAAAAATCCAACTTTCCGAAGCCAAAATTCACTTTTACTAAACTTGGCATATAACTGTTTATTTCTCAAAGTTTGCAAAACTATCTTCAAATGCTCGGCATGCGCTGTCCCATCTTTTGAATAAATTAAGATTTCATCTATAAATACCACAACAAATTTGTTCAAGTATGGCCGAAATATGCGATTCATCAAATCCATAAACACAACAGGAGCATTTGTTAATCCGAATGGCATGTCCAAAAATTCATAATGACCGTACCTTGTTCTAAAAGCAGTTTTAGGCACATTTGACTCTTTTACTCGCAGCTGGTAGTACCTAGATCTCAAGTCAATCTTTGAAAACCATGTCGTTCCTTTCAGCTGATCAAACAAATCATCAATTCTTGGCAACAGATACTTGTTCTTGATTTTCACCTTGTTTAATTGCCGATAGTCAACACACAATCTCATAGAACCATCATTTTTTTCACAAATAATACGGGAGCACCCCAAGGTGAAAACCTCAGTCTCACAAAGCCTTTGTCAATCATTTCTTGCAATTATGACTTTAATTCCTTCAACTCTGCTGGTGCCATTCTATATGGAGCAATCGAGATCGGATTTGTTCCCGGTATCAACTCAATACCAAATTCTACTTCCTTGACTGGAGGCAAACCCGACAACTCTTCTGAAAATACATCCGCGAACTCACACACAATCGGCACTGATTCAACTTTCTTTTCAATTTCTTTTGTATTAACTACATACGCCAAATAAGCTTCATAACCCTTCCTCAAATATCTTTGAGCCGACATTGAAGAAATCACACTAGATAGTGCCTCTGATTTGCCTGGTTCAACCAGTAGAATTTCACCACTTTCACACTTTAATTCTATAACCTTTTTTTTTGCAATTTACTATAGCATCATGCAATGTCAACCAATCCATACCCAAAATAACATCAAATTCATCAAACGACAACAACATCAAGTCAGCCGAAAAGTAATGACCCCGAATCATTAAAGGACATTTCTTGCATACTTTATCAACTATCACACATTTGCCAAATGGATTCGACACTCTAATCATAAATTTTGTGTACTCAACAGGTATATTCATACTAGACACCAATTTCATGCACACATATGAATGAGTAGAACCGGGATCAATCAAAGCAGTAACATTAACATCATAAAGAGAAAATATACCAGTAATCACATCAGGTGATGAAGCATCTTCATGTGCCTTTATGGCATAAGTTCTAGCTGGAGCCTTTGCTTCAAGTTTAGCTGCTGAATCTCTGACTACATTCTTGCTGTTTGCTTCATTTCCAGCTTTTCTCGAATATCTTCCCCTCGAGTCTGCACCATTAACTTTTATGCTCTGAAATTTTTCTTTCTCAACTCTCTCTGGGTAATCTCTAATAAAATGATCCGGAGAACCACACCGAAAACATTCATTCGCTCTACATGGGCCAAAATGATTTCTACCACACCGCTGGCACTCAAGCTTAACAAATCTCGTATTTTCCATACTAGCCGCAGAAGTAGTCTGAGATTTAAGATCCATATTTTGTTCCTTAGAATTTCCATATGATTGTCCGGCTGAAACCTGAAAATGAGGATTCATATTTCTAGATTTCTAGATTGCTGTGAGAATGAACTGCTCGTCGATCTTTTCTTCCAACTTCTAGTCTCAGCCTCTACTTTTTTCTTCTCTTTAAGTAGGTCTTCAGTCTTGCAAGCTCGATCAAAAAGTACTACCATTTCTTTTAATTCAAGAATCCCAACAAATACTTTGATGTCTTCATTAAGTCCGTCTTCAAATCGTCTGCACATTTTAGCCTCTGTAGGAACATATTCTCTAGCATACTTACTCAACCTGACGAACTCCCTTTTGTATTCAGTAATTGTTATATTGCCCTGCTTCAACTCAAGAAACTCTTTACGCTTCTGATCAACAAATCTTTCACTGATGTATTTCTTCCGAAATTCTTCTTGAAAGAATTCCCAAGTCACCTTCTCTTTCGGCACCACTAAAATCAATGTCTTCCACCAATGATAGGCTGAACCCCTCAACAATGATATAGCAAATTTCAAGCATTCCTCAGGTGTACAAGACAATTCATCAAATACCCGAATAGAATTCTCAAGCCAAAACTCTGCTTTCTCGGCATCATTATCAACATTTGCCCTGAATTCTTCGGCCCCTTGCTTGCGAATTTTGTCAACTGGAGTTCTGTGAAATTTCATCAGATCCATACCTTGAGGTATTGGGGGTACAGGTTGAGGAATCAGGGGAGATGGGGCAGGTTGTGCATTCAGGTTCGTACGAACGAACTCTGTATACCAAGCATTCATCATTTGGAGAAAGGCTTCCCGAGCCCCTTCTCCTCCTCCTTGACCAACAGTAGAAGGTGGATTTTCAGTCAGCACCACCCCTTCAGCCGGAGCTGGTGCATTACTCTCTACATCATCAACCACAGCTGGATTTGGATCTATTTACTATAAAAAAAATCATTTAAAAGGTCAAAAGTCGTCACACTATCACAATATATATTCGGCATGGCATGTATAGCAAAACCCGTACATACAACACGTTAGTCCGAGAATCAACTAAACCTGGTCTGATACCACCAAATGTAATGACCCGTACCCGAAACCGTCACCGGAGTTGAGCACGAGGTGTTAACGGGCTTAATTCATTAATTAAACAACTCAAACAATTTATTTTAGAAATTCCAAACAAGCTGGCTAACTGCGTCACAATCGCTTAAAAATTCATATCTCGAGTTCCGAAACTCAAAATCCAATTCCATAAATTTTTCCTGAAAATATACTCATATTTCTATTTACTAATTTTTTTTCTAGAATTTTTGGTTGGGCCAATTAGTACAGTTTATTAGTTAAATTCTCCCCTATTTCAAGGTACGACTGCTCTGACCTTTGTGTGTTCTGAATCAGATATCTCCCTGTACAGAGTTTCAATAACTATTCCATTTGTTTTTATTAAAACTAGACTCTATAAGGAACCTGTAAATATAAAGCATAACTTCTAATTATTTTTTTACAGTTTTTAGTGAATTTCCAAAGTCAGAACAGGGGATTCAGAAATTGCTCTGGCCCTATTTCACAAAAATTTAAATATCTTATAAAATACAACTCTTTTACCTATTTTATTTCTTCCAAATGAAAATAGGTTCATTAGGATTCAATTACATATTTTATTCATCATCTAATTCTATTTCTACTATTTTTAGTAATTTTTCCAATTCACGTCACTGCTGCTGTGTGATTCTGTGTTATAACCAATTTCACCATTTTATGGTTTTCCATGGACTAAGTAAGACATTAAACATACATGACATCAAATATGATCTAGATTGGCCATTCCAATGGCTAATCATTTCCAAACCTTTTCTTACCAAACCATAACCATATCATAAGATTATTTACACAAAGTGAGTATAGTGCTATACATGCCACACTCAAAATATACAAGCCATTTTACCAATTTAGGTCTTCGGATAGTGTGAGCGAGCCTTCGACCTATCCCGATTTTCAAGTTGGCTTGTCAAAACTACAATGAATGAAAAGGAGAGAGTAAGCATAAATTCTTAGTAAGTTCACATGCAAATAACAAGTAACATGATCATGCAATCCAACATAAACATCATTAAGACACTCATGTCATAAGAATACTTACTATCTTACCACAATTTTGTCTTACCAAATTCTCAACCAAGGATTAAACTCATACCTATCCATTTTCACTTCTTCAACACATTCATCGTCAATCACTTTCGTTTTAAGTACTCTCCCTATTCTCTTAGGATTCTCCCGTTGAACACATCGAAATATAATTTCGGATACGCGGATAGTGTGCACGTAAGTGCTATACTCATAGCTAAACAAGCTCAATAGCTTTTGAAATCTATGTAGCCAAGCTACCATGTAACCCGCCCATAAACGAACTCGGACTCAACTCAACGAGTTCGGGCGTTCGCATCCATAAGTGATCTCGGACTCAACTCAACGAGCTCGGATGCCTAGTTATATCTCACGAACTCGGATTCAACTCAACGAGTTCGGAACTCAATCATCCTAGTGACATGTCACTTGTACCCTAATCTATTCCCAAGGTTCAAATGAGATTCTTCTCAATTATATATTTTGATCGCCTTCTTCGAAATGTAGAAACCGATACTTGCTAGAATCTCATACTTATCAAGTTGTTCACATAATTTGCATATTACCAAATAATAATTCACAAAGCATAATATTTCATGATAATAAGTATCATATCATATAAATAACATTAAATTACTTAAAATAAAAATTATGTTACCTTATTTACACATGAACTTACCTCGATACAAAATATTACCAATCGAGCCTATTCGTCGTAAACTTTGTTTTTCCCTCGATCACGACTTGAATCTTGTTTCTCTTGATCTATAATACCAAATTAATTTATTTAATACATACATTCATCAAAACAGCCCTTAGTACGAACTTTGGCAAAATTACCATTTTGCCCCTAAACTTTCACATATTTACACTTTTTCCCCAAGGCTCGTAAATTAAACCTCATCCTATTTTCTTATGTTTTATGGCATACTGATAATTTTTCCCTTCTATAGCAACATCAAATTCACACTCTAACATGTACTTATGAATATTAGGTATTTTTACTGATTAAGCCATTTTATTCGTTTTCACTTAAAACCGAGTAGCACAAGTTGTCTAGCATAATTTAAAACCTCATATTCTATCATAAAACACCAAAATACACAAATTTCACCTATGGGTATTTTTCCAAATATGAACTCTAGGTCAAATTATTGCTAGCATAAGCTAAATCAAGTTACCGGGACTCCAAAAACGTAAAGAACATTAAAAACGGGGCTTGGAATCACTTACTATGGAGCTTGGAAGCTTGAAAAATATCCTAGCTATGGAGAACCCTTGAAATTTCATCCTAATGAAGAAGATGGACATATTTTGCCATCTTTTTCCTTTTTTTAATCTTTTAATTACCAAATGACTAAAATACCCTTCATTACTAAACTTTCAAAATTTCCATCCATGTCCAATTTTTGTCCAAAACTTAGAAATTGGTCAAATTTCTATTTAAAACCTCCTAATTAATATTCCAAAGAAATTTCATACTAAAAACTTCTAGAATACAAGTTTTGCAAATTATTCGATTTAGTCCCTAATTTCAACTTAAGCACTTTATGCATAGAATTTTTTCACGAAATTTTCACACAATCATGCAATCATATCATAGACCTCAAAATAATCATAAAATAATTATTTCTCTCTCGAATTTGTGGTCTCAAAACCACTATTCCGATTAGGCCCTAATTCGGGATATTACAACGACTATAGCTACAAACAGATATAATATTCTTTTGGCACAAGACTTATGGACTAATGAACCTCTACCACCACCGGAGTATCCTCCTCCACTCTCACGCCATTTTTTTCTCCAAAAACTCCAGTTCAAGGAATTCATTCATTATTCAAGAAGTTTCACTTCTCTCCTTATCTTATGATCATAAATTACTCATATCACTATTAGAATGAATTTTCATTAACTCATGATTTTTATTGATCCTGAATTAAAAAATAGGCATTTATGCATTGATTGTTTATACTTTAAGACATTAGGGAATCAAGCATGATAAGTTGATTTTTGAAGAATTAAAAACTTCTAGGTTGTTTCTCTAAGTCTAAGTATTATCTTGAGTTGAAATTCACAAGTTTAAACATCAAAAAGCCATAATTTTTGTGAGATTTTGAGCCTTCAAGAGCATCTATTATTTCTTTCATGCTCACTTTCATTATGAGTGCGCCAATATTCAACTGTTATTCTAGAACTTGCTTGATTTTGCATGTCAAGACCACACTATTTGATTTGATATGTCAAGATGATAGAGACACTTAGGATTAACCCACTCATGCCATGAAAAGCCTACCTTCACAATTAACCCTTAGTGAACCCCTTTGAGCCTAACAACCCATTCATTGATTTACCCTCAATATTAACCCATAACTCATTATTGTTGAAATCCCCTAAATTAATTTGATCCCTATTTTTGTCGAGATTTGAGTTGGAATAATTGTTTAGCTATGTTTTATTTTATTTTGTATTTGACTTGTTCTTAAAAAAAAATACTTGCATACTTATTAATAGTAATTCGCCATTTTTGAGCTTGAGTGTAAATTCCACATTCTGAGAAGAAGCTCACTTGTAATCAACTGATGACCAGTCATTTTTCTAGTTAGGCAATTTTTCAATTCAATCTTGATTCTAACCCTTTATTCCAGCTTGTGACCACACCCTTTAACCAAAGCCACGTTACAACCCTCTAAAGACCTTTTGATTGATGTTTCATCTCAATTTATAGTGGTGGAGATTTGATTTTCATGCAAGCCTATGGTAATGACTTTTCACTATTGACTATTGAGTGCTTCATTAATTGTCCTTAAACACCTCGAGTGATTTGAGTGAATCTTTAGTGAGGATGTGAAACTATGTGATATTTTGAATCAAAGGTAATTACTTAGATGAGGGGAGACACCTATGTTTTCATGATAAAATGCTTAACTTGGAATGTTTGAAACTTTGATGTTCTTTTAGTCAAATTTTCAATGTTTGATTACCTATGGATTATTTAGAGATATTATCGATCGAAATTATAAGTTGAGAAGAATTTATTTTAATTATGAAATGAGGATTTTGCTTGAGGACAAGCAAATGCTTAAGTGTGGGGGTATTTGATAAACCGTCATTTATACATATTTTTACCCCATGCTTAGCACATTTTATGGATTATTTTTCCTTAGAATGTGTGAATTTGATGCTCCTAATGCCTTAATTTCATGTTTTATACTTAGGTGAGCATAGGAGAGCTAAAGGAACGAGAAATGGGCCAAAATGGAGAAAATGGGTCAATGAACGAGATCAACACGGCCTGAACTTCCTCACACGGGCAGACCACACGACTGTGTCAATTTGGCAGAATCGAGACACGACTCACACGGGGTAGACCATATGGCTGTGCCATTCAAACAGGCTCAAACACGGCCTAAAGTAATCGCACACGACCGTACCATTCTAACAGGCTCGAACACGGCCTGAAGCAATCGCACACGGGCGTGTCACACGGGCATGTCCCTGCCGAACCCAAGTTGAGTCCAATTTGGAAAAGGCTAATTTTGAGGGCTCTTAGGCATTCCAAAGCCTATAAATACACCCTAAAAGAGGAGAACAAAGGACACACAGGAGGGAGAAAGGAATTTCTCAAGGAAAGTTGATTGATCCATCTCAGAAGTCGGATTCACCATCAAGATTGAAGATCTCTCTTCAATTCCCCTTCAGGAGTTTTGGTTTTCTTTATGTTTTGTATTCATTATTCTTTTGAGATGTTTTTCCTTTTAGTTATGAACTAAATCCCCTAAATACCTAAGGGGGATGAAACCTAAGACGAATCTTGTTATTATTTTCTGAATTGTATGATAAATATTTGACTTGTTCTTAATTATGTGTTCTTAATTCTTGTTTTGATATTCTAGGATATTGATTCAAGTTACACTCTTATTCAGAGGAGGAATAGACCCTGTCTAAGAGTACATTTGTCATAATTAAGCGGAGTTGATTGCGCGCCTAGAGATAGGGTGAAAAGATTTTGCCAGATTTGGGTGAAACCTAATAAGGGGATCCATAGATTGAGTTAAAGTTAATTAGAAAGAGATTTCAACTATTCAACCTAGGGTTAGACGTTGTTAGTCTCAAGAGAGATAATAATAAAACTTAAGGATCTCTACGGAACAAGTTAAATGAATAAATCATCCGATTCGGAGTCAGAATAACAAGTAAACTCTAGGTGGATTCTTTCTTAGGTATTGTCTTAATTAAATCGTTTTCCAAAAGTAATCCCCCAATTCTATTTTCTGTGAGTTCTTAGTTTAGTTAATTAGTTAGTTAAAACAAACCCCTTTATTCTTAGGCTAGATAATAAAAAGACAGTCATTACTAGTACTTTTAGTTCTTTTGGGTTTGACAATCCGATCTTGCTAAAACTATACTACTGTTCGATAGGTACACTTGCCTATATCGTGATATAGTTAGTTTCAAGAACGATTAATTATAAATATTTAAAACCTGTCACAAAATAACACGACCAGTAAGCCTGAAGAACTGGAAAGTAAACTTACCGAGTAATTAGCATAGAACCATATTAAGCAAATAAACCAACAAGAATGAAATGGTTTCCCTATCATATGCATCCAATCAACAAGTTAGCCACAATAATAATGCACCATGTAATTTGTCTTAGATGAAATCATCATTCATCATTTCATTTATATACATCATATTAATCCCGTTGAGTTTCTAGGAAATCCTGATAGATTATCCATTTACTGTCAATTCATAAGAATGATCATTTCAGGTATGCACTCCCGCGAACCTCACATTTTACGATGAGATTACCAATCCAGGCTAAATCCCCCATATCGTAAACTCATGAGGTGATGTCGGAATTACCAATCCAGGCCAAATCCCTTATAGCGGCAAACACCCTTAATGAGCTCGGATCTGAATTACCAGTCCAGGCTAAATTTAGACCCTAATCGGATTACCCGTCCGGGCTAAATCTATAATGCACACATATTCTTTGGGAGGCTCGATCACTCAAGGAACACCCGTATGGGCTAGATCCTTTTTATATTTGAGATCAATGGATTACCGTCTGGGGCTAAATCCTTTCTGCAACACATACAGGATCTCAAGTTGAATGTAAACATGGTTCATCCATCGAGCTTCCTTTCAACCTCAACCGGGACATTTATCGACATGTCGTTATTAAGAATACATTTCATGTATTTTCATGGCATCATCAAATGCAATCAGACATATTATGAGTTAACTTTAAGTTATCCGAACTTACCTGGTACTCGTCTCGGTATCGTGTTTCAGTTATTCTGAAACCTTTCATTTTCCTCGATCGACCTCCAGAATTTGTTCCTCGGGGTTTATAACAATAAAAATAAATCATTAACAAATCATATTATACTTTTCAAGTCTAAATTTCACCCCTGGTCCAAATGACCATTTTGCCCCTAACCTTTCACATTTTTACAATTTAATCCCTAGGCTCGTTTAATGAAATGCGTGCAATTTCTACATTACCCAAGCCTAGCCGAATGTTCTTTCCTCTTATGGAAGCCCACAATTTTCCATTATTTCACATTTCTACTTCACATTTTACACCTTTTGCAAAAAAGTCCTTTTAGGGGTTTTTCATGAAAATCACCTAGGAAAAGATGTTTAACACACATCCAACTTCCATATTTCTCCATAAACCATCAAAATACAAGTAACTCATGCACGCGTAAATCTCTAAACATGAACCCTAGCATGAAATATGAGTATAAATAGAGAGAGTAAGCTATCCGGATTTTAAAAACAGGAAGAGCATTAAAAACGGGGCCTGGGAGCACTTACTATTAAGCTTGAAAATGTTGAAAACCCTAGTTATGGAGACTTGAGAGTTTTGGCTGGACAAGGAAGAAGAATGACTGATTTTTGCCTTCTTTTTCCCATTTTATTTCTTTAAATTGCCAAATGACCAAAATGCCTTTAAGCCATTTCTTTAAGATTTCATCCATACAAGCCCATTTTTGTCCAAAAACTTAGAAATTGGGAAAATTGCTCTTCAAAACCTTCTAATTTATAATCTAAAGAAATTTCATACAAATTGCTTCTAGAATCCAAGTTTTGAAATTTATTCAATTTGGTCCTTATTTTCCAATTAGACACCTTACTTATAGAATTCCTTCATGAAACTTTATCACATGCATATTCTCATATTCTAGACCTCACAATAATCATAAAATAAATATTTTGATGTCAAATTTGTGGTCCTGAAACCACTATTCCGACTAGGCCCTATTTCAGAATGTTACATTTCTCCCCCCTTTAGGACTTTCGTCCTCGAAAGTCTTACCAGTAAACAGGTTGGGATATTGGCTTCTCATGGTTTCTTCTGGCTCCCACGTAGCCTCTTCTACACCATGTCGATGTCGTAAAACCTTTACTAAAGCCATATCTTTATTTCTCAACTGTTTAACCTCACGAGCCAAAATCTTGACTGGATCCTCTCCATAAGTCATATCCGGTCTAATCTCAATTTCTGCCAGTGAAATCACCTTAGTGGGGTCTGATCGATATCGCCTGAACATGGATACATGAAACACATCATGAATCTTTTCCAATTCGGGTGGTAATGCCAAACGATAGGCTAATGGTCTAACTCTTTCAGTGATCTCATACGATCTGATAAATCGCGAACTCAATTTGCCTTTCCGGCCAAATTTCATTACCTTTTTCCATGGAGATACTATAAAGAATACTCTATCTTCAACATGGAACTCAATCTCTTTTCTTTTCAAATCATTATATGACTTTAGCCTATCTGATGCTGCTTTTAAACAGTCTCATATCACTTTAACCTTTTCTTCAGTTTCTTTGATCAGATAAATTTCGTGGATCCAACTCTCTTTAAGTTCTGTCCAATACAATGGAGTTCGACACTTTCTGCCATATAAGGCCTCATAAGGCACCATCTTCAAACTCGTTTGAAAACTGTTGTTGTAGGCAAATTCTACCAATGGAGAGTACTTTTCCCAGCTACCCTAAAATTCGAGGATGCAACATCGTAACATATCCTCAAGAATCTGAATCATCCACTCAGACTGACCATCGGTCTGTGGGTGAAAAGCTGTACTAAAACTCAATTTTGTACTCAAGGCTTCTTGTAACTTCTTCCAGAATCTCGAAGTGAACCTCGGATCTCTATCTGAAATAATCGACAGCGGCACCTCGTGTAATCTCACAATTTCAGATATATACAAGTCGGCCAATCTATTAAGAGAGTAATCTATTCTTACCAGAATGAAATGAGCCGATTTTGTCAACTTATCCACCACAACCCATATAGCATCTTTCTTTTTCGGGGTTAATGGCAATCTTGTCATGAAATCCATAGTAACTTTGTCCCACTTCCATTCGAGGACCATCACAGGCTGTAACAAACCTGAAGGTACTTGACGTTTAGCTTTGACTTGTTGACATATCAAGCATTTCGATACAAATTTGGAAATGTCTCTTTTCATGCCATTCCACCAGTACATTTTCTTCAAATCATTGTACATCTTGGTACTTCCTGGATGAATAGACAAACGGCTATCATGTGCTTCTTGCAAGATTTTCCGAATAAGCTCATCTTCTTTGGGCATGCAAACTCTATCTCTGAACATCAACATCCATCAGGACCGATCTGAAAATTTGATTCAATGCCTGACTCACATTGAGTTCTTTTAGCTTGTAGGTCACTATCATTAGTTTGAGCATTATAAATTTCCTGCAGAAATGTCAGCCTAGCCTCTAGCTCTGCCAAAACTGAACCATTATCAAGCAATGCTAATCGAGCGTCCATGGCTCTCAGTGCAAACAAGGATTTTCTACTTAACGCGTCGGTGACCACATTTGCTTTTCCTGGGTGATAGTCAATGATTAGCTCATAATCTTTAATTAATTCTAACCATCTCCGCTATCTCAGATTCAATTCTTTTTGAGTCATCAAATACTTCAAACTCTTATGGTTTGTGAATATACGACAAGTTTCATCATATAAATAATGTCTCCAAATTTTCAAGGCAAAAACAATGGCGGCAAGCTCTAAGTCGTGCGTCGGATAGTTCTTCTCGTGTGGCTTCAACTGTCGTGAAGCATAGGCTATCACCTTGCCATCTTGCATAAGTACACAACCCAGTCTATTCAAGGATACATCACAGTAGACCACAAACTCTTTTCCCGGCTCAAGTAATACTAAAATAGGAGTTTTAGTCAACAATGCCTTTAACCTCTCAAAACTCTGCTGACAGTTTTCTGTCCATTCAAACTTAACGTCTTTCTGTAGTAACCTCATCATTGGAGTCGCTATCATGGAGAATCCTTTCAAAAATCTTCGGTAGTAACTGGCTAAGCCCAAAAAGCTTCTAACCTCAGTTACATTTTTAGGCGGTTTCCATTCAACAATAGTAAATATCTTACTTGGATAACTCAGATGCCTTTACCCGAAACAATATGACCCAAAAACCCAACTTCTTGGAGCCAAAACTCACTCTTGCTAAACTTAGCATACAGTGTTTTTCCCGTAAGGTTTGCAACACAGTTTTCAGATGCTTCGCATGCTCTGTCTCATCTTTGGAATAAATCAAAATGTTGTCAATAAACACAACGAAAAAATTATCCAAGTATGGCCGAAAGACTCTATTCATTAGGTCCGTGAATACAGCCGGTGCATTTGTTAACCCAAATGGGCATGACAAGAAATTCATAGTGGCCATACCTCATTCTAAAAGCTGTCTTAGGTACATCCGATTCTTTAACTTGCAACTGATAATAGCCGGACCTGAAGTCTATCTTAGAGAATATGATGGCTCCTCTCAACTGGTCGAACAAATCATCGATCCTTGGCAAAGGATACTTATTCTTGATAGTCACCTTGTTCAGTTGCCGATAATCTATACATAGCCTAATTGAACCATCTTTCTTCTTTACAAACAATACGGGAGCACCCCAAGGTGAAAAGCCTGGCCTTGCAAAACCTTTATCCGTCAGCTCTTGCAACTATGCTTTTAACTCTTTCAACTCGGTTCGCGCCATCCGGTACGGAGCAATAGAAATGGGAGCTGTTCCTGGCATTAGTTCAATATCAAACTCTATCTCTCTTTCAAGAGGTAACCCGGGTAATTCTTCCAGGAACACATAGGGATATTCACATACTATTGGCACAGACTCAATCTTCAACTCCGTTTCCTTAGTGTTCAATACAAAAGCAAGGTAGACTTCATACCCTTTTCTCATATATCTCTGAGCAACCATCGCTGTGATTACAACTGGCGATGTACTTAATTCTCTTGAATCAACCCATAAAATCTCACCATCTGGGCATTTCAATTCAATATACTTGCTACCACAGTTTACAATTACATCATGCAGGGCTAACCAATTCTTACAGACTTTATTAACCAGAACTGATTTTCCTAATGGGTTCAACACTCTAATAATAAAATCTGTAGGTTCAATGGGTATGTTCATACTAGACACCAATCTCATGCAAATGTATGAATGCGTCAACCTTGGATCAATTAAGGCAACAACACATGTATTAAAAAGAGAAAAATTACCCGTGATGACGTCAGGAGCAAAGGCTTCCCCTCGAGCGCGTATTGCATACATTCTTACCGAGGCTCGAGCCTTTGATTTTACAGCATTTTTAGCCGCAACTCCACTGCCACTAGCACTTCCAGGATATCTCGGAGGTCTACTTCGTGCAATGGGAGCACTCAACTTTGGGGCTACTTCCACTTCTTTTTCATTTTGCTCTGGGTAGTTCCTGAAGAAGTGATCAAGAGAACCACATCTGAAACATGCACCGCTCTTCATTCGGCACTTTCCGGAGTGAAATTTATTATAGCTTTTACACTTTAGCTTTTGGTCATCTACACTCCCCACACTAGTCACCATCGGGGAGGAAGACTTCTAATTACGTCGCTTGGAGCCTCTCGCTCTACCCGAATACCCTACCACTAAAGTGGAGCATTCATGTTGACTCTTTGATTTTTTTGTGGGAAACGAGAGCGTCTTATCGCTGGATCTCTTTCCCGAAACTCGAGCATTTCTCTTTGCTTGCTTTTTTTCATTATTGAGCTCTTCGGCCTTCTTGGCCCGATCAACTAATGCTTCGAACTCCTGTATTTCAAGAATCTCAATCAACAACTTGATTTCCTCATTCAAACCTTCCTCGAAGCATTTACACATTTCTAACTCAGTTTGAACCCATTCAGTTGCATACTGACTTAGCCTTACAAACTCCCTTTCGTATTCTACTACAGTCTTATTTCCTTATTTGAGTTCTAGGAACTCCTTTCGCTTCGAGTCTAAGAACCTTTGACTGATGTATTTCTTCCTAAACTCTGCTTGGAAAAATTCCCAAGTGAGGTTTTCCTTTGGCACCACTGAAGATATTGTCTTCCACCAGTGGTATGCAGTATCCTTCAAGAGAGTCACGGCACACTTTAAGCATTCCTCAGGTGTGCATGATAATTCGTCTAGTACCCATGTAGTATTCTCGAGCCAAAACTCGACTTTCTCAGCATCATCATCGATCTTAGCTCTGAATTCCTCAGCCTCATACTTTCTAAGCTTATCTACAGGGACTTTACCAATTCTTACCGGTGCCATACCTCGTGGCAATTCCTCATCAGGTTGGTTAGGGGGCAGGGGAGGTTGTGGTATGTTGGGGAGATTCCTTAAATAATCCCCAAACCATTCATCCATCATGTCAAAGAAGGCGGCTCTAGACTCTTCCTAGCCTTCAGACATAAGCCTTCTACTACTATTAGAAACAGTTCGTTGTACAAAAGATGGAGCATGGCTCTCAGTTCCCTCGGGCTCATCTTATGCTTGATTGGAAGACATTTACTATATTCAAAAACAATTTAAATAGTTAGGAGATGCCACACTATCAATGTTTGAATAATGCCATGTATAGCGAAACTCGATATTCTCTATGGTAGTCCTAGAACCGACTAAATCGTAGCTCTGATACCACTAAATGTAACACCCCTTACCAGTACCTGAGACTAGGACCGGATACAAGGCGTCACCAGATATGAACTTGAACATTTTCAAGAATACGAGTTATAAAATTTCATTCCAATATAAAATAGATCAAATTGCATCATAATGTCACTATTATGGGCCTATGAAGCCCTAAACAGACATTGAGAATGATCCGGGACTAAACTGAGAACTTACAAAAGTTCATAAAAATTTTCCTAGGTAAAGCCTCACACGCTTGTGTCCCCTACCCGTCTTGAATTTATGAAAATTATTTTTCATTTCGAACCTACAAGTGTTTTTACATGGCCGAGCACATGCCCGTGTCCTTCACACGGCCTAGACAAGCCCGTGTAGGCCCCTCGTGTCCAAAAACTCGAGCATTCTGTTTATGACATCAGTATGCATTTAGGGGCACACGACCAAGACACACGCCTGTGTGTCCTTCACCCGTATCTTTATTACCATGCATTATGACTTAAAATTTAGGTGCAAGGGACACACGACCATACCACACGACCATAGGGGCGATTCGTGTGTCACAAATGGCCTAGACACACGCCCGTGTGTCTACCCGTGTGAACCTTATTAGGCTATTTTCCAAGCCTTTAGTCACCCTTCACATCACTTATACTTAAAGGCTACCAAAATACAAAGCAAGACATGATTGTACACTTACAAATAACCTTATTAAACCTCATTACATGTAAACATCGTATCATCGGTTTAACACATCCTAGGTTATTTCCTTAGTTTTAAGGATTTCCATGTCTCGTTAACACTTTTAAAATTGGCTCATTATTATAACTCATTGCCAATTATGGTAAAGCCATCCCATGCAAACATAAGCATGCATAAATTTGTAGGTCATAGCCTACTTCAAAATGAGCCAATTCCCATGCCCATATAAAAAAAGATAGGTATATCTTTACATGGCTTCATTTTGGCGAATCAAATGACACATATAACAAAATAAACTAAAAGCCTTATACATGCCATTGAACCAAATAAAAGTGTCTTTATACCAAAGCTGGACTAGTTGATAGTGTGTTGACTCTCCAACCGTCTTCCAATCTTTACGAGTCCTCGAGCTTTGTAAGACAGGAAAAAGAGTGGGGTAAGCATTTACATGCTTAGTAAGCCCGAAGAAGTGGAAAGTAAACTTACCGAGTAATTAGCATACAACTATATTAAACAAATAAACCAACAAGAATGAAATGGTTTCCCTATCACATGCACTCAATCAACAAGTTAGCCATAATAATAATGCACCATGTAATTTGTCTTAGATGAGCTCATCATTCATCATTTCATTTACATACATCATATTAATCCTGTTGAGTTTCTAGAAAATTCCGATGGATTATCCATTTACCGTCAATTCATAAGAATGATCATTTCAGATATGCACTCCAACGAACCTAACATTTTATGGCGGGATTACCAGTCTAGGCTAAATCCCCTATATCGTAAACTCATAAGGTAACATCAGGATTACCAGTCTAGGCTAAATCCCTTATAGCGACAAACACCCTTAATGAGCTCGGATTTGAATTACCAGTCCAAGCTAAATTCAGACCCTAATCGGATTACTCGTCCGGGCTAAATCCATAATGCACACATATTCTTTGGGAGGCTCGATCACTCAAGGAACCCCCGTCTGGGCTAGATCCTTTTTATATTTGAGATCAACAGATTACCGTCCAGGCTAAATCCTTTCTACAACACATGCATGATCTCAAGTTGAATGTAAACATGGTTCATCCATTGAGATTCCTTTCAACCTCAACCGGGACATTTACCAACATGTCGTTATTAAGGATACATTTCATGTATTTTCATGCCATCATCTAATGCAATTAGACATATTATGAGTTTACTTTAATTTATCCGAACTTACCTTGTACTCGTCTCGGTATTGTGTTTCGATTATTTCGAAACCTTTCGTTTTCCTCGATCGACCTCTGAAATTTGTTCTTCGGGGTCTATAACAATAAAAATAAATCATTAACAACTCACTTATACTTTTCAAGTCTAAATTTCACCCCCAGTCCAAATGACCGTTTTGCCCCTAACCTTTCACATTTTTACAATTTAGTCCCTAGGCTCGTATAATGAAATGCATGCAATTTCTACATTACCCAAGCCTAGCCGGATGTTCTTTCCTTTTATGGCAGCCCACATTTTTCTATTATTTCACATTTCTATCTTACATTTTACACATTTTGCAAAAAGGTCCTTTTAGGGGTTTTTCATGAAAATCACCTAGGAAAAGATGTTTAACACACATCCAACTTCCATATTTCTCCATAAACCATCAAAATACAAGTAACTCATGCACGCGTAAATCTCTAAACATGAACCCTAGCATGAAATATGAGTATAAATAGAGAGAGTAAGCTACCGGGATTTTAGAAACACGAAGAACATTAAAAATGGGGCTTGGGAGCACTTACTATTGAGCTTGAAAATGTTGAAAACCCTAGATATGAAGACTTGAAAGTTTTGGCTGGACAAGGAAGAAGAATGACTGATTTTTGCCTTCTTTTTCCCATTTTATTTCATTAAATTTCCAAATGATCAAAATGCCCTTAAGCCCTTTCTTTAAGATTTCATCCATACAAGCCCATTTTTGTCCAAAAACTTAGAAATTGGGAAAATTGCTCTTCAAAACCTTCTAATTTATAATCTAAAGCAATTTCATACAAATTGCTTCTAGATCCAAGTTTTAAAATTTATTCAATTTGGTCCTTATTTTCCAATTAGACACCTTACTCATAGAATTCCTTCATGAAACTTTATCACATGCATATTCTCATATTCTAGACCTCATAATAATCATAAAATAAATGTTTTGATGTCGGATTTGTGGTCTCGAAACCACTATTTTGACTAGGCCCTATTTCAAGATGTTACCTTTCAATTCGAACCTACAAGGGTTTTCACACGACCTGGCACACGCTTGTGTCCATGGCCTGTGTCCCTCACGCGACCATGACATGCCCGTGTACAAAAACCTTAACATTCTATTTTTGACATCATCAATCCATTTAGGGGCACACACCCGTGAACTGGCCGTGTCCTCCACACGGTTGAGACACATAGCTGTGTCTCCGCTCGTATGGTTACTACTGGACATTTTATTTTGCCAAATTTAGGTGCAGGGAACACACGGCCTAACTACATGCCCAAGGGGCAGATTGTGTGTCACACACGATCTAGACACAAGCCCGTGTGTCTACCCGTGTGGATAAAAATAAGGCTATTTACCAAGCCTTTTTGTCATCCTTACTTGCAACTACCTACAAAAACATCGAACAATACCAATACCACATAAACACATGACCATATCGGCCAATACCTAGGCATCCATACATCATTTTCAAGCTATTTCCTATCATATACAACATCTCCTACTTATCAACACAAACCATGCAACAAACACATCCATGAGAATTCTCATCAAATGCATTTAATAATAATCAATATTAGCCAACATTAATAGCCTATACAAAATGAACATCACATCCATATGAGCCAACACTTATGGCTACACCAACATGACACTAAACAAAAAGACCAAGTCCCTATACATGCCACGCTCAAAACATTTAAACTAACTATACCAAAAACTTTAGGTGATAGTGTGATCAATGCCTCTGACGTCCCTTGATTCCCAAGATAGCTTGGCGGCACTATAAGAAAATGGAGAAGAGAGGAAGTAAGCATAAAGCTTATTAAGTCACAAGTAAATAATTAATATCGCTTTACCAAGTAACATCATACTCATAATGTATCATACACTTGCACAAGGTTCTCGAATGACTATAGACATAGCTTACTTATTTTCACCCTTACTATTCATATACATAACCCGAGTTCATTCTTATGAGTTTCATATAGGTACTTTTACCACTTGCAACATAATTGTAACTTTTCTCAATCATGATATAATCTTTAAATTACTCGTTAAACCAGTCAGACTAATAAATGGATACCCGATAAGCCTTATACAAAAAGGTAAGATGCCGATGCCATGTCCCAGACATGGTCTTACACTAGCTCTCATATAAATGTCGATGCCCTGTTCCAAACATGGTCTTACATTAGCTTACATACCGAGGCCGATACCATGTCCCAGACATGGTCTTACACTAACTCTCATATAAATGTCGATGCCATGTTCCAAACATGGTCTTACACTAGCTCACATAACCCTGGTATCACGGCATGGATATCCGATCTATTCCTACGGTTCAACCAAGAGTTTTACCACATCAAATCTCGTTATGCATATTCATAAAAAAATTGAAAATTTCATGCAATATCAATTATTTAATGCATAATAACAATAGAATTGTGATATTTACATGTAACTTACCTTGGCATACAAAATATGGGCAACTAGTTTGATTTAGTCCACTGGCTTGGTTTCCCCCCGATCTAAGTCCGGATTTCGTATTTCTTGATCTATAATGACAAATTTTATTTATTTAATCATCACATAAATCAAGACATTCCAAAATTCCAACTTTGGCAAAATGACTGTTTTGCCCTTAGACTTTTACAAAATTACAATTTTTCCCCTAGGCTCGTAAAATGATTTTCATCGAATTTCCATAATAACCAAGCCTAGCTGAGACTACTTGAAACCTATAGCATCTCACAATTTCAATTATTTCACACCTTTGCAACCTATTTTATAAACTTCACAAAATGATCCTTTTAGGTGTTTTCATGAAAACCACTTCACAAAAGTTGTTTATTTAACAACCATGATTCATTTTCTTCTATAAAAATTTAGCAAAAAAACATGAATACTCTCATGGCAACACCCTATACTCTCAACCATTTTGCAAAATAGTCCCTCCATTAGTTAGCTTATATTACAAGGGTTCCCAAAATACAAAAATCATCAAGAAAGATCATCAAAATCACTTACTTGTAAGGGATAGAAGTTGATGAAATTTTGAGCTCTCAAACCCCCTCTTTTTGTTGAAATTTTCGGTGGTGAAGAGAAGGAATGAAAAAGATGATAGCTAGCCTTTAGATTTATTATTTTATTATCAATTAAGTTACCTAACCTTTGACCATTCCATGAATTAAGGCTCCATGTCCAGCCACTAACATTTTATTGGTCTATTTACTCAATAAGGACCTCTACTTTAATGTTCCTTAGCTATTTGACACCTTTAGCTAGTAGAACAAAACTTTCACACTTTATGCGATTTAGTCCTTTTTCAAAATTAAGCATGCAATCACTAAAATTAATTCACCAAAAATTTCAAACACTCGTATAATCATGCTATAACACATAAAATAATAAAAAATAATTTCTCTAACCTTGGATTTTTGGTTTCGAAACCACTATTCTGACTATGCCTAAAATTAGGCTATTACGGCTTTATAAAAGGAGAGGAAATGAATGAAGAGACTTGTTGAAAAATTAATAGACATGAGTGAATAGAGACAATGAATGAAAAAAATTCTATATTAAACCAAGAGATACATTTTTTCAAAAGATACAACTGTATGGAAAAACTCACTATTAAACCAAGAGATACAACTATCATTCAACTTAAAAATAGTATATATGGAATAGAACTACAATGAAATGCTAAATATTTAAGCATGTTCTGTAACACCCCTAATCTGTATCTGTCGTCGGAACAGGGTTTCAAAGCATTACCAAAACTTTTAGAACATTTTTCAAACAAATTATGTAAATTACTATTCATTAGTCGAAAACATCAAAAACGTCCCTTGATTGGACCCTCAAGGCCCAATACAAGCATTAGAATCGAGTCGGGACTTAATCGAGAACTCTAAGAAAGTTTTGTGACTTTTTAAAGTTTTTCCAAGGTGCAGGGCTCACACGCCCGTGTGGTCCAAGGGACATGTCCATGTAACCCTGGGACACGCCCATGCTAGAGGCCGTGTTCGACCCCGTAACTATCTGACTTGTGCTCACGGCCATGCCACACGCCCGTGTGTTAGGCCGTGTGGTTAATTCATTTAATTCGAAATTAGGTACAGGTTTCACACGGCCAAGACACATGCCCATGTTCTCAATTTTAAGCATTCTTTTTCTCAAAATTAAGGTGCAGGGGGCACACGGCCTAACCACATGCCCATATTACCAAGCCTGTCACATATAGTCTAGACACACGCCTGTGTGTCTCCCCATATGGACAAAATGAAGCCATTTCTAGCTTCATTTCTCAGCCAAAATTTCACCCAAGACCTGCACTTGAACCACATATCCAATACCAACCAATCCAAGCATTCAAATTAAACAATTCCATCATTCATCATGTCATACTATTACATGCATATGTGTTTATAAACTTACCTTGGATTAACTTAAGCATTAACATCATTAGATCACATATACTTAACATGTCACATGTGATTATGTCATAATAACCTACATAATCATACCAAAATAACCATTGCTAGCCATTCTAATGGCTAGATTACAAGCATCATTAACATGTCACTAATGGCCAAGTTGTCCTATACATGCCATTATACCAAAATGATTTTACTATGTATACCCAAAATAACTAGTTGATAGTGTGACGATGCTCCAATGATCCTCTAACCTTTGCGAGCTTCCAAGCACTATAAGACAGGGAAAATAAAATGGAGTAAGCATTACATGCTTAGTAAGTTCGTATAATAGAAACTAAACTTACCAACCCCGTTTATTAAATCTAAGTGTACAATATCATGTTTACCATCCATTAGCAATATTGCCTAGACACATACATTCAATCAAACATGTTAGTCACCAAAATCTTCATAACAATCAAGTAAACATAAATGAGCTCATCATGCAATATTCTTTCAAGTCATTATCATTTCATCTCATAATTCTCATACCATGTCAAGAGTTTTATGTCCGTTGAATCATTGAAATTCTAATGGATGCTCAAGTAGTACACTCGAGGTGTACGGTTCCGTAATCATCAATTCTTATTCAAGGGTACCCATTAGGGCACTTAATCAAGGAATATACTCTCGAGCCACATATAGTTAACAGGATAACAGGTCCAGGCTAAATCTTTTATATAACGTATGCTCAGAAGAGCTCAATTAGGATTACTAGTCCAAGTTAAACCCTAATTGTAACGTATACTCGAAAGGTATTATATCCGGATTACTCATCCGGGCTAAATCCTTTCTATAACAAGGTCAATAGGATTACTTTTCCGAGCTAAATCCCATCTGCAACAAATGCAAGACCTTATTCATTTCGAAAAAGCGCATATAATTATTAGAATCCAATATTTAATCGGGACTTAACCCCTTTTTCACCATTTCAAGCTTGAATTAAATTTCTCATTATAGAATTCAAATAATGTATATCAATATAAGACACATTCCATACAACACAACATTCAATTAAACATATTTACAGGCTCGGTTAAGTTACACGAACTTACCTCGACACTTGTTCGCGTAAGTAATCTACTAATCTGAAACCTTTTCTTTTTCTCGATCTAACCTCAAATTTGTGTTGTCCGAATCTATATAAATAGCTTTAATCATCAATTTCACATATTTCATATTTATTTGGATTCAATTTACATCCTAGGAAATATTACCATTTTACCCCTAACTTTTTTCATAAATTCCAATTTCGTCCCTAGGCTCGGAAAATGAAACTAGTGCAATTTACTCCCTATTCCAAGCCTAACCAAAATCCCATTACAAAATTTACAGCACATGTATTCATAAAGTTCAAAATTTTTCTTCAATTTCACAAGTTTACATTTAGCCCTTAAATCATGTTTTCATCAAAAATCACTTTGTAGAAGTTGTTTATCTATTAACAACCTTTCATTTTCTACCATAAGTTTCTAATTTTCAGAATATACATCCATGACCCATTTTCCATACTTTGATAACTTTTCAAATTAATCCCCCAAATAGATAGTTTAAGCTATCCCGGTTTCAAAAATATCAAAATTACTAAAAACGAGACAAGGAAACTTACCCAATTAAGCCTTGAAAGTTTCTTATCTCTCTCCTAGGGTTTCCATATAATTTTGGGGTTGAAGATGACAAAATAAGATGATATTTTCTTTTTATCATCTTTTAATTAATTAATTATTTCAATTTCCAATTTAGCCCCTACTCTATTCTAATTTTTCCATGGATGAGTCACCAAAAATCTACATACTTTTCTTTAATGGTCTAATTACCATATAAGGACCTCTATATTTGAATTCCATAGCTATTTAATCCTTATAGCCACTAAAATCCAACTTTCGCATTTTATGCGATTTAGTCCTTCTCGTAATTAAACACTTAATCAATAAAATTTTCGTATCAAATTTTTGCACACGACATGTCTATCATAATACGGACCATATAATAAAATAAAATAAATTTTATTTTTTTATTTTTGGGCCAGATTTGTGGTCTCGAAACCACTATTCTGATTTCACTGAAAAATGGGTTGTTACATGTTCTATATATATATTGGCCATAGGAAAAGCTAAATATTTAGGCATGGGTTGAAAACTAGCTTTTGCTCTGAAAGCAATATCAAAATGGGGTTTAATGAATTTGATTGTGCGTTTGGGTATGAGTTTCGTCCTTCATTAGGACAAAAAGAGGAGCTTGACTGACTGCATTGTTGATTGAATTGAAGTGAAATTGAATGATGACTTCCTTTTTAGGAGAAGGAGGATAAAGGTAAAAACATGTTGAAAATGAATGTTCCAAAGCTGATGAGACAAGATGCAGGTTAGGTAGCCTCCAATTTAAAGTGGGTCTGCTCTGCCTTTCTACCTTATCTTCGACATAACAGGCAGCTGTGACTAGAAACCAAAAAACTTACCAATTTAACTTACATTTGATCCTTTCATCAAACAACTCTTCCATGCATAAATAGTAAAGGGGTGGGGATATAAGTATTATTCTATTGGCAATATGGAAACCAAAAGAAAATTAATATATAGTTAATATTAGATCCTGATAATACTTGGCAGAAAGGGAAAGGATGGCTATTCCATGTTCTAAGTCAGCTGGCTGTTCCAGTTAGTTTCCTTTTACAAAAATATTTGTTCTTTAAATTCTAAAATAATATTGTGAAAAAGTTCAAATATTTGTTATGATATTTTAGGAAATAGGTAGTAATAATTTGGGAAAATTTTGAAGCTGCAATTATTTATAGATGTGATGGTAAATTAAGTTTAAATCAAGAGTTGTATTGGATCAATTGTCAAGTGAAATCATTTTTTGAGTTAGGGGTGAGATTGTTGAATTTGTTTTGCATTAACAAACTTGTTGTGTTTATCTTTTTACTCTCATTACTATACTCATTGTTTCATCTTTTATTTCATTCTTTGTTATAATAAAGACAAATTAAGGCAATATTAAATTCAACTTATAAAAATATATTAACTCATTATCTATAAAAAAATAAATTTTAAATACTTTTCAAGTAATTAATATAAATTATTGTAAAGTTTAATTTTAAATATAAATCATATATATATATGAGAGATAGACAATATATATATACACCAAAGGTAAATTTATAGTTTAATTGGTTTTTGAAAGTAAAAAAGTTAAAGCTTTTTTTTTTAACTTGAAAATTTGGTTTAATTTGAAAAGGTGATAGTTTAGCTTTTTTCTATTTAATTAAAAGTTAGGGTCCATTTGCTTATATATAAAATGTTTTACAGAAAATATTTTTTGCATTTTTCTGTGTTTGTTTCATAGAAAACAACTTGATCAACGAAAAATGACTTACAGGTCAACGTAAAATAAACCACTTTTTCTGTAAAATGAGTTACTATTTTGAAAAGCGTAAGTCATTCTCCGAAAAAAAGCTCCTCTGTAGGTAATTTTATTTTTATATAAAAATTAAATTAAATCAAGCTTAATATTATTATATTAAAAATAATTTTTATTTTTAAAAATATTAAAATATTAAAATAAAATATTATATTATTCAATATTATTAAATGTATATTTAATTATTTATATTTAGTCATATAATAAATTATTAATATAATTAATATAATTCATTATTTTTATAAACTATTTAATATTTCAATTTTTTTAATAATAAATTTTTAAAATAATAATTTTAAATGATATTCTTCACATATTACTGAAAATATTCAATATTAATATTTTAATAATAAATATTTATTACAATTATAAATATATTAATAACAAATATTTTATAGTAGAAAAGTTAAAATATGTGATAAGTCTATGTACTCTACACAAAATTTTCAATTTAGTCTCTGTACTTTTATTTTTAAGAAATTAGTCCCTCTACTTTTCAGATTTGAAAATCAAGTCAAATTGTTGACATTGTTAATTTTTTTTGTCAATTTTGTTGATGTCACATTTTTAAATAGAAAATACTCACTTGGTAGTCATGTAACTAAAAAATAATGTTATAATGAACCTGAATTTAACAAAATATATTTAATATATGCAAAAATAATGTAAAATATAAATTTATAGATGTAAAATAAACTCAATTAAATAAAGAAAAGATAAGAAAATATCAAATGTATGTTTGTTTCATTGAAAACAACTTTTATGAAATATTTTTAAAAAATCTGTCAAATAACAGAAAATATTTTACATAGACTCATCCAAACACCAGAAAATATTAACTTTTCCAAGAAAGTAAGTCGTTTTCCAAAATTCATTTTTCGGAAGCCATTTTCAGTGAAACAAACAAACCCTTATTTTAACTTGATTTGAGAAGAATGCTTAAAGATAGAAAATGAGAAGTTCAATCATGTGAATGGTAAAAGCAACCTGCTTTGCAAGCCATCAACAATATAACTCAACTTGATACTTGATCAGTCACAAGTCGATGTGGCAAATTAAGCTTTTTTTCAACATTTAATGAGTTCGTACTAAAGTAATTTGTTAGTTTTTCATTCAATTTATAGATTTAGTAATTTTATCTTTGAATTCAGTAATATATGCATTTTAGTGTCTTTTATGACTTTTTAGACCAATTTGGGCCTAAGAAAGGACTAGTCTAATGGTTGAGTGTACATGACGATGTTTTAGGCCAAGGAGTTAGTGGATTGCCTCGTATGTCACAACATTCAGTGAGGATGTCGTGACAACAAACTTCAAACCTCAAAGGGAGCATTAAGGAATCAATGTCGCGAAAACTCTTTAATGTCGTGACAACCAAATTCAAACCAAGAGGTGTTACATTCAAAGTCCAATGTCGTGATAACAACCCTTTAATGTCGCAACACCACTCGACGGGACCCATTCAGCAACTCAGGGTGTTTTTCTTTCGCACAACCTTAATTAACAGTCTGTAATTGACTGAATTTGGTCATCTAACAACACTACTATAAATATTAGTGCTCAGGACTTAATTAGAGAGCTTCTTTTAATTATTGAATTTTCTTGTTCCTAATATTTGGGTTTTAAATTGGAATTTTCTTGTTCAACTATTATTTCAATTCAAGTTTGATTTTTAGTTTCTTTTTGCAATTCTACTTGTTTACTTTGCTTCTACTTCAATTTAATTATGATTAAAATCTTTTCCAAGGGTTTCATGGATCGATCTTCAACACACAATCTCGAATCCTGATTTCTCTTCTCCCTTCTCTTATTTTTACGTTTCAATTCAATTTTTAAAATTCGATTAAGGAAGATTGCATCTAGAATGACCATGAACTAAGAACCCTATGAAGATTGACGAGCGAAAGTGGGAGTGATTAGCTAAGGGTTTAAGGTTTACTCCAAATTAAGTGGCATAAGTTAAGGGAATTTAAACCCTAGGATTGACGACCCTAAGAAGTAACTTAGATAGATAAGGCTGAAAGGATAGTCTACTGAACACTAATTAACCTATCTTAGTTTAAGCTATCATTGTAACACCCCTCACCCATCCCCGTCACCGGATTAGGATTACACGATGCTACTAAGCAATACAGAACGTAATCATGCTGTATTAGAACAAAACAATTTCATACATTTGTTAATTATAATACACACAATCAAAATCATATTATTCATATTCTAACGATGTTAAAACGAGCATATCAAAGCTATAAAACAATTTAAAACAAAACATGAACTTAATTAAAACATTTAAGAAAAGTGGGGTAAAAAATGCTAAACAACAGTCACACAACTATGTGACCAGGCCGTGTGATAGCCCAAAGTCGTGTGAAGCCATAAGATATGGTTATGTTGACTGATCGTATGTAAGGACCTAAACTGTATATAAGGAGATACACGATCGTGTAACAAACTGTGATCATGTGTGCTAAATGATACCTAAAATACATAGACCACGCGGTTGTGCCATATACTCGTGTATCAGCCCGTGTGCACCTAATTGTCCCTTTTTCAACAAGTTACTAAAACCAACTTTACTTAGGTCACAAGAAACAGTTTGCTAATATTCAAACCTGTTCAAAACTCATCAAAACATGCAAAAATCAACACATTTTCATTCATCCTAAGTGTTTAATCAATATACCACAATTGGAACCTCAAATCAAGCTTATGCAATTTTCACATTCATCATTCACCATTCCACAAAGCATATACCTATCATTTAAGCAATTTCATAATGTCATATACCAAAACTAAACTTATAAAACATGACCAAAACCATTCATATATGTGTACATACTTATTTACCAAAAGTATCAACTAATCTAAATATCACAACCATAATTACATAACTAAAAACATATCACAACTTGAGTATATAAATATGAAATTTAAAACACCTACTACATGTACATATCCATTACCTTGAGTAAAACACATTTCAAGTAGGCTATTCACTTACCATTTCATTTCTCATAATAATACCAAATCATCAACATCATTAAACCAAGATCATGAACATCCAAGATAACTTAAACACAAATACAACCCTATATACATGCCACATAACTAAATCTAGAATAAATAAAGATTATCGAATCATAGCTTGGATAGTGTGAGCTTTGAGTTAATTTGACTGATGTGTTCTACAAAATAACCTATTCAAAGACAAAAAAACAACCAAGATAAGCATTACAAATGCTTAGTAAGCTCGTATGAAATTCATTTAACCTAACTTGATAAGTTTACAATTAAATTATGAAAACCTAGTGTAACAAGTACGAATATCATTTGGCATCCTCTTGCATTCACAAGTACATCACTTAACACTTCTAGAGGTTAATACATTAGATGACATAGTCTTATAATATAACCATTTATCTTTAATACGATTCAAAACACATTTGTCCAATTATAACTCAATTCATTGTTTTTTGCTTAATTATCAATCACAACTTAAAACAATATAACTCACCTCAGTTCGCATTTAATTAAATGGACTAGCTACTATACAACTTCCTGTTACCACAATTTAATAACAATAGGTGAGATTATCACACATGAATCAAATAACATTTCCATTGATACCATTTAATCTATAAAAAAAATGTTCATCAAGTACAACATTTAAATCATTCCATTGTCATGTGTCCATTTTCGAATTAGTATTCACATTATTTAAACAATTCATTTTATATCACATTTAATTTCATCACCCGGAGAACTATAGCGAATATACCTCGGATCACATGATAGTAATGCTCACACGAGCTGTAAATCAAACATTAACCATTACACGATGCTGCTCACACGAGCTATGAAGAATCCACAATATATGCAGGATCTTAGCCATCAATAAGGTATCCAGTAAATCGAGACATTAACTATTACACAATGCTGCTCACAAGAGCTGTGAAGAATCCACAATATATGTAGGATCTTATCCATTAGTAAGGTATCCTGTAATATCCCGAATTAGGGCATAATCGGAATAGTGGTTTCGTGACCACAAATCCGAGATAGAAATAATTATTTTATAATTATTGATGTTTATGATATGATTGCATGATTGTGTGAAAATTTCGTGACGAAATTCTATGCATAAAGTGCTTAAGTTGAAATTAGGGACTAAATCGAATAATTTGCAAAACTTGCATTCTAGAAGTTTTTAGTATGAAATTACTTTGGAATATTAATGAGGAGGTCTTAAATAGATATTTGACCAATTTCTAAAATTTTGGACAAAAATGGGCTTGTACATGAAAATTTTCAAAGAAAGGTATTAAGGGTATTTTGGTCATTTGGTAATTAAAAGATTAAAAAGGAAAAGATGGCAAAATATGTCCATCTTCTTCATTAGGACGAAAATTAAAGGGTTCTCCATAGCTAGGGTTTGTTTCAAGCTTCCAAGCTCCATAGTAAGTGATTCCAAGCCCCGCTTTTAATGTTCTTTACGTTTTTGGAATCCTTTAGCTCGATTTAGCTTATGCTAGCAATAATTTAACCTAGGGTTCATATTTGGAAAAATACCCATAGGTGAAATTTGTGTATTTTGGTGTTTTATGATAGAATATGAGGTTTTAAATTATGTTAGACAACTTGTACTACTCGGTTTTAAGCGAAAACGAGTAACAGGGCTTAATCGGTAAAAATACCTAACAGTCATAAGTACATGCTAGAGTGTGAAATTGATGCTGCCATAGAAGCGAAAAATGATCAGCATGTCATAAAACATAAGAAAATAGGATGAAGTTTAATTCCCGAGCCTAGGGGCAAAAGTGTAATTTTGCAAAAAGTTTAGGGGCAAAAATGTAATTTTGCCAAAGTTTGTATTAAATGCTGTTTTGATGAATGTATGTATTAAATAAGATTAATTTGGTATTATAGATCAAGAGAAACGAGATTCAAGTCACGATCGAGGGAAAAATAAAGTTTACGAAGAATAGGCTCGATTGCTAATAATTTTATACCGAGGTAAGTTCATGTGTAAATGTAGTAACATAATTGTCATTTTAAGTAATTTAATGTTATTTATGTGATATGATGATTAATATCATGAAATATTATGCTTTATGGTTATTATTGAATAATATGTAAATTATGAATTGCTATCGAGTATCGGTTTCGATGTCCCGTGGAAGACGACAAAGATGTGTAATCGAGGAAAAAGCCCGTTTGAACCTTGGGAATAGATTAGAATACAAGTGACATGTCACTAGGATGGTTGGGCATCCGAACTCGTTGAGTTAAGTCCGAGTTCACTTATGGATGCAAATGTCTGAACTCGTTGAGTTGAGTCCGAGTTCGTGAGATGTAACTAGGCATCCGAGCTCGTTGAGTTGAGTCCGAGTTCACTTATGGATGCGAACGCCCGAGCTCGTTGAGTTGAGTCCGAGTTCGCTTATGGGCGGGTTACATGGTAGCTTGGCTACATATGTGGCACTTATGTACAAACTTTCCGTGTATTCGAATTATATTCCGATGTGTTCAATGGGTGGATCTTAAGAAAATAAGGAGAATGCCTAAAACGAATGTGATATGTTGGTAAGTGTGGTAAATGAGAAAATTTGACAGGTATGTGCCTAAACCCTCGGGTTGAAAACTTGGTAAGATGAAATCGTAGAAAGATATTAAATGTAAATGATGTTTATGTGGGATTGTGTGATTATGTTACTTGCTATTTGCATGTGAACTTACTAAGCATTTATGCTTACTCCCTCCTTTTCTTTCATTGTAGTTTTGACAAGCCGGCTTGAGAATCGGGATAGGTCGAAGACTCGTTCACACTATCCGAAGGCTTAAATCGGTAAAATGGCTTGTATATTTTGAATGTGGCATGTATGGCAAAATACTCACTTTGTGTAATTGATCTTATGATATGGCTATGGTTTGGTAAGAAAAGGGTTTGTAAATGATTAGCCATTGGAATGGCCAATTTAAGTCATATTTGATGTTATGTATGTTTAAAATGATATTTAGTCCATGAAAATCCTTAGTAAAGTGAAATTTGCCATAAAATAGAATCTGTCAGCAGCAGTGATGTAAATTTGAAAAATCACTAAAAATAGTAGAAATGGAATTAAATGATGAGTAAGTTATGAAATTGAATCTTAATGAGTCTATTTTCATATGAATTGAACAAAACAGGTATATGAATTATAATTTATGAGACATTTGAATTTTTGTGAAACAGGGCCAGAGTGATTTCTGGATCCCCTGTTCTGACTTTGGAAATTCACCATAAATTGTATAAAAATAATTAGAAGTCATTCTTTATATGTACAGATTTATTATTGAGTCTAGTTTTAAGAAAAATAAATATCATAGTCATTGAAATTCCTTACATAGATATATCTGATTCGTAATACACAGAGGTCAGAGCAGTTGAACCCTGAAACAGGGGAGACTTTAACTAATAAACTGTACTAATTGGTCCATCCAAAAATTCTAGAAAAAAATTAATAAATAGATATATGAGTCTAGTTTCAGGGAAAATTTACGGAATTGGATTTTGAGTTTTGGAACTCGAGATATGAATTTTTAAGCGACTGTGACGCAGATTGCTAGCTTGACTGGAAATTTTAAAATTTAATTGTTTGAGCTGTTTAAGCAATGAATTAAGTCTGTTAACACCTCGTGTTCGACTCCGGCAATGGTCTCAGGTACGGGGCGTTACATATCCAGTAAATCGGGACATTAACTGTTACAACATGCTGCTCACACGAGTTGTGAGGAATTCACAATATATGCAAGATCTTAGCTATCGGTAAGGTATCCACCACTGGTACATAGTATCTACTATAAAAGACCTTAATGACATGTCATTTGTATCCTAGCTATTCACTAAGTTCACACAGGCCTTGTATTACGTATTTAATCTTTCCATTTTTTTAAACATTTTTGTACATCTATCAAATAACCATACCCTTACTTATTTCCATTCACATATCATATAACCTTTTATTTTTAACTTAAACCAATTAATATTCTATAACCATTTCAAATCATTTAACTATATATATTAGCCATGTATATCGTATTTTGCACTATAGTTCTTTCGATGGTAACAATTATTATATTAAAACAATTAACTATAAAATAATTAAATAACACAATAATAAATAGTCATTAAAAAAATGAAGTCTCATATGATACTTACCTAATCAAAATCGGCAATGAATACAACACTAAGGACTTTTAGGCAAATTTTCCTTTTTCCATATTTATTGACCGATTGATCCATTTCTTGATCTATATATAATGAATTAACTCAATTAACCATTTCAAATACCTTAAAATCCCTAAATACATGCATTTGACCCTTTAATAAAAATTTACATTATTACCCTAAAATTTTACCTTTTATTCAATTTAGTCCCTAAAACCAAAACTTTTACATTTATCACTATTTAGCCCAAAACATGTTAGCTAAAATTTATCCTTATTCATTTACATCCCTCTGCATTCAAAAACTACAGAAATTTCCATGTAAATTTCAAAATATTTTCATTTTAGTCCCTAAGTTCAAAACTAACAAAATTTACTTTACCACGAACTACAGATGCTGCTTGTGTTCAACCTCTAATTTTAAATAGATTAGGATGTCTTTGATGAATACTACCATGAACTGATCCAAATATGGTTGGAAAATGAGATTCATGAGATCCATGAATGCTATAGGAGCATTTTTCAGACCGAAAGGCATTGATGCATCCACAAAATAAATTAAAAATTTGGCTAAGGTAAGTGTACCTATCAATTAATAGTATAGCTACGATGAGCAAAGATATCGTTCCTATGAAGACTAAAAGTACTAGTGTTAGCTCGAATAATCAAATCAAAATTTCCAAGAGTAGGGTCAATTAACCTTTAAAAATTTTGGTGGAAGCAAGGAAAGAAAATGAAACAATGAACACAATAACTTACATGGGTTCGACCCCAATTGCCTACTCCACTACCTTAGCTTTCCACAACTAAAGATTTCCCAAACTCACTAATTTGTTGAAACTTTGAGGACAGGGTTTAACCTTACAACGCTATTAAGATTTCTACCCCAAATCTTAATATAAACCTCCTCAGAGAATTACAAAGAAGCAAACAAAGAGATAATCGTAACAAGATTAGAATGTTTTCCAATTAAACACAAATGGAAAAGAATACACTGGAGAAAAAGAAAGACAATAAGAGCTTATAAGTGTGTACAAGAGAATTATGGAAGTATTTGTACAAGAGAATTATGGAAGTATTGAATACAAAGGTTGTTTGATTGATGATTTTTGCTTGAACATGCTTTCTTGTTGTTGTAGCATATTTAGAAGCTAGTATTTATACCCCCAATTGATTTCCAACTGTTAAGGTTGTTGTGGTAGTTAATAGAGTTGTTAGGGATGTGAAAACTAGAGCATTTAAGACACCTGCAATAGTGAGTATCGATGCCAAACAAAAAGGTATCGATATATATATTTTGTAATAAATGCTTAACTCAATGACCGTTGGAGCTTAAAAATCAATACCAGACATATTTTATCGATACCTTATAAAAAGGTATAGATACTGGATTGATACTTTGCTAAATTTGTTAAAGTCAGAATATCAAATTGGTATCGTTTCTTTCAAGGGGTATTGATATTTCTAAATTATCGATACTTGGCCATACTTTTTGGCCTAGAGCAATTTTGACTTGTTTGAAAGGTATTTTGACTTGATAAAATGATAAAAGACCTTTTTACTTAGTCAAAATCATTTTAACTTGATTTTAAAGTTGTTCAAAAAATTTTCTAAGAGTTCAAAATAGATATTTAAAATTTTATTTTATAAATTTTATTCAATTTTAACTTTTATTCAAAAATATTTTCATTTTTTATATCAAAATATATTTTCAAAAATAGCTTAATTTAACAATCTCCCCCTTTTTGAAATAACAAAACATTTGATAAATTTGTTTTTGAATATATTTCTCCCCATTAATAAAAGTTATTTTGAATTTAAGGCCAAAACAAAAATTGACATACATTTTCAAAATTTGAAATTCATTTTGACGTACTTTTTCAATATTTGACATTCATTTTTACTTTAAGAAAAATGGTCACATAATTTGCATATGGTTAGCTTAAAAGTAATAAACCAATTTACCTTTCCTCTCCCCCTTTTTGTTATCAAAGGACAAATAAAGTTTAAGGAGGAAAAAAATGGTTAGTTCAAAAATATATGAGAATGAAGAAATAGAGAACTAATATATAAAATAGTTTTGAGGGCAAAATATCTAGGAGGACCAACTAGAGATTGCTTATTTCTTGATCCATTCAGAGATGGCAAAAGGTTACATATACTGTAGACTAATTTGCTATCAACTTCCACCTTAGTTTACTTATATACACTTTGATTTTTCAATATTTTGAAAATATGGAATCTAAATGATTTTACCGGAGTTGTCGAGGTATTCAATTGCGAATAAGCTGGTTGGTGTGAGGTTATAAAAAAGATGGTTAACCATGACAAAAAAACCTGGTACTATCACAAGCATTATAAGAGCTAGTGATGTTGAGTATCTGTTTCAAGTAGTTGAGGATGGTTGGATTGGAGATAGTATCTTGTATTCACATCTTCGTGGTATGTTATGAAAAGCTCTTATATTCACAATCTTATATGTGTTTAAATTTCTTGTATTGAACTTCACTGATGACAATTGCAGGAGAGGTTACTTATCTCCCAAGGAACACGTTTATGTCGATTACGTTAAAGCCCAGGGAATACAAAGTTTTTACCATTGTTCCCTTTATGGCATTGTCTAATGGGTATAAATTTTCTCTTATAGGCCTAACCAAGATGTTCAATTCAGGAGGGGCTATCAAAGGATTGAAATATGAAACTGAGAATCCTGTTGCAACTGTTATCATGAAAGTTTGATGTTGCGGCCCGTTCGGAGCATAATCATCAATTAAACCGCAAAGGATAATAGTTGATTCCGAGGAAGTGGAGTTTGAATATGAAGACGAATTCATTTTGGTTACTTTTGCACTAAAAGTCCCAGAGGAAGAGCAACACCTCTGGAATATTGTCATTGAGCTATAAGGAGATTTGAAAGTTTTATTCTGTTTGCAGCCATTGTTTGTCGATGATTTGCTACAGTTTGAACCATTTACAAATGAGATAGGAAATAAACAAGAGTAATGGTGCAAATGGTATGAGTAATAATATGAAAATACAAATGAAAAATGATAATCGTCATGAGGAGGAGAAAAGGGAGAAGTTAAAGAAAAACGAGCAAGGAGATATGCCATTTGCATCTATAATATTGATAGCCGAGAACTAACGTCTTTCTTATGAGATCAAACCTGATTTCTAAAACTTCAAAAATAATTTCTTAAAGAATGGATAGCATCAAGGATAGCACTATTGAAGGTTGAGAGAACGAAGCTAGAGGAAGAACATGTTCTGGTGAAGGAACATGCTCGGGTGCTAGAAAGTCATCAAAATCACCTTCGATGTCTTTATCTTCATTTTTCGCTGGGTGATCACTCTTAAGCCATATATTGGAGGTAGCATCAAAATGATATCCTACATGATGAACGACCCAATAACTAATAGGTTGATTAGAAGTAAATGGGGTGTCTCTATGAGTGCTAATACCTAACTTTCTAAAGAGATATGACAAATAAGTACCATGAGGAAGGGCGATATTGGTACTCATCCCCCTCCCCCCTCCCAATAGCCTTAGTAATGTCATTAAACAAGATGAGGGTAAGGTTGAGACACCTATTGGATTTAAAAGAATTGAGCCACCAATAATTGGTGTTTCAAAGCTTAGCATATTTCTTAATAGGGCTAAGGTTCCAAGTTATTATCAAATGGAGGACACAATCATGAAGGTTAAGTTCAGATGCTGATTCAAAGTAAATATAAAGGGTGGGATTGAGATGACCTTTTTAATTAGAGTTACCTCCAAAAGGCAAATGAAGGTAATCTCTTAACTCTTCTAAGGTAAGACGTATAGGGGTGTTCATTAAATAAGAAGTGATGGCTATGACGGCGTTGCCAGACTCATCATGTTCGAGTTTGGCATTAAAGTAAAATGCTCGAACAAGATTATAGTAAATTGGTGAAGAGATATTTAGAAAATCCATCCAACCCCAATTTTGCAAAATAGAGAGATAGACAAAATTAATGCCCTCTAACATGGCTATATCAACTTTCCTAGACTCCTAGATTCTTTTAGATACAAAATTTCTATAAAAAACGTTCACGTAAGGCATCGTTACGAAATCATTCATTAAAGGATGGTCTAGGACCACTAGGTTGATGTGAGGAAGTAGTACCAGTTCTAGGTCTTTTCTTAGGAGCCATAACTAAAGAAATAAGCATTAAAGTTTGACTAAAAACACTAAAAATTTTGTTTGGGAATTTTGTCAAACACTTGGTGTGCAAGGGTTTTAGGTAAAAAATTTAAGAAAAAGTTTAGGAATAGAAGACCCTCTATAACAAAATAAAAAGAATCCAGTCCAAATAACCCAATAAACCATTAAAAATCAATATTTCAACCTACATTGCATACAATCAAAAGTTTGAAAATTTTAGGTGTTACCTTAAAAGTGTTGAAATAGGCAAAATCTCCAAGCAATGTTGAACAAATCTTGAAAAAATAGTGTTTGAGAGTGTTGCAAAGGTAAGATTTGGCGAAGATTTCAAGAAATTTGAACAAGCTTTGGAGAATAGATAAGAGATTTTCAGTGAAGAGAAAAAGATTTTTCAGGGCTTTTAAAAATATGTTTGTAAAACAAATGTGAATGGGCCTTAAAAGTCCTCGCAATATTGATATTTTCTTACGAGTATCGATATTTTTATAAAAGTATCGATAATTTTTCAATGGTATCATACCAAATTACAGTTCTATTTTCCAAGTGCAGTAAAATTGCAAAAAACGAGATTTCTAGGTCCTAAGAGGTTCTAGGAGTCCTAAAATGACTTTAATATCATTACTAATGGTTTCACATGCATGTAAATGTACAATGTGAGCAAGATGCATATAATTCATAAAGCAAAATAAGTTTACAAAAAAAAAGACTAAGTTAATAAAACCAATTCCATTTTAACAATGTTTAAGAGCATCAAAAGAATAAGCCAAACTAGACACATAATGTTAGAATAGATCAAATAATGCACATAAAACTCCCCCTATCTTTTTGTATATAAAAGCCATGAATAATTTACTAATCAAGCACTTTGCAATAAAAGAAAAGATATACAAATTTGCAATTCAATCAAAATTCACGGAAAAATTTAACACAAAGTCAAGGCAAGATAGTCAAACCTAGTTCTTTCCTTAGCGTCCAAAATCTCTTCTTGTCTAAAGGTTTTGTAAAATCATCGACTAATTGGTTCAAGGCGTCTACATACTGTAGAACTATTTCTCATTTATGGACATGATCTCTAATGAAATGATGCCTAATTTCAATATGTTTAGTCCTAGAATGTTGCATGGGATTTTTAGTGAGACAAGTAGCACTATTATTGTCACACTTGATAGGAATGGTATCTATATCAATTCCATAGTCCCTAAGTTATTGTTTCATCCATAAAACTCGAGCACAATAATAATCGGCAGAAATATATTTCACTTCAGTGGTGTACAATGCAACACTATTTTGTTTATTAGAAAACCATGATATAAGCATGTTGGCTAGGAATTGACAAGTACCGGAGGTGCTTTTCCCATCTAATTTGCATCTTCCAAAATTCGCATCCAAGAATGAATGCAAGCTAAAGGATGAGTCTTTAGGATACCAAAGACCTAAATTAGGAGTGTCTCTAAGGTATCTAAAGATACTCTTAAGTGCTTGTAAATGTAATTCCTTAGGACAAGATTGATATCTAGCACACAAGCATACATTAAACATAATGTCGGGTATCCTTGCGGTAAGATAAAGCAAAGAGCCAATTATACCTATACAATTTTAAATCTACACATTTACCTTCATCATCTTTGTTAAGCTTTGTAGAAGGGCTCATTGGTGTAGCTTGTGGTTTGAGATTGTTCATCCCAAACTTCTTGAGCATTTCCCTTATGTACTTAGCTTGATTGATGAATATGTCATCGTTACTTTACTTGATTTGGAGTCCCAAGAAGGTTCTCCCATCATGCTCACCTCAAATTCACCTTGCATTAACTTAGAAAATTCTTGACAAATAAAATCATTAGTAGAGCCAAAAATAATATCATCAACATAAAGTTAAACTACTAATAAATCCTTGTCTTTTCTTTTAATAAAAAGTGTTGTGTCAACCTTCCCTTTACGAAAACCTTTTTCAATAAGAAAATTTGATAATCTTACATACCAAGCTCTAGGAGCTTGTTTCAAACCATATAGAGCTTTTGAAAGTTATAAAACATGGTTTGAAAATCTTGGGTCTTCAAAACCGAGTGGTTGTTCAACATACACTTCTTCATTTATAAAACTATTTATAAAAGAACTTTTTACATCTATTTGATATAATTTAAAATCATTAAAGCATGTAAAAGCTGAAAGCATTCTAATGGCTCATATCCTAGCTACGGGAGCACAAGTTTCATCATAATATATTCCTTTCACTTAAGTGTAACCTTGAACAGCAAGTCTAGCCTTGTTCCTTACTATGTTACCACTCTTATCCAGCTTGTTCCTAAAAACCCATTTAGTATTTATAGTAGATTTATAATGAGGTCTTTCAACTAGGTTCCATTTTTTACTTCTTTCAAATTGATTTAACTTTTCTTGCATAGTCAATATCCAATATTCATCATTTAATGCTTCTTTGATATTTTTAAGCTCAATGCATATGATAAATGCAACAAAATTAAAAGTATTTCTAACACAAGATCTATTAGTTACCCCTTTTGATGGATCTCTCAGTATCTTACCGTCCTTCACATAGTTGAACTCTCTTGGATGAATGACTTCCCTTTCCTCTAGTGTAAGCTCTTCTAGAGCATATTGTGTTTGTTCTTGAATCTTCTCACTTGATGATTGATCTTCTTTACCATTATTATTAAAAACTTCTACATCATCATCATTTATACAAGAATCCTTTCTAGGAGGACATTAGAGTCATAAAAAAACATGTATAGACTCTTATACTACTAAAGTTTTTATGTTAAACACTCGAAAACTTTAAAATTTAAAGAATAATCCAGAAAAATTCCTTCATCACTTTTTGCATCAAATTTGCCAAGATTTTCTTTATCATTGTTTAAAATAAAACACTTGCATCCAAAGGGATGAAAATAACTAATGTTAGGCTTTTTATTTTTTGAAAAGTTCATATGGAGTTTTCTTTAAAATTGGCTTAATCAGTACTCTATTAACAACATAGCAAGCAGTGTTTGTGGCTTTCGCCCAAAAATATTTTGGTAAATTATTTTCACAAAGCATGGTTCTAGCTATTTCTTCTAAAGTTCTAATTTTCCTCTCAACAACTCCATTTTGTTGAGGGGTTCTTGGTGTAGAAAAATTATGGCTAAGTCCATTTGAGATGCAAAAACTTTCAAACCCAAGGTTTTGAAATTTGGTTCCATGATCACTTTTAACACTACTGATAGAGTAACTTTTTTTCATTTTGATTCATTTTTGAAAATGTGATGAATTTTTCTAAAGCTTCATCTTTAGTACTTAAGAAAAGAACCCAAGTAAATCTAGAGTAGTCATCAACAAGTAAAAAAGCATATTATTTTCCACCCAAGCTAGTTTTCGTAATAGGACCAAACATATTTATGTGAATTAGTTGAAGAATTCTACTAGGTTTAAAGGAAACTATTCTATGTTTACCCTTAACACATGCATCACAAAATTTTTCTAATTTAAAATCAATTTTAGGCAATCCTCTTACTAAGTCATTTTTAGCTAATTTATGTAATATGCTAATGCTAGCATGTCCTAATTTTCTATGTCATAATAAAGAATTATTTTCATTTTTAGCAACAAGGCATATGAGTGAATCATGGAAATCTTCAAAATGCACCATATAAACATTTCTTATCCTATGCCCTACAAGCATAATCTTATTAGACGCAATGTCAACTATTTTACAATCATTAGATTCAAAAATAACATTGGGACAACTATCACACAATTGACTAATACTAAGTAGATTATGCTTAAGACCGTTGGAATAAAGAACATTTTCAATAATAATTAAAGAGCTTTTACCAATAGAGCCTATTACTTCTACTTTCCCTTTAGAGTTGTCACCAAATGTAACTACTTCTCCATTTTTAGGCTTCAAATTGACAAAATAGCTCTTGTCACCGGTCATGTGCTTTTAGCATGCACAATCAAGGTACCATGAGTTTTTTAGTGAATTTTCCACCTTGAAGTAATTCTACTTTCCCTACAACTATAGAATTAAACTTTGATTTTTGGTACCCAAATTCTTTTAGGTCCGTAAGCATTAGTTCCTATAATTTTAGTCTCTTTAGGTATCCATTTTGAAAGGATGTTATTATCTTGAGAACTTATGAGTCCTTTGGAGACCCATATACTTTTAGTAAGTTTTTCTTTGTGAAAAATTTAGGGACCTCTATGTTTACAAAAATTAAAGCTAGTTTTGACAAAGTTTTGTTTTGAGCTTTCTCCTATAATGCCCCAAAATATTTATTTCTATTTTTTTTTAAATTTGACACAAAATCTGTATCTACTTCAGTGGTTAAGTGTTCTGGGTGTGTGTGAGAGGTCCCAAGTTCAGGCCTTAGCTTTGGTAGATGTTGATATTTTTCTGATCTGAGCCTTGTGTTTGGAGAGTGGGCTCATATTTAAATGTCTATAATTCCATATCAGAATGAGCCTGCTGGTTTGAGTGGTAAGGTAGTTGGTGTGCTATAGGTCCTGAGTTCGAATCCCTACGTTAGCATGGGTATTAATTTTGTTCTGTTGCCTGGAAGAGTTTCAGTTATTTTGAAAGCCTGAGAGTGGGAGTTAGTGGGAGGAAAATAAGGGATTTTTAGAGAATTTGGGGATTATCTCTGTTTATTCAAATTTTATTTTTCTCTTTCTCCCCAAGAACTTTCGACATTAGTTCTTGTTCTCTACTTTATCTCTGTTTTCTTCTTTTTCTTCTTTGATTATGTTCTTCTTGGATCGCGTTTCTACCGCTTGTTAGTTCGATGTTGCACATTATTTTGGTAAGTGGGATATTCATATCTAAAGTATTGCTTTTCAACTCGAGGGGTGAGGCTTAATCGTTGGTGTTGGTGTTTTAATAGGTTTGTTAAGGGGCTGATTTCTGCATATTTTTGGTTTAGGAGAAGGTGGTGATTGGTGAAGTTTCGTTCTGATAGCTGAAATCGTGCTAGGAACTATTCGTGTCATCGGTAAATCTTGAAGTTATTTCGGGTTTATGTATTAATTTGTAATTGATTGCTAATTGGGCATCTGAACGCTATGTGTTAGGTTTCAAACGCCTCGGAATTGATTTCACGACATAATTATACTAGGTGTGTACCCGAAATGTAGAAAAACAAGATTCGATGAAAGCTAAAAAAACCCCTCTATCGACGTCACAAGGTCGAGTGGTAGGCCGTGTCAATTGACGAAGGCCAGGCCGTGCGTAAAACACGACCGTGTGATGGCTAGGGTGTGGCCATGTGGGCCACACGGGCTACGCCAAATTGGGCGTGTGGGCCCACACGGACACGCCACACAGACGTGTGTTATATGGGTCGAGCCGTATGATCCACACGGGCAAGGCAAATCTAGGCGTGTGGGACCATTATACTAAAATTTTTTGTGGGGTCCCATGGGTCGTCCTAATCGACTATGGACCTACAATAGGGTCGGTAAAAACTTACTGACCCTAAAATTATGTATTCTGTTAGACTAATGTACTGATATGAGCTTGTCTATTTTTCGTATATCTGCTATCTATTTATTAATGCATGTTAAGCATGATTTATGTGTTAAGTCTGTATGCATGTTTTGCTATTGTGATTGGGGTGGGATGATACATATGTTCGATGAAGTGTTCTGAAAGGCAGATTATGCCTAATAACTGGCATTTGATATGTGTTGCATCAGTACAGTATGGTGCGTAGGGCTGGGTGGGTGTTTTAAACCCCACATGGTGTGTAGGGATGGACGGAGATGGTGTGTAGAGGATGGGGGTAGGATTCTGATTTCTAATATCTGATTTGTGTATCTATAACTGTGTCTGTATCTAACATGGGCTCAGGCCCGATTGTGAATCTTTTTGATCTATGATATTTTGTTTGTATGCATGCTTAATTCTATTGGGTTACACACTGAGTTTACATAAACTCACCCCTTTTTTGTTTGTCTGTACAGGTAACCCACAGTCTTAGGCGGATCGGTGCGGTGGAGGACTCAATGGTGACCACCTATTTTACTATTTTAATTTGTTTTAGGTTATTAAGTTTTAGCATTGAGGTTGTATTTTTTGAGACTCTGGATTCTTTTAAATTTTGACGTTGATTTTGGGTTTTTACTTATTTATAACTGTGATGGTTTTCAAAAATCTTGAACAGAGTTTCTGGGCACAATGATTTTACAAGCTTCCGTTACAAACACGTATTATTTCTGAATGATTAAATGAAAGAAACCTTTGAAATTAGAAATAAATCTAAAGGTTAATGAATTGGGAAGGGTTTTTAATTTAACGACAACGATTCTCTTTTCAACCCATTTTATGTAACACTTTTAGATTCAGCCATAATATCTAGGCTGGGTTTGGGGTGTTACATTTAGTGGTATTAGAGCTAGGTAACAAAGCTCAACTGTGGATTCTGGGTTCCAAAATATGTTTTAAAAGAATTGTTTGAAAAATATTTTTATTAAGTATGTGGTACACCAAGTCTCTGGCGCCGATCCTGTAAGTATTCTGAACTTTAGATAGTTTATTCTGAAATACTGAAAATACATACTCTGAAATCACTATAGTTAGTATTCTCTAAGATTAAAAATTTCAAAAACAATTATGAATTTCTGATACTTTATGCATAAAACATTTATTAATAAATATTAAACTAATGCATAAATTTTTTAATGTAGATAAAACTTCTAAGTCACAATGAGTGCACGAGGTATCTGTGGATGTGGCATTCGAGGCCGTGGTAGAGGCTGTAAGGGGCTCGAGCTAAGTCTTCATCTCTGGGTATTATGCCAAATCTGGACACGAGTGAGACACCTATGTCACCTGCTACTGAGACTGGGTCTCAGAGTCGATCGACTAGAGACGATGCACTATCTCAAGCCATGTTGAGGATATTAGAGAGGGTCGCTGGGCCCAATTCTAGATTCGGGGGCTGAGGGTCGGTAACTGAACGACTTCGATCTAATGGAGCTGAGTTATTTAGGGGCATCACAAGAGTTGCCCCTAATGTGGCTGAGTATTGGTTGGAGGCCACAGAGAGAATTATGGACGATCTGGACTGCACTTCCGAGCTGAAATTGAAGGGTGCAATCTTCTTGCTTCGCGATGAAGCATATCAGTAGTGGTTGATAATTAAGAAGGGCACTCAGCCTGACCGTCTGACTTGGGAGTTCTTTAAGACTACATTTCAGAGCAAATGCGTGGGAGCCAGCTATGTTGATGCACGCAGGCGTGAGTTTCTGAACCTCACGCAAGGTGATCAATATTTGGCCGAATATGAGGCTGAATTTCTGAGTTTGAGCCGCTATGCTAGAGGTATGGTGGCATCGGAGTATGAGAGATGTGTTAGGTTTGAGGACGACCTAAGGGATAATCTGAGGATTCTGATAGCTCCGTAGAAGAAGCATGAGTTCGCGGTTCTGATAGAGAATGCAAAGATTACTGAGGAGGTTAAGCGCGCAGAGTGCCAGAACAAAGACCGTGAGTGAGACAAGAATAAGAAGGATTCAGAGCCCTTGAGTTCTATACAGAGGCCTAAGAAAAAGGGCAGATCTGATGGGCCAGTTAGAATGGTGGCCCCTATTTCTTTTGTTGCTCCGACTGGGTAATAGTCGTGCAGTGATTGTGGTAGACGCCATTTGGGCAAGTATTGGTTGCTCCAAGAAAAGTTAAGATGATTACACCATGAAGGATTGTAGAAGTTGGACTCGGGTCCTTGTCCACTCCTATTTTGATGTTGGTTCCCCACATAGTACACTGACTCAGGATTTGATGGACAATTCTCAAAAGAATGACCTTTCCCACAGTACACACATGAAACTACTTCAAACAGACTTGGTGGTTGAGCTGCAAAATGATTAGCACAATTAGCGATAAACTATTTTAACATAGAGAAAATAGACGATACCTAAGCCGATAATGAAGTAAGGGCGTCAACTTCATGAACTCTGACTACACGTCTTACTGAAGATGTTCGATTTGTTGGCCATTGATAGTTATTACTCGCGATCCTCTCAATGATCTCATAAGCCTCATTATAAGACTTAGACAAAATTGCACCATTTGCAAAAGCATCTACCATCAATCTTGTATGTGCATTGAGACCATTATAGAATGTCTCCAACTGGAGACAATGAGGAATCCTATGATGAGGACACTTACGAAGTAACTCCTTGAATTGCTCCCAAGCCTCATACAAAGACTTGTCATCCAATTGTTGGAAAGTTGTGATCTCATTCCTCAACTTAGCATTTTTGCTAGGCAGGAAATTCTTAACCAAAAATCTCTCTGCTAATTCTTGCCATGTAGATATGGAACTTGGTGGCAATGAATTGAGCCATGCTCGTGCTCGATCTTGCAATGAGTACAGAAACAACTTCAACCTCAGTGCATCTTCATTCACACTGGCTATCTTGAATGAATCACTCACCTCCATAAACAATTGAAGGTAGAGATGCGGATCTTCCGTGGGCATACCACTAAATTGGCCCCTCATTTGGAGCATTTGAAACATCCCTAGTTTCAATTTAATTTAGGTTGCCTCAATATCTAGCCTTCTAATTCCTGGATTTAACTCACCGAAAAGTGGCACAGCATATTGTCTGATGCATTGATCCCTATCATCAATAATGAGGATGGGATTTCGTACATGATCGACTTCATTACCTTGGTCTTGATTCTGATCTCCAAGGTCCATCTCAACTTGTCTTTGAGCTATTCATTCACATCTTCTTTGTCTGAAATTTCGCTCAATTTCAAGGTCTACAGAGAGGAAATTGATAATCTGATCTATGCTCATAAACACCCGAAAAGAAAATCACAAAAATTAAAAAGAATAAGTTAGTAATGTTAGAAATAAATCAAATTGAAAATAAATAATTTCACAAAAAAATGACTATGGCAACAATTAACAATCCCCAGCAACGGTGCCAAAAAACTTGTAACGCGTAGGTTTGTGCAAGTGTAGACAATCGTTATCAAGTAATAATTAGGTATCGAGTTATCGTCTCCATAGGGATTGTATTTGTGCTAAGTCACCTAATTTGTAAAATTATATTAACAATTTGGTAAATAAAAACACAATATAGTTGAGAAGTGATGATTAAAATATATTAAGCTAAATGCAATGATCCCTAATGCAAATTACCCTAAGTATGCAAACTATATGAATGAGATCGATTTTTAGCATTATTAAACATAATTTGCAACAATTATAACATAAATAAACTAGGACAATTACTTTAATTAATCTCAAATTATTATCAACATGCTTAATAACATTCGGAAAAACATTCCATGGCAACTCGATCTTTCATGAGTTTGGAAACCACATTAGGTCCTTTCAGAATCCTTTGCTTAGTAAATACTCATTTTACTAATCCTTATTTACTAAGGGTTTCTTAGTATCCGTGTGAGGTAACAGGGACGTGTTAGGTTTGAAATAGTTTAATCACACAAATCTAAAAACTATGCAGATAAAAAAGCTTGGTTAGAGTTGTTATCCAACCTGCAATTTAATCGGGTTAGGATCTAAATTGAGCATGCACATTTCAATTATGCGTCCATTAACTTTTGTCTAGTTAGGATCACTCAGCTAATTCAGGTGCATTTCAATTACATATGAACGAAATACAAACTTGATTTTAATTGAAAACATGATCGATTGAGGCACAAACATTACAAACATTATAAGTGGCTGTCACCCAAGACTTTAACTGACTAGGCTCTTTCGCTTCTTTGCTTTGCTCCTTTGCTGATAGCTCTCCAATGTGGTCGACCAAGGGCTCTTTAAGAGGCTTAATTGCTAGAATCTTTATGAAGAGATGATGCTAGGTGTGGGAAATGGAAAAGGCTAAGGGAATTTGGAGAGAAGAGAGAATGATGAATGATGAGGGATGATGAATGAGGGAATGAAGGGATCATATTTATAAGTGAAGAGAGGTGGATAGTTTGCTAAAAATAGCTAGGTTTAGTCTCTTCAAATCTCTTCTTTGGATGGCCGGCCACAATTAGTGGAATTTAAGCTGATTTTTGCTTGATTTTTAAGCAAATTAAATGCCATAATAACCCAGGATTGAGACTCGCTCAATTGTAAATCTTGGGACAAATCTCTAATTTCTTCAAAAGTGCAAGGAAATTGTGTAATTAAACCAAAAAGTGGCTTAAAAGAACAAACATGTGTAGCCAAATATGGGTTGACTTGGTCTTCAATTTGGACGGTTTGTAATCCAACAAAGTTATCAAACCTATCCAAAATAAATTAATAAGTTAAAGGACCAAAGAATAAAAATTAACCAATTTAAATAATTAATTAAAACCCAAATTATTAATGAAATATTTTAAAATGAATTACTAAATATAATTTTATATTTTATTATTTAATTTAATCATTCATGGCTCATTTTATGTCTTAAAAATATAATATGCTCAAATCAATATAAAATAAGACATTTTATGCATGAAAACTATATAATAAAGCATAAAATCACATTTTAATAATTTCTATGTCCTAATTTCATATTTTCACATATTTCATTAATTTATTAAACAATTACTTAGTTTTAACAATGAATTTAAGTAAAAAGGTGATAAATTAAATAGGAAAAATCCTATATATTTTTCAGTTTACAGCTTGTATGAACAACATCATTGATTTCCAACGATCTTGAATATGTTTGTTTGATTGAAGATTTTTGCTTGAATATGTTTTCTTGTTGTTGTAGGATCTTTACAAGCTAGTATTTATACCCCCAATTGATTTCCAACCGTTGAGGCTGTTGTGGTAGTTAATAAAGCCGTTGGGGATGTGAAAATCAGAGCATTTAATACACCTGCAACAGCGAGTATCGATACCAAACAAAAAGGTATTGATATTTTTTTATAATAAATGCTAAATTTAGTGACCGTTAGAGCTGAAATATCGATACTAGGCATTTTTTATCGATACATTATAAAAAGGTATCAATACCAGATTGATACTTGGCTGAATTTGTGAAAGTTAGAATGTCAGTTTGGTATCATTTCTTTCAAGGGGTATCAATATTTTTAAATTATCGATACTTGGCAAAAAAAGTATCGTTACTTTTTTGCCAAGAGCAATTTTGACTGGTTTGAAAGGTATTTTGACTTGATAAAATGATAAAAGACCTTTTTACTTAGTCAAAATAATTTTAACTTGATTTTATAGTTGTTGCAAAAAATTTCTTAGAGTTCAAAATAGATATTTAAAATTTTATCTCTTAGACTTCAATATGAAAAATTATTTTATAAATGTTTATTCAATTTTAACTTTTATTCAAAAACATTTTCATTTGTTATATAAAAATATTTTCTCAAATAAAGCTTAATTTAACAACTAATAATTATAGCCTTTCTATTATTTAACCGAATAATTCGAGTGATTGGTTAAAAAATAAAATTAACTAAATTAATTAACTAACGAATACAACAAAGAACAAATCAGGAAAATAATTGATTAACAACCAAGAAGCGAAATAATACCTAGGAAAGAGTTCACCTATATTTCATCTGTCACTATCAATCTAAATTATGCAATTTATTTACTTAGTAACTTGATTCGTAGAAATTCCTAAATCATACTACTATCTCTTTCAAGAGTAAAAGCAACTAACTCTAGGTTGATTAATTGAAATTTCTTTCTCATTAAAACCCTTATTATCACCTTAACTCGAGTTATGGATTCCCCTATTAGATTTGACTCTAATCTGGTAGATTTTTGTCATCCAATTTCTAGGATTCCATGCAGCACCACTTAATTATGCAAGGTCTACTCTTAAACAGGGTATATTCCTCCTTCGATTTAAGCACATTAAACATGGATAAATAATTTAGAAATATCAAACCAAAAATTAAGCACACATAATTGAGAACAAGAAACTAAGTATTTATTGTGTAAAGTAAAAATCAAACGACAGAATCCATCATAGGGTTCATCTCCCTAGGTATTTAGAAATTTGGTTCATGCTTGCAAATAAAAACAACCAAAATACACTATAACCACAAGAAAAAAAGAAGCTCATGATGGCTTCTTAAGAAATCAAATGTGAATATTCAATCTTGATAGAAATCTATTTTAGAATCGACTTCAATGGTGTTTTTCGAGTTGTTTTCTTAAATATTCTATGATGACTCTCTCATATCTTCTTATTTTTGTCATATATACGTCTTAGTGTAACACCTCTTACCCGTATTCGACACCAGAACAGGGTACGAGGCATTACTAGACTTAAACACAAGTAAACATACATTTCTGAGCCATGAATTTTCGTCCAAATTAAAACTTTTTACGTTTAATCATAAGTCCCTAATACGAGCTTACGAGGCCCAAAACACGCTTTGGAAGTGGTTTGGGACTAAACCAAGAACTTTAGAAAATTTTACAACACTTAGAAAATTTTTCACTAAACAAGGGTCATACGCCCGTGTGGATAAGAGACAAGCTCATGTGGGCAGGCCGTGTGGTCACACACGCCCGTGTCCCTAACCTGTGTAACTCTCTGTTTGTCACCCAAGAACAAATTGAAATCACATGACCAAGGCACATGCCCGTATGGAAAATTAAATTTTTTACAAAATAAGTGCAGACTTCACAAGCCAAGGACACCCGCCCAGCCTGAGGCCGTGTAATCCATACGGTTGAGACACACACTCGTGTCTCTACCTGTGTGCTCAATTTTGAGCATTCTGTTTCTCAAAATTAAGGTGCAGAGGACACACGACAGGAACATATGCCCATGGGGCAGATCGTGTGGACAAAAATAAGGTTATTTACCAAACCATTTTGCCACCCTTTGATGCACACACCTACGCAACACAACATAGCACTAATCCAAGCATTTACATACAACCAAATCAGCCACAACCAAGATATTAACACATCATTCACATGCTACCATCTAACATACACAAACATCACATACTCATCAACTTAAATCATGTAAATTCCCATATCTATGAAAGACATCATCATATAAATTACTTACACTGATAGTAGCCAATTTCAAATGGCCTTATACAAAATGAGCTTTCAACCAATATAAGTCAACACATTTGGCCAAATCAATTATGACACATAACAAAATGACCAAGTCCACTATACATGCCATAACTCAAAATGTTGAAATCATTGGTACCAAAAATAATTGTTGATAGTGTGAGTGGATCTCCGACAATCTCTAATCCTCAAGCTAGCTTGGTGACACTATAAGACAAGGGAAAGGAAGGGAGTAAGCTATAAAGCTTAGTAAGTTCCTATGCAAATAATAAGCATTATAACCACACATTTAACATACAATTAACATAATGAAGATTGGCATGAATTTTATTAAAATCTTATTGTCATAACTTACTCAATCACGACATTACCAAGGGTTCATGTAACATCCCGAAATAGGGCCTAGTTGAAATAGTGGTTTTGGGACCATAAATATGACATTAAAATATTTATTTTACGATTATTATGAGGTCTATAATATGAGAATATGCATCTGTTAATATTTCATGAAGAAATTCTTTGAGAAAGGTGTCCAATTGGAGATTAGGGACTAAACTGAATAAATTGCAAAACTTGGATTTTAGAAGCAATTTGTATGAAATTGCTTTAGATTATAAATTAAAAGGTCTTAGAGAGTAATTTTCCCAATTTCTAAGTTTTTGGACAAAAATGGGCTTGCATGGATGAAATTTTAAAGAAAGGGCTTAACGGTATTTTGGTCATTTGGCATTTTAAAGAAATAAAATGGGAAAAATGAATCAAAATCAACTCATTTTCTTCTCCATGTTGCCGAAACTTCAAGGGACTCCATAGCTAGCGTTTTCAACATTTCCAAGCTCAATAGTAAGTGCACCCAAGCCCCGTTTTTAATGTTCTTTGTAATTTTGAAATCCCAGTAGCTTACTCTCTCCATTTCTACCCATATTTCATGCTAGGGTTCATGTTTAAAAATCTACCCATACATGATTTACTTGTATTTTGATGGTTTATGGAGAAATATGAAAGTTGGAGGTGTGTTAAACATCTTTTCCTAGGTGATTTTCATGAAAAACCCCTAAAGGGACCTTTTTGCAAAAGTTGTTAAATATGTGGTAGAAATGTGAAAATAATGGAAAATGTGGGCTTCCATAAGAGGGAAAAGTGTTCGGATAGGCTTGGGTAAGATAGAAATTGCATGTGTTTCATTATACGAGCCTAGGGACTAAATCGTAAAAATGTGAAAGGTTAGGGGCAAAATGGTCATTTGGATCGGGGGTGAAATTTAGGCTCAAAAAGTACAATGTGATGTGTTAATGATTCAATTTTATTATTATAGACCCCGAGGAACAAATTCTAGAGGTCGACCGAGGATAGTGAAAGGTTTCGGAGTAACCGAAACACAACACCGAAACGAGTACTAGGTAAGTTCGGATAACTTAAAGTAAACTTAAAATGCATCTAATTATATGATTTATGAATGCATGATGATTGCATTTATTAATGGCATGAAATCATATGAAATGCATCTTTGATAATGATTTGTTGGATAATGTCTCGGTTGAGGTTAAAAAGGGAATTCGATGGATAAACCATGATTGACATGTGAATTGAGATCCTGCATGTGTTGCAAAATGGATTTAGCCCGGACGGGTAATCCGGTGATCTCAAGTATGACAAGGATCTAGCCCGGACGGGTGTTCCTTGAGTGATCGAGCCTTTCGAAGAATATGTGTGCATTACGGATTTAGCCCAGATAAGTAATCCGATTAGGGTCTGAATTTAGCCTGGACTAGCAATTCAGATCCGAGCTCACTAAGTGTGTTTGTCATAATAAGGGATTTAGCCTGGACTGGTAATCCCGACATCACCTTATGAGTTTATATTACGAGGGATTTAGCCTGGACTGGTAATCCCGCCGTAAGATGTGAGGTTCGTGGGAGTGCATACTGAAATGATCATTCATATGAATTGACGGTGATTGGATAATCTATCGAGATTTTCTAGAAACTCAACGGGACTAACACGAGGTATATGTATAAATGACATGTTGAATGATGAGCTCATCTAAGATAAATTACATGGTGTTTTGTTATGTGACTAACTCATTAATTGAGTGCATGTGATAGGGAAACCATTTTCATATTCGTTGATTTCATTATCTAATAAGAATGTATGCTAAATAATCGGTAAGTTTACTTTCCAGTTATTCGAGCTTACTAAGCATGTAAATGCTTACCCCTCTCTTTTTCCTCATTTTCAGAGCTCGAGGACTCGTAAAGATTGGAAGACGGTTGGAGAGTCTACACACTATCAACTAATTCAGCTTTGGTACATAGACACTTATGTTTTGTTCAATGGCATGTATAGAACTTATAAGCATTTTTTTATATGTGTCATTTGATTTTCCAAAATGAAGGCATGTAAAGTTATACTATTCTTTTTGTATACAGCCATGGAAATTGGCTTATTTTGAAGTAGGCTATGACCTACAAATCTATGCATGTTTATGTTCATATGTGATGGCTTGGTTATAATTGGTAATGAGTTATAAAATGAGCCAATTTTGAATGTGTCAATAAGACATGGAATCCCCTTAAATACAATATAGGAATTAACCTAGCATGTATAAAACTGATGATATGAGGTTGTCATGTGATAAGGTTTATCATGGTCTTTGGCCTTATCATGTGTTAAAGTAACCTATAAGGGTGATTGGTTGGTAAAGAATGACCAAAGGCTTTGGAAATAGCCTAATAAGGTCCACATGGGTAGACACACGGGTGTGTGTCTAGGCTGTGTGTGACACACAGCTCACCCCCATGGGTGTGTGGTATGGTCGTGCGTCCCCTGCACCTAAATTTTTAAGTTAGTGTAGTGCACGGGCTAGGCACATGGGCGTGTGCCTTGGCCGTGTAACCCTAATTGCATGATGAGGTTGAAGTCAGTGTTGCACACAAGCTGAGGGCACAAGCGTGTCCCAAGCCACACGGGCATGTGTGACCACACGACCCCACCACACGGGCGTGTCACACTTCAAAGTAAGGAAAAAAATTTCTAAGGTGCCCAAAGCTTATCGAATGTTTTCAGTTTGGTCTCGTACTGCCCCTAGGTGTGTTTTAGGCCTCGAAGGCCTGTATAAGGGACGAGAGGTACGTATTTGAAAAGTTTTAATTTTGGAAAAAATTCAGTGACCCGATTTAGTATTGTTTGTAAAGGTGAAATACCGATAACACCTCAAACCCTATCCCGGCGTCGGATATGGGTGAGGGGTGTTACAGTTCATCACATATTGAGCTCATTACACATGAGTTTTATGTACATACCTGTACCAACTCGCAACATAACCATAGTCTTTCACAACTTTGACATTCCCGTTGAGCACTCGGAATATTAGCGGATACTCAAAAACTTGCACATAAGTGCCATATATGTAGCCATAGCTACCTCACATCTCATAATACATATAGGCTCATTTTTTAGCTATTCAAAGGCCTACTCACACAAGCTGTCATTCAGGACGTAGCTACATCGTGCTCCTCACACAAGCTGTCAGGTATCCATAACATATGTCGGACTACCTAGCCACTGGTAAGATGTACGAGAATAGCACCCGGATCACATAAACACATGGGTTCCTAGTGACATGTCACTCGTATCCTATTCTATTCCTAAGGCTTAACCAGGAATTCTTGCTTGTCGAAACTTTGTTGAATACATCCAAGAGTCAACCATAATTCATACAATATTAAAGCATTTAAAACATAAATATAACAATGCATTATTTACATACGAACTTACCTCGGAACAAAAATAGTAGAAATGGGACCTAATCGTCAAACACTTTGTTTTTCCCTCGATCCAAGTCTGAACCTCGTTTTTCTTTATCTATAATAACAAATTTAGCTTATTAAATACTCACATTGTTCAATTCAGTCCAAAAATCATATTATGGAAAAATTACACTTTTGCCCTTAATGTTTCACATTTTTACAATTTAGTCCCTAGGCTCGTAAAATGAAATGTTTCCTATTTCTTCAAAACCCAAGTCTAGTCAAACCATTTTCATACTCATAATAGCCCACATTTTTCATTTGATCACACTTTTACTACTTATTTTAGTAACTTTTACAAATAGGTCCTTTTTGACATTTTTACCGAAAATCACTTAGCAAAAGTTGTTTATCAAACTCCAAAAATGCATTTTCTACCATTAGACATCAAAACACACAAATATCTATCATGGGTAAAAATTCATACTTTGATTATTTCTTAAATTAGTGGTAGAAATAGATAAATCGAGTTACAACGACTTCAAAAATGTAAAGAACATTAAAAACGGGGCAATAATGGACTTACAATTGAGCTTGGAAGGTGAACAAACCCTAGCTATGTCTTCCTTAGGAATATTCAGCCATGGTAGAAGAAGATGGACAAAATTTTGGCTTGATTTTTTGCTTTTTAATTCATTTAATTACTAAATGACCAAAATGCCCTTTTCTTAAAACACTAAAATTTCTCTTACTCCATGTCCATTTTTGTCCACCAACTTAAGTAATGGTTTAATTACCATTTAAGGACCTCAAATTTAAGATATTTTAGGAAATAAACACCTTTAGCATATAGAACTCAAGTTTTGCAATTTTTGCAATTTAGTCTTTTTTACTAAATTGAATGCTCAAACGTCAAAACTTTCGAACGAAATTTTCATAGAATAATTCCATAAAACTGTAGACCATAAAAATAGAAGAAAAATAATTTTTTCTTTGTCGAATTTTTGGTCCCGAAACCACTGTTCCGACTAGGCCTAAAATCAGGTTGTTACACTTAGAATGCCCGAAAAACCTAAAAAATGCATTTTTCCACTTTTAGAGTGAAAATTGTGCAATCGACACGACCTATCACATAGCCATGTGGTAACCCATGTGATTCACAGAACTGTGTGAACAGGCCATGTGGAATGGGTCAGTCTGTGTGGCTCTTGTAGCTTGCTCCAATTTTTCAATTTTCGCTCCTTTTACTCCAAAATCTTTTATTAAGCATAAAAACAAGAATTTAAAGGATTAGAATTATAAAATTCACAATTAACATCGAATAATTATCCAAAAATGCATTAAGAATGAGATTAAAACATGTTACTTCTAGCACTTACCAAATATCCCCACACTTAAGCGTTTACTTGTCCTCAAACAAAATTCTCAACCCACATTCAAGCTAATGTCCTTCAATTTATCATTTTCACCAACAATGTATTAGGATAGTCTATAGATAATCATGCATTGGAAATTTATACTAAAATGACACTAAACAGAACAAGCAATCCAAGCAGAAAATTTTAAGTCTTGAAAACACTAGGCATCTTCCCTATCTATATAATTACCTGAAATTCAAACACAACAAGAATAAACATCCTCACCAAGGATTGCTCAAGCACTCAAAGTGTTCAAGGTTCAAGTAATATGCACTCAACAGACAAACAAGAAATATTATTACCATAAACTTGCTTGGAAATCAAATATCCATAATTATACAAATGAGATGGAACACCAATCAAGAGATCTTTACAAGGTTGTAATGTGGCTTAGGTTAAGGGTATGGAAAAGGTTAAAAAAGTTGGTTACAATGGAGAGTCGAGTTGATAAGTTACCAAACTAGAAAAAAAATCAGATGTTTAATTAAAAGAATTTACATCAACAAGACATAAAGAATGAATGTGAGCTTTTATGCAAAATATGAAATTCATGATTGCTCAATCAATCAATTTTTTTCACTAATATTTTTTTTTTGAGAAAAAGAAATGTAGCAATACAAATGATGAAACCTAGTCAGGCGACTAACCAAAATCAAATCTCGACAAAAAGGGAGTCAATGAAAAAGATAATTTTACAACATAGATATGAGTTGTAGGTTAACATAAATGGCTTAGAAAAAATGTGTTAGGACTAATGGGGTTTACTAGGGGTTAATTCAATAGGTAAGTTGTTTAAATGTTAATTGAGTTAAATCCTAAGTGTCTCTATCATCTCAGTATATAAAATCAATAATTTGGTCTCGACATGTATAACTGAAGCAAGTTCTAGAATAATAAATCAAGTTTGCATACACACAACCAAAAATAAAATGGAAATAAAATATATGCTCTATAGGCTCAAAAGCTTACAAAAAATTATGGTTTTGATGTCAAACTTGTAAATTTAAAATTTCAAGATAATTCTTCAATTCAAGGAGACAACCTAAAAATTGACTCTCTCATGTCTTGGAAACACAAAAAATATATAGACTTTTTCAGCCCATTTTTAGCTCTAATTCATGCAGTTTCATAGTAACTTTTGTCGAAAATTTTATTTTAATTATAAAATAATTAACTTACACTCAAATTATGGAAATTTTGATATTTTAATTATTTTTATAATAAATTTACACAAATTTGATGTATTTTTAACAGTTTTGCACAAATGGTGAAAATCGGCTCGACAGTCACCTTTAGAAGCTTGAACCATTGAGGCAAATTGTGTATCAAGAGAACTAAGAGTATGGCTGATTATTTTTCATGCCATTGATGGTCCAAAAATAATTATTGAACACATTTTATAATTAATTTTGATCCAACATAAATTGGGTTCAAAATTAATTATAAGCTTGATGTAGAAAAATGGGTCTAATTGTGCTAAGTGAAGAGGAATGATCCATCAAGATGTGGCAGCCCAAACCGTCCCATATAGCTAACTCAATCAGATTTATCTTAGTTGATTTAACAATTGCAAATCATCCCTTGAACTTCCCTTTAATTCCATTCAAACCCCTCCTCTTTTCAAGCTTGTTATTTTTAGCCACAAGCTAGCAAATTCAAGTCAAACCATTCTTCTTACCATGCATGGCTGGCCAAGGGAAGAGGGAGTGGCTGGTATTTTTTGCTATTTTTAGTAGCCAAATCCACTTATAAAAACCCCCTTCACTCCCTCATTTCTTATTCCTCACTTCACACATCTCTCTCTCACTCACTTTCACTCTTTCACTTTTCTTTGTTGGCTTTAAATTCCTTGCTTCCATTGTCGAATTCCCCTCTTCAAAAAGAGCTTGTATGAAGCAACAATCGAGTGTTCCTGAAGGCCTTAGATCATCAGAACAAGCAAAGAAAAGAGAAGCGTACTAGTCTGGCTTCAAAAAACTACTAAGATTTGTTTTTCTAGTTCCATTCTCTTAACTTTGTTTTAAGTTTTGTTTTGATCATGAACATGAACATTTGTGTTGTTGTTCTTCAATTAATTAAAACAACTTAAATTTCTTTCGTGTTAGATTAATTGCATTCTGTCCACTAAGATTATTAAGGATGTGTTTCTGTTGTTATTTGGCCCTGGTAGATTGTTCAATTAAATAAAATCATACCTACATTATGCTTATATTTTAATTGTAAGGTAGAAATTGGATTAATTATTCTAAAATGGAATCACTAAAAACTCCAAATTAAACAAAATTAACTTTAATGATAGGTTTGAAAGAATTACTTAAACACAAACAATAATTTAGAGGCTTTATCGTATAAACATATAATGTAACAACTCATTTTTCAATGAAATCAGAACAGTGGTTTTAGGACTACAAATCTGACCCAAAAATAAAATTTATTTTTATTTTATTATATGGTCCGTATTATGATAGACATGTCGTCTGAAAAATTTGATACGAAAATTTTATCGATTAAGTGTTTAATTACGAGAAGGACTAAATTGCATAAAATGAGAAAGTTGAATTCTAGTAGCTATAAGGATTAAATAGTTATGGAATTCAAATATAGAGAACCTTATATGGTAATTAGACCATTAAAGAAAAATATGTAGATTTTTGGTGACTCATCCATGGAAAAATTAGAAAAGGGTAGGGACTAAATTGGAAATTAAAATAATTAATTAATTAAAAGATGATAAAAAGAAAATATCATCTTATTTTGTCATCTTCAACCCCAAAATTATATGGAAACCCTAGGAGAGAGAGAAGAAACTTTCAAGGCTTAATTGGGTAAGTTTCATTGTCCCGTTTTTAGTAATTTTGATATTTTTGAAATCGGGATAGTCTAACCTATCTATTTGGGGGATTAATTTGAAATTTTATCAAGGTATGAAATTTGAGTCATGGATGAATATGCTGAAAACTAGAAATTTATGGTAGAAAATGAAAGGTTGTTGATAGATAAACAACTTTTACAAAGTGATTTTTGATAAAAAAAAATTACTTAGGGACTAAAATGTAAAGTTGAGAAATTTGATGAAAATTTCTGAGCTTTTATGAATACATGTGCTGCAAAATTTGTAATGGGATTTTGGTTAGGCTTGGAATAGGGAGTAAATTGCACAAGTTTCATTTTCTAATTCTAGGGACGAAATTGAAATTTATGGAAAAGTTAGGGGCAAAATGGTAATTTTTCCTAGGATGTAAATTGAGTCCAAATAAATATGAAATATGTGAAATTGATGATTAAAGCTATTTATATAGATCCAGACAACACAAATTCGAGGTTAGACCGAGGAAAAGAAAAGGTTTCGGATTAGTAGATTTTATACGCGAACAAGTGTCAAGGTAAGTTCGTGTAACTTAATCGAGCATGTAAATATGTTTAATTGAATGTTGTGTTTGTATGGAATGTGACTTATATTGATGTGCATTATTTGAATGCTATAATGAAAAATTGAATACATGCTTGAAATGGTGAAAAAGGATTAAGTCCCGATTGAATATTGAATTCTGATGATTATATCCGCTTTCCTGAAACGAACAAGGTCTTGCGTTTGTTGAAGATGGGATTTAGCTCAGACGAGTAATCCTATTGACCTTATTATAGAAAAGATTTAGCCTGGACGAATAATCCTGATATAATACTTCTCGAGTATGCGCTACGATTAGGGTTTAACCTGGACTGGTAACCCTAATTTAGCTCTTCTGAGCATACGTTATATAAAGGATTTAGCCTGGACTGGTAATCCTGTTATACGATATGTGGCTTGAGAGTGTGTCCCTTGATTAAATGCCCTAATGGGTACCCTCAAATAAGAATTGACGGATTATGGAACCGTACACCTTGAGTGTACTACTTGAGCATCCATCGAAATTTCAATGATTCAAAGGACATAAAACTCTTGACATGGTAAGAGAATTATGGGATGAAATGAATAATGTCTTGAAGGAAAATTGTATGATGAGCTCATCTATGTTTACTTGAATGATATGAAAATTTTGTGACTAACATGTGTGATTGAATGTATGTGTTTAGGCAATTTTTCCAAATGGATGAAAAACATGATATTATATGCTTAGATTTAGTAAATGGGATTGGTAAGTTTAGTTTCTGTCATACGAACTTACTAAGCATGTAATACTTACTCTATTTTATTTTCCCTGTTTTATAGTGCACAGAAGCTGGAGAAGGTTGGAAGATCATTGGAGCATCATCACACTATCGACTAGCTTATTTTGGGTATACATAGTAAAATCATTTTAGGTATACCTAGCCATTGGAATGGTTAGTAATGCCTTAGTTTGGTATTTTTAAGTAGGTTATTATGATATATTCATATGTGATATGTTAAGTACATGTGATCAAATGATGTTAATGCCTAAGTTAATCCAAGGTAAGTTTATAAACACATATGCATGTAATGGTATGCCATGATGAATGATGGAATTGTTTAATTTGAATGCTTGGAATGGTTGGTATTGGATGGGTGTTTCAAGTGCAGGTCTTAAGTGAAATTCTAGGTGAGAAATGAAGCTAGAAATGGCTTTATTTTGTCCACACAGGTGTGTGTCTAGACCATGTGTGACACACAGCCGAGTACATGGGCATGTAGTTTGGTCATGTGTCCCCTGCACCTTAATTTTGAGAAACAAAATTCTCAGAATTGAGCACATAGGCAGAGACACGGGCGTGTGTCTCAGCTATGTGTGCTACACGGCCTAGAACACCCGCATGTGTCTTGGCCATGTAAAACCTACACCTAATTTAGAAATGAATTAATTGACCACACAGCCTAGCACATGAGCATATGGCATGGCTATGTGCACAAGTCAGAGAGTTACACGGGGTCAAACATGGCCTCCCACACGGGCGTGTCCTAGGGTCACATGGGCGTGTCCTAGGGTCATACGGGTGTGTGAGTCTTGCACCTTAGAAAATTTTTAAAATGTCGCGAAAAATTCTTAGAGTTCTCGATTAAGTCCTAACTCGATTCTAATGCTCGTATTGATCCTTGAGGGTCCAATTGCGGGACGTTTTGAATGATCTTGGTTAATGAATAGTAATTTACATAAATTATTTGTAAAATGTTTTGAAAGTTTTGGTAATACTCTAAAACCCTATTCCGACTACGGATACAGGTTAGGGGTGATATATTTAGTGGTCCTGTAATGCTCTGAAATCCTGTTCCGACGACGGATACGGGTTAGGGGTGTTACATTTAGTGGTCCTCCTCACACTTAAGATGTACATTGCCCTCAATGTACAAACATATATAAACAAAACAAGTAAAATATCATAAGGGAGGGAGAGAACTAAAACTGCCCTGAATTTGGATGAATTCACTAGAATAGTGAAACTCAGAATCGTAGGAGATTCTAAATGAAGAATTAGGACAATAAAAGTCACAATTAACATCAAGTAATCACCTAAAAATGCATTAATAAGGAGATTAAAACATGCTACTTTTAGCACTTATCAAGTATTACTAAAAATTCGTAGTGGCCATAACGCGCACTGAACGTCATTTTCGGTACGTCACTGTCTTTTAGTTTCAAATGTTAGTAACCCAATCTCAAATCCATCTTAGAAAACACTGACGATCATTGCAAATAATCGAATAAATCATCAATACAAGGTAGGGAATATCAATTCTTAATCATCAGCTTATTCAATTTTTGATAGTCTCTGCAAAGTCGCATTAAGCCAACTTTTTGTTTGACGAACAAAACTAGAGCTCCCCATGACAATATACTAGGGCGTATAAAGTCGTGGTCCAGTAAATCTTGCAACTGAAATGTCAATTCCTTTAACTCTATTGGGGCCATACGATAAGGGGTAATTGATACCGGTGTCGTGCCAGGAAACACTTCGATTGCAAATTCCACATACAATCTAGAGGGAATCCCAACAGTTTCTCGGGAAATACATCAGGAAATTTCCACACAATTTGAATCTTGCTCAATTGGTTATCATCAATGTTTGAAGTAATGAAATAAGTTAGAAAAGCTTCGCAACCTTGATTTAAAATTTTATTAGCTTGAACAGACGAAATGGTCTGAGTTGAACAACTTATTTTGACACCATTAACTTCTACAATCTCACCACTCGAGCCTTGAACAGAAAACTTTTTCTTATGGCAATCCGTAATCACTCCATGTTCAATCAGCCAATCCATACCCAAGATCAAATCAAAATCATTGAAAAGCATAATCAACAAATCTACCTAAAATGCTAAGTTTTGAATTTTTAACGGGTGTTGTCTACACACTTGATCAACTAACATTGTTTGACCCAAAAGACTTGACACAAACATGGCTAATTTGACATTTTAGGTTTCAGACTCCCAGATTTAACTAGATCAACATTAATATACGAATAAGAGGAACTGGGGTCTATCAAAGCATAAACAGGTGTAGAGAATAGTAGAATTATACCTGCTACAACATTGGTAGCATCACCTTCCTTTCGAGTTTGAACCACATAAGCTCGCACAGGAGCTCTAGCCATTAATTATTGTACCATGGATTCTTTTCCCTTTCGTGCATCACCTCTGGATACTGAACCAACACGATTGATACCATGACTCCTAACTGAAGGTGTAGATCTCTAAGTAACGTCAAGTGTAACATTTTCATCTATCGAAACTCATGAACGAAGTGCTGTAATGATCTGCATTGAACACAAGCGTTTGATAATTTCCACCATTTCCCTCAATTTTTCTTCACAACTTGGCACCTCGGGAGCTCTAGTCAGGCCTTTTACACTACCAAATGAAACTATCGGTTGACGATCTCGCATTCTGTTCGATGTAGCCTATTTTGCAAGTGCTCTCCAAAGCTCAAGATTTTCTCTAGTTTATTTAGTCATTGGATGCGAACTAGGGGTTCTGAATCATTTTCCCATAACATGAGGAGGTTTAGATTTCTTATCCAATCCCATAGATTGTTCAACCATCTTTTCTCGTTCAGAAAAATAGTTCTAACAAGTGGCATTCAAGCCTTGTTATGTCGGATCATTAAGAATTGATTAAGTTTTTTTTTTTTTTTGTTTTGGAATGATTCATTCATGAAATTTCATAAGTTTAATATTTTGGATATATATATATGTTGATCTTTGAAGGTTTACATTAAAGTTTTTTTGGATCTTGATTATCATGGATTTATATAAAAATTTTAGGGTTTGGAATATTTGTATAATATTACTTGATCAAATGACCAAATTCAATTCGAGAATTTAGTTTGAAATTCATACTTCGTAGATCGATCTTGCACTTCAATTTTTATTTGCACAATGTACCTGCGTTTCAATCATTAGTTGCAAATCCTGTGTATTTCCAACTTTTGCGGTTTAATTTCTATTTACAGTCCTATATTGCATTTAGTTTTTAAAGAAAGAAAGGATGCATGAATGTCAAGTCGGCCATTAATATTGCAGGCGATGATGTTTTGATTTTTATTTGTTTTTATTTTAAATTCTTTATATATTGATTGAATCACTTAATGTTTTTTTATTCAGTCAAGTAGGATTGAATTCGATATATAGAGTTGAATATATATTGTGATTGAATGTTTCTTATTCATTCAGTTACCTTGCAATGGATTCAATAATTTTTTAGTGTTTTGGTATATTGTTGGATAATTTGTTGGATTCAAATTTTAATTGATTTGCATGATTTAGATTTAATAATTTCATGTGAATAATATTTATTGTTATTTTATGAAAATATTATTATATTTGTCAACGTGATTATATTTTGTTTTGGGATAAATATATATACATATATATACTATTATCTTTTAAATTTGATTGAAAGATGAAATTAAGATAAATACTTTGAAACAAATAAATTTAGATTTTGACTTTGGGTTTTAATTAAGAATGTCTAATATTTTAAAGAGACTAGTTGAAACAAAATGTCGCCAAAGTGATCTCTTTTGCGTAGATTAGTTTATTTAAAATATCAAGATGATTATATGATTTTGTGATTCATTCGTTTATTAATTGACCCCAAGGTAAGTTAATATTTGACAGAATTTCAATGACATCTGTGGTGATAAATGTGTAACAATTATAAGGTACTTTATGTGAGCAATAAGTTAGTCCAAAAATTGATTCATTATTTGACATACTTTATTGTCAATGTTTGATTGCTACAATAAGAGTATCGTTTACTATTAATATTACTATCCAAAGACTTGATATTAATGTATTGTTTGGTATCTTGAGATACGAGCCACTATTTTGAATTTATTATTTACTTAAGAATATTCATGTGAGCTTGTTTTTAATCTATTTTGTTCTATATTTAGCTAGTTCATCTTTTGCTGCCAGAATATCTACTAATATAAATTTTATACTCATGCTTAATAGGACTAATTTCAAGGAATGGAAAAGACATTTATAGTGCTTGGCTGTATGGACATAGACCTTGCACTAGGGGAAGAATAACCTGCACCTCTCACTGCAGAAAGCACCCCTGATGTTAAAAGGGATTTTGAGAGGTGGTAGTGTTCAAATTGCATGATTCTAATGATCATGAAGTACAACATTCTAGAAACCTTTAGGAGCACAGAATCTGAAGTGATTACTCATGCCAAGGGTTTCCTTAACAAAGTTGAGAAACATTTTGCTAAAAACAGTAATGTTGAGATGATATCACTTCTGATTTTTTTTATGTCTATGAAGTATAAGGGTCAAGGAAACGTGAGGGAGTACATTATGAAGATGTTCCATGTTGCTTCAAGACTTAAGGCACTTAAGATCGAGCTTTTTGAGGAATTACTTGTTCTTATAGTTTTAGTATCGCTTTCTGCATAGTTTTAACCAATTTAAAATTAGTTACAATTGTCAAAAGGAGAAATGAACTCTAAATGAGCCCATTTCTCACTATGTGCAAGAGGAAGAAAGGTTGAAACATGATATATCTTAAAGTGCTCATTTGGCCAGTGCCTCTAAAGACAACATCTTACATTTTGAATAAAATACCCATTAAAGTAGCTACATAAACATCTTATAATTTTTGGCAGGTCATAAGCCTAGTATAAAGAACTTTCACATTTGGGGATGCCCAGCTGAGGCAAGGCCTTATAAGCTACATGAAAAGAAATTGGACTCTAAAACAGTAAGCAACTACTTTATTGGTTATTCTAAGCGATCTAGAGGCTATAAGTTTTATGATCGTATAATTAGGAATATTTTTTAGACAGGAACTGCAACATTTTTTGAGGATGTTAAGTTTGGAGGGAGAAATAATGTTAGAGACATTGCTTTTGAGGAGGAACTGGATTCTAACTCAGTTTCTACTATCACTTTTGACAATGTTCAGGTTCTCATACCTATCATTGATCAAGAAGTGAATCCAGGATCTCAACAAGACAATGTTAAACAACTCTCTATTCAAGATGATGTAATTGTTCCAGAAGAACAAACTCAACAAACTCAAGAACAAGTGCCATTAAGGAGGTCCACAAGAGAAAGGAGAAATTCTATTCTAGACGATTATGTTGTATTTCTCCAAGAACATGAAGATGATAATGGAATGATGGAAAATGATCCAATCAAATTTCGATAGGACATGAAAAGTTCTAATTCTAAAAAGTGGATTGATGCAATGAAAGATGAGTATAAGTCTATGCAAGACAATAAAGTTTGGGAACTTGTCCCATTACCTGAAGTTACAAAACCAATTGGTTGTAAATGGATATTTAAAACTAAGAGGGATGAAAATGATCATGTGGAGATGTATAAGATACGTCTTGTAGCTAAAGGATATATTTAGAAAAAAAGGCATTGATTTTATAGAGACTTTCTCTCTAGTTTCATTGAAAGACTCATTCAGGATAATCATGGTGCTTGTTGCTCATTTTGATCTTGAGTTACATCAAATGGATGTTAAGACTGTGTTTCTCAATGGCGACATTGAAGAAACAATTTATATGGTGCAACCAGAAAACTTTGAGTTGAAAGACCTAAAAAATATGGTTTGCAAATTGACAAAATCCATCTATGCACTCAAACAAGCTTCCCGTCAATGGTAGCACAAGTTTCATCAAGTAATTGTTTTGTTCGGTTTTGAGATGAATATTGTTGATGATTGTGTGCATCACAAATTTAGTGGGAGTAAGTACATATTTTTGGTTCTATATGTTGATGACGTTTTGCTTGCTGCTAATGATATAGGCTTATTCCACGAAACCAAAAGGTTTCTATTTAAGCATTTTGAGATGAAAGATCTTGGGGATGCCTTTTTTTTATTAATTCAGATACATTGAGACTAGTCTCAGGGTATTCTTGGATTGTCACAAAAGAGCTATATCGATAAATTACTTAAAAGGTTTAATATACAAAGTTGTAGACTAGGTGTCACCCCTATCACTAATGGAGACAAATTTAGTCTTACTCAATGCCTTAAAAGTAACCTTGAAATTCAGGAAATGCAAAAGATTCCCTATGCATCAACTATTGGGAGTTTAATATATGTTCAAGTATGTACGTATCCAGATATTACGTACATTATTGGGATGTTAGAAAGATATTTAAGCAATCTTGGTATGGGCCATTGATTAGTAGCCAAGAAGGTTATGAGGTATCTTTAAAGAACAAAAGGTTACATGCTCACTTATAAGAGATCAGTTCATTTGGAGGTCATAGGGTATTCTAATTCTAATTTTGCTGGGTGCCAAGATATCAGAAAATCTACATCAGGCTATATTTACCTGTTAGCTGGAGGAGCTATATCCTAAAAAAGTTTCAAATAGACACTTGTAGTTTCTTCTAATATGGTAGCAGAGTTTGTAGCATGCTATGAGGCATTAAACCATGGAATATGGTTGCAGAATTTTGTCACTGGGCTGCGCATTTTGGAAAATTTGGAAAGACTACTAAAATTATTTTGTGACAATAAGTTAGTGGTGCTATATTCCAACAACAATAGCAGTTCATCTAAGTCAAAGCATATTGAGATAAAGTTCCTAGTTGTTAAAGAAAGAGTGCAAAACGGACAAATATCCATAGAGCACATTGGGACAAACTCCATGATAGCGGATCGCTCACAAAAGGTTTACCACACATGGTCTTTCATGAGCACACTACTCATATGGGTGTTATATTGTTTGAGAATATCATGGTTTAGTGGGAGTTTGTATTTTATTTGATTTATGTTTGTTTTTAGACATTTATGTATTTGGTTATTTTCTGATCAGAAATGAAGTATTTAGTTTATTCACTCTGTTTTGTTATTTTGATACTGACCTCACTTAAGTTTAAGGAGGGCCAGTTGGAAATAGGCATGTTTTGGTTCACATTGCATGTAATTTCCATGCTATGCATCCATGATTGATTTATGTCATTTGACTATATTTGTATATGTGACCATTGATGAGTTTAGTCATGATTGATATGACAAAGACTGCTTTGATCCTATATGGATATAGTCGATGGACGAGATTGTTATAGAATATATTTTGGATATGATAGTAAAGTTTTGAGCTCATAAGGTTATATAATGACATGTAATTATAGAGTAATAAATATATATGCAGTCCAAGTGGGAGATTGTTGGAAAATATGGACGTCACATATATAATAATAGTAATTACATGTTATTATTTACTATCATAAATGATCAGCCTAAATTAAAAGTGATTTAATTTTGTTAAGGTTTATTGGGCTTTAGTTATTAAATAAAGTATGGACCAAATATGAGTAAATACTTTAATAACTAATTTCAAATTGATGATGAACTTATTAGAAATTAGGGTTAATGTGCAAAAGTTATATATATATTAGGGTTATGATCCCCAAATTACACATAAGTAACTTTTCCAATATCTCAACCTTAGAAAAGAGAGAGACACCTTCTCTGGACTACTTGTGTGCTAATTTGAAAGATCAAAACCCTAAGATCTGTAGATTTCAAGAAATCGATGAATTTAGGTATGCTTCCGCATCTAGTTTTGTTCTTAATTTGTTCTTGATGATTTGACATGATAGATCTTGGTTTACAGTTTTAAGTTTATATTAGATCTTTTTTTATGGTCCTAACATTAGGAACTTAAATCTAACTTAAAAACAAACACAAAAAAAAAAAATCACTATTGAAAACTCATCTGCCATTTTCTTTCCTTTAAGCACTCATCAAGGAAAAATTCTAAGAACTAAGTCCAAACTCCATTCTAATCTGATTTCCACCATTCAAACCATATTCTAAACTCATTACTAACCCAAATCTAAATTGGAAACATAAAAAAACTAAAGAAATCTGAACTTTCTCTCACTAACACAAAAATCAAGAGCAAGTTTGAGAAAATGAAAAATCATTGCAAATCCATTTAGGAAGATTAGAAAACCATAGATTAGAGTTAGAAAATTCATTAGCTTTCTGGATCTTTAGAAATCAAATAAAAAATCAAGCAAAAACTATTTCTCTCTGAACTTCTACATTCTTGCAAAAATGGAGAAAATATAAGAAAAAGTGAGAAAATATAATTTGATTTTTAAAATATTTACAATCTTACTGGAAAATAAATCTACCTTTCAATATTGGTTATTACAAATCAAACCCTTTCAAAATTATAGAAAAATGTGAGAGAATTTAGTGAGAAACAATGTAGAGAAAATTTAATGCTCTTGTAAATAAAAAAACAACCATCAACCCAATTCAAAAACTACCAAGGGCCATATTGCTATTGGGTCCTTGGTCAAGTTACCTTTTAAACCCCCAAAAATTTAAAAATCCAACTTTTTCTAAATTATAAAATTTCCCTAATAATTTTGTAAATGCTACAATTTAATCCATAGGTTATAATTACTGAACTCTCAATATTAACTAACTAATGATTCTAATTAGTACCCATTTACTAATTAATAAACCTCTAATTCGCTATCGTGCCCATTTTTGAAAACCTCTTGATTTTACTTCTTGGAATCGATGGGTTTAAGAAATTTGACCTAAAACCAGAATTTCCAATATCAACAAAATCAGGTCATTACACTATACGTATAAATAACCAAAACCATATTAGCTATATAACATCAATACAACTCAAACATGACTAAAAATACATATCATTAAGTCAATTTATATACATCTCACTACCAAGATTCAAAGGTAAGATATATAGAAACATTAAAAAATAGAGAGAGTTCTAATATGACACAACTTATAATATGCCTCATCTTCATCGTTGAGATTGTAACAACCCTTTTTTAGTCAAACCGGAACAGTGGTTTTGGAACCACAAATCTAAGGTCAAAATATTTATTTTATAATTATTTTAATGTTTATAGCATGATAGCATGTATGTGTGAAAATTTCGTGAAGAAATTTTATCGTTTGATAGGTCAATTTGATGAAAAGAACTAAATCGCGTAAAGTGTAAATTTTGAGTTCTAATAGCTAAAGGTGTCTAATGGCTATGGAACTTAAAAATAGAGGCCCTTATTTTGTAATTATACCATTAATAGCGTGATTGGACATATATGGACTTATATTAAGGTGTTTTAAATAGTTTTATATAAGGTTAATATAGTAATTTGTTAAATAAAGGTTAATTAATTAAAATAAAAACAAATTTTGTTCATTCATCTTTCTCCTAACCAAAAATAAGAAAGAAAAGAAGCCATTTATGAACTTTGAAGGTTCGTCTATGCATGCTTCAATTGTAAGTGATTTTTGACTCGGTTTTTAGTGATTTTTATGTTTCTGAGTTAGTTGTAGCTCAATCTATCTAGCCCGTACCTTCGATTTCAAAACTATTAACATTTTTTAGAGTTTTCATTGATATATATATGTGTTCTTTGATGTTTAATGATGAAATATGAATATTTGTTATGAATTATACAAGTTTTGTTTAGTGATTTTTAGTGAAAATGTAAAATAGGGATTAAATTGAGAAATGTGAAAAATGTGCGGTTAGAATGTGGAATAAATGAAAAATATGGGCTGCTATGGGAATTATGGTAATTCGGATAGCATGGGTTTATTGTGAATTTGCATGAATTTTTGATTTTGTGAAATAAGGAGTAAATTGTAAAAATGTGAAAGTTTAAGGGCAAATGTGTAAAATATCCCCAATGTGTGTTTTGGATTGAATTGAATAAATAGAAGAATAAATAAGTTGATTTTGATTACTTATAGATTAAGAAAAGAGGAATTTGGACTTAGATCGGGGAAAAAGCAAAGTAATTGAATAGTCGGCCCGTTTTGTCATTTCCGTACATGAGGTAAGTTCATATAATTGAACTTAAATGTGTATTTATTTATTCGATGGATGAAATTGAGATAGTATTTATCCTATTAGTTAAATGTGGATATTTGGAATTAAACGTACAATTTAAGTAAGGCAAGTTGCTATATAAGACCATAACTGGGCTATGACAATCGGATAATAAGACCGTAACGGGGTTATGGCATGTAAATGTAAGACCACGGTAGGGCCCTGACAATATAGGTGTAAGACGATAGTTGGATTATGGCATTGAAAAATCATTGTTGTAACACCCCAAACCCGGCATAGATGTTATGGCGGAATCGAGTGATGTCACATGAGAGTGTTTTTGAAAACACATTGACCTTAAAATCGTCCCAATTATTAATCTTACTTAGTTCGGGAAAACGTGTTTTAATTGATTTGATTTAAAACATTTCTTTTGTGCAAAAACTTTTGAAAACCTAATAAATTTTTAGGAACCGTTTCGTGTACGAAAACATTAGCTTTTAGGAAAATCGAGTTTAGTTTAAAATCCCATAAACAGTTTAAAAACCCAAATAAATTCCCGAATTACATCAACCAATTCCAGAATATAATTAAAAAGAAATGAATACCGAAACTGGATTCAAAACAGTCTAAATATGTGTGGCCACCGTCGAGTCCTTCGCTGCACCAAACCGTCAACTATGGGGATTACCTACACAGATTAAATAGAAAAGGGTGAGTTTTCGCAAACTCAGTGTGTAATCCCCTCAGAAAATATACACAATAGCAGAAATCAGGCATACATCCAAATATCAAATAACTCGGGCCTGAACCTTTTATAGAACCGGTGTGAACCTTAGTCCACTCAGATACAGAATCAGATAAAAATGGCCTTAGCCCATCTCATATATATCATGCATAATAGAACATAAAATTCCTACCCACCAGCCTCTACACATCAACTCTGTCAAACCCTACACACCATGTGGGGATAAAACCAACCCTGTAACACCTCTAACCCTTATCCAATGCCGGGACAGGATTTGAGGCGTTATCGGACTTAAACATTCACAAACATACAAAACCGGGTCACCAAATTTTGCCCAAAATTAAAACTTTTCAATCACATGCATATCGTCCCTTATACAGGCCTTCGAGGCCTAAAACATACATTAGGGCGATTCGGGACAAAACCGAAAACTTTTGATAATCTTTGGGCAACTTAACAATTTTCTAGCTTAGGAGAGTAACACGCCTGTGTGGCTTGGGACAAGCCCGTGTCCTCAGCCCGTGTAACTCTTTATTTATGACGTCAGCAACCGTTTAAGGGCACACGGCCAAGGCACACGCCCTTGGCCAGAGGCCGTGTCCTTCACACGGCTGAGACACACGACCGTGTCTCTACCCGTGTGGTCAAGACTTAGGATAATTTCCAAGCCTTTTTGTCATCTTTACATGCATACACATACACGATTTCAATGGCATTCATCATTAGCTCATTATTAAGCATTAGTTCCACCTACTCATGATAAACAAGTCTAGCTACATCGCAAGACATTAACACATATCATGAATAAATAGGCTTACAAGCCATAATCATTATAAGCCATATCTCATAGCTATAATCAACAATTAATATAAGCTAACACCTTTGGCTAATCACAACAATAGTCATCATAGAAAAACTAAGTCCCTATACATGCCACTCGTATGAAAACATTTAACGTACACATGCCAATACTCCAAGGATAATGGTTCGATAGTGTGATGCCGATCTCCAACCCCGAGTAGACCTAACAAAACTAAAAGAAATGGAAAGGAGGGAGTAATCTTTTCGCTTAGTAAGCTCGCATGAAAATAATAAGCAATGCGATAACATGCTATTTTCATATTCTTTCTATTTATTCAAATTCCAACTAAGCTATTTTCCCGAGTCACAGTCATTAAATTATTTATATCTGGAGCTATGAAACTCCAAATTAAGATCTGTTAATTTTCCCAAAAACTAGACTTATTTCTTATTTTCATAAAATTTTCAGAATTTTTGGTTCAGCCAATAAGTACAGTTTATTATTCAAATTCTCCCCTATTTCTCTATTTGATAGGTTCGACCTTTCTTCACTAAAATTTATTTATCTCCTAGTACGAGACTCATATAATGTTCTTGTATCTTTATCCTAAAAATAGACTCATTAAGGATTTCATTCATATGAATTTTAACTCATAATTATTTTTTTACAATTTCTAGTGATTTTTCAAAGTTGAGATAGGGGAGTTTGGAATCACTCCGACTCTGTCTCACAAGAATTCAAATATCTCATGATACAGAATTCTTTTGCTTTCACTGTTTCCTTTACGTGAAACTAGATTCATTAAGCTTTAATTTAATATTTTATTAAACTTATAATACAATTTTCACTATTTTTAGTGGATTTTCAAAGTTAGACCAATGCTGTTGTCCAAATTTGGTTTGGTACAATATAATGATCACTATCATAAGATCATTTCAAACTATCATGAACTTACCATTTCATGGATCCCTTACTCATTTTCCACAATGGAGCTCAATATAAAAGTTATTATTTTTCATGGGCACACTTAGTAATACATTCCAAGTATAGGATAATTCCCTATCACATGCACTCAATCATCAAATTAGTCTCATGACAATGCACCATGTAAATTTGTCTTAGAAGAGCTCATCATACATCCTTTCACTTGTACATATATCTCATGTTAATCCCGTTGAATTTCTAAAAAATCTCGATGGATTATCCATTTACCGTCAATTCATAAGAATGGTCATTTCAGGTGTGCACTCCCGCGAACCTCACATTTTACGGCGAGATTACCAGTCCAGGCTAAATTCCTCGTAACATAAACTCATAAGGTGATGTCGGGACTACCAGTCCAGGCTAGATCCCTTATAGCGACAAACACCTTTACTAAGTTTGGATCTGAATTGCCAGTACAGGCTAAATTCAGACCCTAATCGGATTACCCATCCGAGCTAAATTCTTAATGCACATATATTCTTCGGGAGGCTCAATCATTCAGGAACACCCGTCTAGGCTAGATCCTTTCTATATTTGAGATCAACGGATTACCCATCTGGGCTAAATCCTTTCTGTAACACATGCAGGATCTCAAATCACATATAAATCATGGATTATCCGTCGAACTTCCTTTTTAACCTCAACCGGGACATTTTTCAACATGTCATTTTTAAAGGTACATTTCATGTAATTTCATGCCATTATCACATGCAAATGTCATACATTCATAAATCATGCAATTAGGCATATTATAAGTTTACTTTAAACTATCCAAACTTACTTGTCGAAATCTCGTCAAGTACAACCGTGTAGCAATTCATACAACCCATGTAATAGTGATTTAACACCCAATTCATGTAATAATAATTTGCCATTCAATTTCACATAACACAACAAGCATTACATTTTTTCATATCATACACACCATCCATCAACTTCCCTTAAACATATTAAATCATACAATTTATGCCATATCAATAGAGAATTACAATTCATGCATGGTATTGCATTATTATTAACACACGAACTTACCTCGGATCCAGAAATGACAATTTACCATTTTAGTCTATAACCTTGTATTTTCCCAATTTAAGCCCGAATCTTGATTTCCTTGATCTATAATATCACATTTAGCCTAATAATTAGTCACACTATTCATATGGGTCTAAAAATCATATTTTTACAAATTTTCATTTTGACCCCTAAACTTTTGCATATTTGCACTTTTGCCCCAAGGCTCTGAAATTAAACTTCATCCTATTTTATTATGTTTTATGACATGCTGATCAGTTTTCCCTTCTATGGAAACATCAAATTATCACTCTAACATGTACTTATGAACATTAGGTATTTTTACCGATTATGACGTTTTACTCGTTTTCACGTAAAATCGCTTAGCAAAAGTTGTTTATCTAACACCCAACACTCATTTTCTACCATTAGGCATCAAAATGCATGCATATTACTTATTAGTAAATTTTCAAACACAAATCCTAGCTCAAAATAATGGTAGAAATGAGTAGATCATGTTACCGGGACTTCAAAAATGTAAAGAACATTAAAAATGGGGTTCGGGATCACTTACAAATGAGCTTGGAAAGCTTGAAAACCCTAGACATGGTGTTTTTCATGATACATTCGGCCATGAGGAAGAAGATGAGCAAATTTGGCTTATTTTTGGCTTTTTAATTCATTTAATTACCAATTTACTAAAATGCCCTTAATGAAAAACTTTTAAAAACTATCATACCATGTCCATTTTTGTCCACAAACTTCAGAATGGTCTAATTACCATTTAAGGACCTTTAATTTAAAAACTCATAACAATTAGACACTTCTAACATGTAGAACTCAACTTTTGGACTTTTTACAATTTAGTCCTTTTGACCAATTTGAGTGCCCAAACGTCGAAATTTTCGAACGAAATTTTCACGAAATCATTCTGTGAAATTTTGAACCGTAAAAATATAATAAAAATAAAATTTTCCTTATTGGATTCATGGTCCCAAAACTACTGTTCCGATTAGGCCCAAAATCAGGATGTTATAGACCCACCCATCCCTACACACCATGTTATACCGAAATGCGGAACATAATCAGATAATTGCAGCTGTGCTACCAAATATCAGGCTTAGGAGCCTTTCAGAATACTTCCTCCATATACAATAACCCAACCCCGATGCAATGCAGCATACAATACATGATGTGTAAATATGCAATTAACAGATCATACATACAAATCGGTCTACATGCTAAGAGTAACATGCTAGAGCACATATATCACATAGTTAGATCACGTAATCAGGGGTCCTAGTCGACTTGGGCGACCCGAGAAACCTTTCAGAGAATTTCAGAAAATAGGGCTCACACGCCCATGTGGCCTGCCCGTATGGGCCTACATGCTCGTGTGGCCCACACGGCCCAAATTGACCTTGGTCGTGTGGATCACACGGCCTGGCCCAGAATTCCACATGCCCGTGTGGCTCACCGTGTGGGCCCACACAACTCTGTGTCCTATATGTCCCAATTTGCAGAGCTCGTGTCTCGCACACGGCCTCTCCAGCCATCACACAGCCGTGTCATGCGTCCGTGTCTCGCGCGCACGTCCTAGCTCATCAATCACACGCCCATGTATTGCCACACGGCCTACCACACGGGCGACCACATGCCCGTGTGGCGTCAACAGTTTTGTTTTTCAACTTCTATCGATTCTCGTTTTCTGTGTTTTGGGGTACACACCTGATTCGTTTTCGATGCGTAATCACTCCTGAGCAAGCCCAAACCAATAATTGAACACATTTTACTTAGTTAATCCCTTAAATGATCGAATTAATCCAAAACTCCAAAATGGATTAGACACTTCTCGAGTGTAAAACCCTTACCTTGTGAACCACGAATGCTTCCCACTATGATTTGACATTAGAACAGTCTCTCACACCAGATTTCCCGCTGTCAAAACAGTTAACAAAAATCCCAATTATTAACCTAAAAACCAAAGCTTCAAGGCACCAAAACCACTTACCGAAAGTGCAGCCAGTTGAAAAAGAATGGAAACGATTGCACAAGGGAAGATGAAAACAGAAAGGAAGGGTAAATAATGGAATTCTCGGCAGCAAAGATGAGAAATGGCAAAGCCTTCTTTTTTTCTCTGGGAAAGGAGGGAATTTCGGTAATCAAAAAATAAAATAAAAAATAAAATCATGATAACTCCTTAATCCCCCAATTTACTCCACTAACCGACTACATTCAACTACTCTTTCGGTCAACCGAGCAAAAATAGATTCTAACGCTTACACAGAGACTCGAACACAAGACCTCCATCACACCAACACTCCACTTAACCACCAAACCAGCAGGCCCATTCTAATATGAAATTACAAATAGTTTAATATAAGCCTGCTGCCTAGAAGTTAACGCTTAATTTAGGAAAAAGCCAAAATTTACCCAAGTTGTGGCTTGAACTTAGGACCTCATTCACACGCCTAGAACACTTAACCACTGGAGCAAATATACAGTTGTGTCATAAATTCATAGAAACCAAAAATATAACTTTTGGAGCATTACAACTGTGCTTGTACCGTAAACAATTATAAAACCGAAGTGATTTGGTAAATGAACTGATGAGAAATAGTTACGTATCGGTACAGTTATGTACAAAAACTGTCCAAGTAACGAATTAAAGGAAGACGAGAACTTATGCTTAACTATGTCATTAAACTTTATGTTAACTTAGGGATTGAAGCTTAAATGCAATTTATGTTATCTATTTAGAAATGTTAATAAATTATAAGATTATTTCATATTTACATACAAACTTACTAAGCTTCATAGCTTACATTGTTTACCTTTCCATGTTTTATAGTATTTCAAAGCTAATGGATCTGAGGATTATCAGGGACTTCATCGCACTATCAGACAACTATTTTGGTACTTTTTGTGTTTGTATATATGGTATATGGCATGTATAGGCTTGAGTCATTTTGGTATGTTTGATGAATATGTATTTTGGCCATTTGAGTTGGCTTGTGATGGTGAATTTGATGTTGTCTATTAATATGCAAATGGTATTAAACTGAGTTTGGTAATTGACCTATAATGAGTGATTGAGGTTGAATGGATAATGCAAGTTTGGAATGGTTTAGTTAATTGAATAGTATATGTGAATTAGGTATAAAATTATATGGCAAATTGTGGTATATTTGTGATTTGTATTAATGGTAAAGAATTGGCATTGAATTGAGTATTGAATTGGTTTATGACTTTTGGCTGCATATTTGTGTCTTAAAATGGTACCAATTGAGCTTGTATAGGTATGTGCAAAATGGGTGGCAAAATGGCTTGGTAAATTGCCATTTTTTGTCCACACAGACAGAGATACGGGTTTGTTTCTCAGCCGTGTATGACACATGATCATGTTACACAGTCGTGTATTCCCTGGTGTTGAATTTGAAAACAAGTCAGTATGCTCCACATGACCTCACACATGGGCGTGTGACTTGGCTGTGTGCCATAAGTTAGTATACCCTACACTTTTGGCATGGCCTAGTACACGGCCTGACACACGGGTGTGTATGACCATATTTAGGGCACACGGGCGTGTGTGCTGGCCGTGTGACCCAAGTCAGAGAGTTACACGGGTTGGGACACGACCATGTACTCCCATTTCAAATATTCACATGGCCTGTGACACGGGCGTGTCTGGTTCACACGGCCTGGTACACAGGCATGTATCCCCTGTTTTGAGAAAAATTTGCAAAGTTTTGTGAAAATTTCATAAGTTATCGGTTTAGTCCTAAACCGCTCCTAAAGCATGTTTAGGGCCTCGTAGGCTTGTATAAAGGATTCATTCATTGAATTTAAATGATGATTGTATGAAATGATTGAATGTTTGAGAAAAGTATGTTTATATGTATTATAAGTCCGATAATGCTCCGTAACCCTATTTCGGCATTGAATACGGGTGATGGGTTTTACAGATATCGATAACCTATGCATGGAAAACAAACATTTTGCACATTGATCTTTCCTCAAAGCTTAGTGGCTCATACAAGCTCTAACGATACTATATATTAAAAAATGTCTATTAACTACAATTTAAACACTAATATATGAATTGAACCACAATTCACATTTTATAAAATCCCTTTTACCATATTCTTGCCATTTAACTATTTAACTTCTTTACTATATCTTATCAAGTAGTCATTTTAACTTTGGGCATACTTTTTCTCTCATCAAATTATCTATGATCTTTTTATTTGCTTTTCCTCTTATTGACACCATGAATTCTTTTAAAACTTTAACTTGCTTTTATTAAATTAATCTTTAATTGTATTAAGCAGACTTGTAACTTTGGTTAGCTATGGTCCTTTAAACTTTATAAAGATATGACTATAGTTGATTCATCTCTTTTGCCATCCTTTCTTTGATACACATGTGAACTCTTTAATTTATAATAAGAGTTCATCAAGGATAAACTTTTTATAACTTTTAATTTCTTTAAACCATATAAGAATTTTAAGTAATCTTTACTATGCATTCTATGATTAACTTAAGGGAATTTTAAAATTATCTTTAGAATTATATGTCATTACCACTTTTGATCAAGTTTATGTCTTACATCTTTTCTTTATGTTTTAACATTTTACGCCTAAGTAATAATGGAGAAAAAACTATATTAGATAGGTGGACATATGTCCAACCAAACTCTCTAGATAGGAGAATAAACATTGTAAGCCAACCAACTCTCTAGAGGCATAGAGTATTGATATATGTGAACTGTAGCTGTAAACTATAACTAGAAGGCACACGAAGTGCAAACTATAACAATGAGGCACACAAAGTGTAATATAAATCTCTCTGAAACTCTTCAAGAGAGCAAAACGCTAACTTGTACAACTCCTCCATATAAAGACATAGTACTACTCCTGTAATTCTATAACCTGCCATATTTATCAAATAATTTCCTATCTAGTTTAGATGGGCATTAATAAGGATTGTAACATTAAATTTCCATTATACTTTTTGTTCATTTCAAATACATAACTATATCGTTCTCATGTTTTTAACTAGGATTACCTAATGACTTTTCAATCTCTACATATTCAAGCTTTTAAATATAATCTATACAATCTAATTCATCAATTAAATAAACAATTCATTCTATATAACAACTCTTACCTTGTAGAAGCTATAACACATGCTTACTTTGTTCGTCCAATACTTGTAGTTTAACTATTTAACTCTTGAGCACAACTTATTCCTTTACTCATCATTTAGAATGCTTTTTCATGTTTAATTAAACTATCACTTATTAAAATCATGGTTCTTACTCAATGTAATTTCCTATACATCTAAACACAATATAGTAGGTTAAATATTGTAAATTACAAACCAAATTTGCAAAGCTTTCAACTCTTGCTAGGCCTTAATCCTCAACTATTTTGGCCTTCCCTTGATGCTAAGCCCTTCACCAACTTTTTTAGCTTCAAAACCATACAAACAACAATTCATAGAAATAGTCACTATAATTTCATATAAATTTACTTGTAGATATTATACTAAACTACCAAGAATTCTCAAACTTGAATGTGCTTCTCACGTCTCCTTTAGACCCTTGTTCAAATCGTATCAAGGCTATACAAGCTTCTTGTTTACTAATTTTACTTCGAAAGGAATGAAATCTTTCTTTTATATAATTTTACTCTCTCAATTCCACTAGGACCTTAAGGATTTTTCTTAAATTGGCTATGAAAGTTCATTGTTGGCTATGAGATGCTCAAATGAACCAGATCAACCAATACATTAGAGTGCTTGTATGAGCCAGACTAGCCAACACACTAGAGTACACTGTAATATAACATGATAGTCTGCAATAAATGTAGAACTTCGGTATATCCAGTGAATAGAGAATATACAGAAGTCATCTCCACTAATTAGAGCAATCCCATACCACGCACAAAATAACCTATTGACATGCCAATCGTACTTTATCCTACGTTCATTGGTACAGAGTATTTCATCATAGAACAATTCTTGAATAACTCACTATCTCGTGTTCCGTTTATAAGTAGTAGTTTAACAACCCAACACTCAATATCAAAGTTCCTACAAAAAAATGTTAAATTGTACTGAAATTAAATTGAACGAACTTACCGAATTAATCTGTAGTAACAACCAAAGTACAAGGACTACTCAACTAACTAATCCAACACGTTCTTGATCAAGAATAATAATTTCATTCAATTAACTAATCCAACAAAAAAATTAAATCATTTTATGCAATTAAGTCCTTTTTGACATTTTACAAAATTACCCTCAATTTTTTACTTTTATACAATTTAGTCCCTAAGCCCAAAACATGCAATTTAACCATTTTCACTCCCATTTAAACTTAACCAAATATGTAAGGGTCTCATTAAAGTCCATGTTTGCAAATATTTCACATCAAGTACAAGCTATTTTATCATTTTAATAATTTAGTCTTTAAACATTAAAATCATCCAAAATTACTTCACAAAATAGTCCTATCTAACAATCAAGCTTAATAATTTAACATAAACCTTCAAAAGCAACTCAAACTCATCAATGGCACAATTCAAAACATTTGACGATTTTACAAATTAGTCCTCAGGTTAGCAAAATTGAGCTAATACGAGCTCAAAGACATAAAAATTACTAAAAACGAGTATCAAATACCTACCGAATAGAAGAACCCTAACCAACTGAAGCTCTCGTCTCCTTCAACAATGGTTTTCGGTTTAGACAGTGTGAATGGAAGAAGATGACTAGAAATTTCTATCTTATTTTATTTCCATTGAAGTATCAACAATTATATGCCATTTACCGTACACTATGAAGAATAATGGTTTAATTACCATTCTAGACCTTTAATTCACCTGTTTATAGCTATTTGACCACCTTAATTTATAGTAAACAACCTTATTAGTTTTTACGATTTAGTTCTTTTTACTTAATTAACTATCTAAATGATAAAATTTCTTAACTAAAATTTAATACGACACTAATGACCTCATAAATATTAAATATTTAATATTTAAAAACTGACACGTCGGAGTTGCAGTCTCGAAACCATTGTTTTCCTACACCAATGAGAAAACACCAATGAAAAACGGGTTGTTACAGTTGAAAGGAGAAAACCATGAAATTCTTTTTTTTTTCTTTTCTTTTCTTGGATGCACCAAATGGAGAGGACGATTTAAGAAGCTTCTCCATTTAGCCCACTTATTTTACTTCATTGATTAAGATTACTATTCATCTATAATATATAAATAAAATCATGAGTTTGGAAAATAATTGATGTAAAAAGTTGTGTTAATCTTATTTTTTTTAAAATAGTTGTGTTTATTGATGTAAAATAGAATTATTACTTCAATAGAATTCTAATAATCTTAATTATCACTTGATTAATATTAGAGTTATATACCAATTAAATTTAGGCTTAGCTTTATAAATAGCATTAGATAATTAGACATATTTAATCAAGTTGGATAAAGAAAAATTACTAGTAAAAAAATGAAGATTTTTAACGTTAATAAGTTAGAATTATAAAAAAAGAATGAAGAATTAAAACTATGGTTCTTCAAAGAGGCAATATCAAATTATATTTGAACAATAATAACGTTGGAGACTAATTGAAGATTATATTAATTCATGATAAGGTAATATGATATTATGATATTATTTTTTTAAAAATCTTCTATAAGTTTATACTATGTGAAGCAAACGCTTTTAAAATCATTTTTTTATCTAACTGTTATTTGCTTGAGGTAAGGGAAAAATATTTTGTGAGTTTGTTTTGAAAAGAAAGTCAAATTTTAGCAATTATTTTTTAATCACTATTATTAAATACGTTTATTAATTTAATTTAAATATTTTTCCTATTTATCATGAAATTCTATTATCTACATGTTGTTTTAACTATTTTTGTCAAATTAACATTATAGTTTTTTTATATAGTTTCAAATTTATATATTATTTAAAAACTAAGAAAAATTATTATTATCAATGATATTTAACAATAATAAAAAATATGTTATTTAAAAATTAAATACATAAATTTACATGCAATGATAATATTAGAAACTAGTTATTATAAAATATCTAAGGGTGAAAAAAATCCACCATAGTGTAGTTAGTGGTGTTGGATGGCCTAGATTAGTCAATCCCACTAACGGCTAGTTTGGCAATACTTTTGAAAAGTGCTTTTTAAAAGTGCTGTGGGAAAGTGCTTTTTAGAAGTACTTTTGAAAAGTTTGGTTTAAAATTTAAATGTTTAGCATTGCTGTCAAAAAGTGCTTTTGAGAAATAAAAGAGGAAGTACTATATTATTGGAAGGGTGAAAAAGTAATTAAGCACTAAAAGTGCTTTTGGGAGAAGAAAAGCTAAAAATTTTAGCTTCTCCTTTTCAGAAGTGCTTTTGAAAAGCACTTCTGAAAAACTAAAAAATTCAGCCAAAAGCAGCTTGTTCTGCACAGCTTTTCTTCCAGAAGTGCTTTTGGAGGCAGAAGTGCTTTTGAAAAGCAATGCAGAACTGGCCCTAACTTAATTAAGCTTTGGTGAATTTACTATCAAGATACTTGGCTATCACAACTTTAGTCCTTTTTTATACCTATTTAATTCATCCCCTTCTTCTTACATTAGACACATCTATTTGTTACTTTTTATAGTTTAGTCCATAGGTCATTTTAGGGCATTTTACAAGGAAAATCCCTTTTTTTCTAAAATTATGGAAATAGGCTGACTTTTTAATTATTTACTGGACTAGGCCGTTTTCCCCGAAATCGCGTCCACGTCAACACGACTTTATTGTCCACGTCAGCAAAACGCTCCCCCAAGGAAGCGTTTTGTCCAAGCGTTTTGTCCAAGTCAGCAGAAATCGCATCCTTGAGGGCGCGCTTTGCTGACTTGGACAAAACATGTAACACCCCAAACCCGGCCTAGACGTTATGGCCGAATCTGACATGCCACATAAGAGTTTGAAAATTCATGTTTCATTTTAGTGTTTAAAAAAATTGACTTTTAATAAATTAACAAGTGAATGGAAGTCGGGCACCGTGTAGGTATCCAAACAGAGGAGGTGAGCCATGAAGGCCGCTAAGTACCAAGCTCTTCGATTGGATCCAATCCTAGACATGCCCACTGCCATTGCCACACTTAGTTATAACGAGTTGAAGTTTATTTAAGTGAATATTCTTTAAAGTTGGATAATCGTGTCATTGTGTTATCTTAAAAACGAGTTCCATTTTGAAAACGCGCGTCCTAAGCCTAGCCCATTAATTATCTATCGGTTTAAAGTTAATAAAAATAATCCCAAAATAAAATAAAAGGAAAGTTAAAATGGCCTTATTACAACCCAAAAATAAATAATAAGTAAATAAATAAAGAAATCTTAAAGGAAACCAAATGCTTAATTAAAAAAAACTCAAGGGCAATCACCGTGGCCACTCTGAATCCCCTCCGGCTCCAAGTCCCCTCATCATGGCTCTCCTGCAGGGTTAAGGAAAAAGGGGGTGAGTTTGGAAACTCAGTGTACAACAAGCCCCTTTCAGAGCCCAAAACAATATCAGCCTGTTGGGCCTTAGCCCAAGTCCAAGCTCAACATATACCGGGCCGTAGCCTTTTCATATTTCATATTACTGGGCCGAAGCCTTCACTGTAAACGGTATGGCCCATAGGCCCATTTCAATATCACATGTAATGTCAATGAAAGAATGAATGCAAACCCATTTGGGGAGACTACTCGACCCACCATCCGCTACTCTCCACCCGTACCAACCAAGCTCTCCATGTGGGGAATAACTCAACCCACCCAGCCAAAACTCTCCATTGGCAAAGATAGTCATTTATCATATAACCGAGGCCTTGCCTCTTTTTAATAATCAGGGGCATAAGCCCTTTTCGTAAATCAGGGCATAAGCCCATTATCAAAACTGGGGCATAAGCCCTTTATTAACTGGGGCATAAGCCCTTTTTGCACTTCCTCCATCCATATAAAAAACCCAACCCCATATATTTATGAATTCATCATGTGCAAATCATATATATATATATATCATGTGCATATCATACATATCATGTGCATATCATACATCTCATGTGCATATCATACATATCATGTACATCAAAATCCTATGTAACAAATTCATAATTAAACCCTAGGGGTATAATGGTCATTTTTACCTAGGGGCAAAACAGTCATTTTCATATTATAAGGGTAATTTCGTAATCTTACCAAATTTTAGGAATTTTCCATTTTCATTATCGATTACTAACTATTTGTTTGTTTTAACCGCTAATCCGCCCATTTTTAACTAAACCGAATTATTGGGCTAAAAACCCCTAATGGGCCCCACATAGCCGATTTGTTCTCTAGGCCCATTTAGCCTGTTTTCCATATTGGTATTACCAGTCTTAACGTGCAATTTAACAGGTTTTCAATTTCTACCAATTTTTTTTCCAAATGGGCCCGAAAGCCCATTGGGCCCGATTTTAGCCCCTCGAGGCCCAACTTACCAAGAATGCCAGAAATCTCATTCTTACCGTTTCCATTGTTCTCAATCATCATCTCATGGATTTTAACTAACTCGTGAGCGTTCGCTTGCTCATAAGTTCTCGAAATGCCGAATTTTGGCATTTCGGCTTTTCGGCATTTATCGCTTTAAGCTATGAAAAAGGGTTCGTTACACACCCTGTTTGGCGATATTCCTTGACGAGATATCCTACACGATTTCTCCTATAATCCATCATTAATAATCAGCTTCCCATAATTGAACTAAACCAAAGAATCATCTAATATTAATACTTACACATTCGCCACCATCCATAATGGCCTTAGGAATTTTACCTTGCCGCGATTGATGACTAGGCCTAACCACTCCAGTGATCCAAGCTATTTCAAGTCGACACTACTCCTTGCTGCTCCTTCACTAAATAAACCACAAAAATATTAAAAGAAGACCCCATAAGGCCTATACACATATTCGGCCATCTCCCTAAATTATGGGGTTTCGGCTTTTGGCCAAAAGTTACTCTAGGAATTATTTAGAGTTTGAACGCTTACCACCGTCTTTCTTCTCTAGAATCTGTACGCCTAAAAGGTAAAAGAATTGAACGCCAAAAATTGAAAAGGAAAGAAAAGGTTGCTGGTCACAAGAATCGGCACCACCCTATCCTCACTGATTTCGGCTTTTTGCGGTATTTCGGCAGAAGTAGAGATTAAGGAAAGAAATAATGGTGAATAAAGGGAAATGGTGGGCTGGTTTGAATGAAGGAGAAGGAATAAAAGATGGAAGAAGAGATGGTAGATTCGACTGCAAAAGAAAAAGAGAGAAAAGACTAATCCTCTAGGGAGAAAACGGCACAAAATACCTATGTGCCGAAAATCCCTTTACTAAACCTCTCTGTAAAAATTCCCCTCCAATCTCCTTTATTCAGCCAACTCTATCTTCATATCAATTCCCTAAAATCTCTCCCCTTATCCCTCCTTAATCCATGCTTTTAACTGATTCAAACTCTCCCCCAAAGAGTTCCATTCAGCTACAACTCTTACATGCTCAAAACATAAAAATTAGCATCCTTTTTGCCAACATAGGAATCGATCCCGTGTCTTCCTCTATGCTCCACACGCCACATTTTTAGGAGCTTAGTGGCGTCACCCTTGCCACTTTACCAAAGCTCTTTTTGTGATACATTTTACCCACGACTTTATATAAGGGCACCTCGCCAGAGCCCCTAACTCCTAAGTCCAAAATTTAAAAAATTCTACTGGGTTTTGGCCAACTCATGGGCCTTCCATAAGCCCATTTACATACTTAAATTATGAATTCCATAATCACATACCAAATTTTAGAAACTTTACTAAAATATCAAGAATCGCGAAAAACCCGAAAATCAGGATATTACAAAACACTTCCTCGGGGGAGCGTTTTTGCCCGTTCAACTGTCAAAAATTTGACCGTTGGCTTCCAACGGTCAGAAAAAGAAAACTATAAAATGGACCCCTAATTCATTTTTTCACACAAATCACTCTCAAATTCTCTAATTCTCTCAAAATTTCAATCCCCTCCTTTATTTTTCACACAATTCTTTGTTTAATCTCGATTTTCTTTCAATATTCCCTTAAAAAATCTATCAATTTTTAGTGAAAATTTCTTAAAATTCCATCAAAAATTTACCAAATTTCTCTGTTTAAATTTTTTTTTAATTTAATTTTTTTAAATTAAAAAAATACCATCGTGCTAGCAATGGCCAGAGAACTAATCCGTCTTGATAATAAGCACATCTCCATTGAGCAAATGAAAATGGTAAGTGATACTTTAATTTATTTATGCAAATTTAATTTTCATTTATGCAAATTTAATTTTTTTAATTTAATTTTCAGTTATGATGTTTACATTAATTAATTTATGCAATTTTAATTAATTTTTGTTTTATAATTTTTTATAATAGTCTGTAGATCGGGTGTTAGAATGTTACATTCGTAATATGCCTAATCCTTCATCGCCCTTGATCAAGAATTACTTGCGGAAAGCGGGATTCTGGCACGTGGCCACGATAGGCCGGGGGTGCAAATTGGACCCGAAACTAATCAGTACGTTGACAGAGAGGTGGAGACCCGAGACACATACTTTTCATCTTCCATGCGGAGAATGTACTATCACTCTGCAAGACGTGCATTTGCAATTGGGATTACCGGTGGATGGGTATGCAGTCACCAGATCCGCATAATCTAGTGATTGGAGCGCCGTGTGCTACGAGCTTTTGGGTGCTATACCAGATTATATTAACAGAGGTCGGATCCAGATCGGCTGGTTACGAGACACATTCCCGGAGCCGGATAATGATTCGACAGAACTCGAAAGAATATGATATGTTCGGGCATACATTCTCGAGATTATTGGAGGTTATCTGATGCCGGACTTGTCATGAAACCTTGTACATCTGAGATGGCTGTTGAAACTCGTAGATTTTAGAGCAGCCAGCAAATTGAGTTGGGGGTCTGCCGTGTTGGCAAAGTTGTACAAGGAAATGTGCGGTGCGACGCTACCGAACAAAGCCAAAATAGGAGGTTGTCTATCACTACTGCAATCATAGGCACGGTTTCGCTTTCCATTTTTACATCCTCGAGTGGACCATCCATATACATTTCCACTAATAACGAGGTAAATTTTATATTATATTTTACAATTATTACGTAGATTTAGTATATAATTGTTGTATGCTAAAAAATTATTTAATTAGGTGGAACCGTTCGGCGAGTTATGTCGGAATACCCAACTCTCTCGAAGATATACGGCTTCTATTAGACCAACGATCGGATACACAAGTAAGTATTAAATAAATTATATATAATTAATAAAATAGTCGTTTCATATTTAATATTTAGTATTTGGTATTATGTATATAAGTAATATTTTTATCATGTTCATATAGTTTGAATGGACACCATACGATGATCCGACAATTCGGGCAGTAATTCCGGATGAATACGTTCAAAATCCGAACGCTTGGCATGTGAAGGTCCCATTGGTGAACTATGCTACGGTCGAGATGCACCAATCAGACAGAGTATTGTGACAATTTGGATTTCGACAACCGATTCCCGTGGCACCCGAGGTGTTTGATGAAGAGCATAAAGTCAACTTACGGCTATTGAATATGGATTGGCTGAGATACTGGTCAGGCTATATCGAAATGTGGGAAAATCGGTATGATTATATACCTATCTGGGAATCGATTATCGTTCCAGAGTTAGCATGCGTACCAGAATACATGCCATGGTTTAGGATCCATGGCAAGCCATATTTATTGTCAGAAGAGGAGAGGCAACAACAAATTTTTGTTCAAAGGGAACGACGGGGACCTTTAAATCCAAGAAGAAGGGACGACGACGCAGGCCTATCAACAGCGCCCACACAATTAGCAGGCCCATCAACAATGCCCATATAATCAGCAAGCCCATCAATAGCGCCGTCACAATCACCGGGCCCAACAGTTCAACAGACGACACCCACATCACAGCCTTTTCCTAGTCCTATGCCAGGTACGTATCCTATCCCTTATATGTATCCTAACCCTTTTATGTTTCCTTTTCCTAGTCCTATGGCAGGTTGGAATCCATGACCCGGTTCATCTCCGTTCCCGATTACTCCGAGTCAACCGCCAATCTATAGGCCGTCGTCGCATTAGGGATCGCAGGAGACGCCATCGGGGGGCTTTTCTTTCTACCAATCCCCATCACCTTACGGGGTTCAAACACCTCCTCCATGGGTGATGCAAACACCACCATAGTCATTATTCTATCAAGGTGGGTCAAGCTCTCAACACCCACAACCAGATCCCTTGCCGGATGAACCACAACCACCGCCGGAAGCCGAACCAAGGAGGAATCCAGCACGGACCTGTCGACGACCCCCGTGTGAAACTGATTCTGACCGCCACGGACATTGAATTTTTTTCATATATGTGTACAAACTTTTTATATTGTTTAATTTGAATAAAATAAAATTTCTTTTGAATAAGGCAATTGTAAATTATATGTCTTAAAAACCCAATTGTACAAACTTTTTATATTGTTTAATTTTTATTTTTATTTATATTTTCTTTATTTGATTATATATGTCTTAAAAAACTATTTCTATATTTACCTCATTTGACCTCACTCACCAACCCTACATTAACCCTATTTTTTTTATCTCAATAAAATCAAACAAAAATACTCGATTAAGTGATAAACATCATATTTGTGAAGAAAAGGAGGATGATAAAAATTTTTTATCATTCATAAATGCTAACCTTGAAGGTTTACATATTTCTCAATTTGATGAATTCCGTCATTCTTATAGATAATTAAAATATATATATAATTATACAAAATTAATAAAATAATTTTTTTTCAAAATTTTAAAAAAATCATAAATATTATAAAATATTCATAAAAAAAATTCTAAATATATAACTAATAACTATAATCCATCAATACATGTATTCCAACAAAAATTGAGGGTAATCTTTGAGCTAATTAATTACATCTCAGTCATGTCTCGATGTCTTACTTGTATTTGATCGACATAGTTATTACATAAAATAAAATAAATTACTATATTTTTATTAAAATAGAAAGTATTGTTTCGTTTGATAGAATAAAAGTTTGATATATTCCAATAAAAGACTAAATTGAATAAAAGTAAAACTTTAGGGGCAACCTTGTAAAATAAAAGTAAAAGTTTGATACATTTCATTTAATAAAATATAAATAATACAACATAATTTTTTATGGCAACTATCAACTATTTCAATTAGGACATGATCTATTTGTATGTCCTGGGTTCCTACAGTATCCGCATAATTTCTGTTGATTGGTTGTTTCTCAGATATCCATATCGATACGTATTCTAGTCGAGCAAGGTCGACCCTTTGGTTTGCGACGCAATTCTTTATCCGATAACAGCTTAAACGGAGCAAGCGATACAGGCGGCCACTTACGTTCATCTAGGACAGGTGGGAATACATGTCTCCACACGTTGTACATGGTTTGTATTCTGTACACTTCGTCGACGTATCTCATAGGATCTATACGCAGATTCTGACAAGTTGCAATTACATGACTGCATAGATAACGAAGTGCGTCAAACCTCCCACAGTCGCAAGTTCTATTTCTCAAGTGTACACGATATTGCCCGCCAATAATACCTTCCTGCGGTCTGTCAAACTCCGTCACACGAAACCATAGATTGTCTCGATCGTGACACACTGTGTGCATGGTGTTTGCCTGCACCTTCGCCTTGTTAATTTTTTGCAATACCTTTGCGCACCATACATGTCCTCCTTGGATTTGGCCTGTATAACTTGCTACTCGTTTCGGGAATAGTGCCGCTAAACGAAAATATGTCTCTCAAACAACTGATGTTATTCGTAAATGGCGTGTTCCTTTCAGAACAGAATTTATACATTCGGCCAGGTTTGAGGTCATATGACTATATCGTAGGCCACCGTCGTATGCTTGTGTCCACTGTTCGAAAGGTATATTACACAGGTAGTTTGCTCCTTCTTCGTTATCCGAACGCAGAATCGCCAACATTTCATGGAAATGATCCATACTTATCTCATACCCTACCAATATAAGTTGATAGCGAAAATTACATACCACATTTCCAGTTAAAATAAATTCAGTACTACAAACGAAATTATATTAATAGATATTACATACCCATGTTGGTTACTTGTCGTTTTTTAGTTGTAGAACGAAATTGCCCGTGGTAGTTGGACGCAACGTGCCTTAGGCAATACCGATGGTGTGTGTGATACCACATGCTTCCCTGTCGTGCAATTGCGGCTAGTATTCCGGCCCCGATCTGATATGACACAGATATTAGGTTAGGGGCAAACATGCCTCCTTAGCCTAGAAAGAAAGAAATCCCAGTCATCAGCTGACTCCCCTGGTGTTATTGCAAACGCAATTGGAAGGATTCTCCCACTGCCATCCTGTGCCGCAGCTAGCAATAGCCGATAGGTATATCTACCGTACATAAAGGTACCGTCAATTTATACCAACAGCTTACAATATGGAAATGCATCTCGGCATTGCTTAAAGCTCCAAAATAGACGCTTAAATACTTGGCATCCACGGAGCAATCAGTCGTTGTAGTACGCAGGTTCGGTTTGAAGGTATGTTATGCAACCTGGGACATATCTCTCAAGCACCTGACACCACTACCAGAGTTTGTTATATGAAGCGTCCCACCCACCGTATATCTTTTCTAACGCCTTCTGCTTAGCTACCCAAGCCATGCGGTAAGAGGGTATGTACCTCAACTGGCTACGAATATTGGCAATTATGACAGGCACTGTAGTTCTAGGATCCGCCTTCATTATCGGTAGTATTAAGGTAGCTATCATTTCTGAATTCATCTTGGGATAATCTCCCGAAACACCTGTCAACGAAATAGGTTAAAAATATCAATAGTACACAATAATAGTACTATTAAAAAACCCTAAACAGTTAGTGTTATTGTATCGGTAGCACATGTATGTGGAACTTTGTACCTTTTTATCTCTCACAAGCCTATCCTTTTCCTCAATGAAGCCATGATTTTCTATGAACATGTACCATCTATCACTGCACACTTGGCCTCAAACTTATCGGGTTTAGACTTGATCATATTGTAGTTAACCCTATTCATGATGCTATGTTGTTTTAATGTACCAAAAAAACTATCTTTATTTGAAAACTCTTTACCAACTTCCAACTCACCCGAATCCAATCAGGAACTTGTACGATCATGCCTTCTATGTGGTAGATCTGGAAACTCCAATGCATCATCTTGAGATAAATCGACATTATGCATGTGGGCTGGAGGCAAGTACGCCTTGAATCGCGCATCTTCTTCTTCATCATCTGAGCCCCCTTCGACATCTTCAGGTATGGTTGGAACAGTCTCTGGTTCAGAAAATAATGCAATTTATGCACCATCGGGGCCAGCCTCTCGAGGTGGATCCGCATCGGACTCATCATCTGACCGATCATCATGTGCAACGTACGAGGTCCCCTCACTGGTAGACGTCGTGGGGAGTACATCATCCCTCCTTGTGGACGTTTCACAACGTCTCCAATCAGATGTGGATTGCCAACCACTTGAAGTTGATGTCATTCCCCAGTACGTATTTCCAGCATCAAACATTGACCCATTGAGGTGCATGTCCCATCCACTAACGGAGTGTCGTGTAGGGGTCGGGTGTTCCATACTGCTACCAAATACAGGCGCTTCTGTGTTTTGCCACCCACTAACGGAGTGTCGGGCAGGGGTCATGTATTCCTCTCTACCAGTAGTAAATGTTGAAGTTCCAAATGCATCATTTGGTGATGAAAATTGTACATATAACTCAAGATAGGGTGATCCACTATCGAGATGAGTCTGCACCATTGCCTCCAAGCTCCGAGCACCTTTGATGTCGAATGAGTCATATGTCACCGGATCAACAGAAGCACAAAATCGATACTTAATACACAAAACTTTCATTGGCGTTGTTCCAAAGATTTTGCGCCTAATTCTTTTACGAAATTCTGTCAAATCTATGTTCTGGTTAAAAACCAGTCTCGCTGTGTTCTCCGATAAAAAAACAACACCGTTCTCGGTGTTGCATACCTCACCATCATAGTAAATAACAGCACTAATACGTTCACTCATCTTAGATTTCTATTCTTCTTTGTCTCTCAATTTTTTTTTGCTGTAAGTTATGCAACCTGAGAATAAAATTTGGCTCATTTATAGCCTCAGTTTTTCTACGAACTACTGTAGCAAAAGCGCGTCCACGTGGGAACTTTTTTCCAAAATTTTGCTGACAGTGCATTCTGCTTGAAGCGTTTTTGACACTATTTGTTCAGAAACGTCTACTCAGAATTATTTTTCTACGAACTACTGTAGCAAAAGCGCGTCCACGTGGGAGCTTTTTTCCGAAATTTTGCTTGACAGTGCATCCTGCTTGAAGCGTTTTTGACACTATTTGTTCGTAAACGCCTACTCGTAATTATTTTTCTATGAACTATCAGTAGCAAAAGCGCGTCCACGCGGGGAGCTTTTTCTGAAATTTTGTTGACGCGCATCCTGCTTGAAGCGTTTTTGACACTATTTGTTCAGAAACGTCTACTCAAAATTATTTTTCTACGAACTACTGTACCAAAAGCGCGTCCACGTGGGAGCTTTTTTCCGAAACTTTGCTGACAGTGCATCCTGCTTGAAGCTTTTTTGACACTATTTGTCCACAAACGTCTACTTAGAATTATTTTTCTACGAACTATTGTAGCAAAAGCGCGTCCACGTGGGAGCTTTTTTCCAAAATTTTGCTGACAGTTGAAGCGTGTTTGACACTATTTGTTCAGAAACGTCTACTCAATTAACCTAAATTAACCTTAAATTAATCAATTAATGCTCATTTAATCAAATGATTAATCGAAACGCTGAAGTAATCGAATTATTTTTCTAATATTAAAATAGTATGTGTAAACCATTATGTATCAATTAACCCTAAATTAATAAATTAACGCTCATTTAGTCGAATAACCCTAATTTAATTAACTAACCATAAACCTTAAACTCTAATTTAGCATTTAGCATTTAAAATTAATAGTTAATTTTATGAATTAACCCTAAAATCTTAAACCACTAACCATAAACCCTAAACCACTAACTATAAACCCTAAAACAACTAATTGAAAAAAGGGGCAAAAACGCTCCCTCGGGGAAGTGTTTTGTCCACGTCAGCAAAGCGCGCCCTCAAGGACGCGATTTCTACTGACGTGGACAAAATGCTTCCCTGGGGGAGCGTTTTGCTGACGTGGACAATAAAGTCGCGCTGACTTGGACGCAATTTTGGGGAAAACGGCCTAATCCGATAAATAATTAAAAAGTCGGCCTATTTCCGTAATTTAAAAAAAAAGGGATTTTCCTTGTAAAATGCCCGTCATTTTATCTATTTGAATTTTGATCTAATTTTAACAAGTAAATACAAGATAATTATTAAGATGGCCGTTCATAGGAATCTAACTAGCTTGATTCTTGGTATAACATGAATTACAAGGTCAAAAATTCTTGTTTACTGCTCAGCCATGATTGTATGACTTCAAATTTCTCAAAATCATATAAGAGTCTTTTCAGTTTATTGTAGTAATTAATTTTGGTGTAATTTAAGATCATTATACATACCAAAGAATGTTTTTACTTATTTATCAAAATGGTTTAGCATTGGCTGATATAAAGATCTGCGAGCCAAGTGTTGTTTAGAATGGATTGGGTATGCATGTGAGTTTTCATGATGAAGTCCATAAACAAGAGCTAATGTATCCCCCTGCAATTTCTACTAATCTTTTAAACTTTTAATACATAAAGCTTCTTTCTGTCAAAGTATACATCACATGGTTGGAAGAAAAATCAGGTTGGAGGATTCTGTCTTTTTCTTCAACTTGTATCCCATTTGTGTATGGTTGGTACTCTTCCCTATTCATTTCTAGCTACCCTCTCCATTACACCCTAATCGTTAAAGTTTTAGTTCTTCATAATTAAGGAGCTCTCGTCATTAGATTCTCCCTGTCATTTCTCACATGTTCCATGTTTCATTTTCTTATTCTCGACAAAATCTCATGGCAGCCGTGGTTTGTATAACCTATGTGATTTTGGTCAACAGAGGGTGACCCAAAACAAATTTGTGATTTTTAATACATACCCAAAGATCATGATTATCCCTGTACATATAATATTTATTTTAGTTTTCCCGATCACGCTTTTAAATGATTAATTTAGGATTCTTGAGATAGAGTTAGAAATAATCTCTTTTCTCCTAAGATTCCTACCTCGTTTAACTTCTTACCTTTGTCTTATCCTTGTTGCATTTGAAGATTTTGGGTATAATTAATGGAAAACTAAACCCAGCTCTCGATGCTCACTTCTTAAAAAAAATAAAAATAAATTTATATTAAATTTTTTATCAAAACTACATATTTAAAATACTTATGTGCGTTTAAAAATTATATATGATAAATAATAAAACGTAAAGTTTGAAACTAATATTAACACGTATGCAATATGTATGAAATTAAAATAAAAAAATTAGTTTAAATTATGAGTAAAATGAGATTTAAATAGATAAATACATCATATTAACAATATTAAATGTACTCCAATTGTTTATCGTGGTATTATTGTTTTTCTTTAGTTAATATTGAGTTGACTTGTGACACAAACTCAATTAACTGCATTATCAATATATATACAAACATTGAGGGCGAACCAATTTATGTAATAACATTAAAATTTATAAAAATATCAAAATGAAACTTTAGTTGAAGTGGTAAAAAAAGACTCTATAGATGTCAGTAGCATCGATTTAAATATCAACATTTGTAAATTTTTTATTAGTTTTTCAAAAAATAAGAAAAGGACAACAATATCTTCATAATATATATGATGACACCAATTCAATTGTAAAATTATTAAAATATCCTTACACCAATTCAGTTGTAAAATTATTAAAATATACTTACTTTAAAGGGTAATCAATATTTTCTGATACTTTTATATCATCTTCAAATAAAATAACTTAAAAAAATCATTTCAGAATCGAACACAGCTCCAATAAATTCATATAAAAAATTCTTGTAACTCCACTAATAATTATTTACTAATAAATTCTTATAAATACATTTTTTAATATAAAATATTTTTGTTGTTCCATAAAATTTAGTTTTAATAATTTCCTAGTGTAGAATTAATTTTTGGTATTTAAAGAATTCTCTGTTTAGCTTATGCTTCGTCTCTTAGTCAATTGGCTGAAATGATATGAAATAGGAGATAATGAAGGGTGATGTCATTTGTCACAAAGAAATAGTGAATTCAACTAATATATTGGGGCCAGTAGCCCCTATATTTTGCCACATAATACCCTTTAGCAACAAAAGAAAATAAATGAAGGATATTAATTGTTGATATGGTATAATTTATATGCTGTAAGTTTGTCTGGGTTCTTCTAAATGTGTCCACACAACTTGGGAATCTATCTTGGATTCCATGGCATGTAAAAGTAGTGTCAGGCTAGCTCAATTATTCCCCCATATTCAATTTTGCCTGCTTTATATCACCAATAACGTAGGCCAATAAATCATTCACCATATGATGGATTTGGCTCTTTGGGTCTTTTTCCAATCCATAGACAGGGTATCTTTGATTTGCTTTTGTTGCTAATTACTTTATCACTTGGTCTCTTTATACTTTTAAGAGTCAATTGAGTCGAAACTTCCATTAAATAAACTATATGGTATCTTAAGATTGCAACCTGGCTCTTAGCTTTAAAGTTAAATATGGCACTGAATATAGCAAGGTGGCTTGTATTTGCTAAACAAAAGTTGGCCTTAAGTGTAGTTAACACTAATTACACTCACAAAGATGGAATTCACTACTTTTAAATAGTTTATATTTATTTATGAAGATCCCATGTACCGAAATGATGTCGTCTCTCCTAGTAGTAATCCCAAACGAACAGCTCCTCAGTCCGGAACACAGCATCGACTGCACATATTTGCCATGCTGAAGAATAAGAGCAATCAATCATGAGATCAGGCAGATCAAACAAGGTGTCGTCGTCATGGGTGAAAAGTGAAGTTGATGATTCTTGTAAGTTATCGGAGGCTGCTGAAGTGAGTGATGAATGTGAAACAGGGATTTCTTCCTGGTTTGGTCCAGCTTCGTCTTCAATGGTGCATCGTCTTGTCTCCAGAAATGTTGAAGAAGCTGCTTGGGAAGCGGCTGCTTGGATGTCCTTGGGAGACGTACTTGCAGGGCGTGGAAGATCCTTTGCAAGTTGAGGGAAATTAAGGTAAGCCTTATGGCCTTTAATGGCCAGTGCGGCCACATCATGGGCTCGAGCAGCCATTTCAGCTGTGGAGTATGTTCCCAGCCAGATTCTTGATTTCTTCCTTGGCTCTCGGATTTCAGACACCCATTTGCCCCAACTTCGTATACGTACTCCCCGATATGTCGGATGCTTACTACCACCATCTTCACTAATCATGCCCCTTTTCTTCTTCCCATTACCATTCTCTTCCGAGTAATCTCCAGCTTTCTTCGACTCTTGAGGAGATACACTGTTTTTTGAAGTTTTCTTGTTTTTCCGAGAACCCGGAAATGAAAATCCGGTGGAGGAAGAAGTGGAAGTGAAGGCGGTGGTAGACATGACGGAATAAGAACTAAGCAAAGTTGTTATAATAGTGAGCATCATTCTCAATGTTGATATATATGTCTTTCCATGACAGATAGAGGCCTTGAGCGATTGGCGTATAATAGTGGTCTACTCTAGGGGCTTATATAATTCTACAATGAAGTCTGACTTCAAAAGAAAAATTAATGATGATATAAAGAAAAAAGAATTAAAGGAGCCTGGGCCCATGCCATAACGCCATTACAATCAACTAATTTGTTACCCATGTGACCAATTAAAAAAAAATAAATAAAAAAAATAAATTACACCTATGGTCACTTTTGTTTATCTCAAGTTACATTTTAGTCATTTTTGTTTGAAATGTTACATTTTAGTCACTTACATTATCGTGTTGTAACATTTTAGTCACTGAGCTGTTAATTGTTGTTTACGGTATAACAGTAATTGATGTGACACGTTAAATCATAATTTCAAAAAAAAAATTAGGTTAAATTATATAATTGATCCTCAAATTTTTTTTTCGTTTTGAGCAATTTAATTTTTTTCTTTTATGTTCTTTTAACTTTTCTTTTTTTTTTCCATTCTTTTCTGCTTCTCTTTCTGTTTTCCTACTTTCTCTATTTCTTTTAAGGTATCATGAAGTCGAATTGACAATGAAGAAAAAAGTAGGAAGTCAAAAGTCATCATTGCCTATAACCAAAACCCATAAACCCATACCATTGCTAACTATCAAAACACTTCACCACCACCCATCATCTTTATTTCATCCACTAACACCTTCACCAAATAAGCTCACATTTAAATCAATCAAGAATCCAAGTAAACAACAATTAATAAGCCCTAAAAAATCACAGAGAGCCAAAGATTAGATAATGATGGGTAACGGAGGAGCACATATTAGAAAATCAAGATGATCTAATGACCGGTGAGGGAGATTCGATCTCGGGTAGTCTAAAAGTTGGGGAATTTTTTAGATGTTTTCGAACGAAGGTCATGGTAGTGGTGAAGGTGCTAGTGGATAAAATGAAGATGATGGGTGGTAGTGGAGGGTTTTAATAATTAGCAGATGGTATGGATTTATGGGTTTTGGTTATAGGAAATGATGGCTTCCGGCTTCTGACTTCTGACTTCCTGCTTATTTCTTGACTGCCAATTCGACTTCTTGATATGTTAAAAGAAATGAAGAAGGTATGAAAATAGAGAGAGAAGCCGAAAAAAATAAATAAAAAAAAAGAAAAAGAAAGGAAGGTTAAAAGAACATAAAAGAAAAATTAACTTGCTCAAAAAGAAAATAATATGAGGACCATTTGTATAATTTAACCTAAAATTTTTGTTTGAAATGATGATTTAACGTGCTACATTAGCTTACTGTTACCCCGTTAACGATAATTAATGGCTTAGTGACTAAAATGTTACAACACGATAACGTAAGTGACTAAAATGTGACATTTCAAACATAAATGATTAAAATATAACATGAGATAAATAAAAGTGACCATAAGTGTAGTTTACCCTTAGAAAAATGGTTGGAGTGAAAAATCTTTGGGTTTGGCCTCTTCTTATGTCAGCTTCAACCTATAGTAAAATTCAGGGTTTTCCCATTTCTATTTTCTAAATGCAAAGCTTAAAATCATATTTATTGTCTTCAAAGGGTCCCAAATTTTCACATGTATGCCTTCTTTCTTTTGGTTTTTCGCCCTCGATCTTTTGTACTTCAATGAAGTGGCTTTGGGGAAATTAATACTCACAAAAGTATACCTTAGCTCGTTGACATGTCATCTCCGATACTATTTTCATACTTTGACCTGTCTGTTTATTTGGAAGGCGTAGTTCCTGTTTTGGTGAGAGTTCATTGAACACTACACGTTAGCGAATCTCCTTGTTTAGATTACGACTTAACTAAATAAGTCTGCCTATGGAAATTTACGAATGTGATATGATGTGTGCAAATAAATAGATTTGTCAAACTGCTTTCTAAGATGCCATAGAAAAGCCAACATGTGGATTTTGTAATCAAGGAAGACGACAAGATGCGAATGATGCAAACATTAATTAGGAATACTTTACTCCAACAAAATTTACGTTTTCCTTTCTCCTTTTATCAAACAAATCAAGGTGTTATGGAGATGAGTAAATGCCTTGGACATCACTAGGTTTTACTAAGGAAAGTATGTTTTAACGTCTATACTATACATAGGGTCCAAAAGCAATTATGAATAATCTGTTGCCCTGATTAAGGGCACTTGGACCACCCTATACTAAAAGACATTTCAGAACTTGAGACTTCTTTCTATAACTGTTTTCGAAAGGAGTTCTCTTGCCTCTTCTTTGATTAATCGCTTGAGCAAATGCAATACGCTGCATGTTTATCTTATGTGTCATTGCACTATCTAAGAATAACCAATATAGCCCTTTGGAGCTACCATGGAATATCTAGATTATAGAGTAAAGAAAATAGTTCATTTTCCAAATATCATCCGGTATATCTTCTTAAAGAGTTCACCTTTTTTTACTAAACTTTGAGCCATCCCATACTTAACCATTCTCGTATCGGCTAATCTCCATAAATTTTGTGTGTTAAATCCTATTTAAAAATTCTATTTCTTCATTAAAGTAACATTTAAAGTAAGATACTATTACAGTGGGATCCTGTCATATTTTTTTTAAATCTATGGTTGTTAAAAGACAAAAAATGAAAAGATTGTAGCCATTTGATCAAGCTATGTCAAAAAACTAGGAAATTGTGTTGGTGACCTAGAACTTGTTAAATCAATTGCCGAATATGTAGCTGGAAATTAGTTTCTCTGATTCTTTAGTGTTGAAACCGGTTGAATTGATTAAAGGGTCAAATCACATTTCTCAATACAAAATCTTACTTGGCATGGTCAACTATGGATTGATATTTTTTTCTCCCTTTTTATTTCAACCTTTACTTCAAAAGAATTTCACAAGATCTCGCTGTAATGGGATCTTTAAATAGATGTCATCCTTCATTAAGCCAAATTATATATAAAAGTTAAAAGAGAGATTTTGAAACTAAAAATTAAAATTAAAATTATAAATGAAATATTAGTGTAGATACATGGAATCAACAAGGGAGAGTTGGAGAAAAGGTAGGAAGGCCAATCCACATGTGATAGGCGGAGAGTCGAAATATGAGGTTGAAGGAGGAGAAGAGAAGAGAGGAGAAGGTAGGGGATAAAAAAGGGAAATGTTTAGGGCTTTGTTGGAGAAAAAGAAGAATCTCTAACTCTTTATGCTTTAAGGTACATCTAAGGGGAGGTCATTTGTCCGGTAGTGTCATGTCACCAATAGTATGGGTGGTAGGTCAGCTTACTTAGTCGTTTAGGTGGCAAGTCCATTGCATGTCAGTTGTCGCCATGCATTGTACTATATGGTCCTACTCTAACATTCTCCTTACTAGGTTTGTTATGCCTTAGTAGTCTCTTAGTGGTCCCTACGAAGGGCCCGTAGTAGGTGGCTTGTTATAGATGGCCTCTTAGTTGGCTTGAGTAGGATTCATGGATGGTTAGTCAAGAATAAATTCATAGAGGGTCAATATAAAAGGTATGAAATAGAGGGCCACCAATGGGTCACACCTACTAGGGGTGCCTGCTTGCAGTCTTGCCAAGTCGTCCTTTATGTTGCCACGTGTCATCACAAGGGTAGGGGGTACAACAATTGCCCCCCATTGAGGGGTAGGTTATAAAGTGGCCTATCTTGAGACCATTCAAACAGATTCAAAACGAATGGTGCTCTTATTAAATAAAGGAGAGAATGGGTCAACATTGTAATGAACCCAACCTGATCATTAGGTCCGAGCTACCAGATTCCACATTCATTGCTTGAGCAATTATGATCTTAATTGTAATTCAATTCAACTATTAATATATACTATTAAATTTAATTTATAGTTACAATATGTTATATAATTGACCGTCGCCAAACGTGCGAACTTTTGGACTGGAAATACTGTAGCAAAAATATAATTAATAAAGCAGCAGTGTCCACAAGTATACGGGTCAAATTGTAATATAGTAAAGTGTTACAACGAAACACTCTGAGAAGTATTTCGAGGATCTTACCCAAGGGAGGTTAAATTAAACTAAAATTCTCTTTTCTATAGTAACAGGGCTAAACAATAATAACCTAAAATTGTATTACGAAAAAAACAAATTGAATTTAAGCAATGAAAATAGCATAAATTAATAAAACTGAAGAAAACAAGTTAACAATCGAAATTAATCCAATTAATTTAAGCAGAAGATTAACTTACATTAATGTTCCTAATTAACTTCAGAATTTGGGTTTTATCAAATTAGCTATTAACTAACCAGTTATTACCTATCAGCCTCTAACTAATTAATTAATCGACTAATACTCATTTATCTTTCGACCTCACTTCCTTGACCAAGATAAATTATGATTTACTTGGTAAACTTATCTTTCAACCTCGTTTATGCTAAATTACTTCTTAGGGTCTTCAATTCTAAGGTTTAATCACATATAATTTAAAATAACTAATTCAGAAACAAACCCTAATTATTCCGTTAATTATTCCCACCTTCGATCATTAATCTCCCTAAGGACATTAGCTGCTCATGGATCTAGATGCAATTATCCCTAATTTTATATTAAACAAGAAATGCAAATAATTAAATAAAAAAGGGAATAAAGAAATTAATTCATTTTGATATCGATTTGTGCGTGAAAACCAAAATTCCTTTGATAGTTACGAAGATAATGTCGATTGCAATTGAAAACCAAAAAGAAATTAATAAAAACTCAACAAACAAAAGCTTGGATCCAAATTGAATCCAAGTTAGAACAAAGGAAACAAATTTTTGTTTTTGAATAAAAGGATTAAATTGAAATAAAACTAAATATTAAAATAAATTCCTAAAAATCTAATCTAAAACTGCACACTCAGCCAAAACCTCTTAAACTTAGGCTAAACATCAATATTTATAGCCAAATTTTTTGCCCTAACTAGGTCAATTAGAAGCCCTAAAGTTGAATAAGATGTGTTGTGTAGACGAAAACACCCTTGACTTATTTTTTCATTTCATCCCTCTGGTGTCACGACACCAAGGGCCGGTGTTGCAACACTGTACTTCGTAGGTGACTTCATTGGCTTCAAAGTGTGGTATTCCAACACCACATGTTGGTGTCGTGATGCTACTGTCGTCTTTCACATTCTTATCTTAAAAACGATGTCCTACACATGACATATTAGTCCTTCCCTAGGCTTGTATTGACCCATTAGGTCATTCCATAGCCAAAATATGCGTAAAAAAACTTATTTTACTAAAATTAAACATAAACTACTAAAAACAGAAAATATAACAAAATAATAACGGAAAACATAACAAAATAATCTAAAACAACTAGAAAACAAGCTCGTTAAGTGTCGAATATCAAACTCCCTCACACTTAACTCATTGCTTGTCCTCAAGCAACAAAACAAAAAACAATAAGAAAACAAAACGACTAAATGGTGCTTGAGCATGCTTCATACACGAGATTAGTTCGAAATATTATAAATGAGACAATGTGGTGAAACATGTAATTCTTGCTCGATATGTACGTGACTTCCAATTTTCAATATCTCACACGTTAGTTCACTAGTTTACAAAGCAAAAAAAAAAAAAATCAAGAATGTCAAGCATATTATTCCATCTAAACAAAATACACAAGTACACATTTATGTTTGGAGAATACAAGTGGCAAGAATTATCAACATTCAATTTAATTTTCATCCATAAGACATAACACTCAGGTCACATAGGACTATTTGACTTGTAATGTTCTGCGGCTTAGGTTGGTTCAAAATTGAAGAACTGGCTATACAAAATGGTTTAAGCACGAAAATAATTTGACACATTATATTGATCCCAACGCTACCCCAATATATTGATCCCAACGCTACCCCAATTATATCATTTAGCTCACCATCTTATATCCACTTCTCTCGCCTTCATTTTCTCTCCATTTTAAAGTCACAGTATAGTGTTAATGAGTATAATCAACTTAGGGGATTTTTGTGCAAAAATGAGCAGAAATTTTTCTTCTTATTCAAATTTCTCTATTTCACTCTCATTTCAACCACTTTGCTTTTATCCGTTCTAGTCTTTTATAACTTTCACTTTGCTTTTAACCCTCACAGTGCTTTTGTTCACTCGATATTTTCATTAACGCACAAGCTTGCAAGAATTATGCACTCATTACACTATACCGTTCATTAGTTTTTTTCTTATTTTCAAACCTCATTTATGTATCTACCTATCCCTCTATATCAATGGCTCGACATGTAAGTTTGTGTTGGGACCAAAAAGAAAGGATTAAAATATTATATATTAGGCTCATGGTTTCATTCACGGTTCATCAAGAAAACAGATTTAGGCCTAAAATAAGGTACTAGGGAATTTATGCATAGAGTCAGTTTTTGGCTCTAGTGGTGACCAAGCAATGCCTTAGGTCATCCTTAGGTAATTTGAAACATGGATTCAATTAACTGAATTTTAACATTCTGACAACCTATAATTCAAACAAAGATATATGCTTTTTATGTACATATTTTTCATTTGGTATTCTTAACACACTTTTACCTATTTACAATTTAATAAAGTGAACTAATTAATTTAATATTAAACAACCTAAAATCATTTACTATCGAGCTAAATCTATAGTTTATACACAAAATCCTATTTACATGCTCTTAACCAATCATTTGTATTCCTACAAGCTCGAGCACAAACAAGCACATAAAAATTAAAATTAACTACTAAAAAAACAAAACAAGTAATTGAAAAAAAAAATTTGTTTACCTCCCACACTTTATTTGGCACATTGTCCCTAATGTGCACCCAAAAGATAAGAGAAGAGACTACTCAATTTGAACTTGAAAGTGCCTCGAGAGTAGTCGAGTGGTCCTCCTCGTGCTGGTTTAGCTCCAAATTGTAATGTCTTATAATATGTGAGGTTTCTACACAAAATTAACACAGAGTTTCTTTAATAAATCAATCTAAAAGATAAAAGAAAATAAAACCATCTGAATCCAAAATTAAATACGGTACCAAAATAAAATAAAATAAAATGCATATAATAAAAAGAAACATTAAAATTAAATCACAAATTTAGTCAGAATCTGGTTCCGACTCTTCTATGTCTCCGCCGTTGTTAATTTTCTCCTCGTTGTTTTCTTCTGGATCCTTCTCCTTGTTGTGTTTCTCTTGTATTGTCCCATATTTGATTGATGGGAGTCGTGGCATCCTCAAGCCGTGTCTCCATGCATAATCCTCGTATAATGACACTTTCTCTTTCATCCATCATACTTCCATTCAGAATCGAGAATATGGTTGCTATCCCGATTTCGGCGACTTTCTGCTACCTTTTTATTTTCCGAGATTGTGGGTCTTCTTTTCGTTGTGTTTGTTTTTTTTATTCCATTTGATGACTTGTTTGTGATGCGATGCGAGGAGTTATTTATAAATCGAGTTTCTGATTGAATTCATTGTTAGGTGCAACAACAGTTCAGACTTGCCCATAGGGACCTTTTCCTTTTTATATAGGGTTGTTACGAGATGCGAAAAGAGTAGCCCCAGTTGCTCTTCTTTAATACAATGATTTATGCTCCTATATATCCATGTTCCAACACAGAGCTTTTCCTTCTGCAAAACAGTGTATAGCATAGTAGCTAAAAAGGTGGTGATGATAGAACCATTCACAGTAAGGTATATTTGAGTACAAATAAATTGCACCTACAACTTAGTCATAGAGATCATTGACTGCCACCAAACGTGCAAATATCTGGACTGAAAATACTACAGCAAAAAGATAAACAACATAGCAGTAGTGTTCGCAAGTATACAGGTCAAATTATAATATAGAAAAGTGTTATAACCAAACATTCTAGGAAGTATTTCGAGGATCGTACTCAAGGGAGGTTGAATTAAACTAAGATTAATTTTCTATACTAATAAAACTAAATAGTAATAATCTAAAATTATATTACAAAAAATCAAAATAAAATAATTAATCAAAATAACATAAATTAACTAAAATTAAAGACAATGAATTTAACAATCGAAATTAATCCAATAAATTGGGCAGAAGATTAACTCACTTCAGTGTTCCTAATTAACATCAAAACTCAGGTTTTATTGAATTAGCTATTAATTAACTAGTTATTACCTCTTGGCCTCTAACTAATTAACTAATCGATCAATACACGCTTATCTCTCGACCCCACTTTCTTGACTGGGATAATTTATGATTTCTTCGGTAAACTTATCTCTCTATCTTGTTTATCCTAAATTACTTTCTAGGGTTGTCAATCCTAGGGTTTAATCGCACATAATTCAAACTAACTAACTTGGATCCAAACCTTAATTTGTTCGTTAATTATTCCCATATCTACTCATTAATATCCCTAAAGAAACTAGCCACTCATGGATCTAGGTGCAATTATCCCTAATTTCATATTTAACATGCAAAGCAAAAAATTAAATAGAAAAATGGAATAAGAGAATAAATTCGTTTAGATGTTGATTTGCACCCAAAAGTCAGATTTCATTTGACAGTAACGAAGATAATCTCGATTTCAATTGAAAGCAAAAAAGAAATAAATAAATATTACTTAATTAAATGCTTGGATCAAAATCGAATCAAGTTAAAAAAAAAAGAACAAATTATGTTCATAACATAAAAAGAACTAAATTGAAATAAAAGAAAAACTAAAAATAAAACCCTAAAACTAAACTAAGTAGCTCACTTGGTCAAGCCTTCAAGGTAAGGCTAAACACACCTATTTATAGCCAAAATTGTTTTACCTAATTAGGTTAATTACAACCCTAAAAATTGATAAATATTTATTATACAAACTAAAACACCCTTGATTAAATTAGTATGATTCATCATCTGGTGTTGGGACACTGCCTTTTGGTGCTAAATTCATTGGCTTCAAAGTTCGATGTTGCGACACCACAGCCCAGTGTCGCGACACTGCCGTCGTCCTTCACTTTCTAAGCCCAAAATCAGTGTCCTACACACTTGAGTGGCTCGTCAGTTAATCCCTAGGCTCGTATTGACCCATTAGGTCATCATATGGCTAAAAATTGTGTAAAAAACACTTATTTTGTGGAAATTAAACATAAGCTAATAAAAACCAAAAACGCAATAAAAACACGTAAATAAGCTAGAAAACAAACTCGTTAAGTATTGAAAGGACTCTAATTTGCCACAACGAATTGTGATAGATCAAACTCCTCCACACTTAAATTGTTACGTATTCTCAAGCAACAAAATAAAACACATAAAAGTACAAAAATAAAATAACTAAATGGCGTTGAAGCATGCTGAATACACAAGACTAATTTGGAACAATATAAACAAGACAATGTAATTAAATACATGATTCTAGCACAATATATAATTGACTTTCAATTTTCAATATCAAACATGTTAGTTCACTAGGTTACAAGGTAAACAAATTCAAGAATGTTAAGCATAGTATACCATCGAAACAAGTACTCAAAATTTACATTTATGTTCGAATAATACAAGTGGCTAGAAATGTCAATATTTAGTTTAATTTTCATCCATGAGTTGTATCACTTAGGTCACATAGAACTTTTCAACTTGTAATGTTCAGCGACTTAGGTTGGTTCATACTTGAAGAATTGACTTTACAAAACAGTTTAAGAACATAAATAGTTTGACACATTATATTCACCCCAATATGTAACACTCCAAAACCAGCCTGGACGTTATGGCTGAATCCGATGGTGTCACATAGTAGTGTGTTTGAAAACTGTAGCTTGTGTTGAAAAACTGAACTTTACTGAAAATATTTTCCGTTTAGAATATTTTCATTATAACTTATTAATTCTATTATCGCGTTAATTAATCATTCGAAAGCTTTCAAAATGTTTATTCTATGCAGAAGCTTTTAAAACCATTTGCGTATTCGTGAGTATTTTGCTAAAACGTTTGGTTCTTTTGAAAACTCAAGTTTTCCCCTAGTACTAGCAGTTATAAACCAAAACATTAAAAATTCCAAATTAAAAATAAAAATCCAAAGAGGCCATGATACAGTAAAATACCCCAAAATAAAATTAAAAACATAATTAAGTACTAAATAGAATGAAGTAGGTTGTGTGGCCACCACTAAGTCTTCCGCCGCACCGATCCGCCTATGTCAAGGGATTTCCTATACAGATAAATTGGAAGGGTGAGTTTATGAAAACTCAGTGTGTAATCACATATAAAACAACTGACAGAAAGCAATTACAGTCTGGGCCTAAGCCCTTTTTAGTACCAAATTCAGTTTTAGTTAAGGCCTTAACCCATCTCAGTGCAGGAGCAGTCATGCATTAGGGCCTTGGCCCATTACAGTATCAGTATTCAGTAAAGTAACAGATATGTAATCACAAAATCCTACCCAGCCAGCCTCTACACGCCATCTCTGTCCAACCCTACACTCTATGTGGGGATAAAATTAACCCCCCATCCTTACATTCTAAAAAGTACCGAATGCGGCACTAGACAGTAGTTTGCAGTTGAGCTGCCAGTAAATTAGGCTCGAGGCCTTTTAGTACACTTCCTTCGAAAAATATCAACACCCATCCCAATGCAATGCAATATACAAATATGACATGCTATAACATAGTATCATGCATATAATCAGGGCATACGATATCAAATCAGTGGGAGATCATCATGCTTAATAACATGTACAATCGTATCAGTCATACAGTTATTTCAGTTAATTAGGGGTCTAGGTAAGCTTACCGATCCTATAGTACGTCCACAGTCGACTCAGGCGACCTATACAACCTTAGCAATCAAATAGTGAAAATGGGCCTACAATCCCATGTTGTTTGCCCGTGTGGCACACACGACCCAAAATGGCTTTGGTCATATAGATCACATAGCCTGGCCCAAAAATCCCACACGCCCGTGTGGCCCACACGGCCCAATTCGGTCTGACCCGTGTATCGCACACGGCTAGCCTCGTCGATCACATACCTGTGTTTAATCACATGGTCGACCACACGCCCGTGTGGCATTGAGAGTCCCATTTTTTGACTTTCTACAGAATCTCGTTTTCAGTGATGTGGTTACACACCTGGTCTATTTTCGCTAGCCTCGCAATCCTAAGCCTCTAACACCTAGAAATCGACAATCCCAAAACTTAATTTTAGAATTAACACGCACCCAAACCGAGTAGTAAAGACCCCTAATCACTTACCTTCAAATTTGAGCAACCCCCGACTACGGGTCCGACGAGATAGGTTACCACTCCCACAATTCGCTGTTGTCAAATCTGAAAGACCCAATATTAACAACAATTCAGATCTTAACAACCAACAGAATAGAAAAACTTCCCCTACTTCACAAGACATAACCACCTTACCTACTAGACGATTAACAGTAGAACCACACCACTCCAATGCTAACCGAATCACTCCGGCCCTTAACCTTCACCAATGAAACGGTCGACCAAATTACCAAAAATCCATAAACCAAATTACAACACAGTTATGAAAGCTTACCTACAACTCACGAAAGCAGAACAGAGATGATAAGTTGTGGCAACGTAAAAGAGATTAAAGTAGGAATAGATTAATGAAGAAACTAAAGTAGAGAAAAAAAGAAATTTTTCGCAAGCAATCGGTAGAAAACAAAATAAATAAAAAAAAGAAGAACAAAGGGAACAATTCGGTAGAGAAAATGGATTCAAAATGTCAAAAGAGTAGAAAAGCCAAAATTTGGGAAAATAAAATAAAAAATGCCTAAAATCTGGTAACGCCTCCCCTTAATTCACCTCAGATTTCTCTACCAACTCCCCACTCCTTACTTTTCTCACAAAATCCCTCCTAAAACCATCCAATAACTCCCATATAAATCCCTTAATTTTTTCTCCACACTTCCCACTACACTTCTACCACTTCGGCATTTTAGTTTAGCTCAAACACTACACGGCACCACTAATAAAAATAATACTCAAGCACAACCCGAACCCAAGACCTCTAGCATTTTAACACACCACTTATCCACCAGATCAGCAGGCTCATTTTAACATGTTTTTACAAACTTTTAACTATAAGCCTATTGGGCAAAAGCAATACTTTATTCAATTAAAACAAAAATTTAGCCCAAGACAGGGCTTGAACCCAAGACTTCTTAAACACTCCCAAAATACATAACCACCGAAGCATATAGATATTTTTCATAAATACGCGAAAACAAATTTACAAACTTTGGGGCGTTACACAATACTACCCTAAATATATACCGTAGATCACCACCCTAACTCTACTTCCCTCGCCTTTCTTTTCTTTCCATTTCCAAAGGTACAATATAGTATTCATGAGTACAATCATCTTACAGAGTCTTTTGTGCAAAACTAAGTATTTTCTTTCTTTTTATTTTTTTTCTTTTTTTCCTTTTCTGCTCACTTTGCATTTGTTCACTTGAGATTTTCTCGCATGGCTTTGGCATTTACAAAGTTTTTCTAAACTTTAATTTTCTTCATTCATACACAACTTCGCAAGAATATTATACTAACTATACTATTATATCCATCTGTGATTGTAACGCCCCAAAAATTTCTTATATATTTATTTCTATGTGTTTATGACACAAGTGTGTATCTGCTTCAGTGGTTATGTATTCTGGGAGTGTTTGAGAAGTCTTGGGTTCAAGCCTTATCTTGAGCTAAATTTTTATTTTAAATGAATAAACCCCTATCTCTAATCAGTAGGCTTATAAATAAATATTGGTAAAATATGTCAGAATTGGCCTGCTGGTCTGGTGGTTAAGTGGAGTGTTAGGTGGCTGGAGGTTTGGGGTTCAAATATCTGCGTGATTAAAGGGATTTATACTACTACATGTGACGTGTAGGTGTTTGTGTGTCAGTAAAATTCTGATTCTAGTGGACGGTTATGGGAGTGAGGGAGTGATATTAGGAGAAAAATGTGGGATTGAGGGAATATCCGATTTTGATTAATTTTTTTCCCAAATTTTGGTTTTGTTTTTTTCTCTCTTTTCCCAAGAATCTTCTACCAATTTTTCTTCTTTTCCCTCCCCACTTACTGTCGATTTGCATTTGTTTTCCCCTTTCTTGTTTTATTCCTTTGATCAATTCGATTTCGTCCTACTGCAGTTGTTTCTCTTGCTCGGTAAGTAGTATTCTCTTTAGTTCTGTCGTGGGTTTGATTAAGCGATTAACATGAGGGTTCGTTTTACTCTTGTTTGGGTGTTGTTCGAAGGTGTTAAATGGATACTCCAATGTCTGGTCAGGTGGTTATTGGTTTCGTCGTGGTGAGTTTTCGAATCGTTGTTGGATTAGCTTCTCGAGTATTTTCGTTTAAGGGTTTTTGTTTGAAAGATGAATCAATTGATTCATTAAGTGTTGTATTGGTCAAACGTAGGTTTTTGAAGGCTCAGGATACCTTTCATAGTGAATCGACAACAAGTGTGTACCCGAAATGTAGAAAATAAGGTTCGACGAAAAGCCAAAAAAAGCTTACTATCGATGCCACACGGGGGTATGGTTGCCCGTGTGGTAGGCCATGTGATAGAATACGGGCATGTTGTCGACGAGGCCAAGCCATGCGCACCAGAAATGACCGTGTGATGGCCAGATAGGTCGCGTGCGAGACATGGCTAAGGCCAATTTGGGCTGTGTGGGCCCACAAGAGTAAACCACACGGACGTGTGGGATTCTGGGCCGAGCCGTGTGATCTATACAACCAAGGCCAATTTGGCCGTATGGGCCACACGGACAGACAACATGGGCTTGTGAGCCTATTTTCACTAATTTTTTGATAAGGTTGCACGGGTCGCCCGATACGACTGTGAACCTACTGTAGGGTCGATAAGTTTACCAAGACCCCTAATTGTATGAAACGACTGAATGATTGTTACATGTATATAAGTGTTTGAGCATGTTAATATGTCATTGAATTGATATTGTATGCACTATTATTATGAGATAGCATGACATACTTGCATGTTGCATTGCATCGAGTTGGGGTTTGATATTGACCAGATGAAGTGTACTAAAAGGCTTCGAGCCTAATTACTGGCAGCTCAGCTACAAATCACTATCTAGTGCCGCATCCGGTACTAATTGGAGTGTAAGGATGGGTGGGTTGATTATATCCCCACATGGAGTGCAGGGTTGGACGAAGATGGAGTCAAGAGGTTGGTTGGGTAGGATTTTTGTATCCGCGTATCTGCTACTGAGATGAGCTAAGGCTAATCTGATACTAATATTGATATTGTAAAGGGCTTAGGCCCAGACTGTGATTATTTGGTTACTGTTTAATTGTTTGTATGGGGATTACATACTGAGTTTACGTAAACTCACCCCTTTTGCTTAATCTATACAGGTCATCCCTGACATAGGCGGATCTATGCGACGTAAGACTTAGTTGTAGCCACACGCCTTCTATTACGCTATTTATTACCTTAAATTTGGGATTTTTACTAGTTTTGGATTATAATTGCTAGACGTTTACAAATTTAATTCTTTAAAAAATAATAATAAAGTTTTCCCTAGACATACGATTTACACAAAATAACTCTTAAAAGCTTTAGCAATGAAATGTGTTAAAGTGATTGACTAAATAAGTAACGATTTTGAGGCAAAAAGTGCAAACAAATGAAAATTACTCTATTGTGATAACTTAGTTCAAACGCTATCATGTGACATCGCCAGATTCGGCCATAACGTCTAAGCCGAATTTGAGGTGTTACATTTAGTGGTATCAGAGCTAGGTTACAAAACTCGGATGTAGATTTGGTTTTAAAGAAAAACTTGTTTTTAACTGATTTTTGAATACTGGAATATTTTTACTGAACGTGTGGTACATTGAGTCTCTGGCGCCAATTCTATATGTTCTCTATAATTGTTATATGTTTTTTACTAGAACTGCTATAGGTAATATATACTGAGACTACTATAGATGGACTGGACCGAAAACACTCAAGATAGTGTACACTGAGACTATAGTTGAACTGATAGACACTACGTTGTACGAAAATGAATTTCGAATTACTGATACTATTCTGCATAAAACTTGTGTTAATAATTACTAAAATTGTAAGCTGATGCATAAAACTGTTAACACAGATACACGCGATTAGATAATGAGCACATGAGGTACTCACGGAAAAGGTACAAGAGGCCATGGTAGAGGTCGTAGAGGGGCTCGAGCTGAGTCTTTTTCATTAGGCAGTATGCCAAATTTAGACACTAACGAGATGCCGGTGTCGCCTGTTACAGAGACTGGGTCTAGGGCTGGGTCTCATGATCTAGCAGCTGGGGACGACTCACTGTCCCAGGCCATGTTGAGGATTTTAGAGAGGGTCGCTGGGCCCAATACTAGAGCTGGAGGCCAAGGGTCGGTTACGGAATGACTCCGGTCTAATGGAGCCAAGCTTTTCAGGGGTATTGCTGAAGTTGCCCCTAACATGGCTGAGTATTGGATTGAGGCTACAGAAAGGATTATAGACGATTTGGGCTGCACCTCTGAGTAGAAACTAAAAGATCTAGTGCCACTGCTGAGAGATGAGGCTTACCAGTAGTGGCTCACTATTAAGGAGGGCACTTAGCCTAATCGACTGACCTGGGAGTTCTTTAAGACCGCTTTGCAGGGGAAGCATGTGGGGGGCAGTTATGTGGATGCCCGTAGGAGAGAGTTCCTAAATCTGACCGAAGGAGATAGATCGGTGACCGCATATGAGGCCAAATTTTTTAGATTGAGCTGCTATGCGCGATGTATGGTAGCGACTGAATACGAGCGATGTGTTCGCTTCGAGAATGGCCTCAGGGATAATTTGAGAGTTCTGATAGCTCCGCAGAGGGAGCGATACTTGTTGCACTGGTTGATAAGGCCAAGATCGTCGAGAAAGTAAAGCGCACGGAGCACCAGAATTGAGAGAGAGGTACCTCAAGCTCCGTTCAAAGGCATAAGAAAAAGGCCAGAGTAGATGGGCCGATCAGAGTTGGGGCTCCTATTGCTGCTACTAGACAGCTGCCGTGTACTGATTGTGGTAGATGCTATTTGGGCGAGTGTTGAAAAAGGACTAAGGCATGCTTGAGGTGCGGTTCTTTGGAGCACCGTATTAGGGATTGTCCGCGGAGGTCCGATCAGATGCAAGCTCCGGGTACTAGTATGCACCACCACCGAGGGCAGTTCAGCAGTCACCGAGAGGCTGTGGTTAGGCCAGAGGTGGTAATAGGTTGGGCTGTGGTCAGAGAGCACCAGGTAGAGGTTCTGGTCATCTGAGGTGAGGCAGCTGGCTCTAGTTTATATTGCACGTCACCGAGAAGATGGAGATGCTCCGGATGTTATCACGGGTGCATTCTTTATTTATAATATACCTTATACTGCACTGATAGATATAGGATCCACTCACTTCAATATAGCTTGTACTGTGTCTGAGAATTTGGATATCTTGGTTGAGAGCACTGCAAGTAAGGTGACTGTATTGAGTTCGTTGAGACAATTAGTAAGGGTAAATAAGTTGTTTAGATATGTCCTATTAGAGGTTCAAGGGGTTATTTTTCTTGCGAATTTGATGAAACTTCCTTTCAGAGAGTTTGATCTGATACTAGGGATGGATTGGTTGGTCAAGCACCGAGTGAGTTGTGCCACAAAAAGGGTTGTACTGAGAACTGCAGAGACAACGAGGTAGTCATAATTGAAGAGCGTCGGAATTACTTATTGAATGTGATTTCTGCATTAAGAGCCGAAAAGTTGGTTCATAAGGGGTGTGAAGCGTATCTAGCCTACATCAGTGTTTCAGATTTTGAGGATTCTATGGTTAAGGATATTAGGACGATTAAGGACTTTCCAGATGTTTTTCCTAAAGAGCTACCAGGGTTACCTCCAAACAGAGAAATGGAGTTTGGGATTGAGCTCTTTCCTGGTACAGCTCTGGTGTCCATTGCTCCCTATAGAATGGCACCGAAAGAGCTTGTGGAGCTTAAGGCTCAGATTCAAGAGTTACTGGATTGTGGGTTCATCTGTCCTAGTGTGTCTCTGTGGGAAGTACTAGTTCTGTTTGTGAAAAAGAATGATGGATCCATGCATATGTGTATCAACTACCAGCAACTAAATAAGTTGACTATCAAGAATAAGTTCCTCCTATCGAGGATAGACGATTTGTTTGACCAGTTCTGAGGTGCTTCAGTTTTCTATAAGATTGACCTCCGATCAAGGTATCACTAATTGAGAGTTAAGGACGTTGATGTACATAAGACAACATTTAGGACTCGATACAGTCATTACAAGTTCCTAGTAATGCCATTTAGACTGACGAATGCACCGGCAGCTTTTATAGATCTGATGAATCGGGTGTTCCAGCCCTATTTGGACCAATTCGTAGTGGTATTTATCGATGATATACTGGTGTATTCGAAGACTAAGGATGAACATGATAAACACCTCAAAGTGGTTCTACAGGTTCTGCGAAAGAAACAACTATACGCCAAGTTTAGTAAATGTGAGTTCTGGCTACGTGAAGTAGCGTTTCTAGGACATGTGGTTTCTGCCGAGGGGATTAGATTTGATCTTCGAAAGATTGAGGCTGTCTTGGATTGGAAACAGCCTAAGACTGTATCTAAGATCCGTAGTTTTCTGGGATTGGGAGGGTATTATCGACGTTTTGTAGAGGGGTTTTCACTGATTGCGGCACCCTTGACTAAGTTGCTATGTAAGGGTGGGCCATTTAACTGGACTGATGTACAGCAAGAAAGCTTTGAGAAGCTCAAAACTATATTGACTGAGGCCCCTGTATTGATACAGCCAGAGTCTAGAAAATAGCTCACTGTTTACAATGATGCATCACATGTCGATTTGGGATGTGTGTTGATGAAAGAGGGAAAGGTTGTGGTATATGTGTCTCGTCAACTTAAGAATCATGAGGCAAATTATCTGACGCATGACTTAGAGTTGGCCGCAGTGGTATTCGTACTAAAAATCTGGAGGCATTACCTATATGGTGAAAAGTGTATCATCTACACAGATCACAAGAGCCTCAAATATCTTCTCACTCAGAAGGAGCTAAATCTTAGGTAGCATAGATAGATTGAGCTGCTTAAGGACTACGACTGTACGATTAAACACCACCCTGGTAAGGCCAATGTGGTGGCCGACGCACTGAGTCGTAGGGCTATGACTGATCTGAGGGCGATGTTTGCTCGTCTCAGTTTATTTGATGATGGTATTCTGTTGGTCGAACTTCATGTTAAACCGACGTGGATTGAGCGGATTAAGGGTAAATAGTTCGAGGATGAGACACTGGGTCTTCGATTCCGACAGGTTGAGAGTGGTGATACTGTAGATTTTGGACTGAATAACAAAGGGGTGTTCTATTTCAGTGGGAGAATTTGTGTTCTAAAGGATACTGATTTGAGGTAGTCCATACAGCTAGAAGCGCATAGGAGCCCTTATGCTATGCATCCTAGTGGAAATAAGATGTACCACGACCTTCGTGAGTCATACTGGTGGCCAGGTCTTAAATGTGAGGTTACTGAATTTGTGGCTAAGTGTCTGACATGCCAGCATGTTAAGGCTGAGTATCAGTTACCTTCGGGATTGTTGCAACCAGTTAGGACTCCACTTTGGAAGTGGAGCGAGTAACTATGGACTTCATGAGTGGGTTAGCCCTCACACCCACTAAGAAGGATTCCGTATGGGTTGTCGTGGATTGATTGACCAAGTTCGCACATTTCATACTGGTTCGTACTATTACTATGAGTGTTTGAGCATATAAGTGTTTGAGCATGATAATATGTCACTGAATTGATATTGTATGCACTATTACTATGAGATAGCATGACATAATTGCATGTTGCATTGCATTGGATTGATGTTTGATATTGACCGGAGGAAGTGTACTAAAAAGCTTCGAGGCTAATAATTGGCAACTCAACTGCAAATCACTGTCTAGTGCTGCATCCGGTACTAATTGGAGTGTAGGGATGGGTGGGTTGATTATATCCCCACATGGAGTGTAGGGTTAGACGGAGATGGAGTGTAGAGCCTGGTTGGGTAGGATTTTTGTATCTGCATATCTGTCACTGAGATGGGCTAAGGCCAATTAATACTGATATTGATATTGTAAAGGGCTTAAGCCTAGACTTTGATTATTTGGTTACTGTTTAATTGTTTGTATGGGGATTGCACATTGAGTTTACGTAAACTCACCCCTTCTACTTAATCTGTACAGGTCATCCCTGACATAGGCGGATCTATGCGACGTAAGACTTAGTGGTAGCCATACGTCTTCTATTACGCTATTTATTACCTATTTATGAATTTACTTTTATTTGGGTTTATTTTGCTGTAATATGGCCTCTATGGATTTTTCCTTAAATTTGGGATTTTTACTAGTTTTAGACTATAATTGCTAGACGTTTAAAAATTTAGTTTTAAAAAAATTAATAATAAAGTTTTCCCTAGACACACGATTTACACAAAATAACTCTTAAAAGCTTCCGTAATGAAGTGTGTTAAAGCGATTGACTAAATAAGTAACGATTTTGAAGGCAAAAAGTGCAAACAAATGGAAATTACTCTATTGTGACAACTTAGTTCAAACGCTATCATGTGACATCACCAGATTCGGCCATAACGTCTAGGCGGGTTTGAGGTGTTACAGTGATGTATCTACCTAACCCTCAATATTAATGGCCCAATGTTTAAGTTCGTGTTAGGACCAAAAAGAAAAAGGATCAATAAATTATGCATTAGGCTCTTGGTTTCATTTGAGGTTCATCAAGAAAATGAAATTGGGCTAAAAAATTTTGGAACTAGGGAATTTACATATAGGACCAGTTTTTCGGCTCTAGTGGTGACCAAACAATGCCTTAGGTCATCCTTAAATGTCTCAAATCATGGAATCAATTAACTAAAATTTAGCATTCTAACACCTTATAATTCAAGCAAACATATATGTTTTTTATATACTTATTTGTTATTTGGTATACTTGACATACTTTCACTTATTTACAATGTAATAAAGTGAACTGAATATTTTAATACTAAACATCCTAAAATCAATTACTATCGAACTAAATTTACAGTATAAATGCAAAATCCTATTTAAATGCTCCTAACTAATCACTTGTATTTTTACAAGCTCACGCACAAACAAGCACACCAAATTAAAATTAAACTACGAAAACAATTAAAATCAAGTAATCAAAAATTAAAAATTTTGATTTTTTTTGAAAAATTCTATGTTACCCCCACACTTTATTTGGCACATTATCCCTAATGTGCACCCAAACGATGAGACAAGAGACTACCTGGTTTAAGCGTCGAAGCTCCTCAAATGTAGTTGGCTTGTCCTCCTTGTGCCGATTTAGCTTTGATTTGTAGTTCTGCCTAATTTATGGGGTTTCTACATAGAATTAAGGGTGAGAAAAAGTTGATTCGACTCAAAAAAGTAAAATTAAAATTAAAATTTTGAATTATTCAAATCGAGTTAACTGAGTTAATCGAGTCAACTCAAAAAAAATTTCGAATTTTGAATTCAAATCGAGTTAAGTTTTCAAGTTTGAATAAACCGAATATTAAACTATCCCTTTCCTCAAACACCCCCAATCCCCCCTGATCTACGCTACCACCCCATCTCTTGAAAGTTTTTACTTTCTCTCTCCAATTTTTACCCCCAAAATTAAAATCCCCCACAAATATTTATTTCCCCTTACCCCCAAAAATCTCTACTTTTCCTCCTCATTTTACTCCCAATAATCAAAATCCCCCCCAAATTTTTTATTTCTCCCTTTTACCCCAAAATCAAAATTCTCTCATTCTTTTTCATCAATTGTTTTTATTTTTTCACTTGTTTAGTTCAAAAAAATTTTATATGATCATAGTTAAAAACTTTAAACAAAAATATTTTAAAAAATATTACATAAAAGTAAAAGGCTTAATAACAAATTTGGCTACTAATGTTTACATGTTTTGTCAAAATGGCTCTAATTGTATTTTTGATCTTTTATGGCCATCAACCTTTGGTTTTTTTGTTTTTCAATTTGTTTTTTCTAAAAGATTTGATGAAAGTACCATTAAAAAAAATTAACTAGGATGATGTGAAATATATTTAATGAGGTAATTTATTAGCTAGGTAACCCAATAAGATAATTACATGTGAAAAGTAATAAAATAAATAAACCATACATGACATTTAAGAAAATATTCTTAACTTAAAGAAAATAAAAGTAATTATCTAAAAAAAGTTTTCAGAATGAATGTATACGTTTGTTTACTGAGAGGTTTCAAAAAGATAATTAATAAATCAAACCGAAAATATTGTGTCCATTCATTTTGAAACCTATTTTTAGATAATTATGTTTATTTTCTTTAAATTAAGAGTTATTTTTTTAACTTTATGAATTATTTATTTATTTTATTATTTTTCACATGTAATTATTTTATTGTATTATCTAAGTAATAGATTACATCTTATTAAAAATATTGCACATATGAAATACCACATCATCTCGTTAACTTTTTTAATGGTATTTTCATCACATCTATTAAAAAAACATTTTTAAAAAATAAAGGTTGATAGCCAAAAAGGGCTCAAAAATAAAATTAAGGCCATTTTGAAGAAACATGTAAACACGTTAGTGGTCAAATTTGTCATTAAGCTAAATAAAAAACACCAAAGTCATTTTTTTTAATTTAACTCGAACAAATATATTCGATTTGGTTTGATTCGATTCGAATTCCATCTCACTTGATTCGATTTGAGAAAATTTCAAATCAAGTTAGGATGATAAAATAGGATTCGTCAACTTGATTAATTCGTAATTTTTCATTCGATTCGATTCGATTTGATCGAATGGCCACCCTTACACATAATAAACACAGATTTTTTTTTTATAAACTAAATAAAGAAAATAAAAATAAAATCATCCAAATTAGAATTTTGTAGTCCCAAAATAAAAAAAATAAATCAAAGTTCATTTTAATCAAAATTGGATGCTTTCTAATCATCTGCAATGATTGGGTCCTTCCCACAATCTGCAACTGTCTTAGTGGCCCTCATACTCGTAGATTGGGTTGAGCTACTTTGGCTCAAGTTGCGAAATTTGACTCCTCTAACTGATGGTTGCTCTGGTAGGAACGCATCATTGAATTCATAGTCATTGGCTGACTCTCCTCCTTCTTCCCCAACATCTACATCTTCTTCCTCCTCCTCCCCTTCCTCGTACTCAGTGTGCTCATAGAATTGCATAACTGGGTACTTGTTCGGTGGTTGATTAGGTGCTGGCATTCTATAACTCATGGCGTAGTCGATTCCTACGGGGACATCTCTTGCATCCATCGTATTACCCACTCCATGTCAGGCAAATCATTAAGCCATTGACTTGATTGACTCTTCTCTTTACTTTTCCTCTTCAAAGATTGCGAGACATCCATCTTATGCTTCCAGCGTTGGTTCCATTCGGTAATTTATTTTTGTTAAAGCTCAACTCCCTGGGTATAGAGTGAATTGCAGATGAAGCTCTTCATTGGCTTACAAGTTACTCTGTTGAGGATATCAGAACCTTCACCTTCTAGCACAAGGCAGTCACGAGGTGCAAGAAAAATATTCCAACCTTCCTGCAACTGATGCAAGTAAGCATGGACTAGCAGATCCACTTGCCCATGCAAACATGTCTATGCTACAAAATAGAGTAAAGAAGAACAACTCGGAAAGCATTAATGTTAGAGACATTAAAAGATGGTGATATGTGAGTACAAATAAATTGCATCCACATTTTGGCAATCAGAAAAATGATTGCTTGATTAAACGATAAGGGAATGTTCATGTTCGGTTAGTGTTTCCAAACGCCTCTCCCCTTGGTGAGGTATTAGACAATAGCATCCATATCGATACCTCAAAAATAATAAATATCTAAATCATCAAGCGCATCTGACACAAAGTACGAAGCATTGTAATAATTGCAAATCTCTCAGAGAGTAACAATGACATCTTTTCCCCTAATTGTTACATGTCAATATTCGACATTCGAAGTTTTATTATTCTTCCTTATTTTCAAGGATGCATAGAATTCATACACCACCAAGTCGACCGCTGACTCTTTTGATGTCAAGCAAAAATCAGTCCAATGGTTAGCACAAAACAAGTCCCAAATATCGTCGCACAAATCGAACGATAGGTCGAACCCTCGTTCTCGAATAAAGGTTTTCCCTTGGAGCTCTAAAAAGTATTTTTCAACTTAGATATGAAATCGGGTGGAATCGAAATCCTCGAATTCTTTCGATTGTGTGGTGCGACAAACTTTCCTAAAGGCCATTCTAACACAATGTATATAAAATAAAATCTAAAATCGACTAATGCAATGAAATAAAAAAGTGAGAGTTTAGGAATGATTCACCTTGATTGCTCGTGTTGTCGCACAATGGAATGGTTCCAAACAAAGAAGAGAAATACAATATGCAGCAATGGAGGTGATGGGTGAAGAGAAAGTTTTGAAAATTTACAGGAAATCAAAAGTAGAGAAGGAGAGAGAAGGGTCAGCTACTGATAAAAAGGTGAGGGAGGCTGATTAGAGTAATATTAGTAGGGAAATTAGCATTTGAAATGGGTTAAAATAAATATAAGGCCAACTGGGTTGTGCAAAAAATGAGTCGAAAAAGTGTAGACTTGACGCCGGTGTCGTGACACGGGGTATGGTTGCATAGAAAAGGGTCGGCTCTAGGTTTTTGGTTTATAATTCCATATCATGACACGGGGATATGATGGCATGACATTGACCCTTATTTTCAAAATATTTTTGGTTCAAAATGCAATTTTGTTCGGTGTCACAACATGGGTTTGGAATTTTCAAACTTTTAGCTTCGAAGTATCGTGTCACGATACTAAGAAGTGGTGTTGTGACATGACCCTAATTTTGATAATACTAGAGTGTTAGAAGTTTTGTGTTGCAACATTGAGGCGTGGTGTTGCGGCACGACCCATATTTTCCCAATTTATCGTATTTTGGGGTGTGTCGATCTTTTCTGTTTACTCCTAACTTTAAAATATGTCTCAAGTAGCCACCACTTGGCTTCCTAAGGCCGTAATCTTAACCTAATTAAAATTACTAATCCTAATTAAAGTTCAAAATATGAAAAGAAAATTTAATTTACACTAATTTACAATACAAGTTAAAGAATTCAATGATTCAATTAGGTGCGACTACCGGACTCATCCGGTAGCCCGTGAATTCCCTTCACTGAATTCTTGTTCCACAGTCAATCATTGCAATCCGTCCAACATTTGCCCTTCTATCCGGGTTTTTTGCATTTTTTGCTCTCCCTTGATCCATGCATTCCTATACACATTGAACTATAACCACACCTCCGATCAAGGTTGTTAGGGGTGATACAAAAAATTGTGTAACAATTCTCTCCTAATTTATCATAAGTCCTCATTTTGGGAACCATGACCACATTTGAACACTTTTATCTCGCCATCGATTTGCATAATTAATTCATTTTTCTTGAGATCAATGGTCGATCTAGACGTTATAACATCCCGATTTTGGGCCTAGTCAGAACAGTGGTTTCAGAACCACTAACCCAAGGTCATAGAAATTATTTTGAATATTATTTTATGTGTTATAGCATGTTTATATGAGTGCATGAAAATTTTGGTGAAATAATTTTAGCTATTGCATGCTCAATTGCCAAAAAGGACTAAATCGCATAAGAGACAATTTTTATTTCATTAGCTAGAGGAATAAATAGCTAGAGAACCAAAATTAACGGTATTTAAAGAAAAAATAGGCCTTTATTAATGGCATGGACAGCCATAGGGACAAAGAAAATCAAATAGTCAAAATTAGGTGAAATTTGGTGACTAATTTGACTAGAATAAAATAAAATAAGGAAAAAATCTATCATCTTTTTCTCTTCTTCTCTTCTCCACGAAATTTTCAGCAAGAAAGGGGTCTTGAAAGCTTGGAATTTTCATCCATTAAGTTCTCTCATAAGTAAGTGATCTTGATGACTTTTCTTGATAATTTTTGTACTTTTGGGACCCTTGTAGCATAATCTAGCAAAGGAGGGGACTATTTTGCAAAATGGTTGAAAGTATAGGGTTTTTCCATTAGAGTATTCATGTTTTTTGCTGAATTTTTATGGAAGAAAATGAACCTTGGTTGTTAAACAAACAACTTTTGTGAAGTAGTTTTCATGGAAACCCTAACTAATGACCATTTTGCATAAGTTATAAATTTTGTGGTAAATGTGTGAAATGATGGGAATTGTGGGCTGCTTCTAGTATAAAAAGAATTTGGGCTAGGCTTAGTTAGTGAGAAAATTCGATAAAAATTGATTTACGAGCCTAAGAGTAAAATAGTAATTTTGTAAAAGTCTAGGGGCAAAATGGTCATTTTGCCAAAATATGAATTATGAAATGCATTGATTAATATGAAGATTAAATTAGTGAATTTTTATCATTTTAGATCAAGAAATACAAAATCCGGGCCTAGACCAAGGGAAGGCCAAGCAAGTAGATTAAATCCAACTGGCCGCCCACTTTTTGTATACCGAGGTAAGTTGTACGTAAGGCAACTTTATCGCTATTATGTGTTGAATGATCGATTTTGCATAATATGGTTGAATATGATCATGAATAATGCATGATGAAATTAATGTGGTAATTTCCCGGTTGAACCTAGAAATAGATTGGATATCCATGCCATGACATTCGGGTGATATGTGCACTAGTGTAAGACTTGGAACATGGCATCGACAATGTAATAAGAGCCAGTGTAAGACTGTGTTTGGGACATAGCATCGGCATTGATATGTGTAATAGTGTAAGACCATGTCTGGGATATGGCATCGGCAGCATTAGGAGAGCCAGTGTAAGACCATGTCTGGGATATGGCATCGGCATTGAGACGAGACCAAATGTAAGACCATGTTTGGGACATGGCATCGGCCTCGACATGTGAGCCAGTGTAAGACCATGTCTGGGACATGGCATCGGCATTGAGATGAGAGCTAGTGTAAGACCATGTTTGGGACATGGCATCGACCTCGACATGTGAGCCAGTGTAAGACCGTGTTTAAAACATGGCGTCGATAATTCACCCTCTTGTGTAAAGCTCGTCAGATATCCTTTAGTATTCCAAATGGTTTCACGGGTTAATTTAAAGCTTATGACAATGATATGGAATGATATAATCATGTTGTGAGTGGTACAAGTTCTTTTTCGAAGCTCATGAGATATGAGTCTAGTTATGATGTCTTAATGGTAAGAATAACATGAGTAAGTCCTATCTATGGAAATGATTTGGAAATCTTTGGCTTATATTTGTGATGTATAAGTATGTGGTGATATCTACCTTTGTGCACTCAAGAATGTTGTGTTGATTTATTATATGCTATGTGTTTCAAATATGCATGGTTGACGTTGTTATTTATTTACATGCAACTTACTAAGCTTTATGCTTACTTCCTCTCATTTCCCTTTTCTTATAGTGCCGCCAAGCTAGTATCGGGGATCAAGGGACATCGGAGGCATCGATCACACTATCACCTGAAGCTTTAGTATAACTAGTTTAATATTTTGATTGTGGCATGTATAGGGACTTGAATCTTTTGTTTATTGTCTTGTTAGTTTAGCCACAAGTGTTGGCTCATTTGATGGTTGTGATATTCATTTTGTATAGGCCATTAATGTTGGATAATATTTATTATTATTAAATGCATTTGATGTAAATTTCTCATGGTTGTGGTTGTTTTGGTTATATGTGTTATGCCTGGATTAGTTTGGTTGAGTAGGTTGGTGCAAGTAAGGGTGGCAAAAAGGCTTGGTAAATAGCATTTGTCTAGGCCGTGTGTGACACACAACTCACCCCATAGGCGTGTGGTAAGGCCGTGTGTCCCCTGCACTTAAAGTTGGCAAAACAGAATGCCAGTAGTAATCACACGGGTGGAGACACGGTCGTGTGTCCCAACCGTGTGGAGGACACGGCCTAGTACACGGGCGTGTACCATGGCCATATGCCCTTAAGAGGTTGCTGACGTCAACAACAGAATGTCAAATTTTTTTCACACTGGCTGAGACACGGGCATGTCATGGCCATGTCGGGAACACGGGTCATGGACATAGGCGTGTGCCAAGCCATGTGAAAACGCATATAGGTTCGAATCAAAAAATAAATTTGTACGGGCTAGGGACACGGGCGTGTCCCAATATACTTAGGCCATGTGAGTCACACAGGCCTTCAACATGGCCATGTTAAATAGGCACACGGGCGTGTTGCCCTTCCGCACGAGTGTGTGCCCCTGTCAGCTTGAAATTTTACAAAGTTTTTTAGAGTGCACAGATTAGTCCTGAATCAATTCCTAAGAGTGTTCGGGGCCTCGTAGGTCCATAGTAGGGACATTAACGCATTATGAAAGGTTTTAATTTGGAGCGAAATTTTATATCTAGAAAATGTATGTTTGTTTGTGTTTAAGTTCGGTAAAACCTCGTATCCTATTCCAGTATTGAACTTGAGTAAGGGGTGTTACATTTAATGGTATCAGAGCTATGGTTTAGTCGATTCTTAGACTAACCTAGCATGAGTACGAGTCTAGCTATACATGCCATTAATATATTGTGATAGTGTGACAACTCTTGACAAATTTAAATTGTGTTTTCATATAGTAAATAGATCCCAATGGAGCAATGGTGAACGATGTAGAGAGTAATGCACCGGCTCCCATTGAAGGGACCGTGCCAATAGAGAGTGGGCCCGTGACAATGAGTCAGGGCGGAGGGCTAAAGAAGCTTACCTCTTTATGATGGATGTCTGGTATTCAGAGTTTATTCGTGCAAACTCAAACACTCTACCTCCCTCACCCCCTCCAATCTCTCAACCTAACCCCATAACGCCTCAAGGGGTGGAGATGTTAAAAAGGGAGAAACATCCGGTTGACAGAATTAGGAAGCAAGGGGCTGAGGAGTTTGGAGCGAACATAAATGATGACCCCGAGAGGGTAAAGTTCTGGCTAGAAAATACCATTAGGGTATTCGATGAGGTGTCTTGCACGTCCGAGGAGTGCAGGAAGTGTGTTGCGTCACTCCTGCGAGACTCGGCCTACCAGCGGTCTAACACCCTTGTGTCAGTTGTACTAAGAAAAATGATTACATGGGAGTTCTTCCAAGAGGAATTCCGAAAGAAGTATATTAGTCAGAGGTTTATAGATTAGAAGAGGAAGGAATTTCTAGAATTGAAGCGGGGCCGAATGACAGTAATAGAATATGAGCGTGAGTTCGTAAGGCTCAGCAAATATGCTAGGGAGTGCATATCTACTGAAGCCATCATGTGCAAGATATTTGAGGACAGATTGAACGAGGACATCCAATTATTGGTTGGCATCTTAGAGTTAAGGGAGTTTGTGATGTTAGCTGAAAGAGCTTGCAAGGCAGAAGAATTGACCAAGGAAAAGAGAAAAGCTTATATTGAGTCTCGTGACTCAAGGAAAAGATAGATGGGGAAATCACACCAGTCCTCATCAAAGAGATCAAGAGAGTTCACTACTCGATCGAATACTTCAGTGGGATTCTCGAGTAGAAATAAGAATAAGCAATACACGACGTCTAAGGCTCAAACCACTTCTATCGCGAGTGTCGGTAGTGCTCGACCAAACAGACCAGAATGTTCACAGTGCGGTAGACGGCATTTTGGTGAGTGTCGAGGGAATGAAAGGGGCTGTTTCAAATGTGGTCGTTAGACCATTTCATCCGAAATTGTCCTGAAATGGGTGAGAAAGACGAAAAGCAAGATGTGAGAGTGAGTAATGCTCTTTCGAGAGGTAGACCACAGAAGAACCCGGGAAGAGGGACTAGCAGCAGAGGTGCGCCTAGAGATTCCGCCGTGAGGTCCGAGGGCCGAGCGCCTGCAAGGACTTATACCATTCACGCTCGCGAAGAGGCATCGTCACCGGATGTGATTACGGGTACTTTCTCTCTTTATTATATTTTTGTTATTGCTTTGATAGATTCAGGGTCTACCCATTCGTATGCTTGTGTGAAATTGGTGTCTAGCATGAATATGCCTGTTGAGCCTATAGAATTTTTGGTAAAGGTGTCAAACCCATTAGACAAGCATGTATTAGTTGACCAAGTATGTAGAAATTGTCCCTTGACAATTAGAGGTCATTGTTTCCCGGCTAACCTCATGTTATTACCGTTTGATGAATTTGACGTTATCCTTGGTATGGATTGATTGTCTACCCATGATGTCATAGTAAATTGTGGGTAGAAATTCATTGAACTAAAATGTAAAAATGGGGATAGTCTTCGGGTTGAATCAGGCGAACCGGATAGCTTACCTGTAGTTAAGGGTGAGCAAAATTTGATTCGACTCGAAAAAATCAACAAAAAATTCGAATTTTGAGTTAAACGAATCGAGTTATTCGAGTCAACTCAATTTTTTTCGAATTTCGAGTTCAAATCGAGTTGAGTTTTCGAATTCGAATAACTAGAATAATTCGAATAATTCGAATATCAAACTATAATATTTTACGTTTTTACCCCAAACTCCCAAACCTTTTTTATTTTTCCCACAAAATATTTACTCATTCTCACTTTTCCCTCAAAACTTTTACTCCCCTCCTATCCCAACCCCCCATCTACCCAAAATCCATTTCCCACCAAAATTTTACTCTCCCTTTTACTTTTTCTCAAAATTTTACTCCCAAAAACCCTTAAAACATTTTTATTTTCCCCCTAAATTTTTACTCCATCCCACTTTCCCCCCAAAATTTTTACTTCCTTCCCATCTCACCCCCCATCTACCCTAAACCCATCCCCCTTTTTTTTAAAATATTTTCCCTCCAAAATTTTACTCCCCCTATTTACTTTCCCTCAAACTTTTACTCTCCAAAACTTTTTATTTTCCCCCTAAGCTTTTACTTCTCACTCTTTACTCCCAACTAAAAAATCAAAATTATCCAAAAAAAACCCTAAACATGAATAGTAATAATTTTATTTATATCTGTTATTTATATTATTAAATTAAATTTCACATTTTATATTATTTATATTATTGAATTGCTTAGTCATATTGAATATTTATACTAAAATTGAATTATTAATGATGCCTTAAAATATTCATGTTAAAATTTTATATTGGTATCAATTTCACGTTTTATCTTTAAAATAACTTTTATTAAAAAATCAAATTTTTCCATTTAATATATTTTTTAATTCCAAAATACATAGCGACAATAATATGAAGATAATTGAAACAACTAAGAAAGCAAAGAAGCTAACCCGTATATAAAAGATTAATAAATAAATTATGAGGTGATGAAAGGTAATAAAAAATTTGATTACGATGGACAAATTTTATTACGATGAGTGACAGTAGTTATAAGGACCCAAAATTTTTTTTTAAAATTTAACTCGAACAAATATAATCGATTCGATTCGATTTGAATTTCATCTTACTCGACTCGATTCGAGAAAATTTTAGATCAAATTAGGATGATAAAATATGATTCATCAACTCGATTAACTCAAAATTATTTCATTCAATTCGATTTAGTGATTTCTTCTATGACTGCTGAAAAATATATGAGAAAAGGGTATGAGTCTTATCTCATATTTGTGTTGAACACCCAAGTGTCAGAGGTAAAGATTGAATCAGTGCCAGTGGTATTTGAGTGTTCGGATGTGTTTCCAGAAGAGTTGCCCTGACTGCCTCCAGCTAGGGAAGTCGAATTTGGTATCGAGTTAGTCCTTCGTACTGCGCCTATATCGATTGCCCTGTATACGATGGCACCGTTGGAGTTAAAAGAGTTGAAGGCTCAGCTACAAGAGTTAATGGATAAGGGTTTTGCGAGACCGAGCTATTCTCTGTAGGGTGCTCCGGTACTTTTTGTGAAAAAGAAAGACGGGCCGATGAGGTTATATATAGACTACAGATAGCTCAACAAGGTGACAGTGAAGAACAAGTACCCCTTGCCAAGGATCGACGATTTGTTTGATCAATTAAAGAGAGTCACAGTGTTTTCTAAGATAGACTTGAGATCCGGTTATTACCAGCTAAAGTTATTGAGAAAGATGTACCGAAAATCACATTTCGAACGAGATATGGGTAGTATGAGTTCCGTTTCATGCCCTTTGGCTTAACAAATGCTCTGGCCATGTTTATGGACTTAATGAACCGTATTTTTCGTCCCTACTTGGATAAATTTATTGTGGTTTTTATTGATGATATATTAATTTATTCTCGTGATGAGAGTGATAATGCGGAGCATTTGAGAACTATTTTGCAGACTTTAAGAGATAAAAAGTTGTATGCCAAGTTTAGTAAAAGCGAGTTTTGGCTCCAAGAGGTCTAATTCTTAGAACACATCGTGTCGGGTGATGGGATTAGAGTTGACCCGAGTAAGATCTTGGCATTGTTGAGTGGAAACCAACGAGGAATGTATCGGAGATTAGAAGCTTTCTAGGCTTAGCGGCTTACTATAGAAGATTCGTTAAAGGATTCTCCATGATTGCTACTCCGATGATGAGGTTGCTACAGAAGGATGTCAAGTTCGAGTGGACGAAAAAATGCCAACAGAGTTTTGAGAAATTTAAAACGTTGATGACTGAAGCCCCAATTTTAGTGCAACCAGAACCTGAAAAAGAATTTGTAGTGTATAGCGATGCATCCTTGAATGGATTAGGATGCGTGCTCATGCAAGAAGGAAAGGTGATAGTATATCCTCGAGACAACTGAAACCGCATGAGAAAAATTATCCGACTCACGATTTAGAGTTAGCAACCATAGTGTTCACATTGAAGATTTGGAGACACCACTTGTATGGCGAGAAATGTCAGGTATTCACTGACCATAAAAGCCTAAAATACTTGATGACTCAAAAGGATTTGAATCTACAGCAACAAAGGTGGCTGGAGTTGATTAAAGATTACGAGTTAATAATTGACTATCACTCGGGAAAGGCGAACACGATCGCTGATGCATTAAATAGAAAGTTATTGTTTGCCTTAAGAGCTATGAATACTTAGTTTTCTGTAATCGAGGATGGTTCGATTCTAGCAGAGTTGAGAGCTAGACTTATGTTTCTTTAAGAGATTTGTGAAGCTCAAAAGAGTAATAAAGATTTGCAAGCCAAGATGACTCAATGTGAGACAGTTGACGAATCAGATTTCTGGATTAGTACCGACGGTTGTTTGATGTTCCGAGACAGGGTCTGTGTACCTAAAAATGATAAGCTTATTGGGAAAATTCTACACGAGGCATATAGTAGTTGTATGTCAATCCATCCGGTAGTAATAAGATGTATAATGACTTGAAGAGATTGTATTGGTGGCCGGGCATGAAAAGAGACATCTCAGAGTTTGAGTCGAAATGTTTAATTTGTCAGCAAGTGAAAGCGAAACACCAAGTACCTTCAAGTTTACTTCAACCTGTGATGGTTTTCGAGTGGAAATGGGATCAAATTACCATGGATTTTGTGACGGGATTATCGTTGTCACCTAGAAAGAAAGATGTTGTTTGGGTCATAGTTGATCGACTAACGAAATCAAATCACTTTATTTCAGTGTGTATCGACTACTCACTCGTTAAGCTAGCCGAGTTATATATTTCTGAGATTGTGAGACTTCATGGAGTACCTTTGTCAATTATTTTGGATAGAGATTTGAGGTTTACTTTGAGGTTTTAGAAAAAGGTTACAAGAAGCTTTGGGGACAAAGTTAAATTTTAGCATGGCTTTCCATCCACAAACCGACGGTCAGCCGAAAAGAGTAATTCAGATTCTTGAAGATATGTTGCGATGTTGCGTCCTTGAATTCCAAGGTAGTTGGGAAAAGTACTTACCGCTGGTAAAGTTTTCCTACAACAATAGCTATCAGTCGAGCCTAAAAATGGTGCCTTATGAGGCTTTGGATGGGTGTAAGTGTCGAATGCCCTTATTTTGGACTAAGCTCAGAGAAACTCAGATTCACGGGATCGACTTAGTCAAAGAGACCGAAGAGAATGTTAAGGTAATTCATGATTATTTGAAGGCTGCTTCGGATAGACAGAAATCCTACGCGGATTTGAAACAGAAGGAAATTGAGTTTCAAGTCGGTGATAAGGTGTTTTTGAAAGTATCCCCGTGGAAGAAAGTCCTCAGATTTGGTAAGAAAGGAAAATTAAGTCCACATTTTATTGGACCTTATAAGGTGCCTGAGAGAATTGGACTGATAACTTATCGACTAGCCTTACCATCCAAGTTAGAGAAGATCCACAATGTTTTCCGTGTGTCGATGTTGCGCTATTACTGTTCTAACCCTTCGCATGTTCTTTTGCCAACAGAGGTTGAAATACAATCAAACATGACTTATGGCGAAGAGCTGGTCAAGATCTTAGCCCGAGAGGTCAAGCAATTGAGAAATAAAAGTATAGCACTCGTAAAAGTACTGTGGCATCAACATGGGGTTGAAGAGGCCACATGGGAATCCGAGAAAACTATGAGAGATCAATATTCTAACCTTTTCACCAGTAAGATTTTCAGAGACGAAAATCCCTAAGGGGGAGGAGAATTGTAACAGCTCAATTTTGGGCCTAGTCAGAACAGTGGTTTCTGAACCACTAACCCGAGGTCGAAGAAATTATTTTTAATATTATTTTATGTGTTATAGCATGTTTATATGAGTGCATGAAAATTTTGATGAAATAATTTTAGTGATTGCATGCTCAATTACCAAAAAGGACTAAATCCATAAGGGACAAAAGTTTTATTTCATTAGCTAAAGGTGTCAAATAGCTAGAGAACCAAAATAGGGTCTTTAAAAAGTAAATAGGCCTTTATTAATGGCATGGCCAGCCATAGGGACAAAGAAAATCAAATAGTCAAAATTAGGTGAAATCTGGTGACTAATTTGACTAGAATAAAATAAAATAAGGAAAAAAACTATCATCTTTTTCTCTTCTTCTTTTCTCCACCGAAATTTTCAACAAGAAAGGGGTCTTGAAAGCTTGAAATTTTCAGACATTAGGTTCTCCCATAAGTAAGTGATCTTGATGACTTTTCTTGATAATTTTTGTACTTTTGGGACCTTTGTAGCATAATCTAGCTAAGGAGGGGATTATTTTGCAAAATGGTTGAAAGTCTAGGGTTTTTCCATGAGAGTATTCATGTTGTTTACTAAATTTTTGTGGAAGAAAATGAATCTTGGTTGTTAAACAAACAACTTTTGTAAAGTAGTTTTCATGGAAACCCTAACTAAGGACCATTTTACATAAGTTATAAATTATGTGGTAAATGTGTGAAATAATGAGAATTTTGGGCTGCTTCTAGTATAAAAAGAATTTGGCTAGGCTTGGTTAGTGAGAAAATTCAATAAAAATCGATTTACGAGCCTAGGGGTAAAATAGTAATTTTGTGAAAGTCTAGGCGCAAAATAGTCATTTTGCCAAAATATGAATTATGAAATGCATTGATTAATATGATGATTAAATTAGTGAATTTTTATCATTTTAGATCAAGAAATACAAAATTCTGGCCTAGACCGGGGGAAGGCCAAGCAAGTAAATTAAATCCAACAAGTCGCCCACTTTTTGTATACCGAGGTAAGTTGTATATAAGTAAGGCAACTTTATCGCTATTATGTGTTGAATGATCGATTTTGCATAATATGGTTGAATATGATTATGAATAATGCATGATGAAATTAATGTGATAAATTCCCGATTGAACCTAGGAATAGATTGGATATCCATGCCATGACATTTGGGTGATACGTGCGCTAGTGTAAGACCATGTCTGGGACATGGCATCGACCACAATATGAGAGCCAGTGTAAGACCATGTTTGGAACATGGCATCGGCAATGTAATAAGAGCCAGTGTAAAACCATGTCTGGGACATGGCATCAGCATTGATATGTGCGCTAGTGTAAGACCATGTCTAGGACAAGGCATTAGCCACATTATGAGAGCCAGTGTAAGACCATGTCTAAGACATGGCATTGGCATTGAAATGAGACCAAGTGTAAGACCTTGTATGGGACATGGCATCGGCCTCGACATGTGAGCTAGTGTTAAACCATGTCTGGGAAATGACATCGGCATTGAGACGAGAGCTAGTGTAAGACCATGTCTGGGACATGGCATCGGCCTCGACATGTGAGACAGTGTAAGACCATGTTTGGAACATGGCATCGGCAATTCACCCTCTTGTGTAAAGCTCATCAGATATCCTTTAGTATTCCAAATGGTTTCACGGATTAATTTAAAGCTTATGACAATGATATGGAATGATATAATCATGTTGTGAGTGGTACTGGTTCTTATTCAAAACTCATGAGATATGAGTCTAGTTATGATGTCTTAATGGTAAGAATAACATGAGTAAGTTCTATCTATGAAAATGATTTTGAAATCTTTGGCTTATATTTGTGATGTATAAGTATGTGGTGATATCTACCTTTGTGCACTCAAGAATGTTGTGTCGATTTATTATATGCTATGTCTTTTAAATATGCATGGTTGACGTTGTTATTTATTTACATGCAACTTACTAAGCTTTATGCTTACTTCCCCTCCTTTCCTTTTTCTTATAGTGCCACCAAGCTAGTATCGGGGATAAGGGACGTCGGAGGCATCGATCACACTATCACCTGAAGCTTTGGTATAGCTAGTTTAATATTTTGATTGTGGCATGTATAGGGACTTGAATCTTTTGTTTAGTTTCTTGTTAGTTTAGCCACAAGAGTTGGCTCATCTGATGGTTGTGATATTCATTTTGTAGAGGCCATTAATGTTGGCTAATATTTATTATTATTAAATACATTTGATGCAAATTTCTCATGGTTGTGGTTGTTTTGGTTATATGTGTTATGCTTGGATTGGTTTGGTTGAGTAGGTTGGTGCAAGTATGGGTGGCAAAAAGGCTTGGTAAATAGCCTTGTTTTTTTCCACACGGGCAGATACACAGGTATGTGTCTAGGTCGTGTGTGACACAAGGCTCGCCCCATAAGCGTGTGGCTCGCCCCATAAGCGTGTGGTAAATTCGTGTTTCCCCTACACCTAAAGTTTGCAAAAAAGAATGCCCAGTAGTAACCACATGGGTGGAGACACAGCCATGTGTCACAACCGTGTGGAGGACATGGCCTAGTACACGGGCGTGTACCATGGCTGTGTGCCCTTAAGGGGTTACTGATGTCAACAATAGAATGTCAAGTTTTTGCACACGGGCTGAGACACTGGCGTGCCATGGCCGTGTGGGGAACACGAGTAATGGACATGGACATGTGTCAAGCTGTGTAAAAACCCTTGTAGGTTCGAATCGAAAAATAAATTTGCACGGGCTAGGGATACGGGCGTGTCCCGATATACTCAGGCGGTGTGAGTCACACGGGCCTTCAACATGGCCATGTTAAATAGATACATGGGCATGTTGCCCTTCCACACTGTATTAGTCCCGAATCAATTCCTTAGTGTGTTCGGGGCCTCGTAGGTCCATAGTACGGACATTAAGGTATTGTGAAAGGTTTTAATTTGGAGCGAAATTTCATATCTAGGAAATGTATGTTTGTATGTGTTTATGTCTGAAAACTCCTCGTATCATGTTCCAGCGTTGAACTTGGGTAAAGGGTTTTGCATACGTAGCAAAAAATAACCTACCCAATAAAATGGGAATGTCTTGGTCCTCTTCAAAGTTAAGGACAACAAAATTGACAAGGATAATAAAATCTGATACAGAATGAGATGGATGAATACGGAAGTGGATCACAAAGTTTTTTCAAGTTGTGGATTTGACTTAGGGCTCTAGACGTTCGGAAAAAAACTTAGATTTTTGACACAACCTGAAACGCAATCAAATCCAAGTTAGATAAAACAATTAAAATAAATAACTAAGATAATTAATATAGGATAATAAATCTATGATTAGAACAATAAGAAAGAAAATAAAGAAGATAGATGGAAAGATAAAACGTAGTATGTAAATGTCCTAAAAAGCCTTGGAAATACGAAGAATCCACAACCCCCTTCAAGCAGCTCTAATTTCTCCTCAAAGAAAGAGAACTTGGGAAGAAAAAGTTTGAAGATGATCCCCACAATCTGAAAAGATTGTTAAAACTCTTCTAAAAGAAACTCAAGAGAAATTCTTGAAAAGAAAACTCAAAGAGAATTTATTAACTCAAAAGAGAAGTTTAATAATAATGAACTGTCTTGTCTGTGTACAATGCAAAGGCCTATATATAGGTTAGCTAAATAAATCTCAACAAAACTCTTACGTATGTTGTAACACCTCCAAACAATTTTGTGTGTTTTTGACTTACAGGATCGATACTGGAGACTCGATGTACCACATAAGTATTCAAAAAGAATCAAATTTTATTTGCAAGATAATTCTTTTACAAACAATTTTGGAACCTAAAATTCACAGCTCGAATTTTGCAACTTGACTCTGATACCACTAAATGTAACACCCCAAACCTGGCCTAAACGTTATAGCTAAATCCAGGAGAGTTACGATGATGGGTTTTACGACATGTCTTTTATGCTAAATTATTTCATGTTATTTGTTACCAAAACGAGTCCACATTTCAAGAAAAACTTGTTTTTATGTACTTATTTAAAACGGTTATAAGATATCCTTTAAAGTATTTATAAAATTTGTAGCGAAAGTTTGAAAATTGTTTTATTCAAAAACCGAGCTCGTGTTTTCAAAAACCTTTTGTTTTTCGTAAAATGTTTTTGTCAAATGTTGTAGGATATAAAGCAAAACATATCCAAAAGTTAAAAACCATACAATCCAGAGAGTCCCAAAAATTACAGACTCTCAAGAAAATCTAGAATTTAAAATAAGACCGTTATTACTAATAAAAATAGTTTTCTAACGAGTGGTCACCGCTGAGTCTCTATCGCAACGACCCGCCTATGCCTGATGATTACCTGAACAGAATAGACAAGCAGATGTGAGTTTTCGTAAACTCAATGTGTAACCCAACAGAGATAGTTAAGCAAATATACACAAAATTCTCATATACAGAACAAATACAGATATGGATTTAAGTCCTTAATAGAAACAGATGCCAGAATCAGATAATCAGATCAAATATACAGAATCCAACCCCCATCCTTTACACACCATCTCCGACCATCCCATCACACCATTTGGGGTTTAAAACACCCGTCCATCCCCACCAAATAGTGTCTAAATGACACATAACAGAATAGTATACAGCTGTGCTGCCAAAATAAGGGTGAAATGTCGCCTCACAGAACAATTCCTCCAATAAACAGATCCCACCCTATATACAGATATAGAAATATAGATACAGATATATGAATACAAATATACAGATATAGAAATACAGATACAAATACTCATACATGCTTTTACCAGTCAATCAAAAATACATATTAGATTACCTAACTCAAGTCGGTATATCAGGTTATCAGATCACAAGCCTTAGGGTTTGGTTATCCCTTACCGACCCTAGAAAAGGTCTACAATCGATCAGAACGGCTCATGCGACATTAGGGAAAATTTCAACATTTTGGGCCCACATGCCCATGTGGGCCCACACGCCTAAATTGGCCCTGCCCATTTGGCCAACATGCCCAATTCGACTTGGCCCATTGGCCCACACAGCCACACTCTTGCCATCACACATTCGTGTCTCGCACATGCCCCAGGCACAAGCCCATGTAGCGTCGACAGTCCCCTTTTTTGGCTTTCGCCTAACCTCGTTTTCTTATGTTTTAGGTGCACACCTAGTACGATTTTGATGCAAAACCACTCTCAAGACCACCAGAACCTAAAAACAAAATAATGAACACCTTTTTAGCAAAAAAATTACAAATCCAACAATACTAAACCGAGCAACGCGCACACACTTATTGTTATCAAACCACCATTTCATCATTTTCTCCTACATAATACGTTTATAAAGAATCAAATTCCCTACAACACCATTACTCTGCTAAAACAAAAGTGAATCCAAACAGCTTATCGAAACTGTTACCTAAAGACAAAAGTAACCACCATTACCCAAATCGAACGAAGAACACCAAAATCCAAAGCGCAACACGAAGAACAGAAGAAGTGTGAACAGACTTGAAGGAAAACGAAAGAAAGAGAGAAGAAAGAGGTAGATGGAGACAAAAAGATGAAAACAAAAAAAATAGAGGAGAGGCAGAAATGGACGTCAAATTTTTTGAAAGAGAGAGAAAAATAAAAAACAAAACAAAATAAAATAAAAATAACCAATTTGATTAGTATCCCAACTCCCCACTAACAACCACATCCCACAATATCCTCCCTTCTGACCACATCCAACTGTTTCAGACTCCCAACTCCACTAAACCTCTAACAGACAACCAAAACAAAAATTAACACTCACGCTCATGTAGGGATTTGAATATAAGACCTCCAGCAAGCTAACTCTTTACCACTCGAACTAGCAGGCTCATTCTGATATGAGTTTACAAGCAATATAACATAAGCCCACCCAATAGGGATAAGGCTTAGATAAAAAATAACAGAATTTTCCAGAGAGTAGGACTTAAACCCAAGACCTCATACACATCCAAAACACTTAACCACTGAAGCAGATAATCATTTATGTCAAGATTCACAGAAACAAGATTAATTATTTAGGGCATTACATATACTAGAGCTCTAATTAATCTTAACAAGAAGTAGTTTTAAACTAAATTTTCTTGTTGACATAAAACTCCTAATTAACTTAAACTACTTAATAATTATTAAAAATTCAGAATAATAAAATAATAAAGTGATAAGAGCTGATAAATACAATATTGGACTCATATATAATAAAAATTAAGCCCAAAACCCAAACCCAATATGATTTAAACTCGAATTAAAAGTTTAAAATTCGTAATTCCCATCATAATCCCGTTCAGAAATTCTACTTGCGTAGTCTTCACTAAAACGATCATAACTTGAGCTCTCGACCTTAAAATCGAGTGATTAAAAATGCATTTCAAATGTAAGAGATAAATCTTCAAATTCCATGAAGACATCTCAACCCAGAAATGCTAAGGTCCTATCCAAAAATTCATTGCAAGTCTGTTGATTTTTCAAGCTTGAAAATTGGCAGCTTTTGTGATTAGAAATTATTAAATTTCACCCCATCCGTGCATGTATCATTTCCCCTTTCTTCGAAAAGATTCATACTCAAATCTTGTCTTTAACCGAATCCTGATTTGATTTACTTAGCCTTTGACATTGTTATTGGGCCTTGACGTAGTGCGAGCCCATCATGTTCATGGGTCTGAAATTGTGCCTTGAAACTCACATCATTCCCCCATTCCTCAAGAAAATTCGTCCCCAAATCTTTAGCCGTACAGAAAGAAAAAGGATTAGAATAAATAAAAATAAAATGAATAAAATACTTACCTAAGCTTTCTTGTGTGCCAAAACTATCTCCAGGATAAAAGATATGATTTTGATATCCCAAATCAACATGGATCAAGTATCTTTCATTTAAAAACAAACCATCAACACTAGCCAAAGAAATATTAGGCACATGAGTGTTAAAGTAAAAAATAACTTGTAACTCTCTTGAAAATACATGGTCATCCATAAGAATTTCTAAAAATGAGTCAAGAATTTCACATAATTATAAAAACCAAGTACTTTAATATTATTATGTAAAAATTCATATTTAGAGTTTAAGGTAGAAAATTTTGTTGCAAGATCAAATGCATGAGGTTCTTTAATAAACATGTCGAATGCAAAAAAAGTAAACTTTAAATACCTAGATAAACCCATAAAATTAATTGAACTTTTAGACCATTGTTTATTGAAACTTGACCAATGAAAAAGCATGTCGTAAGGAAAAATAAAACCAGTAGCGTACTTATCAAAAACATTCAAGGTATGCCTACATATTTCAATTTCTGATGTATTATTACTTTTTCTTACCTTCTAGCACTTGTGGAGAATTATCAATGTTCAACTTACATCTTTCCCACAAGTAAAATCATCTATCGACGGTAGAGTAATATAATTAAGAGTCCATCAACTGATCCTTGAAATCCTGTAACAAAAAAACACCACTAAACAAATTTGAGTTAGAGTTAGTTAAAATATAATCATTCCTCACTTTTGTATAGGTATTTTCTTACTTTTCATTTTCTTTTTCCATTTGAGAACTCTCCAATTTTATCTCATATTGATTTTCACTCACCAAATTTGGACCATTAAGTAGACTTTTATCACTCAAGGTCTCTTTTCTCTCTGTCTTTTCACATGATTTTTCCTCACTTCCCATATCCCCTCACAAGTATTATGAATATTCAATTCAGTACAATCTATCTCAATAGGAGAACATGACGTTTCTATCTCATCTAACTCCATAGATTTGAGGAAGAAATTCTCACTATCATCTTTTTCCTGGTTTACAAAGTTCATCATCACAAATCTCTTTTCCACTAGAGTAAGAGTCAACAAAAGGTACAAAGTCATACTTTCTTCTCTAGTTGGATATTTAATTGGATATTGGAAACCTTTATGATCTTTTTCTATCAACAAAAGTCTCATGTTGGCACAATCACGACTATAGTGCCCACGCCCTTTGCATATAAAACATTCAATATCATAAGCTCTCTGTTGTTTTGGTGAAAATTTAGTAGAAGTGGACTGCTTAGAAGATGTAAAAAAATGATTTATAAGAGCCCCACTTTTCCACTCAAAAGGCTTAGTGTCATCACATTTTGATAGCCACTTATTAGTAGCATAAGGGGGTTTCGAATTCTTGAAAGTAGAATTAGAACTCGTACCTTTATAATATTGTGAAGCACTAAATGGACAAGATTGACGTTGTTGAAACTTCTGCTCAATTTCAATGGCCTTGTGTACCTCATCCTCAATATTAATGTAGGTTGGAAGACTAAGAGCATTGGCTATTGAAACGTTCAAGCCATCTACTAACTGCACCATGGTAGTCTCGTCATCTTCTTGTACATTTGCTCTTTCCATAAGCATCTTCATTTCCTTAAAGTACTCATCAACAGATCAATTACCTTGAACAAGGTGTTGAATTCTTGTTTTGACCTCTCTGTAGTAATGAGAAGGAACATAACGTTTTCGCATCACTTGCTTCAACTCGTCTTATGTTTCAATTACCCTTTCGTAGTTTCTTTGATGATTAATTCCAAGTTCAATCCACCAACTCAACGCATAATCTACAAATCCAAGAGTCGCCAATGGGACTTTTTCCTCTTCTCGGCATTTATAGTAACTAAATATAAGTTCAATTTTTTATTCCCACTCACAATATGCTTTGGGATCATACTTCCCTCGAAATGGTGGAATATTGAACTTTGGTTTAGCTAAAAATGTTGCCTACAATCATTATTAACCAAAGTCTCATTATTTGCACGAGAGACACGTCGAGCATTATTTGCACTAGGACGAGGTTGATCAATCTTATCTCCCCAATTATGATTCCAACGCTCAATTTTTGTACTTAGACATTTTAAATTTTTGCTGCTCGTGTTTAGAATAGTGTCATGTTTCTTATCTCGATCATTTCGAACCTCTTGATACCTTTTCAACTTCCCAGTCATAGTATTGCGAATCATTAGGAAAGTTTGAAAAGAACAAAGCACTCAAGAAAAGAAAAAATAAGCAAACCTCATTGTTATACACTTAGAAATAAAAATCAAATTCTCAATGAGGTAAGAATTAATCTTATGAGTTTTTAAAAAGTGTCTATATCAATCAACCGGAATGTATTAGAATCAAACTAACAAAGCAAACCTAATAGCACTATGAGTCCAAAATCAGCTAGAAATCAAATAATTTTGTTGCACGGAGGAAGGAATATGCAACATTCTTTAACCTACTAAAACAAGAAACAATAAAGTGTTAGAATGCGTAAATGAACAATAAAAACTGAAAACAAATGAAAACCTAAGGCTAAGAGTCAATGAAAATTGCTAAAACTAGAAAACTCGAAAAATTGCGAAGCAACTTGACAAACTTCGTTCGAGGTATTCTCGATTTCCAAAAATCACAAAATTTAAACTGGAGTATCCTCAAATAATGTAGATTTGATCTAGAAATTTTTGGCACAAAATTCAACCCATAGAATATTTTCTTATTTTCTTATGTTTTGTGCTTTTTCAATCACTTTTTTGTGGGAAATATTTTTTTACTCCAAAATAGTGCCAAAAAATAATATGTAAAATTTTAGATTGTTTGAAAAACTTTTACCCACTGAAAAATATTTTTTCCGAAAACTGTTGGGGTAAAAATTTTATTTTGAGGCTGTTTGCTAGAAAATAATTTATAAAAACAAAAATAACACCTAAAACGACCAAATCTAATACCAAATGATAAAGAATGAGACAAATAAATGCAGAAGTGGATAGTAAAGTTTGTTCAGGTTGCGGATTTGACTTAGGGCTCTAGACGTTCAGAAAGAAACTTGAATTTTTGACACAACCTGAAACGCAATCAAATCTAAGTTAGATAAAACAATTAAAATAAATAAGTAAGATAATTAATATAGAATAATAAATCTACGATTAGAATAATAAGGAAGAAAATAAAGAAGATAGATGAAAAGGTAGAATTTGGTATGTAGATGTACTAAGAAACCTTAGAAACATGAAGAATCCACAACCTTCTTCAAGCAGCTCTACTTTGTCCTCCACGAAAGAAAACTTGGATAGGAAAAGTTTGAAGATGATACCCACAATATAAAAAGATTGTTAAAACTCTTCTAAAAGAAACTCAAGAGAAATTCTTGAAAAGAAAACTCAAAGAGAATTTATTAACTCAAAAGAGAAGTTTAATAATAATGAATTCTCTGTTCTGTGTACAATAAAAAGGCCTATATATAGGCTAGCTAAATAAATCTCAATAAAACTCTTAATTATACTCAAACTCTAATTAAACTAAACAATAAATAGTTTTAAACTAAATTTTCTTGTTGACATAAAACTCCTAAATAACTTAAACTACTTAATAATTATTAAAAATTTGGAATAATAAAATAATAAAATGATAAGAGCTGAAAATAAAAGATTGGACTCATATATAATTAAAATTAAGCCCAAAACCTAAACCTGATATGACTTAAACTCGAATTAAAGCCCAAAATTCATAATTCTTGTCATAATCCCGTTCAGAAATTCTACTCGCGTAGTCTTCATTAAAACAGTCATAACTTGAGCTTCCAAACTTAAAATCGAGTAATTCAAAATTATTTTCGATGATAAGAGGTAGATCTTCAAACGCCATGAAGAGATCTCAACCTAGAAATGCCAAGATCCTATCCAAAAAGTTGTCGCAAGTCTGCTGATTTCCCAAGCTTGAAAATTGGTAGCTTTGGTGATTGGAATTTAATAAATTTCACCCCATCCGTGCATGTATAAAAATCCCTCAACTTAACTAATATGTCTTCGAGCACATCTTTGGGTTGTACTAAAGACCTATCGACTAATTGTAGTGTGATTGTCATGTTTTTCAATTCTCCCAATTTGAGTTTTAAATAAGTCGATAGGGGCATCAAATTAGTATTGGCCCCTAAATCAAAAAGAGTCTTACTTAAATGTTTGTCCCCTATCCTAATAAGAATTGTAAAACTACCCTAATCTTTTAAGTTTAGGGGTATTTTTCGAGCAATTATTGCACTACAAGAGGCGTCAATATTAGTTTGTTCACCTTTCTTTAATTTCTTATGCTTAGACATTATTTCTTTTAGGTATTTGGCTTATTTCAGTATCTTATATATTAATTCAAGTAGTGGAAAATTAACATTAAGAGATTTAAATAAGTTTAGAAAACTTACGAATTCCACTTCATCCTTTCATTGTTTGTCCTCTAACCTTGATGGAAATGGTATGTGCTTTGACATTGACTCCAAGTGTTGTGCAATTTTCGGCTCAGCTACCAGTTCGGTTACTTTCTCTGGTTGTTCCTCAAGTTTGAGCTCATCAAGGGTTTTGGTCATCATTTCGACCTTGTAATCCTACATTTTGTTAGCAGTGGTCCCCAAATGATGTAATTTTTCCAAAATCTATTGATATTTGTCATCTTCTTTAACTGTTTTATCTACTGACAACTTCGGATTATACGAGAAGTGCTTGTTGGACAAAATGTACGAGTTCATAGCCATGTCATCAATCAATTGACAAGCTTGCTAGTATGCCCTGTTCATGAAAGCCCAGTTGGATGAACCATCTAATCGGGATCTAAAGCTACCATCCAATCCATTGCAAAAGATTTGCAGTTGAAACCATTCTTGCATTCTATGATGTGGGCATTTTGTTAGCAATGAATCAAAAGGTTCCAACGCTTCGTATAAAGTTTCACCTTCAAATTGCTTGAAGTTGGCCATGTCGCACCTTAATTGGATGGTTTGACTAGTGGGGAAAATTTTATGTAAAAGTTTCCCTACTAATTTGTCCCATGTCGTGATAGAATCAAGCTCTTGCGAATCCAACCATTTGTATGCATTGTTGCACAGTGAAAAGAGGGATAATTGAAAATGGATGGCGTCATCGGTAACCCCATTATACTTGAAAGTACCACAGAGCTATAGGAATCACTTTAAATGTTGATCCGGCTCTTTCATCATATTTCCCCAGAATTACAAATTATTTTGAATCATCTGGATGGTGGCCATCTTGATTTCAAAATTATTGGCATTGGTTTTCACCCCCTCAATACTGCCTTGGATCGCATTTAAAGTAGGTAGCGCGTATTCGCGCAATGTTTGCTCTTGTCGAGCCATTAGTGGCTCTCTTTGAAACTGTGCTGGTGGCTCGAGTGGTTCGTCAAGCAAAGGGTTTTCCCAAGGTAAGTCAGCTACCATGGGTGGATTGTTTTGCATTTGCTGACAAGTTCCCAGTATTCTCTTTGATTTAAGATTTGGGTCGATTGGGATGGTTCCGCTTCAACTCATGCACTGAAATTAGAGAAATTAAAGTAAAATTAGTGACTTAAAATTAAATAAAATTAAAATAATTAAAATTAAAATTAAAATTCATATATAAAATTCTAAAATTTCCTATTTATCCTATTAAATTGTACAAAATATAGTTTTAATTTAATGCCAAAACATCCTCGGCAATGATGCCAACAACTTGACCGCCGCTAGACATGCAAATGTCTGGACTAATAATATTACAACAAAATGATAAACAACAAAGCCATGTATGCAAGTAAACGAGTGAAATTATAATATAGAAAAGTGTTACAACGAAACACTCCGGGAAGTATTTCAAGAATCCTACCGAAAAGAGGTTGACTTAAACTAAGGTTAATTTTCTAAACAAACAGGGCTTAGTAATAATGTAAAATTATATTATAAAAAAACAAAATAAAAATAATTAATCAGAATAACATAAATTAACTAAAATTAAAGACAATCAATTTAACAATCAAAATTAATTCAATAAACTAGGCAGAAGATTAACTCACTTCAACATTCATAATTAACTTTAGAACTCGGGTTTTATCAAGTTAGTTGTTAATTAACCAGTTATTACCTTTCGGCCTCTAGCTAATTAGCATGTTTACCTCTCGACCTCACTCTCTTGACCGAGATCAATTATGATTTACTTGGTAAACTTATCTCTCGATCTTGTTTATCCTAAATTACTTCCTAGGGTTTAATCGCACATAATTCAGATTAACTAACTCGGACAAAAACCTTAATTCTTCCGTTAATTATTCACACATCCGCTTGTTAATCTCCTTAAGGAAAATAGCCACTCATGGATCTAGATGCAATTATTCCTAATTTCATATTTAACATGCAAACTAGAAATCTAAATAGAAAAATGGAATAAGAGAATAAATATGTTTCCATGTTGATTTGCACAAGAAAGCCAAATTTCTTTTGACAAAATAAGGTTATCCCGATTGTAATTGGAAACCAAAAAGAAATAAATAAGAACTACTTAATTAAATGCATGGATCAAAATTGATCCAAGTTAAACAAAGAATAAATTTTGTTTATAACATAAAAAGAACTAAATTGAAAAATAAAACCGTAAAATAAAAACCCTAAAACTAAACTAAGTTGCTCACTTGGTCAAGCCTTCTAAGGTGAGGCTAAACACACCTATTTATAACCAAAATTGTTTGACCTAATTAGGTTAATTGCAACCCTAAAAACTGATAAATATTTATTGTGCAAACTAAAACACCCTTATTAAATTAGTCTGAGTCGTCGTCTGGTGTTGCGACGTTTCCTTTTGGGCCTGAATTCCTTGGCTTCGAAGTCCGATGTTGTGACACCACAGCCTAGTGTCACGATGTTGTTGTTTTCGTTCACATTCTAAGCTCGAAATCAATGTCTTACACACTCGAGTATCTCGTTAGTTCATCCTTAGGCCCGCATAGGCCCATTAGGTCATCATAAGGCTAAAAATTGCGTAAAAATGCTTATTTTATGGAAATTAAACATAAGATAATAAAAACTGAAAACTTAATAAAAACATATACAAGAGCTAGAAAACAAGCTCGTTAAGTGTCGATGTAACGATTCGAAAGTCAGTGGTATCAAAAAATGTAGTTTTAGGACTTCGTTTCCATAAAATGAAACACAAATATTTTTATTTAATGTTTGCGGAGTTATTTTTAGAAGTGAATTGAATTTTGGTCGGGCATTTTTGCCGAATTAGTGCTTAATTAGGGAACATGGAATAAATTGTAAAAGTGTCAAAAGCTTAATTCTTAAGGAATCATCAATTAGAATTTAATATGAGGGTCTTGTATAGCAATTATACCCCCTTAGTGTTATAATGGTCCATTGGTAAGCTAGATATTGGTATAATGTTATAAAATTTTCATAAAATAATAAAAATATATTATAATAAAACAAAGTTGGTGGAGAATAAAAAAATTTTAGTTCATCATTCTACATGAAAAAACAAAACTAAAAAGGGGAGAAAAAGAACTCACACACGATCTTAGGTTTTTATTTTCAAAGCTTTAATTGGTTAGTTCAATTTAGTCATTTTCTTATAATTCTTATGTTTTCGTAATCTTAGGAGCTTAAGCTAGCTAACCCATGTCATATTTTTCTTTACTGTTAAAGATTAGGAAGTTGCCATTGTTAGATAGTAGAAGCTTTTGGTGTTATTTTGATAGATTTTAAATTTGGAGTTGAAAAAGGACTAAATTGTAAAGTCAATTGATGATTTTGTGCAATAGGGAATAAATTGAAAAAAATCTGAATTTTGTGGTAGAAATGAGAAATAAGAAGTCAAATTAGACCTAGAGTGAAACTTTCATGAAAATTAGAGGCTAGATTTGAAAGTTATGTTAGTCTCAGTTTTAAGGACTAAATTGAATAAAATAAAAAAGTTACATAAATTAGCAATTGAATGTGAATTTGATTGTGTATTAATAATTTTGTATGTTTGTTTTAATTAATAGCTAACGTCGACCTGGATCACTTGAAAAAGAAGGGAAAAGATAAAGTCGTCGACGAATAAGCTTGAAGTTTACGGTTTGTGTTTCTATAATTCAAACTAATTAATTTTTATTGCATTATGAACTATTGCATGGTAATATATCAAGGCGAGTTAGTTTTTTGGGAAAAATGTTGTGAAATGATAGATTGAATAGAATGGATTTGATTAAATAATTAGTTGTGACAAGGGACTAAATTGCATAGTTATGAGAATAATGTATATTATTTTATAAGTGAAATTGAATTAGTATAGAGATGAATAATGTTGTTATGTATATATGAATGAATGATTTGTTGATGAATTTGTGATATGGAATTGAAGAATTGGTTTATAAATTAAATTAAGAAACTTGTTACCCTATTAACTATTTAAGTTATATACAACTATGTTGGGGAATGCTGGGCATGCCCTTTTTTGGTTATACTGAACAATGCTAGGCACATCTATTTGTCAATTTTACCGACCAGTGTAGGGCGCAACTTATTATTTTAGATTTATCCAGTAGGTATTGAGTGTCAAATCAGTGTGTTGGTTGGATCCGTGTATCCGTCTATGTCCAGGTCATATTAATAAGGAAATAAAATAGGAATTGAAATTACGGTATGTGAAACAAATTCAAATAAAGATCATAATGTATATTATCATCTTTAAATGCATACAATGGTAATTGAGATGGAATGAGATATTAATGCTTGTTATTTTTATGAGTATGAAATGGTAGTGTGATGCTTCATATTAGTGCTTTTATTAAATTGATTAATGAAGCTACAAAGAAATGAAAGTTTACATGTTAATTTGCATATCATCTATTACTTTTAACTCATGCATTTGAATGTATTATATTATGTTTAAATGTTTAGATTATAGAAATACCATTGAGTATACTCAGTGTACAGTTTTGTTTTTAATGCGCATATTAGGTAATTTTGATTCGATCGTCAACTTCAAAATCCAGCAGCAATCTTGGACTTAAGTGTTTGTGATAGTTTATTTTGGTCATGGCATGTACCTAAGGAGTCATTGGTTAAACAATGTCTATTTTGGATTTTGTTGGCATTTTGAGAATCTTGTGTATATGCTTATATCTATGTGAGTGATGGCAATGTTGTCTTGTTGAATTGGTTGGTAACTTTGCTTACAAGTTGTTAAGGTAATATGCTTGAAATATGCTTAGTAAATGAATGGTATGTATAGGATAGGTTTGAATGATTTTGGCAAGGCTTTGTGCATGTTTGTATGGTTGATATTAAATCATTAGTCTAAGGTGTTTCAAATGGTTAAATGTTGTATGTCATATTAATGGAATTGTGGTGCCTTCAAAGGCATATTGAATTGGTTTGAATATAGTGTTATTGTTGAATCTGGATTGGTGGATTGAGGTGTAACACCCCCTACCCGTATCCTACGCCGGGAAGGAATACAAGGCGTTACCTAACTTAAACTCGTGCTTACGACCATTTCTAAGTCTCCAAGACTTGGACAAATTTAAAACTTACTCAACCTTATCAACACATCCTTAGTATGGGCCTATGAGGCCCAAAACACACCTCGAAAATATTCGGGACCAACTCGGCTTCTTTAGCCAACTTTAAAAAATAACACTTGACACAAGGGCACACACCCGTGTGAGAGGGGCAACACGTCTGTGTGACTAATTCGACATGGTCGTGCTATTGGCCCGTGTAGCTCAAACGGTCTAAGTAATACAAAGACACGCCCGTGTCCTTCACCTGTGTGGAATTAATTCTAAGTTCACACCTACAGGGGTTTTCACAATGCCTGGCACACGCCCGTGTCCCTAGCTCGTGTCCTTCACACGGCCACGACACGCCCATGTCCTAGCCCGTGTGCAAAAACCTAGACATTTTGTTTCTGACGTCAGCAATTCTTAAGGGTCACATGGCCAAGGCACACACCCGTGTGCTAAGCCGTGTCCTTCACACGGTTAAGACACACGGTCGTGTCACTGCCCGTGTGTTTACTACCATGCATATTGACTTAAAAATTTACGTGCAGGGGACACATAATCGAACCACACGCCCATGGGGCAGATTGTGTGTCACACACGGCCTAGACACACGCCCGTGTGTCTACCCATGTGGACAATATAAGGCTATTTACCACGCCTCTTCGCCACCTTTACTTACACAACCTACATGATAGCAACCAAAACCAATACAAAACTATTTCATGCAACCCAATCAGCCACAATAGACATCATTTCATTTGCATATATCAAAATGAATATTAGTCATCATTTGAGGCTTAATACAAAATGAAGGGGAATCACCCATGCCAACACATTTGGCCAATTTTTCAAAAACTCAAAACATCAAAGTCTAGCCCTATACATGTCATTCTCAAAAACAAATAGTCTAACTATACCAAGTGCTTCGGCTGGTAGTGTGATCGTTGCCTCCGACGTCTGATAATCCTCGAGCTAGTTAGGTGGCACTATAAGAAAAAGGAAAGGAGAGGGAGTAAGCATAAATCTTAGTAAGTTGCACATAAATAAATATACAACAACAATTTTACCATTCATCAACATGCTCGTAACACAAAAGTGGGCATAAGCATAACTTACTCATCACTATCCATATAAATCTCATAGCATATATCGAGCTCATATCTCATACATTTCAAATAGGTACCTGTACCACTCACAACATGATTATACCTTACTCAATAGCTTAAACTGTATCTCTTACCGTTGAACCGTTCGAAACTTTACCGGGTATTCGATAAGCCTCAAACATGGGGTAGGGTGCTGATGCCATGTCCCAGACATGGTCTTATACTGACTATCATTTCGTAGCCGATGCATGTCCCAGACACGTCTTACACTGGCTTACGTCTCGAGGCCAATGCATGTCCCAAACATGTCTTACACTAGCACTCGTCTCGATGCCAATGCCATGTCCCAGACATGGTCTTACATTGGCTCTCCTAATGTGGTTAAGGCATGTTCCAGACATGTCTTACACTAGCCCATAATAACCCATATGTCATGGCATGAATATCCGATTTATTTCCTAGGTTCAAACGGGAACTCTACTATCTCTATTATCAACATACTTTCTCAAGTCCACAATCAAGCAATTCATACTATATTAATTCAAATACAATTCAACATATACATTAGCAATGTAGTTGTATTATTTACAGACAACTTACCTCGGATCACAAAATGTGGCGACTAGTCGATTTAGTCAATTTGCTTGGCTTTCCCCTAGTCTATGTTCAAATTTGGTAATTCTTAATCTATAATAACAAAATGTACTTATTTAGTCACTAAATAGACTTAAGCAATCGACAACTCACATCTTTGGTAAAATGACCATTTTACCCCTAGACTTTAACAAAATGACAATTTTACCCCGAGATTCGAAAATCATTTTTTATCGAATTTCTTCATATCTTAAGCCTATCCGAACCCCTTTTTTCTCTTATATTAACCCCAAATTCCCACTATATCACACATTTATTATCTATTTTACAACTTATGCAAAATAATCCTTTTAGGTGTTTTCATGCTAACACCTTTCACAAAAGTTGTTTATAATACACCCAAGACTCATTTTCTTCCATAAAAACTCAGCAAACATGGAAAAACCCTAAAATTTTAATCATTTACAAAATTGTACCCTCATTTGAAAGCTCATGCTTCAAAATGTAAAAAAATCATTAAGAAAAGTCATGAAAATCACTTACTTGCAAGAGGAATGAGTTGTTGAAATTTTTGAAGCTCAAAACCCTAAAAATGGCTAAAAAATCGGTGGTAATGAAGAAAGAATGAAATAAAAAGATGACAGCTAGGCTTAGGGCATTATTATAATATACATTATGTCATCAAATTACCTAATGTTGACTTTTCAACATTTTTATCTCCCATGGCCAGCCAAGCTAAGATCTAAGGGTCTTTTTGCCCTTTAAAGACCCCCAAATTAAGATTCATAACAATTTAACACCCTTAGCTATCAATCTAAGACTTTTTCACTTTATGCGATTTAGTTTTTTTTCGCAATTAGTCTCATAAACGTCAAAATTAACTCACCAAACTTTTCATACACTACTACAAACATGCTATGACTCTAAAATAATAATAATATAATTTTCTCATCTTCGAATTTGTGGTCTCAAAACTACTGTTCCGACTAGCCCCAAAATTGGGTTGTTACATAAGGTGTCAATTGTGGCATATTGGTTAGGCACTTAGGTTGGTTGATATAAGTGATGGTTTTGGTTTAATATTGATGCTTTTGAAATGGCTAAAATTTGGTATAATGTGCTTTTTGTGGCATAAGTGAATTAGGTTTAAAAAGCTTATTTCAAAAGGTTTCTACAGGTAGACACGACTTGATACATGGCTTGGCATATGACCTTGTACCATACACGGTCACACAGCACGGTCATGTGGTCTGCACGTTTAAGGTGATTTTGGTGCTCACAACCACAGATTGTTACACGGCCGTGTGACATATTTTGAATATTTGCACTTTTGACCCACACGACATCAGTAAGTTACATGGTCTATTCAGACGGCCGTATGACACTAGCTCCAAACTATATCAGGCTGTTACATGGTCTATTCAGTAAGTAAATGTAATAGCCCGTTTTCAGTGGTGTTAGAAATAGTGGTTTCGGAACCACAATTCCAAAGAGAGAATAAATATTTTCTTATTTATTTAAAGTTTATGGGACTATATTAGGGTCATATTAAAGTTTCATTTAGAAATTTTAAAGTTTAAATGGTTAATTAAGTAAAAATGACTAAATTGTAAAAGTTGCAAAAATGGGTTTCTATTATTAAAAAGGGTTAAATGGCTACGGAATGGAAATCTAATGAACTTAGATGGTAATTATACCATGTTATAGGTTAATGGATGTACATGGATAGGTTTTATTGTAATTATGTGTTTTTAAAAGGGGTAAAATAGTAAAATAATAACTAAGACTAAATTAAATTAAGCAAAAGGTGGTCATCTTTTTCATTTGATCACCCAAAATCGATTAGCCATTAGAAAAGGGGGAAAAGCTTTCAGTCATGGTATTTTACGTTGCATGGTATATATTCAAGTCCATTTTTTATGTTTTTTGGCTCATTTTAACTTACTTTACTTAGCCTAGAGGTTAATTTGCAAAATTTTTAAAGGTTGAGGGACTTTCCATAGTTGAGTTTGAATGTATTTTGATGTTAATTGATAGATTATTACTCTTAGTTGTTAAACAAACATGTTTTGTTAAAGGATTTTTAATGAATTTAGGGTTTAGGGACTTATTTATGAAAATAGTAAAATTTTATGGTAACATTATGAAATGATGATTTGAGTGGGTTGATATGAGTCCCTAAGAATTTCGACTAGCATGTATGAAGGGTAAAAATAGAAATTTTACAAGTTTCGAGCTCAAGGACTAAATTGTGGAAAAGTTATAATAGAAGGGGTAAATTCATAATTTTATGATAATGTGAATTATTGATTGAATTGAATACTTGAAGTTATTTGAAGTACTTAATTGAATGAAAGTATCTATTTAGATCAAGATAAACAATAATCGAATTTAAATCAAGGAAAGGCGAAAGATTTGGATTAGTCTCCAATCCTACTTCTACTACTATAGTTATCGAGGTAAGTTCATATGGATTATAATCATATTAATGATAGTTAAATTGATTATCTGCTATATCGTGTTAGTGATAAATGAACTTGAATATACATATATCGATGCTTTGAGCAATTGATAGATAAATAGTCCCGTTTGAACCTTAAGAATTCTTAGGATACGGATGACATGTCATTAGGTATTTCATGTTTCGGGTGCTAGTCTCGAATGTCCTACCGATGGCTGAGGTCCTACATTTGTTGCGGATTCTCCACAACTCATGTAAGCAGGCCCATTTCACAGCTCATGTGAGCATTATTGAAAAGGAAAGGTTACGATTATATGGAAAGGTATCCGTTGTAATTCTAGATGGTTCAACGGGTATGCAAAGGTTAATGGCAAGGTATGTATACAATTGGACAATGTTTCATGATCCTATGAAAAGATTAATGAGTTTAATGATGTGTACATGAATTCTATTTATGATATAGTTGAACTCATATGTATCATGTATGAACTTACTAACTTGTGAGTTTCATGGTGCTTGTATAAGATTTTACTAAGCTTATGGACTTGGTAATGATATTATGCTTGTTTTATAATGTGTCTTAAGAAATGGTAAGTTATGTTTGAGTTTATACGAGGTTACTAAGCACTGGTTGCTTATGTAGTTACTGTCCTTTGTTTCGTAGATTATCGGAAGCTTAATCGGATGGAAGCTTGTCAGAGTTCTATCACACTATCCAGCAACCCTTTCGGTAGATTTTGAGTTATTTTGGCCAAGGTTATAAATGGCACGTATAGGTTCTTTTATAATGGTAGTTTTTGAATATGTTAATTATCATTTTGGTATTAATATGCTTTTGGAGTAGATACCTTGTTTGATGGAGCTTTTAGAGCTTTGGCAAATTTAAGTTCTTTGGTTTCTTTGGGTACTTGTAATAAGGATATTTTTAATTTTAGGAAGGAAACTTCCTAATTCTAGGTTGTGTGATTTCAATTTTTGCATGCATGTTGAGTTTCGATAGTTTGATAATCTTATAAGGATATTTATCTTTCTTTTAGCTCAAGAAGCTAACGAAGGTCCCAACAATAAGGGCAAATGACATGTTGTGTAGATCACTGTAGTAAAGTTTCTGGTGAGTTTCTTCTTACTTCCATGTGTTGTAAATTCCTCTATTTTATAAACTGTATGAGGTAAGTAATCTCTATCAATATTATATGAATGGTGTCTCTATTGGTGGTGACAATTCAGTATCATTAGTTGGAGAATAGTCTATATGTGTTGTGAAGTAAGTACAATCTTTCGTGCTCAAGACAGTACCACAATATGTGATATGGGATGTGAGATATGAGAAATGTGTTGATGAAGAAGGAGATTATGTTTGTGATTCTTCCGGTAGGGCAGCTATTGTAACACCCTAAACCCGGTCTAGACGTTATGGCCGAATTTAGAGATGTTACATGGAAAGATTTTGAAAACAGGTTGATTTGATTATAAAACCCACATTCCTCCATGTTTAATACAGAAAACATTATTTTAACAGTTTATTTGTCAATTACTTATTACAGCGAAAGTTTTAAGCATTTATGTTTGGAAACGCAGTCGTGTTTTTAGGAAAATCATTGTTTGCATAAAATTTTTGTTTCCATTAAAACATTTTACCAAAGCAATTAAATCAAAAATGACCAGTTAAAAATCAAACAGTCCAGAGAGTCCCAAAAATTACAAACTCTCAAATGATTACCAAAAATATAAATAAAAACCATAAATTATTGACTTTAATCAATTTTACCTAAAAGGGGGCACCGCTAAGTCCCGCTGCTCCAATCCATCTAAAACTGTGGATTACCTGACAAACAAACAAGCAGATGTGAGTTTATGTAAACTCAGTGTGTAATCCAATAGAATTAAGCATACAAGCATACAATCATCATATATAGAACCAGAACAGACACAGATACGGACATCATGTCCTTTTCAGATATAGTAGTAGAATCAGATACAGATATGCATAATCCTACCCCCATCCTCTACACACCATCCCCGTCCATCCCATCACACCATGTGGGGTTAAAAACACACACCCATCCCTACACACCATATCGTGTCATTCGGACACATATCAGATATAATATGTAGTCAAGCTACTAGAATATAGGCATTTAACGTCGATCAAATTACTTCCTCCTCATATACAAATCCCACCCTAAAACAAATACAGAGCATACATACAAAATTTAACAGATAGATCATGCTTAACATGTTTACATAAACAAATAACAGATACACATGACATAATCATACTCAGAACAGTGTTTCAGTCTTACAGATCAGATAGGCTTGAGGTTCAGTTAGCCTTTACCGACCCTACGGTTAGCCCACAGTCAATTAGGACAACCCGTGTGACCCTACAGAAAATTTCAGTAAAATGAGCCCACATGCTTGTGTGGGCCCACACGCCCAGATTGGCCTTGCCCGTGTGGGCTCACACGCCCAGATTTGCCTTGGCCGTGTGGTCCACACGGCCTGGCCAAATAATCCACACGCCCATATGAAGTGCTCGTGTAAGCCCACACGCCCATGTGGCCCACACGCCCAACTTGGCCTAGCTCGTGTGACCCATAAGGCCACACTCGAGCCACCATACGGTCGTGTCTTGCGTACAGTCATGCCTTCATCGATTACACAGCCGTGTCCTCACACACGACTTACCACACGGCTGACCACACACCCGTGTGGTGTTGACAGTGGCCATTTTCGACTTTTGTTGAAACTTAATTTTTCGTATTTCGGGTACACACCTGGTACGATTACGCTACGAAATCACTCCTAAAGCCTTAAAAACCTATATCATAGCATTCAAACGTCCAATTAATAGTTGATTACAAATTGATACATAACATAACGCACAAGTCTTACCGATGACTCAAACAAACCCTAGCGTGATTTAGGCTATCAAATCGAAACTTCACCAAACACCACCTTCTCCTATACCATAAATATGCTGAAATCAGTCCCTTAACTTACACATCAAAACACCAACACCAATAAGTTGTAAAACTATGCTTCAGATATTAAAATCTCACTTACCAGAATAACGCGCAAACACTGAATTAACGAGAATTGAAAACACGATCCAAAAGAAAGGAAAACCAGCAACGAGTAGAGGAAAAAAGAAAAAGGGAATAATAGCAGAGGAAAAAAACTAACGTCAAATGTTCTTGGGGAGAGAGAAACAAAATTTGTTTTTGAGAGATATTCTAATAACTCCCCACTAGTTCACATCCTAACCACCTACACTCAGTCTTTCAATACAATCAAAACTCTTTTAGTTAAACGAGCAAAAATAAACTCCCTCGCTTGCACAGGGATTCGAACACAGGACCTCCAACACACTAACACCCTTACCACTAGAACCAATAGGCTCATTCTGATATGAATTTAAAGGCAATCTAATATAAGCCCACTGAGCAGAGATAGGCTTAGTTCCAAAAATTACCAAAATTTTCCAAAGGTAGGGCTTGAACCCAAGACCTCTCACACACACCCAGAACACTTAACCACTAAAGCAGATACACATTTGTGTTAGATTTTACAGAAGCAGAAATAAATTATTTGGGTTGTTATAGCTATATTGCAAACAGAACTGACAGATCACGATAAAATATATTTGGCTGAACCGAAATGATACTAGGATTTAAGGGGAATATGTGTACAAATATGATTATTTGATACACTTTTGATTCTGAGTACACGGCTTGCATGAGGATGGGTTTTATATTTCATTATGGTTAATGTAGCATATAGTGACTGCCATTATGTCGTATTAAGTTTGTACCTCGAGTCTGTTTGAATGTGGTTTATGCCATTTGGTGTATTATGATATTATTGTTTAAGCCTTTCTGACAAGTTTGGTATTACCTTGGATTCTATTGTGGATGATTTATATGTGCCTTCTTTATCTTTGGAACTCACTAAGTTCATTCAAACTTACCATGTTATCTCTTCCTTCTCAAGAGTGTTGATAGAATAAGGAAAGTCTTTTAAAGGGACTACGTTAGAGCACTATTGATTGTGAGCCTACTAAGTTCTGTATCATGCATATCGTGGGCAAAGTGACGTATGAAAATGTTTTGTAATAATTTCATGTAACAACTTACATTTTTACTATATTCTGTTATTTGAAATCTTTTGTTAACTCTAATAATATATATAAGTGATTTGATTCAATGAGATAGTTTATGATATAATATTTTAAGCGTGTTAGCCAAATTGTTTGAACATAATTTTTAACTACTAATTATGTACATTGAAATGTTTGTAAAGGGAATATATTTATTGAGTTTCATAAGGCTTCCGCAAAATGTTTTATCTTAAATTTTTATATTATTGGCATATAAATAAATCGAATATTTTGTCATTTCCGTGCCAAATATTACACCAATATCATGAATTTTAAATGAATTTCAAACACATTTGCTAAATAAGTTTAAGTTTTAGTTGTGGTACATCATACGCTGATCCAATCATTGAATTGAGCAAGGTGTGTTACAATAGGTTTAGTCGATTCTCAAACTAAATTGAGCTCAAAATTGAGTCTAGAGGTACATGCCAAAGTTGATTCGGGATTTAGATGCTGATTATAAATCTTTCAATTTTATAGTTAAAATATGTCGGGAGAATCAAGAAACAAAGTTGATTCGGACATACATAGTAACAGTCACTTTGTTGAGAATATACATAGAGTCGAATTTGTAGCACCTAGTGTAGACTCAGCTGGTGCTCAACAACTTAAGGTTGACAAAGGTGATAACGAAGGTTAAGGCCATTCAAACAAACTTCGTGCTATAAATGATGCTTTTCAGAGAGTGGTGGGAGCTACTTTGGTAGTAGTATCTGTGTTTGTTGTTCGACGGGCTCCGATTAAAGAGTTGTAGAGGTATGGTGCTACTGAATTTGTTGGAGTTAAAGGGGTTGATCCATCAACGGCCTAGATGTGGCTAGAATTAACAACACAAATACTTCAATAGCTAGAGTATAGTTCCTGTGAGAGTGTTACTTGTGTTATTTCGCTGTTAAAATATGAAGCTTATACTTGGTGGCAAACTGTTACGCATCACATTCCTGCTGGTTCTATCGATTGGGAATTGTTCCAGTCATAGTTCTAGAAAAAGTATGTCGGGGAATTATACTTGTAAGACTAAAAATAAGAATTCCTTCTATTGAAACAGGGAGAGCTATCTTTGGTAGATTACGAGCAAGAATATCTGAGACTTAGAAAACATGCTTTAGAGCTTATATCAACTGAGAAGGTGAGTTGTAAAAGATTTCTGAGTAGGTTGCGTGATGAACTCAGAACACAGTTGGAGGCATTGAAGATAAAAAAAAAGATCTAATATAAAATATAAACTGTAAACCAGGATCTATCATGTCAAATCATCAAGAGCAAAACTAGATGTTGAAGCGTACCTGAATTCATCAATTTCTTGGGGTTTTGATCTTCAAATTAGCACACAAGTAGACTAGAGAAGGTGGCTCTCTCTTTTCTACGGATGGGATATTAGAAAAGTTACTTATGTGTAATTTGGGGACCATAACCCTAATATATATAACTTTTGCACACTAACCCTAATTTCTAATCAACTCATCATCAATTTGAAATTATTTACTGGAGTATCTACACATATTTGGTCCATACTTTATTTAATAACTAAAGCCCAATAAACCTTAACCAAATTAGATCACTTTTAATTTGGGCTAATCTTTTATGATAGTAAATAATAACATGTAATTACTATTATTATATAAGTGATGTCCATATTTTCCAACACCTAAGAATGAATCTAAGGTTATATTAGAAGCATGGTAAGTTTTGGTTAGAGTTATTGAGATTGGGCATTAAAGTAGGAAAATGTATCACTTGATCGCATTACATGATTTTGTTGAATTTCAGAGGTATTAATTGTTAATTCTTGTTATTATAACTCGATTCATTGTGCCAATGTTTATTTTGAAGTGAAATAAGTTGGAGATAATTCCAAAGGCAAAGGAAAGGAGAAGGTCATCGAGGAGTGACGGTTTTTGGTTTGGATTAACTTAATACAATTATGTTATATAAATTCGATTAAGTAGTCTAGCTTAGGATTCGATGTTAATGTTGTTTATTTCTAGTATAATATGTTAGTTATGTATGTATTTTTGTAAGTAAAAGCTCAAGATAGTGTTGTGATGATCTCATAGATAAACTTATGATTTGATTTGTGAATGGGTTGATATAATGAATATGTGACTAATTTTATGATGGTGCAGGATGATAATTGATAGTACTTAATGATATTAAAGCATGTTTATTAATAAAAACCCTATTAAACAATGTGGGAAATGGTTTGAGTATAGTTGACATGTCATAGGATTTATTTTGCTACAAAATAAGATTCAACACTTGTGTACAATCTATTGGTGCTTGTGCGCGTTTATATTTGGAACTTATGTACATTATTAGAGTGTTAGGGGAAGTAAAGTTTTTACACATATTAGTGTATTTATGCCCAATTCGCACTTGCATACAGTCTTAGAGTGATAGGGAATTAATATGTATATCCATTCTTAATCCATAATTGGTTAGTAGAGCCAAATTTTTAATTTAAAACAAGGTTATATTAATGAACTAGAACTGAATTATTGATGATTTTGATGTACTTAGAGACATGTTACCAAGTTTGTGACTATGCTTATCTTATAAGAAATTGATTCAGTCCATCGATATATTATATGGACATTATGGAAATTATTGTTAAATGATGATATCCTAACTTATTGTGGCATGATATCTTGATGTTATGTTGGTTTTTAGCATGATCTATCACTAGATTTTGTCATACCATGAAATTGGATTTGTAAGCATAACTGAGCTTTTCAATGCTTAGCGTGTAGATTGTTTGTTCCATGCATAGATGTTTGGTGTGCTCTCAAGACTTTATTTGTGGTTTTTCTAGCATTCAAGGCTTAAGTCTTAGCTTCGTCATTGGGTTTTTAATGTCTTTTGAGGTTTTCAAATAGTTTGGGCATGCACCTATCTTGCTAGGTGACTATAATGTCTTGAATGTTAAGCTTTTGGTGTTTTGGTGATTTTTGGCATTGGACATATGTTTTGATACTGAATTGAGCTTCTTAACTAGTTTTATGTTGGATTTTAAGGGCTAAATTTATATGGTATAGGTATGGTTTAAGCGTTGCAAAGTACTTGCCTTTTGAGGTTTTGATATATTGAGTTAAATGTCATGTGAATGTATGTTTTAGACTTGTTATAATTTGTCAAATATGTTTGTGTAAAGTCAATTGTATGCTGAACATGTTTAGGTGCATTTAAAGGGTCATTTGCATAACTTGAAATGTAATTTTTCTTCATTTTTGTACTAATGTCTTGAGACATCAAAAACATGTCTCGAGACCATAAGAATGCTTTCTTGCAATTTTGGGCATAAACCTCGAGACTTATCATGCTAGTCTCTATACATAGGGTGCCAAATCTAAAGACATGGTGACCTAGCCTCGAGACATAAAACATCGAAGCTAAATTTACAAGATCAAGACATAGAGCATTGTCTCAAGACATAGGGTTGAAGGTCTGGAGACATGGTTCCATTGTCTTGAGACTTCAAACTTCAAAGCTAAAAATCATTAAACAAGATAGACATGTCTTAAGACATGGCTCCACTATCTCAAGACATTGTCCTGCATCTTACTAGTTTGATATGAGATTCATAACATGGCTCCATTTTTATCATCCTTAACCCCAGTTAATGTATGAGAGCTCATTTGAGTTAGTTTTACATGCTTAAGATGTTTTAATTACCACATTTACATAATTGGTTGTTAGTAGTTCTCTCAAAATTTGTCAATTTATCATATTTATTTTTCATCAATCATATGTCATGTCATATGAGGACATCCTAATTAAAATTTCAAGTTGACAAATTTTCTCAGAATATACTTATGATTAAAATGACTAGACTAAGATTTTTAAATAAAAAATGTAGGAGGACTTAATTTTTTAACTTTTATAAATACAAAGAGTAAATCTCAAATTTTATCAAAGAATAGGGACTAACAACATTTTTTAACCAAAAAAGTCTAGGCCATGATCTCACGAATAGTAGAAGCTTGCACACCTTAATATATCATTTTTTGGGGTAAACTACACTAGTAGTCACCCAACTATTAGTAAGATTTTTTTTGGTCACCAACTATTCAACTTTATCTTTTTCAGTTCAATTCCATTAAATGATTGAAAGGAAGATGATATGGAAATTATAAAATTGAAAAAAAATTAACCCTAAACATTTATACATTATATCAATTTGATCCTAATTCTAGGAAAATTAGCTCTAGATGTTTAAAGATTATGACGATTTGGTCTCAATTCTAAAAATTAAAAAACAATTATAAATATTTATAAAATAATTTTAAAATTAAAAAATTTATAATTTTATTATTATTTGATACAATTAATAAATTCATTTTCCGAATAATAATTAAAAAATTAAAAAATCAATCAAGAGAAAATTAATCAATGGATGTCACCCATTTTATGCCAAAATATTTGTGGCACAAATCTAATATTAGATTACGTACAAGTTCTAAAAAATAAGATAAACTAGAAATAATCTCCCCCTAAAAAATAATAACAATGAAAGAAAGAACACCACAAACAAATAATATAGCTAAATCAAGATTGTCCAATCCAACATCATCGTCAATGGTCTTTACCATGAATTTCATCAAGCCTACGAATCATATACAAAGCATTACAAACAACCTTAGCCACAATGGCTCTTCCCTATCGTTATGTTGGTTGTTAATTAGTTTGACACTTTGGGGGTGCAAGATAGGCTAACTTTAATGGCGACTTGGGCTAAGTCATATTGGGTGCTGACGGGGCTTGAGCTGGAAGATAATGTGTAAAGACAAAGAGATGGGAAGTTGGCATTGGCTAGGGTTTGATTAGGTGAAAAAGAGGCTTTTATGTTTTGGAAAGGATTATGAAATGGGATTAAAGAGAGAAAAAAAAAAACCTTTTGATTTAAGCATTAAAGTAAGGCAAAAGAGGAGGGGTGTTACAAATAAATGTGAATGTCCATATTCTAACCTCTTCATTTATAGGGTAAAACCTCTCATTCATTATGCAAGTTGTTTAATGTCTTAGTGAAGCACTTAAATAAGCTTCATTTATTGTATTGCATTGAATTTCAATTTACTTATAAATAGAACTCTTTCATAAATGAAAAAGAGATACGAGAAAATTATCTGTTTACTTTAAGTATTTTTTTATTTGATTATTTTATAATACGTTATTAACACAAGCTTCTACGAGTTCATAGTGAGGTTCACATCATTTCGACTTTATATAATTTTTTCGTATAACTCTCGTTAAACTATATACAGTATACGTATTTTCATAATTTTTTATTTTATTTTCTAGATAAAATATTTGCTTTGGGTAAAATTATCGCATTTATTTTTACAACTAAAATCTAATAATGATAATTATATATACATATTTTTTTATTAAAAGAAATTTCAATTAATGTAATTTGTATTAAGTTATTATTTTGACTACTCCTCTCTATGCCAATATTTGACATACATATTATTATTTAACAAATTTAGTATATATAATTGAATTATTTTACGATTGAGAATGCTTATTATTTTACTAATATTTTTTTTTATTTTGATTCAAGTTATTATAATGTCAAATCTTTCCAAACTTGAACTTGCGGCCTTAGACATCTCAGTCAAAAATTATTTGTCATGGGTGTTAGATGCTAAAATTCACCTAGATGCTAAAGGTCTAGGAAATACTATATTAGCAGATAAAGAAGCATCTAATCAAGACAAAGCAAAAGTAATGATTTTTATCCTCATCATCTACAAGAAGGATTAAAAGTGGAATATCTCACTATGAAAGACCCTATTGAGTTGTAGAAAAATTTGAAAGAACGATTTGACCATCAGAAAACGGTGATACTCCCTAAAGCTCGTTATGATTGGATGCACTTATTGTTGCAAGATTTTAAGACTGTAAGTGAATACAATTCAGAACTTTTCAAAATTAGTTCTCAACTAAAATTATGTGGAGAAAACATAACTGATGAGGACTTGTTAGAGAAAACATTTTCAACCTTTCATACTACTAATGTGCTCCTATAGCAGCAATGCCGTGAAAAAGGTTTTAAAAGGTATTCTGAATTGATTTCATGCCTTTTGGTGGCTAAACAAAATAATGAGCTATTGATGAAAAATCATGGAATTCGTCTCACTGGTTCTGCACCATTCCCTAAAGAGAATGTAGCAGTACATAATAATTATGAAAATAGAAAATATAGAGGTCGCAGCCGTGGTCGTAGACGTAGTGGGGGACATGGTCGAGGACATATTAGTAACCGTTATCATGGTGGTCATAACAATGATACTTCTAACCACCAAAAAAATAATAACAATGAAAGACAAGAAAGAAGTGGTCAAAATAATCCTTCAAAGATTGTTGAGAATATATGCTACCGATGTGGAATGAAGGGGCATTGGTCATGTACCTGTTGTACGTTCAAGCATTTAGTGAAACTTTATCAAGCATTCATTAAAAAGAAGGAAAAGCATATGGAGACAAATTTTATATCTCAAAATGATGAAATGGAGACAAAAGATGAAGATATTCACTATAATACTAAAACTGACTATGCCTACGAGGGTGATAAATATAATGACCTTAATAATATAACTCACCTAGATGTGGTAGATTTCTTTGAGAATCATTAGAAAAATTGATGTTATTTTGACATTTTTATGTTGTTTTAAGTATTTTTTATTTTCTTGCATAAAGAATAATTTATATATTTAATAATTATTTGCAATGTTTCCCATATTATATTTTGTTTGTTTTTATGAAGAATATGAATATTCAATAAAATTTCGATGGACCCAAAATCAATGGAGACATGTGTCTTGTAGATAGTGCTACAACACATACGATACTCAAAGATAAAAAAAATATTTTTCTCATTTGACAATGAGTAATGTAACACCCCTAACCCGTAACCGACATCGGATTAGAGTTACGAGGCATTACCAGACAAACAGAACATCTCAGACCAATTCAAAATCATAGATATTATTTAATATCATTTCATAAGCAATTATCTCATAAGATGGTCTACGAGACCTAAAACATACGTTTAAGAACGGTTAGAGCTAAACTGAACACATTCATAAAATTCAGAACATAGAAATCTTTTCAATTCTGTTGAGGTCACACGCTCGTGCGTCCAGGCTGTGTGCGTCACACAGGCATTAGACACACCGATGTGAATCAGCCGTGCCAAAACAGAGCATGCATGCTGACTTTTTCACATGGCCAATAAGCACGCCCGTGTACTATGGCCGTGTGATACTTAGCTAGCTACTGACTTTAGCCCACAGCCATATGACACCCCCGTGTCAAGGCCGTGTGATTTTTAGGTGAATACTGTTTTTCTTACACGCCCGTGTCCCCTGACCGTGTGGCACAATGCAGGTTTGGTTTAAGCCAATTTGCCATTTCTCTTTGGGTCAAACCTACAAGCAATGATATACAACATTCATATCAAAATTTCCAACCAATTCCATGTTTAAGAATGACCAAAACACATTAAAACTTAGCACATTACAAACATACACCAAAACCATACACAATTTATCATTTGTTAGCTAACTCTCATAGCAAATAGATACATATCAGAACTTATAAACATAATCCTTCTAGCCTATACATGCCATACATTAAAATATATACACTTTCAAAACTACCAAAATGAGATCGATAGTGTGGTGACGATCCTTGACTATCTCTAAGCCTTCAGTAGCTACGATATCTATAAAACAATGCAAATACACACAAAGTAAGCTTTCAAAAGCTTAATAAGCTCGTACTCAAGTCATTCATAATATATGAAACATAATATAACAATATATATGTATTTGCATAATTTCATTGCATAAATCTATATCAACTCAATGAAATTCATATATATAACATCATCTACCACTTAGGTATTATACATACTTGAAAATTCTTGTACTTATACACTTTCATACTCACCTCTTGTGAATGTTATAAGACTTTCTATAACTTATTTGTATTTTAGACATCTGCACACTTAATGCTATATGGTTAGCCCAAAATAAATATATTTTCGCACACTTAGTGCCATCTCAAATAATCGAGACTAAGTCGGTATCGCACACTTAGTGCCTTAAATAGCCGAAACTAATTTAAATCGTACACTTAGTGCCAAGATAGTTTAAATCGCACACTTAGTGCCAAAACTTCCTATTCATCATCATATCATCCAATTTAATTATATACAAACCATATATAATTAAGGCATCAAAGCTTACTTAACATCATATTTTAAGTACGAACTTACCTCGTACTCGAAATTTGTCGACTTGGACTATCTTCTCGATAAGCTTCGACTTTCCTCGAATTAAGTCCGAATTTCTCCTTTCTTGATCTATACGTTATCAAAATTAACCCTTTTATTCACCAATTAATTCAATTTAATTCATAAGCACATATTTAGGGCACTTTGCATTTTAGCCCTTACATTTCCACACTTTGACAATTTAGTCTATTTTTCATAAAATCACAAATATGCAAAATTTCTTTGCAACAAGGCTAGCCGAATTTTCATGGATTCTATATAAGCCCATACACATGTTTAATTCACAATTTAGTCTTTCAAAACCTCATTTTCAAAATTCAACCCAAATAGCTCAATTTCATCAAAAACTCAAAGACAAAACTTATGAACCATCTACCAAACATTCATAATTCATTTAAGAACATCACAAAACTCATAATATCAATAATGGCATTTCATGAAATTTTTAACAGAAACAGGAATTCAGACATAGGTGTTGAAGAACACGAAGCAACGATCATAGAAATGTAGAAATTATCAAAAACCGAGCAAAATAAGCTCACCTATTAAGACATGCACTAGCCGAACATCAAAATGCTTCAATGGCTTCTTATTTCTCTTAGTTTCGGCTGAACAAGGTGATAATATGGCCACTTTCATGTTTTCATTTTATTATAATAAGCATTATAATCACCTTTTACCATTTTGCCCTTAATGATATAACATTAAATTCACCAACTACATGACCATTTTTGTCCACCATTAAAACAAATGCTAAATTTGACATGTAAGGAATTTTATTTTAAAAGCCAAGCCAAATAGGTGCTTTAGCATTTAGCACTCAACTTTTACACCTTACGCGATTTAATCCTTTTTCATAATTAAGCACAAAAATAGACAAATTAAATCACATAAATTTCACAGACTCAGAAAATAATATTAAAATATTTTTCAGACTCGGATTTATGGTCTCGAAACCACTATTTTGTCTAGGGTCAAAACTGGACTGTTACAAGTAATGCCTATATTAATACAATATCGGGTAGTTCAAAACTTATTAAAGGATCTAAAAGAGCTATTATATTATTACCTAAAGGTACAAAATTTGTCCTTGATGATACTTTATATTCCACTAAGTCTCAAAGAAATTTATTGAGTTTTAAAGATATTCGTCTTAATGGATATCATACTGAGACTATGAATGAGAAAAATATTGAATATCTATATATTACAAATGTTGAATGTGGAAAGAAATATGTTTTGGAAAGGCTACATGCTTTTTCATCAAGTTTATATTATAGACATATTAGTGCAATTGAGTCACATGTTACTACAAACCAGAAGTTTGTAGAACCACATACTTTTACTATTTGGCATGATCGATTAGGTCATCCCGGATCTATTATGATGTGAAGAATCATCGAGAATTCAATTAGATACCCATTAAAGAACCAAAAGATTCTTGAATTCAAGGATTTATCTTGTGTCACTTGCTCTCAAGGAAAATTGATTATTAGACCATCACCAGCTAAAGTTGGGATTGAATCTCTCCCATTTCTAGAACGTATTCAAGGTGATATATGTGGGCCCATTCATCCACCATGTGGACTATTTAGATATTTTATGGTATTAATAGATGCATCTACTAGGTGGTCACATGTGTCTTTATTATCGACTCGTAACCTGGCATTTGCGAGACTATTCGCTCAAATAATTTGATTAAGAACACAATTTCTAGATTATGCAATCAAAACAATTCGTCTTGATAATGCTGGTGAGTTTACATCCCAAGCTTTTAATGATTATTGTATGTCAATTGGGATAAAATTTAAACATCCTATAGCTCATGTTCACACACAAAATGGTTTAGTTGAATCGTTTATCAAACGCCTCCAACTAATAGCTCGACCATTGTTTATGAGAACTAAACTATCTGTTACAACTTGGGGACACGCTATTTTGTATGCAGCAGCACTTGTGCACTTAAGACCAACAAGTTATAATAAGTACTCCCCATTACAATTGGCTTTCGGTCAAGAGCCAAATATTTTCCATCTTAGAATTTTTGGATGTGCAGTATATGTTCCAATTACTCCACCACAACGCACAAAGATGGGTCCTCAAAGGAGGTCGGGAATATATGTTGGTTATGAATCTCCTTCTATAATTAAATAAGTTGAACCATTAACTAGAGATTTATTTACTGCACGATTTATTGATTTTTATTTTGATGAAACAACATTCTTAACATTAGGGGGAGAGAAAATACAACTGGTAAAAGAAATTACATGGAATGGATCATCATTATCTCAATTAGATCCTTGCACAAGTCAATGTGAACAAGAAGTTTAAAGGATTATACATTTGCAAAACATCACCAATCAACTGCCAGATTCATTTACTGACCTAAAAATAATTACAAAATCTCACATACCAACTATCTTATACGAAGATAATGCAGCATGTATAACTCAATTAAAGGGTGGTTATATCAAATGTGACAAAACGAAACATATTTCACCAAAATTATTCTTCACTCATGATCTTGAGAAGAAAGGTGACATAAAAGTTCAACAAATTCATTCTAGTGATAATTTAGCAGATCTTTTTACGAAGGCATTGCCAACTTCAACATTTGAAAGACTACGAAACAAGATTGGAATGCGTCAACTCAAAGATATAATGTGATGTTTCCTTTAACCAAGGTTTCGTCCCACTGGGTTTTCCTGGTAAAGTATTTTAACGAGGCAACTTGTAATAGGAGATTGTATACTCTTTTTCCTTCATTAGGTTTTTATCCCACAGGGTTTTTCCTAATAAAGGTTTTAATGAGGCACAGTTTTCTCTAGTGGACATCCAAGGGGGAGTATTACAAATAAATGTGAATGTTCATATTCTAACCCCCCCCCCTCATTTATAAGTTAAAACCTCTCATTCATTATGCAAGTTGTTTAATGTGTTAGTAAGGCACTTAAATAAGCTTCATATATTATATTGCATTGAATTTCAATTTACTTATAAATAGAACTCTTTCGTAAATGAAAAAGAGATACGAGAAAATTATCTGTTTACTTTAAGTATTCTTTTATTTGATTATTTTATAATAAGGGGTAGTTAATCCATGAATTTTTTATAATTAAAAATTGGGTAAACTATATAATTGGTCACCCAACTTTTATAAATTTTTATTTTGGGTACTGAAAATAAAAAGTTTGCAAGATATGTACTGTCGTTACATACTATTATCATTGTAGTCACTATTGTTATATGCTTTTATCATTTTTAGTCACTTGTTGTTCATTTGCCATTACATATACTTATTTTAGTCACTCAACTTTATTAAGCTTTCATTTTGGTCACTCATTTTATTTTTTAAAACTTGGGTTTTTACAATGAATTGAGTTATTAAGTTGTTGAGATGAAACCCAAGTTTTTCACATGTAACTCAATTTCATGTAGCAATTGTCGAAACCACCACTTTAAAAGCGAGAATTTTGAAAAGACAGGAGTCGCCACCAACCTTTTAGGTGTGATTGGATCACCTTATAAAACATTTTGGTCTACAAAAAATGTGAGAAAAAACAGTTCGAGTCGATTCACATACGAGGAAGGATTAGCACCCTCGCAACGCCCAAAATTGGTACCAAATTGAATAATTTTCTGTCTTAATATCAAAAGTTTGAAAGAATTTAAAAATAGGATCCTTTTTTGAAACCGAAATAATGTGAGCTGAAAATTGAGATTCTTTCGCTCCAAAAGAATACAAACATCACATCCAGCATGATTGGACACGATATTCTTAAACTTTCGTAACTAAAATCTTCTCGTGATTTACAAAATCTATTTAAAAGGATATTTTAGACATTTAGATAAACGAGAAATCGCAACCCAGCATGTTAGGGCACTACTTCCCGAATTCCTAAATATAAAAACATTGCCTCATTTTTTAAAATTCTTTTGGATTAAATGAAACATAATTTTTAAAAAGCAATGATGTATTTAGCATATTACAAAAGATCAATATTAAATAAATTAAGCTACATGATACATACTTCAACATTTCATGCAAACATAGTATAGAAAATGATAAATAACGTCATAAATTACACAATATACGTTAACATTTCATGCATATATATAATCTTAAATAATACAAATATACATACATTATCATTTCATGCAAAATACAACATAGAGAATGATGAATATAACAATATAAATTACATAATATATACAATAATAGTTCATGCAAATATAACTTAAAATAACAACATAAATAATCAATTTTCATGCAAATATATAGAAACTATAAATAACATAAAAATAACAAATAATTTGTGAGATAAAATTAACATATTAAAACAATACTAAATAAATACAAAAAAATAAATGACAAATTATGAACATATATAAAAAGGATAAAATCTAAATACAATTTAAAAAAATAAATGAGGAAAAATATTTAAAACAATATATAAATAGTAAAGGAGAAAAAATTGTTAATATATATAAATATATTATATGATATAATAACCTAATATATATTTATAAAAATATTAATATGTTAAATAGGAACAGAATTTTATATTAAATTTTAGAATATTACATACTAAACACCAAATAATAATAATATATAAAAATGTAATTTCCAATAATAATTTATAAATTTTAAAATTATACATATTAAATAATTAATAATAAAATGATATAATAAAATAATATAATGAATAATAAGAAATGGTATAATATACAATAATTTTTACATATAAAAATAATGTTTATAGTAAAAATAAATAATGTATAAAGTATTTAATAAATAAATTATATAAAAATATTTAAAAGGATTAAAATTAAATAAAAATAAAGCTCTAGGATCAATTTTAAAATAATAAAAAATTTGGACCTAATTGGAACGCGCGCTAAAATCGAGGGACTCACTGGGTAATTTGACCCTAATCCCAAAACGACATCATCTCGAAATAGGCTTTATAATGGCCATTAGGACTAAAATGAAACAAAAAAAAAGGTTAGGGCCTAATTAAAAAAATAAAAAATGAAATTATAAATCTTAAAAAAAACGAAAGGATCGATTGGGCAATTTTCCCTTTAAACGAAAACATGCAGATCCTATCCGGGTCACAGGTCAACACGCGAATCCTGGGCTTTGAAACGACGCCGTTTTGAAGCTTATCGTTTTAAACAAAACGACGTCGTTTTTATAAGGCTATAAAAGCCAAATGTCGACCTTAAAATCATTTTGAAACCTGATTTTAAAAAAAAATAAAGAAATCCTCTGAAAGAGGGTTTGGAGGGGGTCTTCGGAGTTCTGTCGAGCCTCCGTCCAGAGGCTTACACGCGCCCACGCGCCACCATCAATATCGCCACGTATGGCGGCCGGAAGCTGGAAAGCCTCCTTTTTAACACAGATCTAACGGTACGTCCCCTTTTCCTTTTATTTTATTTATGACATTCGTATGTATTTGTAAAGAGAAAAGGAAAAATAAAATAAAACTAATCACCTTTTGTTTCCTCAGTTCACCGTGGGTCTTTTATTGCATATATTTGTATATAACTATGTTCTTTTTATTGAATCTGTGTATATAAAAAAAATCGTGTCCTCTAATTAGAAAAAATAAGGTTTTTATAACCCTCTGTTACATTTTTGGGGAAAGAATCCTTTGATTTCTTTCCAAGTTTGCTTCTTTTGTTGTTGTGGTTCTTTCCTTCTTTTATAGCTATCAGCGAGGATCTCACGGCGATCATTGTTGGCTTTGATTTATGCACTGATTGCAGCGTGATACAAGGTCGGAGTCATGGCGCCGGTGGAGACGTTGATGGAAAGTCACTAGAACGACGCGAGACGAAAAGGCGCGTCGGTTGGAGTGCTTGCGGCGCCTAGGATTTCTGAAACCCTAGGTCTTCTATCTTTAGTTTATGGTTTGGGCCTCTTGGGCTCCATATGTTTTTTTGGGTTAAGGGTGTAATGGATACTTGGGTTCTTAGGCTAATTGGGTCTTGGGTCATCAGGTCTTTAGGCCTGTTTATTATAAACTGGACATTACAGACATTAAATTTATTTTATTATTTTTTATTATTTTATTCTATTTCACGGGCCCGGGCAAATTTGGGCTATTACAGCTGCCCCTCTTTGCTTATTAATGTATAACAGGAATAGAGCAAAGATTATAAAAGGACCAAATTTGCCCGGCCTGGCCAAGTCTCAAAATCTTGATCCTCATCTTCCTCAAAGGTATTCTGATAGCTTCAAACTTGCTTCACCGTAACTTAGGAATGTCAAATCTGCTATCTTCAACCTGCTCCTTGCGAACTCAGGAATGCCAAGCCAAAATCTTTGATCTACTCTTTGCCTAATACGGAGAGGCCAAATCTGTCATCTTGAATCTGCTTCGATGTAAGCATACAAATGTCAGATCTGCTAACTTCGATCTGCTCTCTGTCAATACAGAGACACCAAATCTACTATCTTCGATCTGTTCTCTGATAATACAAAGTCGCCAAATCTGTTATCTTCGATCTGCTCTCTGACAATACAGAGATGCCAAATCTTCTATCTTCGATCTGCTCTCTAACAATACAGAGTCACCAAATCTGCTATCTTCGATCTGCTCTCTGACAATATAGAGATGTCAAATCTGCTATCTTCGATCTACTCTCTGCCAATACAGAGACGCCAAATCTGCTACCTTCGATCTGCTCTCTGACAATACAGAGATGCCAAATCTTCGAACTGTTCTCTATCAATACAGAGATGCCAAATCTGCTATCTTCGATCTGCTCTCTGACAATACAGTCGCCAAATCTGTTATCTTCGATCTGCTCTCTAACAGTACAGAGTCACCAAATCTGCTATCTTCGATCTGCTCTCTGACAATACAGAGATGCCAAATCTATTATCTTCGATCTGCTCTCTGATAATATAGAGACGCCAAATCTGCTATCTTCGATCTGCTCTCTGACAATACAGAGATACCAAATCTGCTATCTTCGATCTGCTCTCTGACAATACAGAGAAACCAAATCTGCTATCTTTGATCTTCTCTCTGACAATACAGAGATGCCAAATCTGCTATCTTCGATCTGCTCTCTGACAATACAGAGACGCCAAATCTGCTATCAGTGATCTACATTGTCTTTTAAAGGGCGTAACCTATAGAATGCATATGTGCTCATGCCCAATGATTAAGGTGACATGATCGAAATGAGTCAAATGCTCCTAAATAGACATATTATGATGCCAAATGTTATGAAAATGATTCCTATTTCGGATGTCTTTACTCATTCATCCACCAAAGTTCCACCTTTATTTTCCTTAAAGTATCAATCATACTCTGCTCTTGTATTTTGAATCAAATTGGTCCTATTGTACCATTCTTCGAATGTTACGACCTACTGGAGACAATCCTCTTCTAGGATTGAATCATTTGAATTGTCTGATCATCCTTTGAACTAAAGAAGAAATTTCCTCGAGTACTTTCGACCTTTACTCATGAGAATTCTTCAAACAATTGTTCTGTTTTAGTTTCTTGTATTATCTAGAGATTTCCAGAGTAATATGCAAAACTTCATTTGTAAAAATATTTAGTTCATCAATCCTTATTTCAATGCAACACAATTTATGAATAATGGAAGACAAATAATTTGATCTTGAAAATAGTTAAATATATCCTCAGAATACAATAGGAAATTAATCTGAAAACATATCTTTGAGAAGAAAAAGAATCCAAAGATAGTAATCAGAACAAAAATTCGATGTCTAACATATCATAGCTTGGGATTCTGTATACCAATTCCATGAAGACTTTTTTGAGTTTAACATGTGTTTATAAGATCCACAGTACTTTGTTGATGCCCCGGTATGTAACACACTCCATTTCTCGTCAAATTTGGTATAGCAAGGTCACTGCATGTTTTTCAAAATTTGAGCAGCCCTTTCGGATTTTCAACTCAAAACCCCTTTGGTCTCAAGGCGCCCTTTGCGAGTTTTCACCTTGGCCTCCCCGTTTTTTTTTTTAGAAATCTCAAAGCACCCTTTGCGGGTTTTCACCTTGGATTTCTCTCTCTTTTTAGACAAAGTACTTCTTGACTGAGTCTGAATTCAGTGGATTGGGTAAACTCTTCCTATCCATTTCTGTCAAAATCAGAGCACCACTAGAGAAAGCCTTCTTCACAACATACGGCCCTTCCCAATTTGGCATCCATTTTTCTCTAAAGTCCTTCTGTATGGGAAGAATCTTTTTCAGCACAAGGTCCCCTTTGTGGAATTCTCTTGGACGAACTTTCTTGTCATAAGCTTGCATCATTTGCTTCTAATACATCTGACCATGGCGAATAGCCCTTAGCCTCTTTTCTTCAATCAAGTTTAATTGGTCATACAGCGATTGAATCCATTCTGCCTCATCTAGTTTTATCTCTGACAAAACTCGAAGAGAAGGTATTTTCACTTCAATGGGTAACACTGCCTCCATCCCATAAACCAACGAGAAAGGAGTTGCCCCAGTAGAGGTTCTGACGGACGTTCGATAAGCAAAGATTGCAAATGGTAATTTCTCATGCCAATCTCTGTAGGTCTCAGTCATTTTCCCCATTATCCTCTTGATGTTTTTGTTGGTAGCTTCCACTGCCCCATTCATTTTTGGGTGATAAGGAGATGAATTATGATGTTTGATCTTGAATTGGTTGCAAACTTCCGCAATCATACTGTTATTCAAGTTCAATGCATTGTCTGATATAATCCTCTCAGGCATTCCATACCAATAAATAATCTCCTTTTTCAAGAAACGACTTACTACCGACTTGGTAACACTAGCATATGAAGCTGCCTCTACCCATTTTGTGAAGTAGTCAATGACCACGAAAATGAAACGATGCCCATTCGAAGCTTTTGGTGATATTAGCCCAATGACATCCATGCCCCACATGGAAAAGGGCCATGGAGAAGTCATAATATGTAAGGGTGAAAGTGGTACATAGATCTTGTCTCCATATATCTGGCATTTATGACATCTCTTAGCATAACTGATACAATCTCCTTCGATAGTAGACCAATAGTATCCAAACCTCATGATTTGTCTTGCAATCGTAAAGCCATTAGCATCTCTACCACAAACTCCTTCATGTACTTCTTCTAGGATTTGTCTAGCTTCTACAGCGTCAACGTATCTCAAAAGTACCTAATCTTTCCTTCTTTTATAAAGGATATCCCCATCTAGTACATATTCGCAGGCTAACCTTCTCAAAGTTCTTTTGTCATTCTTAGTTGCCTGCTCAGGATATTCACGATCTCTCACATATCATAATATATCTTGATACCAAGGATGGTCATCCTTTTCCTCTTCTTCGATGTTATAGCAATGAGCTGGTACCTTTGATATACTCATCTGAATTGGTCTAACATCCTCTTGTTTATTTGCTTTAATCATGGAAGCCAGTATTGCTAAAGCATCTGCTATCTGATTTTCATCTCGTGGGAGATAATTGAAGGTGATATTATCAAACTCCTCAAGTAACTCCAAAACTACCTTTCGATAATGAATCAATTTGGGGTCCCTTGTCTCCCATTCACCCCTAAGTTGATAAATTACCAACGCAGAGTCTCCATACACTTCCAGGGTTTTAATTTTCAGCTCTTTGGCCGCTCGAATCCCCATGATACATGCTTCATACTCGGCCATATTGTTCGTGCAGTCAAAATCCAATTTACATGTAAATGGATAGTGATCACCATTTGGGGATATCAAGACTGCCCTAATTCCATTTCCTACCACATTGGATGTGCTATCAAAGTTCAGCTTCCATGGATATTCTTCAATAGTTGCCACATACATCAACTCCTCATTAGGGAAATCAAAGCTCAATGGCTCATAATCTTCTAGAGCTCTGCTAGCCAGAAATTCTACTATCGTGTTCCCTTTTATAGCCTTTTGACTCACATAGACTATATTAAACTCTGAAAGTAGTATTTGCCACCTTGCCATTCTTCCATTTAGGGCTGTTGACTCCATCATGTACTTTAATGGATCAAGTTTCGAAATTATCCAAGTCGTATGATATAACATATATTGCCTCAACCTTCCAGTCGTCCAGATTAAAGCACAACACAATTTCTCAATTGGCGAATATCTCATCTCACACTCTGTGAATTTCTTGCTGAGGTAATATATCGCCTTCTCTTTTCTTCCCGACTCGTCATGTTGGCCAAGCATACATCCCATAGAATTACTAAACACTGATAAGTACAGAATCAATGGTCTATCTAGACTAGGCGGAGATAACACTGGAGCGTTTAACAAGTATTGCTTAACTTTATCAAAAGCATTCTAGCATTCCTCATCCCAAGTACCTTGGTTGTGTTTACTAAGGAGGCGAAATATAAAATCACATTTCTCAATTAATTGTGAAATAAACCGAGCAATATAATTTAACTTTCCTAGAAAACCCCGAACTTCCTTCTGAGTACGTGGTGGAGGCAATTCTCGTATGGCTCTAACCTTATCTGAGTCAACTTCTATTCCCTTTTCACTGACCACAAAGCCCGATAATTTCCCCGTCCTAGCTCCGAAGATGCACTTTGTCGGATTAAGCTTCAACTGAAACTTCCTTAATCTCAGGAACAACTTTCTCTAGACTTCAATATGCTCTATTTCTATTCTAGATTTGGCAATCATGTCATCAACATACACCACAATCTCCTTGTGCATCATATCGTGAAATAAGGTCACCATAGCCCTTTGGTATGTTGCCCCTGCATTATTTAGCCCGAAGGGCATTACCTTGTAACAAAAGGTGCCTCACAATGTTATGAAAGTAGTTTTATCCATGTCCTCAGGATGTATCTTTATCTGATTATACCCTGAGAAGCCATCCATAAAGGAGAACAATGAATATTCCGCTGTATTGTCCACCAAAGTGTTGATGTGCGGTAAAGGAAAACTGTTCTTTGGGCTAGCTCTATTCAAATCTCTGTAATCTACACATATTTGTACCTTCCCATCCTTCTTAGGGACAGGCACAATGTTAGCCACCCACTCTAAATACTTAATCTCTTGTAGGAATCCAGCATCAAACTACTTCCTAACTTCATCTTTTATTTTCAGCATAATATCAGGCCTCATCCTACGCAATTTTTGTTGGACTGGCTTGCAATCTTGTCTTATGGGGAGACGATGTACCACGATATCAGTGCTCAACCCCGACATATCCTGATATGACCATGCAAAGATATCTTTGAATTCATGTAGTAGTTCAACAAGACCTTGTCTTATTTCCTTTGTAATATGTGTTCCAATCTTCACTTCTTTCCCTTCTTCCAAGATTATATTCTCTATTGCCTCTTTCTCATGGGGCAGAATTTGCTTCTTTTCTTGTTTCACCAATCTCAACAGATCTGGAGACATATCACAATCCCTGTCATCTTTAAAATCCTAAGATTCCTCTAAACACATGTCTTGCTCAAAAGAGATTTTAGGATTTGTAGTATCACCACTCATGTGCAAAGAATGAATGAATTTGAGAATATCTATTAATATGTTATGAAATGAAAGATTTGAATGGATTTAAAAGGACGAAAGAACAAAGAATGAAAGAATGTTTGCTCGAATTGATAGTAAAGGCGTGTTTTATTGAAACAAAATATCTGAACATGAGCCTATTTCACAAATGAAATCCTATTACTCCTATGCTTTGGAGCAACAAAAGTGTTCTGAAAATTACTCTGAAAAATCTTTAAAAACTACAGGAAGTTCTTCTGCAGTCCAATTGTTTAAAGAGCTTCCCGATTTGTAAGGGCGAATACCCTCAAGGTTTCTTCATTCAAACTCTTCATTATGTACAGCATTAATATAATGACTTCCTTTTTCGAGCAGCCCTCTCTTAGGGTGAATTATCCCTCCTGATATAAAAGTTTGGGATATATGAGGGAACGTCATCAATTCCCATTCTACTTCTCTTCCACTTAAACGCGCCCTTCTTTTTTCTTGACGCTTCTCTATTTCCTTCCTCCTCTGCTTGTGATCTGGCCTGAAACCCAAGCCAAAACGGTCTCTCTTCTCCTTTAATTCTGGAATCTGAATCCTTCCTTGAAGATATCTTCCCAATCCTTTTCCTGGCAAGGCTCCTTTCCCCATTGTCATCTGTAAACTCATTCTTGTGGTTCTGGATATCCTGGGTACCGGTACCTCATTCCCCTCTGAAATGAATGTTGCATTAACGAATTCTAAAGAACGAAAAGAGCACTCAATGGCCTCCTCATTTGCTTCTACATAAGGTGCGTCACTAGTAACTGTCGCTATAATGTCCTCTTCCGCATTTATGGTGACCAACCATCCACCCGCTACTAACTTCAATTTTTGGTGCAAAGATGAGGGCACAGCTCCTGCCGAATGTATCCAAGGCCTCCCCAACAGGCAATTGTAGGAGGGCTTGATGTCCATCACTAAAAAGTCCACCTCATAAGTGTTTGGCCCAATCATCAAAGGAATATCAATTCTTCCCATGACCTTTCTTTCCGTGCCATCAAATGCTCTCACTACATTATGGTATGTTTTCATATGAGAACTGTCTATGGGCAATCTGTTCAATGTCGATAATGGCAAGACATTTAAGGCTGATCCATTATCAATAAGCACACCTGGCAATGTATACCCCATACAGCGAGTGTGGTGATGTGTAAAGCCTTAGCTGATCTCATGCCACCAGGCGGGATTTCATCATCATTGAAATAAATGAAATTGTCAGCACTTATGTTACTAACCAATCGATCCAATTTGTTGACGGATATATCATTAGTAACATAAGTCTCGTTGAGCACCTTCATTAACGCCTCACGATGTACCTCTGAACTCAGAAGCAAAGCCAACACTAATATGCGAGCTAGTTGTTTGCACAATTGTTCACCCACACTATACTCATTGTGTTTTAAGAATTTTAGAAACTCTTTGGCTTCTTCTTCCTTCACTGGCTCATTAACCAGTATTTCAGCCCCTTTTCCTTTGTCAAAGGCTTTTGCTTTCGCAGGCTCAACTCTGACGCCTTCTACATCATAACGCTTCCCACTACGTGTATAAGAACCCTCATCTTGAGCCTTCTTAGAAGCACTAGCTATATCCTCCTTCATATTGTAGTCATAACTCCAGGGTACCCTCTTGTTATCCTTATAAGGAAAGGAAATGGGTTTGTGAATAATGACTTTTGGTGCTGTTGGTGTCTCAACTTCATTATTCCTTGGTATAGAAATAATGATCCTTGGCCGGTTAATTCTTTGATTCTTTGGTTCACCTTCCAATGCACATACATGACCCTCATCTGAGCCAGCTTCATAAAATTCCAGCTCTTTATTATCCATAAGGTTTTGTATCAAGGCCTTAAACTCATCACATTCCTGAATCTCATGTCCCTTTTTTGCATGGAACTCGCAGTAGTCCCTCACACCTCTATTCCTTTCCTTAGAGATTATCATCTCTCTTTTCACCATTTCTTCCCAAATCATTTTCATCGGCGTTCTCACCTCGGCCACGCCCTATTTAATCCTTCTCATATCAGTATCCCCATCTGCGTTTACCCCTTGATCACTATGATTTGGCAACGGATCCTCTGTATTAGGGGTGTCGTCAAATTTTATGACCCCCATTTTGATTAGTCTTTCCACTGCCTTTTTAAAACCAGTGCAATTTTCAATTGAATGCCCTGATATCCCCACATGGTATTCACGTTTGGCATTTGCATCATACCATTTGGGATATGGGGGTTGTAACGGTTTTAAATGAAAATGAGCTATTGCATGCGCATTGAATAAACTTTGATAAAGCTCCCGATATGTCATTGGGATGGGTGTAAATGAAATCTTTTCAGAATTTTATCTCGAACCAGATCCCTACTTTTGAGAATCTTGTTGCCCAACTGTAGTTACTCTGGGCTGACTAACTGTAACCGCTTTTGAATTATAACTACCCGTATTATTCACCTCATTATCTTTCCTTCTTGGGGCTGATCTTTTAGCAATTTCCCCCTCTATCTTGCCACCTCTTATGGCATTCTCAATCATTTCTCCCGCCATAACTATATTAGCAAAACTCTTAATGGTACTTTCAATCATGTGATTAATGAATGGGGTCTTCAAAGTGTTAATGAACAGCATGGTAGTTTCTTTCTCCAAGAGCGGTGGTTGAACTTGCATGGCAACCTCCCTCCACCTCTGTGCATATTGCCTAAAACTCTCATTATGCTTCTTTTCCATATTTTGCAAAGTGATTCTATCAAGAGTCATGCCAGTCACATGATTATATTGCTGCATAAAGGCTTGCGCTAAGTCTCTCCAAGAACCGATCCTTGCACGACTCAGTTGATTATACCACCTAGCCGCTGCCCCAACCAAACTATCCTGAAAACAATGGATCAATAATTGATCATTGTTTACATAGCCAGTCATCCGTTTACAGAACATGGTGATATGGGCTTCAGGGCAAGTAATCCTATTGTACTTCTCGAATTCTGACATTTTGAACTTATAGGGAAGCACCAAATCTGGGACCAAACTCAAGTCCTTAGCATCAATTCCCTGACGATTATCAGCGTTTTCTAGTGCCTTAAATTTTTCCTCTAACCATCTGCAACGTTCCTCAAATTACCTTAATGATTCGAGTCTCATCTCCTCCCTCTCAGCTACATCTAAATCAGGGATGACTGGATTGGTAGGTTATCTCCAGGGTTGAATCCTGAACCAATTTGAAAGTTCATAGGTATTCCATCATCGACTTGTCCCTGTTGAGGTCTTATTGTGATGGATGGCCTTCGGAGATATGCCTCAGGTTGAGTCCGCTCATGAGGTGGGGTAAAATCGGGAGGGTGATCCTTATTATCCTCTTTGGTGATAGTCATAGGGGACTTTCCTTTATTCGTTGCCCCTTTTAGCAGTTCTTTTGGGCCTCTAACATTTGATCTTTCATCTCCTGTTGGATTTTTGCCAATTGTTCCTGCAATTGCTCATGCATTTCTTTCTGAATCTGCTCAAGTCTTTGATCCATATTCTTTGTCTTAGCGCGTGTACCATAAGGATGTGTTTCTTCTAGATTTTTTTTCTCTCACTCTCTCTTTCTCCCTTTATAATTTTAACTAATTAGGGTCTTTCTATAAATTTGAATGCATATGATGCGATGAGATGCAAATGCATGAATGCAAAAAGATATCGATTCTGATTCAGTTTCTTTTAGCAAACGTTATTTAAGAAACAAAAATCTTTATACAAAACGGATTACAAATACGCCTTCGCCCTCAAGCCCAGAGTTTTAACCTTATCCAATAACAACGCTAACTCTAAACATCTATCTGACACTAACTTATACTTTGTACTTAACACATTAGCTTGTGCTGCCAGGTCTTGCAAATGATCAACAACCTCTCGAATCTGTACTATAGCTTCTCCCATGAGGTAGTCCCTATCTATAACTTGATCCTGAAAATAGTGAAGCTCTCCCTTCCAATGTTCTTCTCTTGCCTCGAGCTGCTCAATCTGTAGCTCACAGTTCTGCAATACTACTTCCAACCCTCCAATATTGTGCTTCATTTCTTCGATCTTATCCAGGCTTGCTTTTAGCTCAACTGCAGAGTTACGACTTCGGTGATGATGAAGAGATCGTCCAAGCTCAGTTACCTTAGTTTTTAATCATTGATTCTCCTTCTCTAGGGCCTGATTATGCATCTGCATCTCTTGGAACTTCTTCTCCTAATACTCGACTTTGGCTCTTTCTTCTTGAACCTCTTGTTACCACTTCTCTAAAGACTTCCTCAATCCAGCTCTCTTCATTGATAACTGTATCCTCTTATATTGCGTCTTCAAGTCATCTCGGTCTTCCTCCATCTTCTTCTTTTCTTTCCTCTCTTTTTCGACCTCAATTCTATGAATGTCGACGTCTAAGCTTAGGTACATCTTCTCCTCTTCAAGCCTTTCTATCTTTCTCCCGAGCTCTAAATTTTTCTTTTCAAACTCCTGCTTTATGACCTCTAACTCTGATGGAATCACTCGTAAACTCTCCTCCATCGATTGAGCAGCCCCCAAACTCGGCCTAGGGATGTTATCATTGATCCTCTTGTTAAACCATCCTTTGTACTCAAGAGTTGTAGTCAGGCCTTCAGTTAGAATCTTCACACAGCAAATCTTTTTCCAAGCCTCGGAAATCTCTCGCATCTTCTTCTTATAATGGTCTCCTTTATATGAGAAATCACTTTGAGCTAACCCTTGTGCTACCGGTATAAACTGCCCCGCTTTGTATTGCCTTAGAACGAAAAATGGCGCATAACCAACAACTCCTCAAAACTTCCACAACGATAGAAGATTTCATTAGGAGCCATCCAAGGAGCTTTCCACATTACATCTTCCTCTCGGAGATTCTTCAGTATTTCTGTCCATCTTTCCTCTGTAATGTCGTCCCTCCTCGGTGTAACTACAGCTTCCCTTAAGGGAGAATAATCCTCAAAGAACACTCGGCAAGGAACCTTATCAACCTTCCAAAAATGACTATGGAACCATACTAACAACAACTGTGCACATCCAATGAATCTTTCTTCACCAGCTCTCCGACATGCACTCAAGGATCTAAACGTCTCAGCTAGGATTGTAGGCACAGGTGTGTTTTGTTTACCAATTCGATCGAATAAATCCACAACTGCCTCATCTATGTGCCCAATAGCTTTAGGGAAAATCACTAGACCATAAATACTTAAGGCCAAAACATCAACCCTCTTCTTCACATCTGGGTGTGCCAATATCAAATCCCTCAAACTTGCCCACGGAATGCATTTACTATCATCCTTTTGTTGGACTCGTGCTATAGCCCACTGTTCACTCACCCCCGTAACCATCATTAATTTCTTCACAAATGTTGGGGGATTAGCAGCCCTAACATAAGCTTTGTTACCTTGAATTTTTAGACAGCGAAGCAAGGTCGTATATTCCTCCAAAGTAGGTACTAAGTCTACCTCTCCAAATGTAAAACAACTATAAGCAGGATTCCAAAACTGTACCATAGCTCGAAACAGATGCTTATCCACCTTGATGTCTATCAAATAGGGAATATCTCCATAATTCTGGTAGAACAGCTACTTAGCCTCGTCATCCCATTGGGCCCAAATGTCCTTCAACTCTTGAAACTCATTCTGCGTTGAGCTGATACGAGTGAAGTCCCACAACCCTGATGTATACCCCTCAGTGACACTATCTCCTTTCTCTAACTGGGTTTTCTCTGACCACGCACAGACAGAAGCGTTGTCCTCCACTTTATCAAGATATTCGTTCCCCACTACAAAACTTTCTAATCTAGAAATCGAAACGTGAATCGATACCTTTAAATGTTGAATGACATGCAATGATAACAAAATAAAATAAGTCAGTATCACATATAAAAGTATAATAAACAAGCACTTATAAGGGTAGCTTACTAAAGGCTATCACTATACTCCCTTGGGTAAGCACTTAAAGTTTACTATATGCGTTTCAGTTCTAAAGCGAGGGTACCTGAACCAACAGATTCCTCGGTCCTCACCCATTATAGGCTCATATGGAACAAGTTCGGTCCAGGGGGATACATTTCCCTATGGTCATACGGAGATGAAAATCTCACGAAGACATAGGTACGGATGTATCCCGGAAGCGATCCACTAGCCCTTACGGAGGTGAAAACCTCACGAAAGCGTAGTTTCTCACACCCACTTAAGGGTGCGACCACAGTGGTCATGCAAATGCAATGTGTGCGAAATCAAAATAAAAAACATATGCAACAATCATATGTAAAAAGATTGATATTTTAAAATTTTTTCAAACTTTTGACATTAAGACACAAAAAATCAATTTCTTGGCTTGACTCTCTTATAAAGTCCCCAGTGAAGTCGCCAAGCTGTCGAAACCACCACTTTAAAAGCGAGAATTTTGAAAAGACGGGAGTCGCCACCAACCTTTTAGGTGTGATTGGATCACCTTATAAAACATTTTGGTCTACAAAAAATGTGAGAAAACAGGTTCGGGAGTCGGTTACGCACAAGGAAGGATTAGCACCCTCGCAACGCCCAAAATTGGTACCAAATTGAATAATTTTCTGTCTTAATATCAAAAGTTTGAAAGAATTTAAAAATAGGATCCTTTTTTGAAACCGAAATAATGTGAGCTGAAAATTGAGATTCTTTCGCTCCAAAAGAGTACAAACATCACATCCAGCATGATTGGACACGATATTCTTAAACTTTCGTAACTAAAATTTTCTCGTGATTTACAAAATCTATTTAAAAGGATATTTTAGACATTTAAATAAACGCGAAATCGCAACCCAGCATGTTAGGGCACTACTTCCCGAATTCCTAAATATAAAAACATTGCCTCATTTTTTAAAATTCTTTTGGATTAAATGAAACATAATTTTTAAAAAACAATGATGTATTTAGCATATTACAAAAGATCAATATTAAATAAATTAAGCTACATGATACATACTTCAACATTTCATGCAAACATAGTATAGAAAATGATAAATAACGTCATAAATTACACAATATACGTTAACATTTCATGCATATATATAATCTTAAATAATACAAATATACATACATTATCATTTCATGCAAATACAACATAGAGAATGATGAATATAACAATATAAATTACATAATATATACAATAATATTTCATGCAAATATAACTTAAAATAACAACATAAATAATCAATTTTCATGCAAATATATAGAAACTATAAATAACATAAAAATAACAAATAATTTGTGAGATAAAATTAACATATTAAAACAATACTAAATAAATACAAAAAAAATAAACAGACAAATTATGAACATATATAAAAAGGATAAAATCTAAATACAATTTAAAAAAAATAAATGAGGGAAAAAATATTTAAAACAATATATAAATAGTAAAGGAGAAAAATTTGTTAATATATATAAATATATTATATGATATAATAACTTAATATATATTTATAAAAATATTAATATGTTAAATAGGAACGGAATTTTATATTAAATTTTAGAATATTACATACTAAACACCAAATAATAATAATATATAAAAATGTAATTTCCAATAATAATTTATAAATTTTAAAATTATACATATTATATAATTAATAATAAAATGATATAATAAAATAATATAATGAATAATAAGAAATGATAAAATATACAATAATTTTTACATATAAAAATAATGTTTATAGTAAAAATAAATAATGTATAAACTATTTAATAAATAAATTATATAAAAATATTTAAAAGGATTAAAATTAAATAAAAATAAAGCTCTAGGATCAATTTTAAAATAATAAAAAAATTTGGACCTAATTGGAACGCGAGCTAAAATCGAGGGGCTCACTGGGTAATTCGACCCTAATCCCAAAACGACGTTGTCCCGAAATAGGCTTTATAATGGCCATTAGGACTAAAATGAAACAAAAAAAAGGTTAGGGCCTAATTAAAAAAATAAAAAATGAAATTATAAATCTTAAAAAAACGAAAGGATCGATTGGGCAATTTTCCCTTTAAACGAAAACACGAGGATCCTATCCGGGTCACGGGTTAACACGCGGATCCTGGGCTTTGAAACGACGCCGTTTTGAAGCTTATCGTTTTAAACAAAACGACGTCGTTTTTATAATGCTATAAAAGCCAAATGTCGACCTTAAAATCATTTTGAAACCTGATTTTAAAAAATAAAAAATCCTCTCGAAAGAGGGTTTGGAGGGGGTCTTGAGTTCACCGAGCCTCCGTCCAGAGGCTTACACGCGCCCACGCGCCACCATCAATATCGCCACGTATGGCGGCCGGAAGCTGGAAAGCCTCCTTTTTAACACAGATCTAACGGTACGTCCCCTTTTCCTTTTATTTTATTTATGACATTCGTATGTATTTGTAAAGAGAAAAGGAAAAATAAAATAAAACTAACCACCTTTTGTTTCCTCAGTTCACCGTGGGTCTTTTATTGCATATATTTGTATATAACTGTGTTCTTTTTATTGAATCTGTATATATCAAAAAAAAAAATCGTGTCCTCCAATCAGAAAAAAAAAAGGTTTTTATAACCCTCTGTTACATTTTTGGGGAAAGAATCCTTTGATTTCTTTCCAAGTTTGCTTTTTTTGCTGCTGTGGTTCTTTCCTTCTTTTGCAGATATTAGCGAGGATCTCACGGCGATGAGTGATGGCGTTGATTTGTGCACTGATTGCAGCGTGATACAAGGCCGGAGTCACGGCACCGATGGAGACGTTGATGGAAAGTCACTGGAAGGACGCGAGACGAAAAGGCGCGTCGGTTGGAGTGCTTGCGGCGCCTAGGGTTTCTGAAGCCCTAGGTCTTCTGTCTTTAGTTTATGGTTTGGGCCTCTTGGGACCCATATGTTTTTTTGGGTTGAGGGTGTAATGGGTACTTGGGTTCTTAGGCTAATTGGGTCTTGGGTCATCAGGTCTTTAGGCCCGTTTATTGTAAACTGGACATTACAGACATTAAATTTATTTTATTGTTTTTTATTGTTTTATTCTATTTCACGGGCCCGGGCAAATTTGGGCTATTATAACAATCATAAGAAAAAACCCTAAAAGCTTTTCTCTTTTTTTCTTCAAGCCATTTGCTTCTTCTCAATTGTTTGCCCAATGGCAGTGCCAGCCTCTAAGCTATCTACCGCCTACCTTTTTCTCTCTTCTACCAACCTTCTTTTTATTTGTTCTCACTCACTCCACATGCATTCTCCCTTTTCAATTTGTAGATCTGTTTTGTGAGTATCTTTGTTGTCTTCATAAGTTGTAGTGGACAAATGACAGTGCCTATCATCATTGAACCTCCACCAACCACTAGTATTTTCTTTTGAAAAGTGGGTTGGTCGTAGATACTCAAATGGTGGCTCTTCATCGGGTTCTTAATTTGTTTTTGTTTTGAGAGTATTTCAAAATAATAAATTATTTTAGGAGTCAGCTCAGACTCATGTTGTCTTAAGTGTTATATATATATTTGTTTCTTTTTCATTTTATCTTGTCTTTTTCAAGTTTTTTAGTCTTGCTTATGCATGTAGTCTTACTTTTGCAAGTGATTTTAAGGACGGTTTTGGCATCGTCTTCTCTTATTAGGTGGGTGCTCGATTCTTTTACCAATTTAGCCCACCACTTTGGACTATCCGAGGTTGATTTCCTTATCATGTTAAGTGCTTGCAATCACTTCAGTTATGTTGTGCTTGATTTATGACTGTCGATTGTCAACGTACCACAATGGTCTATTGATGCTAAGGCTGAAGCCTTTTTCATGTTGATGAAGCTTGTCCTTCACCGCTAACAACGAGTGTTTGTTATTTTTCTTTTCTTTTCTTTTCTTTTCTTTTCCCCTAATTGTATGGTCCCATTCATGGAATGAATTAATGCAATTCCCTTTAAAAAAAACTCAATTTCATATAAAAACTCATGTTCCTATAAGAACCAAGTAATTCGATATAAAACCCTAGGTTTTTCCCTTTTATAGAAAAAAATAAAATTAATTCTAAAAAAATAAAGGAAATTTAAAAGATAAAATAGTTGTTTCTTGTAAAGATCAAGTGTTCCCTATAAAAAAAAAACCATGTAATTTTCTATAAAAACCTATTTTTTTCTTTTTACTAAAAAAAGGGAAAAAAAAGGAAATGAAAAAATTAAATTGATTTTTCCTATAAAAACTTATATTTTTTCTTATAAAAACTTAGGTAATTCCTCGTCAAACCTTAGGATTTTCCTTTTCCCTTTATTGAGAAAAAACTAAAACTAATTCTAAAAAAGAAAAAAACTAAAGTAAATTAAAAGATAAAATGGTTTTTCTAACCTAAATTTTTTCTCCTAAAAACCCAAGATTTTTTTCTACTTAGAAAACTAAAATTATTTCTTAAAAATAAAAGAAATTAAAATGATAAAATCAGTGACTAAAATAAAAGTAAGTTTGGTGACTTAAAGTAGTGTATGTAATGGCAAATTAACTATGAATTACTAAAATGATAAATGTAACGACAATGCTCATATTGCAAACTTTTTTCTTGATCCCCAAAATGAATAAGAAAGTTGGGTGACCAACACTTTAGTTACCTTAAAAAATTTTGACAATTTTTTATTTTTTTAGAATTAGAATTAAATTCGAAAAATCTTTAAATTTTAATGATAATTTTTTTTAGAATCAGAACTAAATTGACACACTGTGTAAACATTAAAGACTAAACTTCTTATTATAACAATTTTAAAATTGATACATCATCAATCATTTAATAGAAATGGACAAAAATAATAAAAGTAAAACAGTTGAGTCTTTATTTTATAAACTTTAATAGTTGGATGATTAAAAAAAAAGGCTTATATGTCAAAAAAAGTCCTTAAGAAAATGTAAAAAAAAAAATCAATTAAGCCCTTGTATTAAACTCTCAACCAATTAAGCGTCGTTAAATAAAATAATTAATTAAGTCCCTCTGTTAACAGTTTCTGCCATCGCTGACCATAAAAATAAATTGATAAAACCAATCATATAGTAACACGTGGCAGCTTCTGATTTAACCTAATACTTTTCCCATAAAAATGATTAAAAATCATAAAAAATTATAAAAATGAAAATATTAAAATTGATATAAACTTATTAAAATTATAAAAATTATAAAATTAATAAAACTTATTTGAAATATTTGAAATTGTAAAAATGTATTACAATTCTTAAAAACTAAAAAATAGAAAAACAATATTAAAATTATATAAACTTATAAAAATTATAAAAAAAAATTCATAAAAACTTGAACTAGACTAGTTAGCCCGAAATCGGCAAGAGTATCAATCCGAGAAAGCCATTAGACCGATTGACTTGGAAACTGGGCGGTTGAACAGATTTTTTATTTTTTAATATTTTTATCAAACTAAAATTTTATTATCCAACTATTAGCATATGTCAAAATGAAATATTCTAACCAATCTTTTTAGAACTAGAATAGTCGTTGAATCGGTCAGGCCACCAATTTGCTAGTTCGACTGATCTGTCCAGTTCAATTAAATAAAATATATATTCAAAAATTTGATTCAACCATTCGGTTCTCAAGTCAACCAGACTAATGGCTTTCTCTAAACCGACACTCTTGCCAATTTCGGTCTAACCGATCCAACCAATTGATCCGGTCCAATTCAAGTTTTTATGATTTTTTTTATATTTTTATAAGTTTATATCAATTTTAATACATTTGATATTTTTTATAATTTTTATGATTTTTTATAAACTTTATAGAGTTTTAATACATTTTTATAAAATTATAAATATTTAAATATGTTTTATTAGTTTTATAATTTTTTATATTTTTTATATTTTTTAATATTTAATAATTTTTCTAATTTTTTATAATTTTTTAATGATTGTTTAATCATTTTTATGAGAAAAATATTAGATTAAATCGAAAGCTAACGTGCCACCACCTAATTGGTTCATCGATTTATTTTAATAATCAACGTGATCAATGAGGAAAATCGTTAAAAAAGAACTTAATTGATTATTTTATTTAAATACAAAAATTTAATTGGTTGAAATTTAATATGGAGGTTAATTAATCTCTTTACATTTTCTTAATAGCTTTTTTTTACATGAGAAAAGAAATTTACTATGTGGTAATTTATTTATGGGTAAATTACACCAACAGTCACTCAACTTTGAGGTAGCTGACAAAAAAATCACTCTAGTTTCAATTCAATCACTCAACTTTCAAAAAATAACAAAGCAGTCACTAACGTTATTGAAAAGTGACAAATCTGTCACCCATTAACATTTTCCATTACTGCCTTAACAGGACTACTGACGTGGCCAGTTAACTTGCCACATTGGAGAAGCAGTCAAAGGGTCAAACTTTACACTGGTTTAGGGAGAAAATGTGAATAGGTGGGTTGGTTTAAGGTAAAAAAAGAAAACACAAATTGATTGTGATTAAGGGGAGGAAAAGAAAATCGATTGGGAAATCGATTAACAGGGTTAAGGGTTAGAAATCGATTGGTATTTTTCATTTCGAGAGAAAGGAAGACAAAAAAAAGATATCAGTGTTTTTGGTTGAGGGCCACAATGGTTAATAGAAGAGAAGTAGCCAGTGTTGTTATATCTACTGTAACGGGTAAGTTTCTGTATTTGTTTTTTGATTTTTTGGATTTAGAGGGATTTGGGTTTAGGGTTTTCTGGATTTTAAATTTGAAATATGTTGCATTCATATGGGATTTATGCCAGATTTTGATTTTATTTGTTATTAACGTGTATGACAGATTTTGATTTCATTTGTTATTTACACGGGGTTTAAGGTTTGGTTATTAAAATGAATGGCAAATTTGGATTTTTCCAAAGTTATGGCTTGTCATGTGCATGATCCTGTGTATGTCATTTAACTATTCAAATATGATTTATGAGTATTTTAAATGTTGGCTAAAATATGTTTATTATTTGTATTAAACTGAATTGCAGGTTTGGATTTTTGTAACTTATTATCTGCCATTTGCATACTAATTGCCTTAGGAAAGATACAAATTTGTTCCTATTTTTATGGATAACAGTATCAAGTTTGGTTATTATCAAACAAATCTATTCCTGGTTTCAAATATGAATTGGATTAAAGTGCATAATTATTATTTGATTATTGTCTGCCATGTGCATGATATTGTTTTGGATTATATTTGTTCTTTAGCTTCTAGATTGTATTGGTTATTGTCTGTCATTGCCTAAGTTTAGGGTTAAAGTGTTTGGTTATTGTCTTTCATGTGAATGAACTTTTTTGGATTAAATTTGTTCTTTAGCTTTTATATTGTATTGGTTATTGTCTACTATTGCCTAGGTTTAGGGTTAAAGTGTTTGGTTACTGTCTGCCATGTATATGATAGAAATGGATGTGTTTGTATTAAATTGTTTTTGTATTGGTTATTATCTGCCATTACGTGTGTTATATTAACTTGTTTGGTTGTTATCTTCCTTTATTGATGTTAAATTTTTTTGGTAGGTTTAATTTATGATGAATTTAATGATAGTGAAAAAGAAATGTATGGTTTTGATGTGTTTGATAGTGATGTGTCTGTTAGTGATGTATCTGATAGTGATGTGTCTAATAGGATTAGAGTTAATCTAGATGGTTTAAACATGGAAGATATAGAATTAGATAAACTATGTGATAGTGATGATTCTGGGAGGTTAAATAATGCACATGAATCTGACTCAAATGGCCAAAATTAGCTTGAGTTCAACCCAGATAATGACATAAGTAATCCTAAACTTTAGGTTGGAATGTTATTTAGGTCCAAAGACAGTCTAAAAGAAGCTGTCAAGCAATATGGTAGGCTAAATAATTATTTTATTAAGTTCCCAAAAAACGATTTAAAGAGGTTAAAGGCAATCTACAGTTCAAAATGTTCTTGGTACATATAGGCTTTTAAACTACACCCTAATGACCCTACTAACCATACTTGGCAAATTAGGAGTTCAAACCCTAAGCATACTTACTTTAGAGTATACAAAAATAAGAACGTAACCTCAACTTGGATAGGTCAACATTATAAAGAAAAGTTTATTGCTAATCCTGATTATTCTTTGACATCATTGCAACAAGATGTCAAAAGAGATTTCCCTTTCCTTGTCTCACTAACCAAATGTAAGAGGGCTAAATTTAGGGTATTAGAATTACTTGAAGGAGTTCGTAAGGCTCAATATGAAAAGATTTATGAGTACTTGTTGGAGGTTAGGACCCAAAATATTGGAACAACAACAATCTATTATCTGGATAACAAGTTGTTATTGTCTGCAGGCATGCAAAGATAGGTATAAGGTTGGTTGTAGGAGGATAATAGATTTAGATGGATGTTTCTTGAAGGGCTTCTTTGGTGGCTACCTACTGGAAGCTATTGGGATAGATGCAAATAATGGCATCTATCCTATTGTATATGCTACTGTCGAGAGTGAAAACCAAACATCATGGCTCTGGTTCTTAAAGTTTCTTACATTAGACTTGGAAATTGTGTGCTCATACTAGATATCTTTCATGTCTTACAAATAGAATGTGAACTCCATTTGTTTACTTTGTTTTATCTTGTTTCTATTTAGGATGGTATGTTAAAGAACTAAAATGTTTTTTTTCTATTTGCAGGGACTTTTAGAAGCAATATCTATGTTGTTTCCTAATGTAGAAACAAGACACTGTGTTAGACACCTACATGTCAATTTCAAGAAAGCTAGTTTTCGATAAAAAAGAATCAAAAGATTTGCTTTGAAAAGCTACCAGAGCAAGCACTCTAAGAGATTTTGAGGATTTCATGGTTGAACTGAAGAATACCAATCAACATGCTTATAATTGGTTGAAGGAAAAGAACCCTACTCACTAGCCAAGGTCCTACTTCTCAATTAGGAGCCAGTCTGACATGTTGGTGAATAATCTTTCTGAATGCTTTAACAACTTAAACATCATATTATTTATGTTACTTACTAATCATTAAGGACATGTAGTTCATTAAGGAATTTGTCTCACTAATCTTTTATGTTACTTACTGGTAAGTGATATTGGAAGCAAGAGGGAAACCCATTCTTAAAACAGCCCATTTTTTAGTCAAATCAAAATAGTGATTTTGGGACCAAAAATCTGAAGTTAAAATAATTATTTTATTATTTTAATGTCTACAGCATGATATTATATTTGTGTGAAAATTTCGTTAAGAAATTTTATCGTTTAAATGCTTAATTCGATAAAAATGACTAAATCGCGTAAAGTGTAAAAGTGGAGTTCCATTAGATAAAGATATTTAATAGCTATGGAATCTCAATGTAGAGGTCCTTATGTTGTAATTAGACCATTTGAAACATGAGTGGACATATATGGACATATTATCATGAATTTTGATGGTTTTTAATTAAGGTTAAATGTGTAAATTGATTATTAAAGGTAAATTAAAGTAAACAAATTAATATTTTTGTTTCATTCATCTATTACAGCCAAAAAACACAACCTAAATAGCCATGGCAGAAGCCTAAAATTCGGCCAAAGCATTTTTTCTCAAATTGATCAAGAAAAGCAGAATACGGACTTGGATCGGGGAAAAGATAAAGTTATTGACTAATTGACTCGATTCATTGTTTTAGCATCTGAGGTAAGTTAGTATGTATTAAGCATTGAAATAATTATGCTTTAATACGTTAATATTGCATAAATTATATATACAGGACTACAAATATGTTCGACGACAAATTAGTTATTTGTGGCACTTAGTGTCCGATATGACATAGCTTTAGCTATATATGGCACTTAGTGTGTGATTCGATATAGCTTCGGCTATATATGGCACTTGGTGTGTGAGTTGAGATAGCTTCGGCTATGTACGGCATTTAGTGTGCGAAATATCAAGTATGACACTTAGTGTGCGAGACATTAAGTATTCAACGACATTCCGTGTATGTATGAACTTGTTATGGATTGGTACAGGTATGTACATGTATATTATGAGCTTAATATCGAAGAAGTTATAAAGCTTGTATATAAGCTTATGATTAAGCAGGTGAAAGGTTTATTAATAATCATAAAGTAAATGATAATATATTTAGATTGATGAATGTTGTATATGTGATTAGTTAAGTTTATATCATATGAGCTTACTTTTTGTATTTTTTCGTGTTTTATAGTGATATCGAAGCTAGCTCGGATTCGGGGATCGTCAGAGACTTCATCGTACTATCGAACATCTATTTTGGTACTTTTGAAGTTATATATATATGGTATATGGCACGTATAAGCTTGTGTCATTTTGGTATGTTTGATGAACATGTAATTAGGCCATTTGATTTGGCTTGTGATGATGAATTTGTTAATGTATAAAGATGTGTAAATGGCTTTGTTTTGAGTTAGGTAATTGTAACAGCCCGATTTAGGGCCTAGTCAGAACAGTGGTCTCGGAACCACAAATCCGAAGTTGGAAAAATTATTTTTATTATTATAAGGTTATAGTATGATTACATTAGTGCATGAAAAACATTTGGTGAGTAAATTTTAATGTTTGTGAGCCCGAATGTGAAAAAGGACTAAATCACATAAAAGGAAAAAGTTGCATTTTAATACCCAAATGTGTTAACTAACAAGAGAATTAAAATTAGAGATCTTTAAAGGGCAACTAGATCCTTTTTAGAGTGCTTGGCCGGCCATAGAGTCAAAGGGGGACAAAATTTTTGTGTTTGGTATGTTAGGTGACTTATTTGGACTAAAATAAAGAAAAAAATGATTTCATCTTCTTCCTATTTCTTTCTCCACCGAAAATATCAGCAAAAGAGTGGTTTTTGAAGCTTTGAAATTTCATCAATTTATCACCTCAACAAGTAAGTGATTTCCATGTCCTTTGTTGATGATTTTTACATTTTTGAGACACTTGAAGCATGAGCTTTCAAATGAGGGGTCTATTTTGAAAAATGATTAAGATTTTAGAGTTTTTCCATGAATGGATTTATGATAGTTGCTGAGTTTTTATGGAAGAATATGAGCCCTAGTTGTGTTATAAACAACTCTTGTGAAAGGTGTTAGCTGAAAACACCTAAAGGGGATATTATGCATAAGTTGCAAAATAGTTAATAAATATGTGAAATAGAAAGAATTTGAAGTTGCTATAAGAGTAAAAAGGGGTTGGATAGGCCTAAAATAAGAGGAAATTCAATAAAAAATCAATTTTCAAGCATAGGGGTAAATTGGTCATTTTGTCAAAGTCTAGGGGGAAAATGGTCATTTTACCAAAGACCTGAATTTTGGATTGCTTAATTTTGTATAGTGACTAAATGAGTACATTTTCCTATTATAGATCAAGACTTACCAAATTTGAACCTAGATCGGGGGAAAGCCAAGCAAATCGACTAAACCGACCAGTCGATTACATTTTGTAATCGGAGGTAAGTTGTATGTAAGTAATACAACTAAATTGTTAATGCATGTATTTAAGTTGTCATTGAGCTGATATAGCATGAATTGCTAGATTGTGAACTGAGAATGCATATTAATAATTGAGATAATAGAAAAATCCCATTGAAACCCTAGAAAACAAACCGGATATTCAAGCCATGACATTTGGGTTATTTGTATGCCAGTGTAAGACATGTCTGGGACATGCATCGGCCATATTATGAGAGCCAGTGTAAGACCATGTCTGGGACATGGCATCGGCATTGAGACGAGTGCTAGTGTAAGACATGTCTGGGACATGCATCAACCTCAATGATGATAACCAGTGTAAGACATGTCTGGGACATGCATCGGCTAAGAGTTGTGCTAGTGTAAGACATGTCTGGGACATGCATAAGCACGTATATATGAGAGCTAGTATAAGACCATGTCTGGGACATGGCTTCAGCCTCGATGATGATAGCCAGTGTGAGACCATGTCTAGGACATGGCATTAGCAACTTATCCCATGTTTGAGGCTTATAGAATATCCGGTAGTATTCCGAAAGGTTCAACTTTAAAGGTTATGAAAGTGATTTAATAAGGAAAGTATAATAATGTTGTGAGTGGTGTAGGTAACTAGTTGGTATGCATGAGTAATGAGCTCAAATTAGAAAATGTGACTTGAGTAGTCAGTAATGAGTAAGTCAAGTTTATGCTAGCCTTTGAACTATGAGTATGATGACTAATGGTGAAATTGTTGTTGTATATTTATTTATATGCAACTTACTAAGCTTTATGCATACTCTCTTTCCTTTCTCTTTTCTTTCAGTGCCGCTTAACTAGCTCAAGAATCCCTTAAAGTCAGAGATATCGATCACACTATCAGCCGTAATACTCAGTATAGTAGGATTTATATTTTTTATTTTGGCATGTATAGGACTAGATCTTATTATTTTGTGTCATTGAGAATTGGCCAAATGTGTTGGCTTGGAATATATTCCACACTTTTCATTAAGCCTTGAATGAGGATAACATTCATTTTGAGTCTATAATAGATGTATCTTCATGGTTAAATGAATGTCTATCATGCTTGATTTGGTATTGGTTGGTATTGACATGAAAATAGGCATATTAGGGTGTCAATGAGGCTTGGTAAATAGCCTCATATTTTCCACACGGGTAAACACATGGGCGTGTATCTAGGCCGTGTGTGACACACGGACAGCCCCATGGGCGTGTGAGAAGGCCGTGTGTCCCCTGCATTTAGAAATTTCAAGTTAGAATGCATGGTAATGGTCACATGGGCAGAGACACGGTCGTGTGTCTCAGCCATATGGAAGGGCATGGCCTAGTACAAGGGCGTGTACCATGGTCGTGTGATGCTGACGTCAGAAATAGAATACCCAGGTTTTTGCACACGGGCTGTGCCACGGATGTTTCGTGGCCGTGTGAAAGGACACGGACAAAGGACACGGGCGTGTGTCCAGGCCGTCTGAAGTCTGCATTTGTTTCATGAAAAATTGTGGAATTAACTTGGCCACACGGGTATGGGACACGGGCGTGTCCCTAGCACACGGGCGTGTACCCTATACCCACACGAGCGTGTGGAGCCTTAAAGTATAAAATTCTCTGAGTTTCTCTTGAGCCATCGGTTTGGTCCCGAACCACCTTGAATGTATGTTTTGGGCCTCGTAAGCCCTATTAAGGGACAAATTGAATATGAAATGAAAAGTTTTAAATTGATCAAAATTTTATGGCCCGATTTCCTAAGATTGGTTGAGTTTAAGTTTGGTAGCACCTCAAACCCTGTTCCGGCGTTGGATATGGGCGAGGGGTGTTACAGTAATTGACCTATATTGAGTAAACGAGGTTGAATTAATAATGCATGTTTGGAATGGTATAACTAAATGAAATATATATGTGAATTATGTATAGCAAGGCAAGTTGAATTAATAGGTATTTGAATAGATGAATGGCATTGAATTGAGTATTGAATTAGTTGAAATGGATATAGTATGATTGTGTATTGGTTGATAACTTTTAGCTGCATATTTGTGTCTTAAAATGGTACCAATTGATCTTGTATAGGTATGTGCAAAATGGGTGGAAAATGGCTTGGCAAATAGCCTATTTTTGTCCACACGGGCGTGTGTCTCAGCCATGTGTGACACACGGTCATGTCGCACGGCCGTGTGTCCCCTAGTGTTGAAATTAAAATGAAGTCAGTATGCTCCACACGGTCTCACACACGGGTGTGTGACCAGCCGTGTAGCACAAATCAGTATACCCCCTAATAGGAACACGGTCTAGCACACGGGTGTGTGACTTGACCGTGTTGCATAAGTCAGTATACCCTCCAGTTTTCACACGGCCTGGCACATGGGCGTGTCCTCGGCCGTGTGATACAAGTTAGTATGTATGCCCTATTTCCACACGGCCTGAGACACAGGCGTGTACGTGTGACCCCTGTATGGTTGAAATTTTTCTAAGTTTCCAAAAATTTTCATATGCTATCAGTTTAATCCCGAACCATTTCTAAAGCATGTTTAAGGCCTTGTAGACCGTTATAAGGGACAATGTGATTGTGTTGAATGATTTATGAGAATGAATGATTTATGTTTGATAAATGTATGATATATGTTGTGAATTGATTGGTAATACCTCGTAACCCTACTCTAGCGACAGATACGGGTTAGGGGTGTTACAATTCTGACCATGATGGAAATAGTTAAGACGAAGTTTATGTTGCTGATTGTCAAGAAGAAAGAAGAAGTTGAAAAAAATTAAAGGAATCTTGTGTCTAAAGATAAAAAAAAAAGTTGGATTTCAATATGAAAGACTCACTGAGGTAAATATATAATTTTTTTAATATATTTATGCCTTTATTCTGCCTTGTGTATGATTTCTGGTGGGGCTGATCACATGTTGTTTTTAATATTGTTTTAGTTCATTATTCTGCCATTTTTTAATATACCTATGTCTTGTGTATGATTGTTGGTGCAGTTGATCTTTTAGGTGTGTTCCATCACATGTTGGTGGGGACAAATATCAAGTTGAATGTGGGTCTAGGTAGTTAGCATGTGGTGGACCTAGTTGAGAATTCCTACTATTGTAGAAATTGGGATCTCATTGGCATCCCTCGCATGCAGGCAGTGGCTATCATTCATCTAAAAGATGAATACCCTAAAACTTATGTACAAACCTGGTACACCAAGAAAACCCAACTTGTCATTTATTCCAACTTCATAAGGCCAGTAAGGAGTCCTAAGCAATGGGAGTCTGTGCCAAACATGCTACTAATACTGCCTCCTACACTAAGAAGGCCACTTGGTAGACCTACTAAGGTGAGAAGGAAAGAATCTGATGAGCCACAAACAACAGAAAGGCTGACCAAGAGAAAGGTGGAAATGAGGTGCATTAAATGCAAGAAATTAGACCACAAAAAGAGTTGTAGAGGGGAAGTTGGCCAAAACATTCCAATAAATCATCTACCTTTGCTTCATTAGATTACTTATAAATGTAATTTGTTTGATGAATTTCACTTGTTCCTGTAGGTCAAAAAACACAAAGTTGGTGTTCATAACCAAATGGTCGCCCCAACTCAGCAACAGGGTACCTTAACTCAGTAAGAGACTACCTTAACTCAGCAGGAATCTACCCCAGCTCATCGACAAACTGCTCCAACTCACCAACAAGATGTTGCCCCAAGAGAAAAGCTTCTATTCAAGAGGAAACCAACCACTGTTAGATAGATGCCTTCTACTCAAGAGTCATCTGTGATAGGCCCATCGATGACATTGTGAACCGGACATTTATTTTGTTAACTTTTTGAACTTGTGTAAATTTTCCTATGATTGCTACTATTATCTAAACTTAGGCATATAGTTACTAAGTTTCTTTTCTAAATTTTACTACAATTCAAATCTATTTAATTGTATTGAATTGTAGGCAAATTTGGCAATAGTTTGCCATTCTTTTTTTAAACAATTTGACCTTAAATTATGAAAGAAGTTTAATGCTGACCAATGTTTTTCTGGCTTTTTTTTTTATATATGTTTTATCTCTTCTACCACTCTGAGCATTGATCCATGTAATGTAAGAAAATAAAAAAAAATAACTAAATACTCTTTCAAGTCTTAAAAGAATATTAAACATTTAGAAAATCAAATGAAATGAAATACAAATGTGTGATAATACTCTCTCATTACAATTAGTCTTTCAACTTTCAAGTCTGTAAGCAAACTTCTACCCCTTATAGACCATTACATTTAGGACCCCTAGCAGCCATGAAAGAATACTCTCCCAAAACCAACAGCCACATAAGCTTGTTTTCAGTGCTAACAACAACAACAACACCACCATCTATCACATAAGCTGGTTTAGGGTTTAAAAAATAGCAACAATATTACCAAAACCCATGGTTTTCTCTCTCTCCTTCTTGCATCCTCCAATGTATTAACTTTTTTCAGAAGACCCAACAACACAATTCGTGAACAAGGCGTCAATGGTGGATCAAACCAAGCGAAAAAACGACATGGTTTTTGAAACCCACTCCCAAACTTCTTACACCCAAAAAACCTCCTACCTGGGTTGTCATTGGACCAAGACATTTTTAATTTGGCTGGGTTTGCACAATAGCATACCAAAATCACGGTCGACATCTCCATTTCTTCTTCTTCTTCTTCTTCTTCTTCTTCTTCTTCTTCTTCTTCTTCTTCTTCTTCTTCTTCTTCTTCTTCTTCTTCTTCTTCTTCTTCTTCTTCTTCTTCTTCTTCTTCTTCTCTGTCTAATTGGCCGATTAATGACAACAAGGAATCCGTCAGTGCCAGTCACTTTTCCATTACATTTGTAACGGAAAATGGTTAAAATGACTATTTTGTTATTTTTCAAAAATTGAGTAACTGAATTGAAATCAGAATGATTGTTTTATCAGCTATCTCAAAGTTAAGTGCCTATTGCTGCAATTTACCCTTTTATTTATTTATTTATTTAGTTTTTTTCCCATATAGTCAAATACTTTCGGCAATCCTGTTCGCTGTCCACCTCGTCGATAAGGATCTCCAGGGTTTCAACTCATTCTTCAATCTTCGACCGAACCGCTAGAGTTTCGGTTGATCGTAAAAGATGGTGCTTTCTCAGAAGATTCACGAGGCATTCAAAGGAACTGTGGAGAGAATAACAGGGCCCCGCACCGTCTCTGCTTTTAAAGAGAAAGGGGTTTTGAGCGTCTCCGAGTTCATCCTCGCGGGCGACAATCTCGTCTCCAAATGCCCTACCTGGTCTTGGTATTTTCTCCTCCAAGTGTTTTTGGTAGTTCTATGATTCTATGGTTGTACCAATCAATTCTGATTTTCATATTGTATATCCATGTTAATGGATTATTTTATGCTAAAATTTTAATTTGACTGCGTAACTCAGTGTACGATAGTTTAATTCAGTGGACTGGTGTGAATTTTAGGGAATCAGGAGAGCCAAGCAAGAGGAAGTCCTATTTACCGCCCGAAAAACAATACTTGATTACTAGGAATGGTGAAATTGACCACCATTTTACTTGAATTTCTTTTCTCTTTCTGTCAAATGTTTTTTTCTTGAATTTAGTATCATGATCATTACTAGCAATCTTATTTGGTGACTTTCTGGTTAGTTCCTTGCCTGAGGAGGGCTGCATCGGTGGAACAAGAGTATGAAGCTGCTGGAGGAGAGGTTCTTCTTGATAATGAAGACAATGATGGTTGGTTGGCGACTCATGGGAGACCTAAAGGTTATCTTCTTCCTTGAGATTGCACTTGTTTAGTTGTTTGAAACTAAGATGAAAATTTGGACTTCTTATTCAACTTCTCTTCCTGACAGATAGAAATGATGTGGAGGAAATCTTGCCTTCAATGGAGACTTTAGAAATAAGGCAGAATGAGACTGTAAGGTCAATACCTTCATACTTTGGAAGCGGTGAAAATGAAGAAGATATACCCGACATGGCTAACTATGAAGAAGCTGACAATGCTATTGAGACTGATGCAGTAAATCCTGAGAAACTTATCTGATAGGCAAATTGATTTTCATTGCTTTATTTTTCTTTTCTTTCTGTAACCAATTGGTGTAGATTAGCCTTCTATAAAAGTTGAAAGCATATAAACTAATTTGTTGTACTACCTTAACACTGCATACCTGATGGTTAACCTCGAAGGTTATTTATGTACTGATTTGATTCGCCTATGATCAATGCAGGCAACTCTACAATCGGATTACCTTGTTGCTCAAGAGCCTGATGATGACAATATTTTATGGACCCGAACCTATGATGTCAGCATAACGTAAGATAATCCTCGTGCTAGCAAACTTGCTTAGAATTTTTTGTCAGAATATGCGCTTCTCCATCTTAAACATTTCTCTTGATAACTCATTAACTTGATGTCAAACCAAACATCTAGTGAGAGTTTAAAGTTGCTAAACTTTATTTTCTTTGCAGGTATGATAAATACTATCAAACTCCAAGGGTCTGGCTTACTGGGTATGATGAGGTAGGTGTTGGAGAATGGGGCCATCCTCCCCCCAAATTCTCCCTTGCCATATATAATAATAAAATGAAACCCCTGCATTTACTGCATTATGTTTATTTAAAAGCAAAAATTGAACTAATCAATATGGCTCAAATCAATCCCCTCATCTTAATTTGGGCATAGTCGAGGATGCTTTTGCAACCAGAGCTTGTGCTGGAGGATGTTAGTCAGGACCATGCACACAAAACTGTATGTTGTACTTGCCAATTTAAGATTTTATATTTACTTCATTCTTTTTAGTTAGGGTATGAATTCAGTTTACTTGTCTCATATTTTTGTCTTCATGCTCCTAAGAATTTGAAAAATATCTTACCCCATGCTGATTCCTGGATACAGGTTACTATTGAGGACCATCCTCACTTACCTGGGAAACACGCGTCTGTACACCCATGCAGACATGGTGCTGTGATGAAAAAGATCATTGATGTGCTGATGTCTCATGGTGTTGAACCAGAAGTTGATAAGTAAAACTTTGGTCCCCCATTTTACTGCTAAATTGCTGTGAATTGACCCTTTTAGCTTTTGATAAAACATGTGTGCAAGTGTGATTACAAATTTACGACAACTCTGATCATATTGTTTTCTTACTCTTAAAATTACAGTATACATGTACTTTTAGGTTCTTTGTGCTATTAATGTTACTGGCATATTTCTCTTGTAAACTTTGCTCATGAGTTTCTTTTTCCAACTCGACCATTGCAGGTATCTTTTCTTGTTCTTGAAATTTGTGGCCTCTGTAATTCCAACAATTGAGTATGACTACACCATGGACTTTGATCTTGGTAGCTCCAGCAGTTAAATAGAGGTAACCATCATTTCTTAGCTTTGTAGTAAATTAGGTTAAAATGTGCCATAAGTCCATATACTCTTCATAAATTTGGAATTTAGTCCCTGTACTTTTACTTTTAGGAACTTAGTCCCTCCACTTTTCAGATTTCAAAATTTAGGTCCAACTATTAAATTTGTTAAAATTATTTTGTTAAATTCAGATTCATTACAATGTCATTTTTTTAGTTACGTCGCCACCAAGTGAGTATTTTTTTTTTATTTCAAAATGACACACCAGCAAATTTAACATAAAAAATAACAGTGTTAACAATTGGACCTGAATTTCTTAAAAATAGAGAGATTAAAATAAAAATAAAAGGATTAAATTCCAAATTTATGAAGAGTACAAGCCCTATGACATATTTTAACCATTAAATTATCTATTTACTCAATAGTATCATATGCAGTTTGCATTCGAGACTGATGATTAGCAACACCATCATTTCTTTCATTTTGGGTCTATGTACCACCTGAAACCTGCACTTCTACATGTACTATTCGAGACCCACACCCATAATACTTGTATAAAGCTTCATATCACTACAGTTTACGCTACTTGACTGAACTGATTTCTATATTATCAGACTTTGCAGGCACAGATTGACAATTTGGAGCTAGTTGATTATTATCTGATGCATACCAGAAGCTACTTGTAATGTCTGCAGTCAGCGCTGGATGGTCAACCATCCTTGCAAGCACTGAATGACAGATAATTGTGTCGCTGTTTGTTCATAAGCTATTAATGACGGCCACGCTTGTAAATACATCTGTTAATAAACTGAAACTTAGCTTTCTACATTGTTATTTTGCCACAAATATGATTGGCCTTTGGGTATAGTGAGTTTGATTGTGCCTTGTAAACATGATTCTTGTGTGGGGATTGTGAATCGGTAAGACTACTGTATGGTTGGTTGCTAGATATAAATAAAATAGTACTTTGTTGAGTGCTAGTACTCAAAGCTAACGAGATTTCTAGAAGAGCCAACTCTGTGTTTTTTGTACAAAAGAGCAAGCTAAAAGACATATTTACAACACCTGACGTGTATCAAAACTTTCGAATAAACACATGCAGGGTATAATAAATCCTGAAGTCAGAGGTCAAACGGAAACATTCAAAAGATTTGGACATTATTATAGCATTTATTTATAACTTTACCAAAAAAATGGAAGTCTTGAGTTGAGAGCAAGAATGTCATTGGCATGAACCCAAATCTCTTAATTTTATGATGCAATTACAAACATTCTCCTCTTCTGTACATATTATAACTAAATGAAAAGAACTAAAAGAATCTGAAGATTTTCTTCCAACAACTCAGCCTCACATGAAACAAAGAAAAATTATGACAAAAGAAGGAAATTAATGATACATCATGTGCCACCTTTTTATATATATTTCTGATGTGTCATTGAGAGCACCAAAAATATCCTATTTCCTGTAAAATAGTAAAAATAAGAGTAAAGGGGAAGTAGGGTTGAATCCTCAAGGACCGGATTGTACGAATGCTCGTTTCTTGAAATTCTGAACAATTTCTTGGCCAAGAAAACCTCCGTTCCTGAAAAATAAAAAATAGAATTAAGAATCTGGAAAAATAAAAACAGAATTTAAAGTGAATTAAAATTGCGAAATTAAATAAATTGCAGAAACTAAAATGAGGAATATAAAAATAGATAGAGTTGGGAAAAGAGAGTTTCTTATGTGGCAAGATTCCAGCCTCCGGTTGTCTCGTTCCGCCTTAAGTTCAATCATTGGCTTTTAAGTAACCCTTCTCGAGCAGGATAAGCCAGTTATAGTGGAAGAGGACACCTACGACCACCAGCTCCAAAGATTTGGACTTAAGATTTGGCGAAGACTGACTCCAGCCAATAATTGCTTTTGTGGGACTATCTTCTGCTAGATCACCTCTTTCCAACGGCGAATACCACGCCGTTTTGTCTCTTGGATTCGCCAACCTCTTATGCAAAAATCCAACGAACCGACTGTGCAACCTTCCCAAAATGGACAAAGCGGCCGTTCCTTGCACAAGTTGAAAAGATCACCTATTAAGGGACATGGACGGAAGTGTCAATCCCGTAACGCGGAGAAGCGATGAATACTCTGTTGAGAAGGCTAAGCGCAGATTCTAAGCCTCATGAACCTTTTTTTGGGGGAATTTTGACAACCTTCGGCTAGATTGGTTTAGTGGCTCATGATTTTTGGGAAAGAAATAAAAATAAAGGAAAGAGAGCTTTTATTTAAATAAAATATGTAGAGAACAAAAGATAGAGTTTTTGGGAGAAGGAGTGTTTACAGAAAAAAGAGATGTCAAATATGTGTCACTCCATCCCCTATTTATAGTACTAGAAAACCTAGTCTATTCTTAATGAAATTCTAAAAGATAAATATAAATAATTAAAGATAATTAAAAATAATTAAAGATAAATAAAAATAAATCCTAAAATTAAATCTAAATAAAAATCCTTAATAATTATCCTAATATAATTGAAATTAAAATAGAGTCTTGTGCTATAAAATCTCTTCTTTTGCATTTTAGTCCTTGGGTCTTCCATGTTTGCATTTTTGGCACCACTTCTCTCTTTCTTTGCATGTTGGCCCATTATATCTTCAAATTCACACTTTTTGCCTTTAAATTTCCTTTCGCCTTCAATTAAGTCCCTAAAAGATAAAAGATCATAAAATAACCCAAATTAGTAGGATCATACTCAAAATAAACATGAAATTAGCACATAAAATATGTCGTTCTAGAGTATTATCAAATCCCCCCTACTTAGCCCATACTTGTCCTCAAGTATGGTTCTTGTCTATTGTAAAAATTAAATCCTGTCATGAAAGAAATACTACTCCAAAGTTTTATAAAAATTAGTCAAAATGCATATGAAAAATAAAGAGAACCCTTAGCTTGCTTTAAGTAAAATTGAAAAAGTGTTCCAATTAACACACACAAAATTAAGATCGACTTGGGTTATTTCATAAAAATTAGGTAATTTACCAAACCTATCAAGACACCTTATTTATTTCTCCCTTTAGTCCCTAAATTTTATTAATGCATCTTTTTTTTCTTTTTTCTTTTTTTCTTTTTTTCTTTTTTTCTTTTTTTCTTCTTTTTATTTATTTATTTATTTTTACTTAGGAATATATTGAACCTTTTGACGTGAAGAGAGATGACAACCAAGCACCCCACCCCGGTTACTCAGCCCAACATACTCCTAATTTTTATTTTTCTTAAGAACATATCAAACCTTTTGACGCGAAGTGAGATGACAGCCAAGCACCTCACCCCGGTTACTCAACCCAACAGATTCTTAAAATTAATTCCGGTTAGCGGAGTTTTACCTAACACGTCACACAACCTTTTGACGTGAAATAGGATGACAACCCAAGCACCCTACCCCGATTACTCAGCTAGTCACGTCTTAAGCTGCACTCATAACCAAGGAAACATTATTATTAAACGAAATTTTAATTTTGGAGGACTTAGGAGCAACAATCAAGTGTCAAAAATAAGTTTCAACAACCACCTTAATTGTCATGAACATATTTTTAGCATGCAATTGTATTAAGTGTCCTCTTGTAATTAGACTTAATCAAATTTACCAAAATCAAGAGAGGGTTAACTCCATTAATCATAATTATTTAAACTAAAAGAAATAAAATAATGGAGATGAAATCTATCAAGCAAAATCATAATTAACTCAGTAGATAAGAATCATGCATGTGGGTCAAACAGTGGGCAAGTCGTGGTCAAATTCTTGGGCATGAAAAGAGGCAAAATATTCTTAAAAAAATTATATGGGCAACAACAACTAAATCAGCATCTAAGACGACAGAAATAATGAGGAATGCCTCCCCCCACTTAAAACACATAGTCCTTGATGTGGAATAAATAAAATAGGAGAAAAAGGTGTAGAGGAACTCCCGGTGTAATTAATGGCGTTCGCGTATGATTGCAATGAGATCAGCTAGTTGCTATTTGGCTGTAGGGTTGTCTCTCCCTATCTTTGTTTCGGTTACCTTGAAGAAGAGGATTTTATTAATATATGAAAATAATAAATAATAAAATAATAAGATAAAATAAAATAAAAATAAAAATAAAAATAAAAATAAAAATTAGGTTGCCTTCCAATAAGCGCTTGTTTAACGTCATTAGCTCGACGCCATGAATGGTTCTATGGTGGCTCTAACTGAATTTTTTCGACCGTGTGGGCCTAAAAATTTTCGTAAAATGGCTTCAACCGTTGGTCATTGACTATGAACCGCTTTCCTGATTCTTCACTTTCTATTTCAACAACGCCATGCGTAAATAATTTAGTCACAATAAAAGGTCCTTGCCACCGTGATCGAAACTTACCTGGGAATAGCTTTAATACGGAGTTATAAAGCAAAACTTTTTGTCCTACCGAAAAATGCTTCTGAGCTATTTTCCTATCATGAAACAGCTTTGTGTTGTCTTTATAAATGCGAGCATTCTCGTAGGCATCATTACGAATTTCCTCCAACTCTTGAATGTCTAATTTTCTTGCCTTCCCTGTGGACTCTAACTCCATGTTACATTGTCGAATAGCCCAATAAGCTTTATGCTCCAGTTCTACTGGTAGATGACACGCTTTGCCAAAAACAAGTCGATACGGGGTCATACCAATCGGGCCTTCATACGTAGTCTGATAGGCTCAAAGCGCGTCATTGAGCCGAAGACTCCAATCCTTTCGGTCAGGCCGAACTATTTTTTTCCAAAATGGACTTGATCTCTCTGTTCGAAATCTCTGCTAGGCCGTTCGTTTGGGGATGACAGGTTGTTACTGTACGATGATGAACTCCATATTTTGATAAAAGTGCCTCCATGACCTTGTTGCAAAAGTGGGTACCACGATCACTGATCAAAGCTCGAGGTGTGCCAAACCTAGAAAAAATAGTTCGTTTTAGAAACTCGACAACAGTTTTAGCATTATCATTGCGAGTAGGCTTTGTTTTTATCCACTTAGAAACATAGTCTACTGCAAGAAGTATATATACGTTTCCAAATGAAGAGATAAAAGGGCCCATGAAATCGATGCCCCATACATCAAAAATCTCGCATACATGACTAGGGGATAGGGGCATTTGATTTTGTTTAGTGATGTTACCTGTATGTTGGCATTTTTTGCAAGACTTACAGAAGTTATATACGTCACGGAAAATTGTGGGCCAATATAACCCACACTCCAATACCTTGTAAGTTGTCCGTTTAGGGCCGAAGTGACCTCCACAAGCTTCTGTATGACAAAGAGTAAGGATAGAGGTTACCTCAGTTTCGGGAACACATCGCTTTATTATCTGATCTGAACAATGTTTCCACAAGTATGGGTCATCCCAAATGTAATACCGAGCTTCCCGTCTAAGCTTGTCCTTCACGGAACATGCTAACTCAGTGGGTAACGATCCTGTGGTTAAGAGATTAACTATATCTACATACCATGGATAGTGAGCCTCGGTCGAAAATAAGCTTTCATCAGGGAACTCATCTTTTATAGGAACATCATCAAATGGAGTTTTTATCCTACTCAAGTGGTCAGCCACTAGGTTTTCACATCCTTTTTTGTCACGAATTTCAATGTCAAATTCTTGGAGTAGCAGAATCCATCTAATGAGCCTTGGTTTCGCATCCTTCTTTGCAATCAAGTACCTAAGAGCTTCATGTTCAGAAAAAATAATCACTTTAGATCCCAATAAATAAGATCGAAATTTATCTAAAGCTAATACAACTGCTAAGAGTTCTTTTTTCGTAGTGGTGTGGTTACTTTGTGCAGCATCTAGGGTTTTTGAGGCATAAAAAATAACATGAGGCTCTTTGGCTATCTTTTGCCCTAACACACTTCACATTGCGTTAAACTATAAGGCTTTTTATAATTTCAAAAGGGTATTTCCAATCTGGCGCTTGCACTATAAGGGCGGAAACCAATTTCTGCTTGAGCGTATCAAAGGCCTCTTTACATTTTAAGCTAAACTCAAATTTCCTATCTTTCTACAATAACTCGCATAATGGTTCAGCCACTTTTGAGAAGTTTTTTATGAAACGCCTGTAAAATCCTGCATGGCCAAGAAAAGAACGAATTTCCCTTACAGTGGAGGGATATGACAAAGAATTAATAATGTCAATTTTGGCCTTATTGACCTCAATTCCCTTGGCAGAAACTATATAACCTAGAATTAGACCCTTTTCCACCATAAAATGACACTTTTTATAGTTCAAGACAAGATTAAATTCTATGCACCTGTTTAGAATTATCGTGAGGTTTTCAAGGCATTCATCAAAACAATTTCCATACACAGTAAAATTATCCATAAAAACTTCAATAATTTTCTCCACATATTCAGAAAATATACTTATCATGCATCTCTAGAATGTGACTGGTGCATTATAAAGTCCAAATGGCATCCTTCTGTACACAAAAGTTCTGAATGGGCATGTAAAAGTGGTCTTTTCCTGATCCTCTGGTGCGACTAGAATTTGGAAAAAACCTGAGTATCCATCAAGACAACAAAAGTGAGTTTTACCTGATAAATGTTTAAGCATTTGATCTATAAAAGGAAGAGGGAAATGATCTTTTCTAGTGTAAGAGTTCAACTTCTTGTAATCAATGCAGACACGCCACCCGTTTTGCACTCGAGTTGGTACCAAGTCACCTTGGCATTTTTCTTTACTGTCACGCCCGTTTTCTTGGGCACGACTTGTACCAAACTTACCCATCTGCTGTTAGAAATGGGGTAGATTATGTCAGCATCCAACAGTTTGATTATCTCTTTTTTTACTACCTCCATCATATTTGGGTTTAATCGCATTTGGGCCTCTCGCCTCAGTTTTACATTTTCCTCTAAGTAGATTTTGTGTGTGCATGTCAAATGGCTTATTCCTTTCAAATCGACAATGGTCCAACCAATCGCGTCCTTATGACTTTTTAGTACCTGGATCAAACTTTCTTCCTCGAGCTTAGAGAGTTTGTTGGAAACTATGATTGGTAGGGTATTACCTTTCCCCAAAAACTCATACTTAAAATGTTCGGGAAGCGGTTTTAATTCCAATTTTGGAGCCTGAACAACAAAAGGTAAAAGTTTAGTACTTGATGAAGACAATAACTCATTAACAGATTCATAGTCATCAGATATAAATTCAGATTTATCTTCATAAATTGACTCAAAAGTCTCGTCTACTAGTGAGTCAATTATGTCGATACGGTTTACGCTCAAAATTTTGCTTGGATGACTAATGGTGTCGTAAACATTAAATTTCACGATCTCCCTATCAAATTCCATCGTAAGAGTTTCGCTTCGAACGTCGATCTTAGTGCTAGCGGTACTAAGGAAAGGTCGGCCCAACAGGAGGTCCCAAGATCCAGTAGTGTTATCCTCCTCCACTTTTATCACATAAAAATCTACAGGGAAAATAAGTTCGTTAACTTTTACCAGTACGTCCTCGAGGACTCATTCGAGATGCACAATAGACCTGTCTGCCAATTGAATTATAACACTTGTTTTCGTCAGAAAACCCGCGTTAAGTGATTCATAAATAGAATAAGGCATAACATTTATGGAGGCCCCTAAATCACACTTGGCCTTCTTAATCCCCAAATGGCCTATTTTGCATGGTATAGTGAACATACCCCTATCTTTACATTTTGTCGACATTTTTCGCTATAGCACTACATTCTCACCAACACTTACCTTTTCATTACCTGTTAATTTTCGTTTGTTGGTGTAGAGTTCTTTAAAGAACTTGGCATACCGCGAAATTTGTCTGATGGCATCCAACAGTGATAAATTGATCTCGACATTTCTAAATGTTTCGAGGATCTCCTTATCTTCCTTACTCTTTCGACACAGATTTAATCGTCCTGGGGATGGAGGTTGGATTTTCAGCAGTGGGGGTTTCGCTCGGACCTGTTCGTCATTTTCGAGATTTTTCTAGGCGATTTCTTGGCCAAGATTTCTGTCAAAAATTGGTTCCAGTACCTTTCCACTTTGCAGCGTCGCTACATTTGCGTTTTGCCTCGGGTTTGGTTCTGTTTGTGATGGCAGCTTCCCTTAAGAGTTCAACCTCTCAATTGATGTGGTCAACTCCCTTATGGATGCCTCGATTTTCTATTGGAAATCCTTCGTCTCTCTTTGGAAATTAAGAGTTTGCTGTTGAAAGTCAAGGATATTAGCTGCTAATTTATTGACCATGATTTCTAGAAAATTACCTAAATCTCGAGGCTGTTGTGAAAACCGATTTTGGGTTGACTAGTTAAATCGTGGGTTGGCCCCATAACTTAAGTCAGGGTCATCCCTCTATCCTGGGTTGTAGGTATTAGCGTAAGGGTCGTATTGCCTTTGTGGTGGCCTAGGAAATTTTCCCATAACATCTAAATGAACCATAGTATCATCATTCAAATTGGGACATGCATCAGTTGTATGTTCAGGGATAACACATATTCCGCATAACCGGGCTGCCTTTACTTTTTCTACAACAAGAGAATTCAAAATATTAGCAATTCTATCAACCTTATCTTCTAAGGTCGAATTACTTAGCTGGTGAACCCTTCTAAGGGGTTCAAGATTGGCTCGAAATTGTTGAGAATTTGTAGCCATTGTGGAGATTAAGTCTCTTGCTTGTTGTGGAGTCATGTTGACCAACGCTCCTCCACTCGTGGCATCTACCATATTCATCTTCATGGGTTTCAGGCCTTCATAAAAGTACTGGAGCAAAGACTGTTCCGTTATACCGTGTTGTGGGTAATTTGCACAAAACTTCTTAAATTGCCCCCAACAATCGTACAGAGACTCTGTGTCTTTTTGTCTTATTCCCACGATTTCTCTTCTTAACTCGGCTGCACGCGACGCTGGGAAAAACCTATTGATCAACCCAAGTCGTTACAAATCCAGGAGGTAAATAAAATAATCATTCTCTAGTAGAATATGCTAAGGAAAAAGAAAAAGCACGCAATTTAATTTGGTCCTCAGTTACCCCCTGAGGTTTCATACTAAGGCAAACCATATGGAATTCTTTCAAATACTTGTGGGGATTTTCGTTTTGTAACCTCCGAAAAGTTGGCAGTAGCTGGATCAACCCTAACTTCAATTCAAAATCAGTTTCCATAGTAGGATACGCGATACATAGTGGCGGTTGTTCTGCCGGTGCTTCGGCCAGTTGCCGAATTGTTTGAGCCATAGGTTGTGGTGCTAGATTAGGGTTTTCGTTAACCCTGGTGTTAAGCACTTCTTCTGGTGAATCGACTTCTACTTTTTCACTTTCAAACGTTTGAGTAGGGTTTTCGTTAACCCTAGACTCTGCTTCGTCGTCGATTCTGATTTCTAGCGGTGGGTTACTTTGAGTCTCAACCACCGCTGACTGCTTTTTCCTTAGCTTTGTTTCCTTGCGATTAGCTCTCACAGTCTTTTCAATCTCCGAATCAAACGCAAGAGTTTCTGGAGCAGATCTGGTCATAAAAAACAAAAAACAAGATTAGTACGTTACCGATCCCCGGCAACGGCGCCAAAATTTGATGTGTCGTTGAGAGTACCAAAAATATCCTATTCCCTGTAAAATAGTAAAAATAACAGTAAAGGGGAAGTAGGGTCGAATTCTCAGGGACCGGATTGTACGAATGCTCGTTTCTTGAAATCCTAGACAATTTCTTGGGCAAGAAAACCTGCGCTCCTAAAAAGTAAAATATAAAATTAAGAATCTTAAAAAATAAAAACAGAATTTAAAGTGAATTAAAATTGCGAAATTAAATAAATTGCAAAAATTAAAATGAGAAATATAAAAATAGATAGAGTTGAGAAAAGAGAAAGTTTCTTATGTGGCAAGATTCCAGCCTTCGGTTGTCTCGTTCCGCCTTGGGTTCAATCCTTGGCTTTTAAGTAACCCTTCTCGAGTAGGATAAGCTAGTTATAGTGGAAGAGGACGCTTACGACCACCAGCTCCAAGGATTTGGACTTAAGATTTGGCGGAGCCTGACTCTAGCCAATAATCACTTTTGTGGGACTATCTTCTGCTAGATCACCTCTTCCCAATGACAAATACCACGCCGTTTTGTCTCTTAGATTCGCCAACCTCTGACGCAGAAATCCAACGAACCGACTGTGCAACCTTCCCAAAATGTACAAAGCGGCCGTTCTTTGCACAAGTTGAAAAGATCATCTATTAAGGGACATGGACGGAAGCGTCAATCCCATAATGCGGAGAAACGATGAATACTCTGTTGAGAAGGCTAAGCGCGGATTCTAAACCTCATGAACTTTTTTTTTGAGAAATTTTGACAACCTTCGGCTAGATTAGTTTAGTAGCTCATGATTTTTGGGAAAGAAATAAAAATAATGAAAAGAGAACTTTTATTTAAATAAAATATGAAGAGAACAAAAGACAGAGTTTTTGGGAGAATGAGTGTTTACAGAAAAAAGAGATGTCAAATATGTGTCACTCTATCCCCTATTTATAGTACTAGAAAACTTAGTCTATTCCTAATGAAATTTTAAAAGATAAATACAAATAATTAAAGATAATTAAAGATAATTAAAGATAAATGAAAATAAATCCTAAAATTAAATCTAAATAAAAATCTTTAATAATTATCCTAATATAATTAAAAATTAAAATAGAGTCTTATGCTATAAAATCTCTTCTTTTGCATTTTAGTCCTTGGGTCTTCCATGTTTGCATTTTTGGCACCACTTCTCTCTTTCTTTGCATGTTGGCCCATTATATCTTCAAATTCACACTTTTTGCCTTTAAATTTCCTTCCGCCTTCAATTAAGTCCTAAAAGATAAAAGATCATAAAATAACCCAAATTAGTAGGATCATACTCAAAATAAACATGAAATTAGCACATAAAATAAGTCGTTCTAGAGTATTATCAATTTCTTTGGATAAATTTTACTATTTTATTATACGATCAATCCTGAGTAATCTGCAAAACTTAAAAGATTCTAGTGGCAATCGCTTTTGTCTATTTTCCAATCATAGATTTGAGACTGTGACAACTGCTTTTGTATATTTTTCCAATGAAACTGAGTTTTGAAATCTTTCCCCTGCAACTCATCTTCTTATGGAAACTATGTCTGGATTGCTTACCACTCGCACATGCAGCAAGGAAAAGGAATATATGAGTCACTCAAATGTGCCGTGGATCATTTATTCAGAGCTTTGTAATTTTGCAAGAGCATCATGGTGTAGCTATTGTTCTTAATTTAGTACATACTGATGTAATATTTTGTAATGTTTGTAATATTACTGTCTTAGCAAAGAAAGAAATGGAGTGATATCACTCTTGGTCTTCGACGAAATAAGGTAAATAATGCAAAGGCGATTCCAACAGGTCAACCTGGATTCTCTTTTCAATAAAATATGTTTTAATAATATTAGTAATAGTAATAAAATATGCTGGTTTTTATTACACTTCAAAATCACAGTACAGAAACCAGCCAGGAAACCAAAGCCAAGATCCAGAATCCAGCATATATTTCTCTAGCCCTGGAACCATCTCCCGAGTCATTATGAGGTACCGGTGACGGCGCAGGGGATGAGGAACCTGAACTTACTTTCTCCACCAACTTCAACTCTCCCCAAGAACCCAGATTAGCTTTACCAAACTCATGCTTCATGGGGTGACCGTCACTCACCCCTGGTCCCACTTGCCAAACTTGGTTCAGCTTCTCCACGCTGCCTCCAACTTTCAATGAACCATGTATAACCATCTTTCCGTCGTTAGTAGTCTCGGCTTCCAGGTCCCACACGTCGAAGGATAGCTTCCCTTCTACAATAGATCTGTAGGAGCTTATGTTATAGGTTTTAACAACAATGGAGCCTTTGTTCTTGAAGGCAAGGAGGGCTTGGGAACCTGCCATCCCTGTGGCCGTGGGGTTGACGGCCCAAGCTATCCAACCGTCGGCGTTGGAGGGAGCAGCTGAGAAGGCAATGAAAAGGGAGGAGTTTGTGGCGTTGTAGGTGAAATGGAGGGTGGAGTTTAGGGTGGGAAGCTCTGTGCAGTTGGAGTAGTGTCTTATGCCGCCGGGACGTTTCAGGGATGAACAGTCGATTGAATGTGAAGGTGAGATCAAAGTAAGCCAAAGGGAAAAGAATACAATCAGTGATGGACAAAACAGAGACCCCATTTTCTCTTTTGATTTTATGACAAAGAAAGTGGAGACGATAAATATTATGGTTCATGTTTGGAGAATTTTGGAGGAATATATAAAGGTATAAAGGTAGAAAGATTGGCTGAAACTGGAATCTTAAGTTGGGCTTATAGTTATGAATCCAATAGTTTGATGCCACGTTGATGGGTTTGTTTTAGTAGGGGTAGATCACATGCACAATCTGAATGGAATTAGGCGAGAACAAGTTGAAACAGAGATAAAAGAAAAGTTATTAATAGCAAAGGCTGCACATGGTTAAGTGAGTGGAGTTTGATGACATCTCAAATTTGTCACCAATTATAGTGCGAAAATCTTTTAAGATTTTATGGTTTATTTTGGTACATATGTGCTCGCTGTTTAAAAAGTGAAAGGATTTAAATAAATTTATAGGTTTAGAAAATAAAATTAGATAAAAAAATAAGGTTCGTTAAAAAATAGATAAACTTCAAGTAAGGTATGTTTTATTTTGGCTTATCCCAACTTAATTCACAAAAGAACAAAAAAAATTGTTATTTTTTGTTTTAATATTATTTTATTATTATTTTCTTCATATTTTGCTACCATTTTATTATTATGTTACTACTATTATATTATTATTGTTTGGATATTATATAACACTTATTTTATTGTTAATTTTGTTATTATTTTAGATGCATTTACTTGTTAAGTTGCATCTATGTTAGTGTTATTTAAGTATACATATTTTTTAAACTTTATTCTCAATTTGTTGGGAAATATTTATTTTAATGTTTATAGTATTTTTGATGTATTATATTTAAAAATAATATAAAAAATTAATACAGACAGGCCGAGTCAGGCCCGAGTTTTAGCATTTTTATCTGAGTCAAGTTTGGGTAAAATTTTAGGCCCATTTTCAGGCCAAACCTGGGCCTAACAAACGGGCTCAATTTTTTTGTTAGGCCTAGCTTGGCCTATGAGCACCTTTAGGGTATATTACGATTTAGTTTTGTTGATACAATAAATTAATAACAAGGAGACTAAGAGGAGAAGATAGTGGTAATTGGAAGGTCAGATGATACACGAAGAGTCGGAATAGGAAGCTGAAGGAGAAAGAGAGGAGAGGAAGAAGGAAGAAAGAAGGAAAAGGCTAGGGAGATAAGGTTTCCTTGGAGGAGAGAAAGTGAATCCCTTTGCTTCTCATGCTTCAAGGTATATAGGAGGGTGGTCCTTTGTCAAGTAGTGTCATGTCATCGACAATACAAGTGGCAAACCTGCCCGTGCAGTCAATTAGGTGGCAAGCCTATTGCATGTTAGTTTTTGCCATGCACAGTACTATTGCTTGTAGTAAGTGACCTTTCATCTAGCCTAAATGAGATTCATGGATGGTTGGTCACAAATGACTCCAGATGGAGAGTCACCATAAAAGCTTTGAGACAGAGAGACGCTCATGGGTCGCACTAAGTGGAGGGTCCTTGCTTAGGTTCTTTTCAGACCATTCTTCATTCTAGCACGTATCATTATTGAATTAAGAGTATAACAAGTTTACATTAAGGTTAAAATTTTTTGCTGAAATCTTTTAACATTTTATTTAAAAAGTATTGTGTTTTTACTATTAAAGTAAAAATATTTATTTAAATAATATTAAAATTCTTTAATATTATGATTGAATATATAAACTTAAAAGTTGTTTCGTTATTTTTATATTGTAGAATATGATATTATTTATTATTATAAATATGTAGGTATGTTTTTTCATTGGTAGGAAGAGTACCTAAACACTCATCAATGTTAAATTCAAGGTAACATTAAATCACCATGCTAATGTGTATTTGATATGAAAATGGTAAAAGTGTGAATGTATATGAGTAAGGTTCATGGCTTGGGTCTCATTCAGTTCGAGAAATGGGTTTAAAATTTTATTTTAAATTCGATCTAAATTAAAAATATTAAACTCAAGCCCGATTTAGTCTACTCGTATTAAATTTTTTAAAATTATTTTTATATAAAAATAAATTTAAAAAATATAATACATCAAATAAACTAAAAATATTAAAATAAATAAAGCTAAAATGATTATAACTTAGAAAGTAAATACCTCTAAAATAGTAGTAAAATTAACAATAAAATAAGAATTATACAATATCCAAACTATAATAACAAAATAATAATAATATAATAACGAAACAAAAGCAAAATAATTAATTTCAATCAGACCCAAATTAAATAAATTCTACTTGAGATTCGGTCAATTTAAAAAATGAGCTTTACTTTTTGTTCAAGTCCATTTTTTGAGCTTATTTTTTTGTCTAAACCTTCTCACTTTTAGATGACCTTTCGGGCCTAAACGGATAATCCGACCTATTATGAGGTGTAATATGGGTGAGAGTTGTAATGTTAATTGATAAGATAGTAATGCAAAGAAAAATCGTCTCCCTCTTTTCCCTGTCCTTTTTTTTTTTTTTTTGCCCCTCGTATGATTCCTTTGACACCTGCGTAAACTTATTTCATATTACAGTTTATGACATCAACGTTTTTAAAACGTTAACTTCTTGCTAAGCATAGAAAAAATTCTGTAGTCTGAATGGAAAATATATGAATCAGCAGCAACGTTTTTCTTTCCTATTTGACTTTAACCTTCTTTTCCCTGTTTTTTTCTCCTTTGCCGGTATCAAAAGAGAGAAATCCGAAAAATATAAGTGCTCAGGATCGTGTTTCGATTTGCTTGACTGTTCTTATGGCAGCTCCATCGTCTTTGAGTCATGGTGCATCTCGGCTAAGACCATGGATTTTCATGGCTGTAGTGGCAATCTTATGGTAAAGAGGTTTAATACTTCTGTTTCAATCTGCCCTTCGCAGTAGGTGTTGCCTCATTGTGATCGCAAGTTTTAGAACCTACCCAGTTACTGAAGCAATTTATGGAACATAATGGGAGAGAACAAAGAAGGTTCCAATGTCATGTTATACTTGATTGTCACTTTTATGTTTACAATAAAGTTTCACTTGAGAAAACTCATTTGCTTGTTTTTAAAGAACTTCTCACATTCACTCTCTTCTTCAACCATACAGTGTACTGCTAATATAACTCAAAGCCTTCAACTGCTAACTCTTCAATTTCCCATTTTTTCATTTATTCTGCATCTGATTTGATCACCCAAGGTACTTGCAGTGATTTTTATGTATTTTGTTTCTCCCATTTGGTCATCTTTATGATCAGTTTCATGAGCTCAAAGCATGCCCGAAACTTGGATAAGGATTGTGAGATTTATCTTCCTTGCTCGTTAAGACAGGGAAGACATGGAAGTTATTGTGTATTCACTTGATGATCGCAAAGAATCAGCCACGAATGTCAATGAAGTATTGCTATGAGTATTTACAAATTAAAGGGACGGAGTTAATGGCAAACTCACGTTATTTTGCTAACAATGCCAAGAAAATAGTGGTGGAGTTCATAAGGGGGCACATAATAGTGATATATTATTATTTAAATACATTGATTGGATTTCGTGTATGTTTATTTGTCATATCTTTCCTTGAAATTTAATGTTTTTTTTATCACATTTATATATATATATATATTTCATTAAAGGGAGTTATGTTTTGAAAATGCCAACTGATTTAGGAATAGATTTTCAAAATGTAAATTTTTCTTAAATTTTTCTTATATAAAAAAGAGGAGATTGTTAATTTTACCAAGCTTTTGATATATAAATTTTATTAAATAAGTTATTTAGCGTTTGAAACATTTTAAAAGCATTTAAAAAATTTATAAAATACTTTAAAAAAAATACATATTTTAAATCTACTTTTAACTTATCTAAATGTTTTTGAAGTCTATGTCAAAGTGTTTTTAACTATTTAAAATTGATTTTATGCAAGTCCGGAAATTTTGAATGCAAATTTCTAATTGATTTAGGGGTGGATTTTTAAAATGCAAATTTCTCTTAAATTTTTGTTATATATATAAAAAATAAGATTGTTAGTTTTGATGTCTCAAACTTTTGATATAAAAAAATTTAAAATAAATTTTATTAACTAAGTCATGTAGGTAGTCTTTGGAAAACCACCTATTAATTGGATTTGAGTGTAATTGTTTGTAATTATAAAAGCTTGTCAAGTTTAGGTAATCATTATAATTGATGGGTCCTACCAAATTGAATGTAATTGGAGCACCTCATTTACACTTTTCAATTCTTTAGTGGAGGGTAAGAATTGAGTAATAATACATGCAATTACACTCAAATCTATTTTTTTTAAAAATTGTTTTTATACAAGTTATAAAAAGTATATTATAAGGATGAAAATGTATAAGCGTTTGGGATGATTATGGAAAAAATTATTATATTATAAATCCTAAAAAATATATTATAAAAATAATTTGTGTATTTTATAAAGTTATAACAAAAAATTAATTATTTAAAATCCTAAAAAATTAATGTTATGGTTAAAAAAATTTATTATAATAATAAATTACATGTTATAAAAGTGTTATAATATATTTATTTATAAAAAATTATGGCCAAATATGAATATAACTTATTTATGTGTTCATGCTATATATTATTGTTAGAGTTGTGTGACCCATATTCTAAGAGATTACTTGCAAGTTAATTTAAACAAAATCTAAGAGATTGCTTGCAAGTCAAGTTAAACTAAGTATATTTTCTTTCTATAAGATTTAGTAGTATAATATATTTTGCATTGATTAGAATTAAGCTTTTTCAACCTATAAATAGATGTGGTTGAAACCCCTCTTGTATAATCATTCGAATTCGACATTAGTGAATTTTCTTCTCCTCTACCTATGGTTTTTCCCGAAAAGGTTTCCATGTAAAATCTGTATGTTCTATTTTTCTTTCTTTTTCTTTGCAATCTTTCTATATTTCCATTATCGATGTTCAGATTTTAACAAATTAGTATCAAAGCTTTTTCTATTGCTTGTCTCGATCACGGTAATAGCGGCAATGAAGTATGATATTTTGTTGTTGGATCGCAACACTAGATTCTCGTTGTGGTAGATAAAGATGCAAGTAGTTCTTGCGCAAATGGATTTGGAGGATGCTCTGCTAAGGGTAGATAAGATGCCTTCAACATTGACGGATGAAGAGAAGAAGCGTAAAGATCAAAAGGCTTTAACGCAATTACATCTACATCTGTCGAATGAAATTCTATTGGACATGAAGAAGGAGAAGATCGTCAGGAGAAGATCGTCGTTCCATTATGGGAAAAATTGCAGCAGTTATACATGTTGAAAACCCTAACTAGCAAGTTGCATATGAAGTAGCATCTTTATGCTCATTGTTTGGAGGAAGGTGCGTCTGTGCAGGAACACTTAACTGTGTTTAAAGAAATTCTCTCGAACCTAGAGGCCATGGAGGTTCAATATGATAAAGAAGATTTAGGGTTAATTCTACTTTGTTTGTTGCCCTGTCTTATTCAACCTTTAGAGATACGATTTTGTATAGTCGCAAATCTCTCACAGTTGATGAAGTCTATGCTTCATTAACATCGTATGACAAGATGAAGCATCTTGTGTCTGGATCCAACTATCAAGGAGAGGGTCTTATTGTTCGTGGGAGATAAGAATGAAATACTAATGATAATCGTGAGAGGACACATGAAAGAAATCATTGTGGTAAATCTAAGGGTAGATCGGGATCTTTAAACAAAGGTAAAACCTGTAACTTCTATAAGAAGAAAGGGCACATTAAGTTTGAGTGCTATAAGTTACATAATAAGATCAAAATAGAGGAGGCGAATCAAAAGGGAAAACAACCAAAACAATCTAGTGAAGCTGATGTCGTAGAAGACTACAGTAATGGTGAATTTCTAGTTACTTTTGTTGACAACCTTAAAGTGGGCGAGGAGTGGATCCATTTTTCTGATTGCACCTTCCATATGACTCCCAATCAAGATTGATTTACAATATATGAAACAGTGTTTGAAGGTGTCGTTTTGCTGGGAAATAATGCTTTATGTAAAATAGTAAGTATTGGCACGATCAAAATTAAGATGTTCGATAGAGTCATTAGAATACTTAGTGGTGTACGACATGTACCGAAATTGAAAAGGAATTTGATTTCATTGAGTACTCTTGATTCAAATGGGTACAAGTACATAGTTGAAAGTAGTGTTCAAAAGATTAGCAAATGTTCCCTCGTTGTGATAAAAGGGCAGAGAAAGACTGGCAAGTTATATGTTTTGCAAGGTTCAACTGTTACTAGTGGTGCAGTTGTTGCTTCTTCTTCCTTGTCAGATGATGATGTTACTAGCCTTTGACATATGCGTCTAGGGCATATGAGTGAGAACGACATGGTAGAATTGAGCAAAAGAGAACTTTTTGATGGACAAGGCATTAGCAAATTGAAGTTCTGTGAGCACTGCGTTTTTGGGAAGTAAAAGAGAGTTTGATTCACCAAAAGAATCCATAACACAAAGAGAATGCTAGATTATATTCATTCTGATCTTTGTAAACCATCTAGAGTGCCTTCAAAGGGTGGCGCTAATTATATGTTAACGATCATTGATGATTTTTCCAAAAACTTTTGGGCATTCTTCGTAAAGTAGAAAAGTGATGTGTTTTCCACGTTTAAAGCTTGGAAATCATGATCGAGAAATAGACAGGAAAACATATAGAACACCTCTGCACAGATAATGGCTTGGTATTTTGTTATGATGAGTTTAATGAATTGTGCAAATCAGAAGGGATCGTGAGACACTTAACAATTCATCATACTCCATAATAAAATGGTGTTACAGAACAGATAAATAGAACGATCATGGAAAAGGTTCAATGTATGTTGTCGAATGCTTGTTTACCGTTCTTGATTATAAGGCTGGTGTTAAATTATATAAGTTATGGTGTCCTGAAAATAGAAAAGTTGTGATTAGCAGAGATGTTATTTTTTATGAAACTATTATGCTACCTAACTTATCTCTTAAAGACTCTTCCAATAAAGACCAGTAAAGTCCAAGCACACATGTGAAGCAGGTGGAACTACAGATTAATCCAGAATCTACATCAGAGTCTACTCCTCATGTTAGTATAGAAACTCAGAGTAGGGTTGCTTCTTCACCATAAAATTCTATTGCTTAGAATAGACCCAGAAGAGAAATTAAACCTCCAAAGAGGTACGCCGAGGCTAATCTAGGTACTTATGCTTTAAACATGGCTAAAGATATAGATGCAAATCAAGAGCCATCTACTTATTTTGAGCCAGTTAGCTGTGAAGATTCAGGAAAGTGGATGCTTGCCATGTAAAAAGAGATGAAATCGCTTCATAAGAGCAGTACATGGAATCTAGTGAAGCTTCCTAAGGGTAAAAAAGTTGTTTGCTGTAAATTGGTGTTCATTGTTGAAGAATACCCTTAAAGGGTTTCGTGGAAGAGGCAGAGAACTTGTTCGTTGAGAGTTCATGGTGAAGAACTTATTCGTTGAGAATTCGTGTCAAGGTGGAAATTGTTAGAGCGTGTGACCCAAATTCTAAGAGATTGCTTGCAAGTCAAGTTAAACAAAATATATTTTCTTTCTAGAAGATTTAGTAGTATAATATATTTTGATTTGATTAGAATTAGGCTTTTTCAACCTATAAATAGATGTGGTTGAAACTCCTCTTGTATAATCATTCGAATCTACCTATGGTTTTTCCCGAAAGGGTTTCCACGTAAAATCTGTGTGTTCTATTTTTCTTTCTTTTTCTTTGCAATCTTTCTATATTGCCATTATCGACGTTCATATCTTAACAATTATAAAAATAGTATACTTATTCATAAAAAAATGTTATAGTTTTTTTTATCATAACTTATTTATAAAAAAAATAATTTTCTAAAGTCATGAAAAATTATATTATTTATAAGAAATGTTATGAAAGTTTCGGACAACTTATAATTTTTTTTCTAAAAAGATTATATATTTTTTATTTTATTTTATTTTTGACTTAATTTACATATTATAAAAAGGAATTTGACTTAGTATAAGTCTTTCTCCAAATTAAGTTTATATAAGTTTTTATAATTAAAGTTATAGACTATTTGGACTGTGGACTTAAATATTATAAGGTCAATACTAATTATACAAATAAAAAAGATTTTTTTGCAGCATATTGTAGGGTATGATACCATTTGAGAGAATCGTGTCAGACACAAGCACCTTAGATAGCTCGCGAACTCTTTTATTTGAGATATTCGAGGCTTTAAAAAGTGATTGAGAAGACACTTGTTGATCTAAAAAGAAATTTCTAATATTATCAACATCACCTTAGCATAACATAAAAATCAAGGTTGGATCATACTAGCATATTGAATATTTCATAACTTCAATCATAAGGGAAATTGGGATGATTCATACTTCATAGAGTACATGGAAGAAGGATATCTTGATAATTTTAATGATGCAGGTTCAAATTCAGATGAGGATGAACTCATTCAATGACTAACATATGATGATAAAGAGCATAAGTTAAATATTAAATAAGGAATAACCCAGCAAATATGCACTATAGCAATTCGATAAAATTAAATATGATATTTATTTTTCTTGCTATTTTTATTAGTAATTATATTATCAACTACTTTTTAAACTAACATAATATATATATAATTATTTGATTTTAATTTTTGTTACTTGTTTAGAAATAATTTTTATCATACTAATATTTTTAAAATAATTAATACTTTTAAAAATATATAAATTATATAACTATGTAATTACAACTTGTACTACCAAACATGACATAGGGAATTATGATGTAATTACACTTTGTACACATTTAAGGGATTACAATTCTTTGTAATTACAAGAGAGAGGATAGTAATTACCCTTCCATTCAATTACTCTATTTTGTAGTGTTCAAACATTTTCAATGCATTTTAAAGACTTGCAAAATACTTTAAAAGAAAACATATTTTAAATGTGTTTTAACTTATCTAAATGTTTTTTCAGTTTATGCCAAAGTGTTTTTAAATATTTAAATTTGATTCTATGCAAGTTTGGTACCAAGTTTTGATGCTTATCTTAAGTGTATCGGAACATACGAAGCTAGTAGCCTCAGAACGCAAATTGAGGGTAAGGTATCAGTACATAAGCTATGAGGTACTGAAACATGGCCTCAAGTTTCGATACGCTGTAATAGCCTAATTTTTAGTGGTGCCGGAAAAGACGATTTTGGAACTCCATTTTCGTAAACCAAGCTCGTAAATATTAAATATGAATATTTACGGGATTAATATAAAAATATATTGATGTTTGACCCATCAATTTTTATCTATTAATTACTTAATTTAGGTACAATGATTAAATTGTAAAATTCTAATCGTTATAAGTTTTTAATTGACCAAAGACTTTGGGACTAAAATTACAATAAACCAAAGGTTTAAAATAATAAATTAATCATTTTTTCAATAATATTTAGTGATTTATGATGACATCTTCCACTTTTGTTAATTAAAGGGTTAATTATGTTAATTAAAGCATGATTAATTTAATTAATCAAGTTAATTAGTTCTTAATCATACTATATAAGTAAAAATAATGTAAAAGGTTGTCATCTTGTTCACTCATCTTCTTTTTCTTGTCGATTTTGAAAGAAAGAAAACCCTTTTGAAATTTTTAATGTTTTGATCAGGTATGTTCATATGGTATTTATTTACTTAGGTTGTTATGTGCTTGATTTGTAATACATATATATGTGTGTTTGGTTGTGGAATAATTAGTTGTGAATTGGTATGAAAGGCTAGAATTAAACTAAATTGAAAAGTGACGTTTATATCTGTAAAAGGTGCTCGTAAGAACTTAGTAAAGGTTAGGATACTATTAGCATATCAATAAGGTCTTGTGAGGGTTTGTACGAGATTTATTACATATGTTATCGAGGTCCAACATTTGTTGTAGATTCTCAAGTGTTATGTGACACAGGTTTTGTTGAGAAATATGTCTATATTGTAGTAAATATGTAATTATTTTCTATGTATTTGAATGATGAATAAATAAAAAAATTTAATTCCACATTTCACTATTATGTCTTTTTGTGTTTTTGTCTTTCATGTTTTGCATACATAGCAAAATTGTGACAAACAAATTGTAACAGCCCGATTTTGGGCCTAGTCGGAACAGTGGTTTCGGAACCACTGTTCTGAGGCTAGAGAAAATTATTTTGATATTATTTTATGTGTTGTAATATGATTTTATAAGTGCATGTTGATTTCGGTATATTAATTTTAGCGATTTCTTGTCCAATTTCGAAAAAGGACTAAATCGCGTAAAAGGTAAAAGTTGTGTTTTAATGCCTAAATGTGTTAAATGGCTAGAGCACTAAAATTGGGGGACTTAAAAAGGAAATTAGACCCATTTTAAGTGTAGTGGCCGGCTATGGGACAAGAAATTTCAAATGGTTAACTTGTTAGCTGGGTGATGTCATTTATGTAATTAAATAATGCCTAGCCTAGCTATTTCTTTTCTTTCTTTTCATTCTTCCTCTTACCACTTATTTTTCCAGCCAAGAAAGGGGTTTTGAAGCTTTGAATTTTCATCAAATAAATTCCCTTGCTAGTAAGTGATTTTTAATGTCTTTCTTGATAATTGTTGCATTTTTGGAACCCCTAAAACACGAGCTTCCAAATGAAGGGATTATTTTGAAAAATGACTAAGAGTCTAGGGTGTTTGCCATGAAAGAATATGTGCTATTTGCTGAATTTTTATGGAAGAATATGAGTCTTAAATGTGTTATAAACAACTTTTATGAAGGAAATTTGCTTGAAAACACCTAAAATGGGGTATTTTGCAAAGTTATAAAAAAAGTTGTAAATGTGTGAAACAGTTGAAATTATGATTTGCTATAGTTATGAAAATGGTTCATCTAGGCTTAAGGAGTAAATAAATGTGATAATAATCATTTTACGAGCCTAGGGGTAATTTGGTAATTTTGGCAAAGTATAGGGGAAAGATCAAAAAATTTGCCGAAATGTGTCATTGGACTAATTTGATTAGTATATTGTTTTAATAAGTTAAATGTGATGTTATAGATGATGAAAAACGAGATTCGGGCTTAGAACGAGGAAAAACGAGAAATTGATGTTTAGGCCTCTTTTACCAATTTGGTGTCAAGGTAAGTTGTATGAAAACAATGCAACGTGCTGTTATTATTTTATGCTTAATGTTTAAATATTACATGAAATGTATATGTACATGTATTTTTCTTTATGAAATGGATTCACGATGTCTCGATGACATTCGATAAAGTTTCAATATGAGATTCCATGTAAGACCTTGTTTGGGACATGGCATTGGCATCAATATGTGTGATCCCATGTAAAACCATGTCTGGGACATGGCATTGGCATCGATATGTGTGAACCCATGTAAGACCATATCTGGGATATGGCATTGACATCTTACTATGTTAGGATTTCGACCCGGTTAAGCAACGAACAAGAAAATAGCAGAAAAAATTGAGAAATTGAACACACAAATTTAACGTGGAAAAACCCCTCCAAAGAGGATAAAAAACCACGAGCAAGATAAATTTACTATAATGGCAAAAGAACGAAGAGTACAAAAAAAGAAGAAGATGGAGATAAAAACTAAACCCCGAAAACCCGAAAATAAAGAACCCACAAAACGTAAACACAAAATTCTCTAAATGTGTTGTAAGTTCTAATCTTTAATGGGCATATATCTTCTAAGGTTGTAAAAGAGCCTATTTATAGGCTAAATTCATAAGTCAAATAATAGTAAAATAATCTAAACTAATCAGTGTTTGATTGAAATAAGTAAACAGAGTTTAACCGAAAGACTATTTTTCAAATTTGACTGAAAATAGGAGTCATATTTAACAAATCTCCACCTTGACTCATATTTCCACAACGCCATCTTTGCCAAAGCCCGCCACGAGCCAATCTTGAACTATGCAGGAATTAATCGAGTCAAATTTCTGCTAGAAACTGGAAGACTTCTAGCCTTCGACTTGTACACTCACAAATCAAAACTAACCCGGTCCGATTTTCACGAACACGGTGTGCCTAACTTTTCAAAACCTGCATCTAAAAGAGAACCTCTCTTCAACGAAACAGTCATACCTTTTTCCGTCCTATGACCAAGTTGCCTCCGCTCCAAACAAGTTGACTTCAACTCCGTAACGGACGAGGGACGTCCGATTTCACCGGTCACTGTATAACCTTCCAGAATATAAAGACTGCCGGTTCTTTTACCTTTTAACAAAACGAGAGCTCCACGAGATACTTTAATACCGCTCGACTCGATGTTGATTTTGCATCCTTTCAAGTCTAAAATACTTAAGGAGATGAGATTCTTTCGTAAATCAGGTACATATCTGACATTTGAGAGTGTCCTAATCGTCTCATCGTGCATCTTAATTTTAACAGTACCAATACCAATTACCTTACTAGATGAATCGTTTCTCATGCGCACAACTCTACCTTCAATCGAACTGTATGTAGAGAACCATTCTCTATTGGGACACATGTGGAAATAACATCCTGAATCTAGGATCCACTCGGACGTGAGCTTGGTGTTATCACTTGTTGACACTAAAAAGAAATTATCCCCATTTTCATCGGCCAAATTAGCACCAGCTACATCTTCCTCGTTACTCTCAGCAGCTTTTTTATTTCGCAGTTTATAACAATCTGCTTTGATGTGACCTAACTTTTTACAATAGCGACACCTTTTATCTCGTTTCTTTGATGCTACCAAAACGGAAGCTTGCCTATCTGTCTTGCTATCCAAATGAAGCTCATTGTCGAGTTTGTCTCTACTCAACAAATGACCCTTCACATCTTCGAACGAGAGTTTGTCTCTGCCATAAATCAGGGTCTCCCTGAAAGACTTGTGTGAAGGGGGTAAAGAGCACAATAATAGCATAGCCTGATCTTCATCGTCAATATGGACCTCAACTTTCTTTAAATCATTTAAAAGAGTAATGAATTGACTGATGTGATCTCTAAGAAGCTCACCTTCGTTTATGCGAAACGTAAATAGACGTTGTTTCAACACTAAACGGTTAGCTAGAGACTTAGTTGCATAAAGAGTTTCTAACCTTTTCCACAAGGCAGATGAGGTCTTCTCCATCAATACCTCCTGCAATACCGTATTCGTGAGGCACAACTGGATTGCAGATAAAGCCTTTTCATCAAGCTCTTCCCATTCTATTTTATTTAGATTCTCAGGCTTTTTCCCGATAACAACCTTTTTCAAGCCTGATTGAACTAGAATTGCCATCATTCGAACTTGCCACAGATTGAAATTTGTCTCACCATCGAACTTCTCAATTTCAAACCTTGTTGTTGCCATCTCTGAACAGGCTGAACTATGAAAATTGAACTAGCTCTGATACTACTTGTTAGGATTTCAACCCGGTTAAGCAACGAACAAGAAAATAGCGAAAAAATTGAGAAATTGAACACGCAAATTTAACGTGGAAAAACCCCTCCAAAGAGGATAAAAAACCACGGGCAAGATAATTTTACTATAATGGCAAAAGAACGAAGAGCACAAAAAAAAAGAAGATGGAGATAAAAACTAAACCCCAAAAACCCGAAAATAAAGAACCCACAAAACGTAAACACAAAATTCTCTAAATGTGTTGTGAGTTCTAATCTTTAATGGGCATATATCTTCTAAGGTTGTAAAAGAGCCTATTTATAGGATAAATTCATAAGTCAAATAATAGTAAAATAATCTAAACTAATCAGTGTTTGATTGAAACAAGTAAACAGAGTTTAACCGAAAGACTATTTTTCAAATTTGACTGAAAATAGGAGTCATATTTAACATACTATGTGTACGAATTTCCCCGAGTATCTTTTAGTATTCCAAGTGGTTCAACGGGAAATTCAAAGATGATAATAAAGTTGTGATAAGGAATGATTATGTCATGAAGTAGTACAGGTATGTACACAAAACTCATGAGATTTGATTCGGTCTATGATGAAACTTTGGTAAGGATGCAAATAAGTAAGTCAAGTTTATGAGAATGATTTTATAATGACCTTATGGTTATGGGTCTATGTTCATGATGTATATAGTAATTGGTGAATACTATGAAAATGGCATGGTTTGGAATAAGTCCTTGATACTTGATGACATTGAGATTACGGGTTCATGCTTATGATGCATAGCCATGTGTTCTTACCATGATAGATGATATGATGTTGAATTAATTTGGTGAACAATAATTGTGAATGAGTAAATTAGCTTGGACAGTTTTGGGCTACTGCAGTGGTGTAAATTTGAAAATACATTAAAAATAGTTGAAAATGAGTTAGAGGCTGAGTAAAATATGGGATTAAATCTATTTTGAGTCTAGTTTTTTTATAAAAGAAATTGTGTAAGCAAAAAAATTTCTTATAATGAGATATTTGAAGTTGTGTGAGATAGAGTCAGAATGACTTTGAAATCCCCTGTTCTGATTTGAGAAAATTATTATAAATTGTACAAAAATAGTTATGAGTTATAATTTATATTTTTAGAATTATTAATGAGTCTATTTTCAAGAGAAATAGACGAGAACATTATTCGAGTTCTGTGCTATGAGAGAATTGAGCTTTAGTCTAGAAGGGTCGGAACTGTCATGCAGTGAATAAGGGGTAACTTTGAGGAATAAACTGTACTATTTGGCTAAACAAAAAATTCTGTAAATTTTATGGTAAAAAGGTAAATGAGTCTAGTTTCAAGGAAAGTTAATGGAACTTAATTTGGAGTTTCGTAACTCCAGATATAAATATTTTGTCGACTATTGTACAAGAAGACAGCTTATTATAAACTTGAGAATATGATGGGAACATTGATAAAATATGTTAATGAGTTGCTTATTGCTTTCATATGAACTTACTAAGCGTAAAGCTTACCCCTTTCCTTTTCCATGTTCTCTAGTGTTGCTAGGTTAGCTCAGGTTGGAGTTCGTCGGAGATATTATCACACTGTCAAGCTATCGCTGTTGGTGTAAGTGGTTTCAAGCACTTTGAGTCTATGACATGTGTATGAGTTTAAATATTTGAGTATGTGATGTTGCTTTAACCAAATGTATTGGCTTATTTTGATTATGGGGTTGTAAACCATTTTAAATAGGCATGCATGTGCTATGGTCTTGCGTGATGAGTTTATAATGATTATGGCATGAATGTAGTAAAGATGAGAGAAAAATCTATGATATCTATTGCATGTGAAATTGCTATGGTCATGACATGTTAGGAATGTTTAGGTGCCTAATTTTGCCATGTTGTATGCTATTGTATAAGTATGCATGTATGTGCTGTGAGGGTGACAAAATGGCTTGGAAAATAGCCTTGTATTTGTCCACACGAGTAGAAACACGGACATGTGTCTAGGCCGTGTGTGACACACGGTCCGCCCCCATGGGCGTATTGTCCATCCGTGTGTTCCCTGCACCTAAGTTTTTCAAGTCAGTATGCATGGTAGTAAGCACATGGGCAAGAGACACGGCCATGTGTCTCAGCCGTGTGAAGGACACGACCATAGGACACGGGCGTGTGCCTTGGCCATGTGGCTTCAATTTGTTCATGACCAAATTGGTAGAATCTCCAGATTTTTGGGACACGGGTTCGGGACATGAGGGTGTCCCTAGCACACGGGCTTGTGCTCTATACCCACACGAGTGTGTGGAACCTTAAAGCATGAAAATTTTCCAAGTTTTTCTTAAGTTCTCGGTTTAGTCCCGAATCGTCTCTAATGCATGTTTTGGGCCTCGTGAGCCTATTTAAGGGACGGTATGCATGTGAATGAGAAGTTTTAAGTTAAAAGAAATTTTATTTCCCGGTTTTATACGTGTATGCTTGAGTTAAGTCTGGTAGCACCTCGAACCCTGTCCCGGAGTCGGATACGGGCGAGGGGTGTTACACAAATATTAGCTCATTGATTGTCTAAGTTCAAACTGATGATAAGTGGCACCATAAGAACGTTTACTGTAACACCCCTCACCCGTATTCAACACCGGAATAGGGTTCAAGGCATAACCAGACTTACATCACAAACAATCATACAAATCGAGTCATAAATTTGTGTCCAAATTAAAACCATTAACATTCAATCACAAAGTCTCTAGTACGAGGCTACAAGGCCTAAAACATGCTTTGGAAGTGGTTTGGGACTAAACTAATAACTCGGGAAAATTTTACAAAACTTAGAAAATTTTTGCACTAAACAAGGGTCACACGCCCGTGTGGATATAGGACACGCTCGTGTGGGCAGGCCGTGTGGTTATGCACGCCCGTGTCCTGACCTCGTGTAACTCTCTGACTTGTAACCCATGAACAAATTGAGATCACACGACCAAGTCACACGCTCATGTGCTAGGCCGTGTGGAAAATTAATTTTCATAAAATATGTGCAGACTTCACACGGCTAGGGCACACATCCGTGTTTGAGTCTGTGTCGTCCACACAACTGAGACACATGCCCATGTCTTTGTCCGTGTGCTCAATTCTTAGCATTCTATTTCTCAAAATTAAGGTGCAGGGGACACACAGCCAAAACACATGCCTATGGGGCAGACCATGTGTCACACATGGCTTAGACACATGCCCGTGTGTCTACCAGTGTGGACAAAATAAAGGCTATTTACCAAGCCATTTTCCACCCTTATTAGCACAAACCCTTTCACAACTTTAATGTCATATAACATAGCATATTTGGACAACCAAACATCCACAATCAAGACTAATACATATCAATGCAATACCATCCACTATCATGCTCACAACATTTATCATGTTCAAAATTAATCATGCTAATTTCACATATACTAAGTATCATTAAACTACTTTCATGACACCTATTTATGCATAAGATAATCGTCTCACCAATAAATCACATTTCCAACACAACACATTCATGCTATAAATCACATTCTATCATTCACCAAGCATACCATGACCATATCACCAAAGACATTGGCACATATATGAATATACTTAGGCTTACAACCATTTTAGCCAACATAAGCCAATTTACATGGCCAAATATCAAATCAAGCCTTTGACAAATACAAGCCAATACATTGGCTAAAATAATAATGACACATATAACAAAATGACCAAGTCCCTATACATGCCATACTTTCAAAATACTAAGAGCATCAATACCCAAAAATGAGAGTTTGATAGTGTGATTCGAATCTCCAACGGCGACACTATAAAACATGGAAAATAAATGGAGTAAGCTAAATAGCTTAGTAAGCTCATATGTAAGAAATAAGTAGTCTTACCATGCATAGAACATTTAAATATCATAACATAATTAAATGTAAATTTACCATAGTCAAATGATCATGATTCATTCCATCACAAACTTACCTCATTTTCATCATTTCAAGCATTTAATAAACATGAGCTTTACGTACATACCTAAACCATCTCGAAATGAACTTACACATATTCTCTAGTTTTTAATATGCTCGTGAACCATTCAGAATAACAATGTTAGATACTCAAAAAATTTTGCACACTAAGTGCCACATATGTAGCCAAAGCTACCCAAGTCTCATATCACATAGTTGCTCGCCCTCGAGCTATCAACGGGCCTGCTCACACAAGTTGTCAATCAAGACCTAACTATACGGTGCTGCTCACACAAGCTGTCAAGTATCCGCAACATATGTCGATATACTTAGCCACTAGTAGGACGTACCAGACCAGCACCTGGATCACATAATCACATAACATATAATGACCCTAGTGACATGTCACTTGTATCCTAATCTATTCCTAAGGTTCAACGAGATTTCTCACTTTTCGAATCATCATCGATCTTGTTCGTAGAATTATACTCATTTACATAATCAAACTTACAATTCATGCAATATTAAAGCATTTAAGTACAATTATTCTAAAGCTTATTTTTGACATACGAACTTACCTCGGTACAAAATGGCTAATAGTTCGATTTAGTCTATAACCTTGTTCTTTCCCCAGTTTAGGTCAGAACCTCGTCTTTCTTGATCTATAATATCAAATTTAACTCATTCAATCATCACATTATTCAATTTAATCCCAAAAACACCTTATGGCAAAAATTACATTTTTCCCTTAACTTTCCAACTTTTTACATTTTAGTCACAAGGCTCGTAAAATGATTTTCATCCAATTTCTTCATTAACCAAGCCTAGCTGAATCTTTTTCATGTTCATAACAGCCCACATTTTTCATTTATTCATATTTTTACACACATTTTACAACTTTTACAAATAGGACCCTATTTGACATTTTCATCAAAAATCACTTGGTAATTGTTGTTTATCTAACACCAAACATACATTTTCTACCATTAAACATCAAAATACACAGATATTCAACATAGGTAAAATTTTAGACTTCATCTTCCTTTCAAATTAGTCCTTGAAATAGCTAGATTAGGTTAAAACAACTTCAAAAACATAAAAATCATTAAAAACAGGGCAAGAACGGACTTACAATCGAGCTTGAAAGCTTGGCCAAAACCCTAGCTATGGAGACTCTTCAATTTTCGGCTAAGGAGACTAAATTGAAGAAAATGGACACTTTTATTTGATTTATTTTATCTTTATTAACCAAATGACCAAAATGCCCTTAATGCCAAACTTTGAAATTTCACCTAACCATGTCTATTTTTATCCAACTTAAAGTATAATAGTCTAATTACCATTTGAGGACCTCCAATTTAAAATTTCATAGCAATTAGACACCTCTAGCTTCTAGAACACATATTTTGCACTTATTTCAATTTAGTCATATTAGTCAAATTGGACACTCTATCGATAAAATTTCTTAACGAAATTTTCAAACAATCATTCAATCATACTGTAGACCTTAAAGAAAAAATAAAATTAACATTTCTACTTCGGATTTCTGGTCCCGAAACCACTGTTCTAATTTGACCCAAAAATGAGCTGTTACATTTACATTCTGAAAAAGACAACTTAATTCAGTAGATAATCTAAATAGGTTTGTAATCTCATAAAAGAATCAGAGTGAGTATTTTATTCGAATACTTAGAAGGATTATTATGTCGTCTACAATTCTAATTAGGGAGATAGCTAGTCTTGGCTATCAAAGTAGTTGACTCCACGGGTAGAGAGCTATCAAAGTAGTTGACTCCACGGGTAGAGACATAGATGTACTCATTAGAAGAATGATGCATTAGATTGGACCCAAGATGAATTAATTCTGAATCCATTTGTGAATTAATTTACTTGTGATGTTCATGGCGTGATTTACCTAAATCCCGAGTTGGTCATTGACCTGGCGTATGTAACTCATGTGCTTTGATATAAGTGGAGACTTATGCTCTAAAGATGATCGAGCCCATAGTTCGTATGTTGGGTACATGACTTGTGTATGGTATAATTTTATTAGCAACAATGGAATTCATAGCTCGATTAAAGAGTTAATGGTACTCTCTCATTGGAATTGTGTGGATTGATAAATATGAAATGTGGTCACAAGTTGCTAGTTCTCAAACGAGCAATTTATCGCAGTTATTTGTTGTCAGTGATCATATTAATCATTAAGAAGACACAATAGTGAAAATGAGATAAATTAAGATTGTATTGAGTGAATGGATTTAACTAAAAGGAATCAAGGATATCATATGAGGATAAGACACACATGGCGAGATCATTGGATAAAGTAGTTGGATGAATTGCTTTCATAAAGAGTATACAATAAGGAGCTTTTAATCATAGTACTTCTTGTGGATTGAATCCATAATTAAGTAAATTGTGAATTATCAGAACGATACTTCTAGACATAATTGGAATTACTCGAGCCTAATTGTATATGTCTTATTAGTCCCTTCGCTAGCTCAACAAAAGTTTGATCAGACTACATTTGAATTAGAAAAAAATTCTATGACTTTGGAAATAATTTAATTGAGTCGACTTATTCGATGTGGAATTAAATTAGGTGGTCGTGAAAATTGTTCAACTAGAGAATTTGATTAAAGAATTTTCTTGAAAAATTAATTTGAAAAATCTAAGTTGTTTTTGGGAAAATTAATTTTGATCAAGTAAAATTAAAATAATCAAATTAATTAAAATTAAAATGATATTTTTAGAAATTAATTTTCAAGTCAGACAATTGACCCAATGGGTAAAAAAATTGGGCCTGAGAACCCAAAATCGAGACCGAGACCCAAAAATTGGTCGAACTGGCCCAATATGTGAAACTGAGCTGATGGTCCAACTGGTGGCTGGATCAAACCGATCAGGTCATCATTAGCCGGGACTGAACTGACAACAGCCGAATCGACTCGAGGTGTCATAAGGGTGTTGTGCTTGCACCACCGAACACAACGGTGCCGACGGCAATATTCCTATGGCCGACAAGTGGTCCTTCAATGGTTGAGCAGTGGATGAATCACACTCCTACTGGGACTCTATCCGATAATTTGATTTCAAATTAACTATTTTAAAAATATATTATTTTAATATATTTAATATTAAATTAAATTTAATACTTATCTTAATAGTATTTTATTAATTTAATATTAAAGTGATTATCTTAATATTAAATTTAATCTAATATTTATCTTGATAAGTATTATATTAATTTAATATTGAAGTGATTACTTTTAATTGTAGTTGAACTCTCTAAACTCTCCCTATATAAAAAGAGTCATGGGTCAATATTTTTCACACACTTGAATTCAAGAGAAAGTTATAGACAGAAAATTCTCTGAAAAATTTTATTTTAGAAGATTTTTAGAGATATTTTTCTTATTTACAACTTGACCCAAAATTTTAGAAAAATTACAAAATTGCCCCACTAGTAATTTTGTAGAAAATTTTCTGATTCAAAGCGAACTCACACTTGACAAACGTGAGCTTGAGGTTAGAGGAGAAGACTATTCGGTCAAAGTGTTCATCTTAGAAGAATCGAAAAGGTACAATTTTGATCAAGTGTTTATTACTTTAGATATCACAACCAAGTTCTTGTTTTTGGAAAAAAAATTTAAAACTCTGATTTTTCCTCAAATCTATTTTCTACTGTGTTTTCCAAACCCATTTTTTTAAAAAACATGTTAGCTCAGATGAGTAATCTAATGTGTCATTATAAAGGTTTAACCTGGATGGATAACTTGATATGTATATATTCCAACTCAGACAAGCAACTGGTGTGGTATAGACACTTGTGTATCTAAGTCCATTTACTAGGATTCATCAAGCGAAACAATTATGAAATGAAAAATTGAAATGGGATAAAATGAACTTGGTGTTCAAATGGAAAAATATTGAATGCATTGAGCATGAATAAAGATTGGAGTAATGTCTTTGGCATGCATGTGATTATATTAACCCTTGATGGATTGAGTTTTTGAGATTAATTACCTAAAGTGACATGAATTGGTATGTTAAACACTTATGTTATCATATGGTTTTGATTATAAATCAATGCTCACAATATTGGTGTTTTGATTGACAAGTCTAGCCAAAATGTTGCCAAGCTTTTATAACTTATAATTGTTAGGTAAAAAAAAGGAAGTTTTATACTAAACATATGAACTTACCAAGCATCCTATATGCTTACCTTGTTTGCTTTCCTTTCCTTGTAGATCATCGCCTTGAGTAACTCGTCAAGCTGGATCATCTCAAAGCTCACACTATCACCAAATTGATAGTTATGCGATCATTTTGGGTCTAGGGTTGTGGCATTTATATAAGTGTCTTAATGTATACCCTAATGTATAAAAGTCTTAATGAGTTGAAATATTTTGATGAATATGTTATATGATGATGATTTTGAATTGTTGGTCATGACATGTGACTTAATTAAGGCATGATTTGGCAATGGTTGGTGCCTAGATGAAAATAGTATGTTTGAGTGTCATACTTGAGAATATGTGTTGGTGTGTGGTTAATGTAACGGCTCGATTTTGGGCCTAGTCAGAGCAGTAGTTTCTGAACCATTAACCTGAGGTCGGAGAAATTATTTTTAATACTATTTTATGTGTTGTGGCATGATTATATGAGAATATGAAAATTTTGGTGAATTAATTTTAGCAATTTCATGCTTAATTGTGAAAAAGAACTAAATCGCATAAAATGCAAAAGTCCTATTTTGATAGCTAAGGTGTCATATAGTTAGATAACAAAAATTGGGGGTCTTTAAAGAGCAATTAGACCCCTAATACATAGGCTGGTCGGCCATAGAGACAAGAATGGTCAAAAAGTCAAAGATTAGGTAGATTTGGTGACTAAATTGGCTATGAATAAAAATAAAACAAAGAGAAATTTTTTTCATATTTTCTCTCATCTTCTTCTCACCAAAAATATCAGTCATAATAGGGTTTTAAATCTTAAAAATTTTAACCACTTAATATCTCTACAAGTAAGTGACTTTAATGGTTTTTCTTGAAAACTTTTACATTTTTAGAACCCTTGTAGCATGAGCTTTTTAACAAAGGGACTATTTTGATAAATGGTTGAAAGTCTAAGGTTTAACCATGAGAGTATTCATGTTGTTTTCTAAAATTTTATGGAAGAAAATGAATCATGGTTGTGAAATAAACAACTTTTGTGAAAGGATTTCTTATGAAAACCCTAATAGGACCATTTTGCATAAGTTGTAAAATAGTTGATAAATGTGTGAAATAATGAGAATTATGAGCTTTTTCTAGTATAAAAAGTAGTATTCTAGGCTTGGTTAATGAGAAAATGTGATAAAAATCGATTTTTGGGTCTAGGGGTAAAATGGTCATTTTGTGGAAGTCTAGGGGCAAAATGGTCACATTGCCCAATTATAAATTGCTGGGTTCCTAGATTGATAAAGTGATTAAATTTTTGAAATTTTATCATTATAGATCAAGAACTACAAAATCCGGGCCTAGACCGGGGAAAGGCAAAACAAGTGGACTAAGCTGAACTAGTCGCCCCATTTTGAGTACCGAGGTAAGTTGTATGTGAATGATACAACTACATTGTTATTATATGTGTTTGAATTGATATAGCATAAATTGCTTGTTTGTGGAAATGATTATGTATGTTGAATATTGAGAAAGTAGAATTCTCGTTTGAACCTTAAGGAATTAAAATCAGATATTCATGCCATGACATTTGGGTTATATGTGTGCTAGTGTAAGACATGTCCGGGACATGCATCGACCATATTATAAGAGCCTGGACATGGCATCAATAGTGAGACGAAAGCTAGTGTAAAACATGTCTGGGACATGCATCGACCTCGTGATGTAAGCCAGTGTAAGACATGTCTGGGACATGCATCAGCTACGAGATGTGTCAGTGTAAGACCATGTCTGGGACATGGCATCGGCCTCGATTTCTAAATTCAGTGTAAGACCATGTCTGGGACATGACATCGACTTGATATATGAGCCAGTGTAAGACCATGTCTGGGACATGGCATTGACTTGATAGATGAGCCAGTGTAAGACCATGTCTGGGACATGACATCGGCATTACACCCTATGTTTAAGGCTTAGTGAATATCCAATAGCATTTTGAATGGTTCCACAGAGAGAGTTACAGTTTAAGTTAAACGAGAAAAGTATAACCATGTTTTGAGTGGTATAGGTACCTATTGAAATGTATGAGATGTGAGCTTAATATATGCTATGTGAAATGTATTGGATAGTGATGAGTAAGTTGTGCTTATGCCTACTTTAGTACTATGAGCATGTTTATGAATGGTAAAGTTGTTCTTATATCTATTGCATGCAACTTACTAAGCTTTATGCTTACTCCTTCTCCTTTCCATTTTCTTATAGTGCCACCTAACTAGCTCAAGGACCAACAGACGTCGGATGTATCAATCACACTATCAGTTGAAGCACTCGGTATAACTAGAATTAATATTTTAAGTATGGCATGTATAAGAACTTAGAATTTTGAGTTTTGTGTCACTGTTAATTGGCCAAATGTGATGGCTTACTTTAGCATTTGATTCATTTTGTATAAGGCCATGAAAAATGGCTAATTTTGAAAGTTATCATATGAATGCAAAATAGTCTTTCACGAATGTGAAATTGATGGCATGTTTGAATGTATGAAATGTACATAAGCCTTAGCTATGGTTGTTTGGCTGAGAAATCATATTAAGTTAGATTTTGAAATGTTGGTTGGCAGTAGATTGTGTTTCAGGGTGGTAAATGCTTGGTAGATAACCTCATATTATCTACACGGGTAGACACACGGGCGTTTGTCTAGGCTGTGTGCGACACATGGCTAGTTTCATGGGCGTGTTGTCCGGCCGTGTGTCCCCTGCACATAAAATTTTCAAGTCAATATGCATGGTAGTAAACGCACGGGCAGAGACACGACCATGTGTCTCAGCCATGTGGAGGACACGGCCTCTGGCCACGGGCATGTGCCTTGGCCTTGTGCCCTTATTAGATGCTGACCTCAGAAACAGAATGTCAAGGTTTTTGGACACGGGCTAGGACACAGGCGTGTCATGGCCGTGTGAGGAATATGAGTCATAGACACGGGCGTGTGTCAGGCCATGTGAAAACCCCTGTAGGATCGAATTTAGAATTTAATTCACACGGGTATGGGATATGGGCATGCGCCTAGATACTTGGGCCATGTGTGTCACACGGGCCATCAGCATGACCATGTTGTAATAATCATACGGGCGTGTTGCCCTCCCACACGAGCATGTGCCCTGCTTCAAGGGTCATTTTTATTAAGTCGGTTTGAGGACCCGAGTTGGTTCCGAATAGTTTCCAATGAAAGTTTGAGGCCTCGTAGGCTCACATTAAGGAGTTTAAACAAGGTTCAAAAAGGTTTTAAGTTTGATCAAGTCTTGGTGACTCGGAAACAATTGTATGTATGTAGTTAAGTATAGTAATGCCTCGTGCCCAGCCCCGGCCTCGGACTCAGATAAAGGGTGTTACAGTTCATGTTTAAGGTCATGAAGATTTTTATGATTGAATTGTATATGTATGCAAATATTGAGTTTGGCTAAACATGGTTGACATAGTTGGATCAAAATCTGGGATCAAATAGGCTTAAATGTTGAATTGTTGAGAAAGGTGACTTATTCTTGATTATTGATTTTTATGCTTAAGGCCTATAAGCTATAGATGTGCATAATGTGCATAAGTGTATGTAATTAAAATGGTATGAAATGTTCAATAATGTAAAGACTGGTAATTGAATAGTTGGTAGTTATATTTTGGTGTCATTTGAATTGTTTAAGTTTAATTAATGAATAAGTATTGAATATCTTGATAAGAGGTTGATTTTGAATGTTTGAACTTGTTTGGCATGATTTGGTATGTTTTGAATCAAGTGGAAGTGGTAATTAGATGATCATATTGAATGGTTGAGGTTGGAAGATATGAAATAGGTACCAAAATGTACATCTTACCAAAAAACAGGGCCCACATCTCAATGACCAACATCCTTTGTTGCAAGTCGACCAACAGTAAGTGACGTCGCGACGTCAAATTGTATGAAGTCGTGACAGACTTACTGTTTTGGTGACATCACGATGTAGAAATGACGAAGTCGCATGTCGGTCATGAATTTTCGAAACTTTACAATTTGGTCATATTTCTTGCTCAAGTTGACAAAATAGCTTTCATAAGCTTGTTTAAGACCCATAAATGATTGTTTAACATAAATTGAATGTGATTGATGTTTAGTCACATGTGTAATTGATTAATTATTGCGTATTTGACTGTAGTTGCTCCGGCAACAAATGTAGCATTCCATAACTCGGACCCTGCGATTGAGTCGAGCGAGGGGTGTTACACATACAAGCCCAACGGTTATATTTTGTAAAGGAGGGTATCAACAACTAGAAACTATGTATCAAAACATAAGGCTCTGCAATTACAATTGATGCCTTAATTAATACTCCAAATGGCTCCAAAACATCCCCAATAGTTATAAATGACTACAAATCACTTCATTGATATAAATACTCATTAAGAACACTTTAAGATTGAGTAGATCTATATCCAAGCACAAAAATCAAGAGAAAAGCCTACAATTCTTCATTTCTTCATTTTCTTTTATACTTTTAGGTGCTTAATGTTAGATATTTTTATCATTTTCATTTTCATTTTGAGAGAGAGAGAGAGAGAGATAACACTTATAATCACACACCTTTAAGAAGTCTTCATTGTTAACATTTCTTTCTCTTTGTTGTAATGTGTATGTATACTTATGGTTTTTGAGGTACAAAACCTTAAGTGGATTGTAAAGTATTTTGAGTTGAGCCATAAAAGCTAGAGAGTTTTAGTTTAGCCACAAAAACTTGGGGGGTCTATCTTAGCCTTTGTAAAAAGATAGATATTTTAAATGTTATATCTTGGCCTTAAAAGGTAACAATTTAAGTATAGTGAATTGGTAAAATGCTTGATTTAGGTATACTAAGGTAGTGAAAGTAGGTAATTGGAGTCAAACCATTATAAATTGAATTATCCAAACTTTTTTTTCCTTTCCTTAATATTTTGAAAAGTTTGCAAAAATTACAAAATCTCTATTTACACTCTATTAGTATTTCCATGCCTAACATTTATTTCGAAGTTTGTTTTAAGAATGAAAGGATCAAGTGGATTCGAAGGTATTAACTTGTAACACCCCATATCCGGTCCGGTCGCTGGACCCGAGCTACAAGGTGTTACAAGCGTATACAAAACATTTTATTTCTTTTCATAGTCTAAATATCAATTTATTCATATCTAATTCAATACAACATGCAATTCAATCAATTTTGGGTTTATATCGAGCTTACGAAAGTTTAAAACCAACACAATATCAATCAGGGATCAAGTCGTAACAAAAATAAAAAGATAGGAAATTTTACAAACATAGGTCATATGACCGTGTGGAAGGGATGAGGTTGTTTGGATGGATCACATGGCCATATGGGTGAAAAGTGTAAATATTCAAAAGATGTTACACGGTTGTGTCGTCGGGCCATGTAACAAACTGTGGCCCTGTGCACCAAATTCGACCTAAATGTGTAGATCATACGGATGTGCCATATGCCCGTGTATGGCACACAACCATGTATCAAGCCGTGTTAAGCTGTAAATACCTTCCAAAACAAGCTTTTTAACCTTAATCACTTATACCACAAGTAAAACTTCATACTAAGTTTCAACAAATTTGAATGCATCAAATAACATAAAAAAACAACACGTATATCAATCAACTTAAGTGCCTGACTAATATGCCACAATTGACACCTCAATTTAACAATTAGAATTCAAGCAAAACATCATATTCAACAAATCCAATATGCCTTCCAAGGCACCTTAAAACAATTAAGATAACATACATCATTTGACCACTTTAAACACCATTTAACAATGATTCAATATCAAGCATATAAACATGCACAAGCCATACCAAAACCCTTTAACCTAGCAAGTACAAACCATTCTTTTACTAATTACCTCAAGCATATTACCTTATCAATTTATAAGAAAAACACCAACCAATTCAACAATACAACGTTACCATCACTCACATATTTATACATATATATATATAAGGTTCTCAAAATGCCAACAAAATCCAAATTAAGCATTATTTAACTGAAGACTCCTTAAGTACATGTCATGGCCCAAATTAAACTATTACCAACTTTTGAGTCCGGGATTGTCGTTAGATGCTGAGTCGATGATTGAAATGTAAAATACCTAACTTGCGCACGGAAAACAAAACCGTACGCTGAGTAAACTTAGTGATATTTCTATAATCCGAACATTAAAACATAATATAGTATATTCAAATGCAAGAGTTAGAAGTAACGGATGATATGCAAATTAACATGTAAATTTCCACTTCTTCATAGCTTCTATTAACAAAATTAACAAAACTACTAATATGTAGCATTACACTACCATTTAGCATTCATTGAATCATCAAACTTTAATATCCTTTTTCATCTCAATTTATAATAATCAATTTCTCAAGTCTACAACATAATCATCAACCAATCATCAATTTACATGTGTGACAGTATAACTCATAACAATTGCATTCAATTGCATAATTATATATATATATATATCATATTTGTAAAACTATTCAATTTAGTCATTATCACCAACTACTAATTCAAATCGATTCAATTTAGCTCGTTCTATCATTTCCAGGTTACCTTCTGTTATTACTGTGCAGCGTAGTTCGTAAATACAACAATTGAAAAAGGTTTGAGTTATAGAAATACAAACCGTAAACTCCGAGCTATTCGTCAACGACTTTGTCTTTTCCTTTCTTTTTCAAGAAATCCAAGTCTATGTTAGCTATGCATTAACACAAATATACTAGTTCATCAATATACAAACAAATTCATACTCAATTGTAAATTTATGAAACTTTTGCATTTTATTCAATTTAGTCCCTAAGATTGGGACTATAATACTTCTAGGACCTTTTATTTCTCATTTTTACCACTAATTTTGAAATTTATGCATTTTAGTCCCTATTTCACAAAATCATCAATTTACTTTACAATTTAGTCCTTTTTCAACTCTAAATTTAAATTCTATCAAATTAACACCAAAAACTTCAACTATTCAACAATGGTAACATCCTCAATCTTTAATAGTATCGAAAATACGACATGGGTCAGCTAACTTAAATTATCAGGATTTCGAAAATATAAAAATTACAAGAAAAAAACTAAATTGAACATACCAATTGAAGCTTTAAATTTTGAAACCCTTGGTCATTGGTCTCCTATTTTTCTTTCTCCCCGATTCAATTTTTGCATGAAACTGGATGAAATGTTTTTTTTTTTACCTACTTTTCCCCCTAACTTGTTTATTATTATGTTTTATTTATTAAATTAATTTAGTAAAATTTTATCACATTTTCTTCTATTACAAAGTACATTACCATCCACCATGACTACAATAGTGGTTTAATTGCTATAAAAATCCCTCAACCAAGTTTTACTTATTAATTCATTAACAATTAAAATTGATATTTTTATGATTTAGTCCCTATACCTTAATTTAGCAGTAATTCGATAAAAATTACCTAACCCAAATTTAATTCACTTCTAACACAACTCCATAAATATTTAATAAAAAAATTTACGAGTACAATTTATGAAAACGGGATTCCAAAACTTCACTTTTCGACACCACTGACTTTTGAATCTTTACATAACTGCTAAGACATATGGATATGGAGAAGAAAATGGAGGATGGACTCTATCACTATACTTTAGGGACCAATTCAAACATTGTCATTAAAGACATGATGGAAGATAAGGAGAGACGACCTCCTAACTAGTAATAGCTTGAGTTTGTATCTATCTATTACCCAACGAAGGAATGGGGACTACCTTTGGTTGCTAGATTTGGTGTATGTTGTGGAGCTCTTTTATGTGCTGATTATTTTTTGGTTGTTACATAAGTAAATGATATCAAGAATTCTTTCTTCAATAGAGACATGCCATGATATTGGCTACCGCCTATGTTTAGGCATTGGCTTCAAAACATGACCTCAGTGGTATGGTTGAGATATGACTTGTGCTATGGCTTGTTGGTCTCTTTTTGGATTGTTTTAGGGCCCAACTACATATTTAGAACAAGAACTAATGGGCTTATGGAAAGCAAATGAAGTCACCAAATAGGCCCGGACGAATATCCAAATTAACCGACCACCGGAGAAAATGAATCCGAATTGTTCCTGATCCGAACCCGCCCCATTTTCAGAACCCGAATGGGAAGGTAAAACCCCTTATCTTGGGTTTAGGGTTTTACCCGCACCAAGCAGCACTACCCATATTCCACCATGGCGCGATTCCAAAGATCCGCAGTCCCGCGCCTCCTTTACACCTTGTACTCCACCAAAGCGGCGCCCTACTCTTCCCCCTCCCCGACCGCCGCCCTCTTCCTCGGGAAATTCGAGGTCCGTCATTTCGCTGCTGGCAACGCCGCGCGAGCAAAGGACGACAAAGAACCATGGTGGAAAGAGTCCATGGAACGACTCCGAAACATCGGAATCTCCGCTCACATCGACTCGGGAAAGACCACGCTGACAGAACGGGTTCTCTATTATACCGGCCGGATCCACGAGATCCACGAGGTTCGCGGGAAAGACGGCGTAGGAGCAAAGATGGATTCCATGGATTTAGAAAGAGAGAAAGGAATTACTATCCAATCTGCTGCCACGTATTGCACCTGGAAAGATTACCAGGTTCGTATGGTATTTTGAATTTGACCTAATTTGGCTCTTTGTGTTTCTTACTATGACGTGCAAATTTTCCATCTGCTGTTTCAGATTAATATAATCGATACGCCTGGTCACGTTGATTTTACGATTGAAGTCGAGAGGGCGCTGCGTGTTCTTGACGGTGCCATTTTGGTTCTGTGTAGCGTTGGTGGTGTACAAAGTCAGTCAATTACTGTTGATCGGCAAATGAGAAGATACGAGGTGCCAAGACTCGCATTTATTAACAAGCTCGATCGAATGGGAGCTGATCCATGGAAAGTTCTCAACCAGGTACATTCATGTAACTGAATTGATGTTATTGAACTTCACACATTTAATAGTGGCATGCTGATCGTTTCTGTGCCTGGTGTCAGGCAAGGTCTAAGCTTCGGCATCATACTGCGGCTGTGCAAGTTCCAATTGGTTTGGAAGAAAACTTTAAGGGACTTATCGACCTTGTGCAGCTAAAAGCTTATTATTTTCATGGTTCCAGCGGGTTTGTTTCGATCTCTCTTGTTCACTTAATTTTTCTTCGAGTAACAGCCATTTTCATTTCCTGTTATTTCTTTTTGGTCATATAATAACTATTGCAGAGAAAAAATTGTGACTGAGGAGATACCAGCAGATATGGAAGCCATAATTGCAGAAAAGAGACGTGAACTAATAGAAGTGGTTTCTGAAGTGGATGATAAACTAGCTGAAGCATTTCTAAATGATGAGCCTATTTCCCCTGCTGATCTTGAGGTCTGCTCGGGGACTGGTGATTTATTTAATTCTTTTTTCTACTGATAGAAAGTGTATTTGATGCTGCCCATCTAGTGTCCCTTTTGCATTTAAAAAATGGCAGAGAAAATAGCATGTCTGCCTTCACTTTGACTTGATGCCCATCAAGTATTCAGGGTCCATGCTTGCTTCTGAAATTTGAATATGGATGTTATGGGCTGATGGCCTTTCATTGGATTTACAATGATCCTTCATGTTGAATGGTCTTTCATTGTACTCTATATGTGCTGTACGGGTGGACGATGGAGGCTTTTTCTTGCATCAAACGTTACAATGTGAAATTAGCTTAACTATTACCCAAGTGTAGACGACAACATTTATTTTTCTATTGTTTTAACCTTACAATTCTATATGTTGCTGCTTCTTTTTACTTGATTTATGAACTTGATGTGAGTTCTAAAATTTATAGCTTGCTCTGAGCAGGAAGCAGTTCGTAGGGCAACCATAGCAAGGAAGTTTGTTCCTGTATTCATGGGTAGTGCATTCAAAAACAAGGTATTTTATGATTAATTCTGTTCTTTGGTTCCCATTAATTTCAGCCAACCAACTTCTGACAATAAGCAGCCATCAGAATTTCGATTATTTTATTTGTTTATTTATCTGGTGGATTATTAGATGCCACTTATTTGATACTTCTCTTCTGCACAGGGTGTACAACCGCTTTTAGATGGTGTCCTTAGTTACTTGCCATGTCCAATTGAAGTCAGTAACTATGCTCTTGATCAAACAAAGAATGAAGAAAAGGTATAAAATTGATTACTTCAAGTCCTCCCAAAAAGGTTTTGCTGAATCTGGTCAGAAACTTTTTTCTAATGTAATTCTTTTGTAATTCTCTTGTAGGTAATGTTGCCTGGAACCCCAGATGGACCACTTGTAGCATTAGCTTTTAAGTTGGAGGAAGGGCGGTTTGGTCAGCTAACATATCTGAGGTAATGCTGCTGCATCATTTTCCGTTGTTGTAGTGTATGTATTTCATGCTAAATTACCTAACAATAATTTATATTGGTGAAGAGTCTACGAGGGTGTGGTTCGAAAGGGTGATTTTATAGTCAACGTAAATACAGGAAAGAAGATTAAGGTAAGTTATTATTATTTTTTTATTTCATGTTCTCTTGCTCTAATTTTTTCATTCCTTTCTTGAGTTTTTGTTTTATTTGATCTTTTCGGGCAAACACATCCCATTTTTTGTAGTGGATGTTTTATTTGTTGTCTGTGAGTGTTTATTGGTCTTGAGCTGAGTTAGATGGACCTCTACAAATTCATGTATCAAACTAAAATGCATTTTTGGTTAGCATTTTGTGATTTTGATAGAAAACACTATCAGTTGAGATTTTGATAGAAAACACTATCAGTTGAGATTTTGAAATGCTGTTACCTCTGATGTTTGATCAAGTATCTTCCATATGCATGTTAATTCCAACCTGATACGCAAGGTGACTGCTCGTCAAAATTGGGTAACATTGGTTCTTTTATTAATTATAATGTTCATAAATTGTATGGTTCTGTTAAGTCAGGACATGTGTCATTTTTGGTGTTCTGTTTTATGTGATAGACTTCCATGACACTGAAATACATTTTTTCATTTTAACGTATTTTGCTTGTTTGTCTCCTCTTTCCCTTTCTCTATAACTGCTATCCTTATCCTCGGGGTTTAGTATACAATAATACAAGCTAAATATTTTTCATTTGTCCCAGGTACCTCGTTTGGTTCGGATGCATTCTAATGAAATGGAGGTTGGGCTTTTCTTAACATCAGTCTTAGTAATTATGCGAATGGTGGGACCTTTAAATAGTAGTTTTATTTAATATTTTCCCCTTTGGGATTTATGCATGCAGGACATTCAAGAGGCACATGCTGGGCAAATAGTTGCAGTTTTTGGTGTAGACTGTGCTTCAGGTCCTACTACTCACTTTTCATATTATTTTTGGATGTTTAAATTGTTTTCAAGGAGCTTGACTATTCTAGGGAAATTAAAATACCAAACTGATTGTTGGTTAAGCATACAACGCTATTATTTTCCCTTAAGAAAAGCCTGAAAAGCTTTTAGATTATCATAATGTATGGTTTTGCGTTTCCAGGTGACACATTTACAAATGGGTCTGTCAAATACACCATGACTTCTATGAATGTCCCTGAGCCAGTGATGTCATTAGCTGTTCAGCCAGTTTCGAAGGACTCTGGAGGGCAAGTGAGTGCTTTCTGTTCACATATAAATGCTCGTTTGCACACACTTGTTCATATCATTTGGTATTTGCTAATGATGAATCCTGTTTCATTGAAATAGTTTTCAAAGGCATTGAATCGTTTCCAGAGAGAGGATCCTACATTCCGTGTGGGCTTGGATGCAGAAAGTGGGCAGGTGTGATATGGAAAATTTATTTTCAATGATTCTTCTTATTCTTATACTATATACTACTTTCGTCATTTACTAACAATGTATTTATTTATTACATAGACAATTATCTCTGGAATGGGAGAGCTTCATTTGGATATATATGTGGAAAGGATCCGGAGAGAATACAAGGTTTTCACCTGTTCTTTTGTTGAGCATATAAAATAGAAGGTTCTAAGAATATTAGAATTGAAATTTTCACTTTTCAAGTAACTCAAGTTCCTTAAAGCAGGTTGATGCAACTGTTGGAAAGCCTCGTGTGAATTTCAGGGAGACTATAACTCAACGTGCTGAATTTGATTATCTACATAAGAAGCAATCTGGAGGACAGGGTCAATATGGACGAGTGTGTGGGTAAGCAGCTATGAGTTGTCTGTAGCTTATTTTATTTTACTTTTTTTTTTTTTTTTTGGGGGGGGCAGTGCTTATCTTTCCATTGAGATCTTATTGATATATCTATCATAGGTGTAGTTTCATGATGCCTGATTCACTTGTCTGATACTGCTCTTTTCTGATCTGGGCTAACTATTTATGTTTCAAGATTTTGTTTTCATTTTCTTTGTATAATTATTACTTGGCAAGTTTGTCCAGCCTTTCCTACCTTGTCCAATGATGTGATCTGTTGATTTCTTGTATTGATAGGTATGTTGAACCACTTCCGCCTGGGTCTCCAATTAAGTTTGAATTTGAGAACATGATTGTTGGACAAGCTATACCATCAAATTTTATTCCTGCGATTGAGAAGGGTTTCAAAGAAGCTGCAAATTCGTGAGTGCATATCTTTGGCTCCCATGTTTCTGAAACTCATACATAAGGAATGATGACTTTTTACGTAGTTTTAGTGTATGATTTGATGTTTTGGCCTTTTATTCTCATGTACAGAGGTTCATTAATTGGACATCCAGTTGAAAATATCCGGGTTGTTATAACTGACGGTGCTTCTCATGCGGTAGATTCTAGTGAGCTTGCATTTAAGTTGGCTTCCATCTATGCTTTCAGACAGGTAGGTCTAATGCTTATGATGATTCTCTGTGAATTTATTTATTCTTTTAGTTTCCTTCCTATTATTCTTTTTGGCTCACTGTTGCTGGATTTTCTTATTTTCACTTGTGATACAGTGTTATAGTGCTGCAAGGCCTGTGATATTGGAACCTATTATGTTGGTTGAGTTAAAAGTACCAACAGAATTTCAGGGTACAGTAGCTGGTGATATTAACAAGTGAGTCACGGCCTTTGTCCTTATACTTGAATGGTTTTTTGGACTGTGCAATTCTTTGATCTTCAACCTTTTTCATCTGAATTTCTGCATGTCAATTATGTGTAGGAGGAAAGGTGTTATAGTTGGAAATGATCAAGATGGAGATGATTCTGTAATTACCGCCAATGTAAGTGGAAATTTACTTCTCTTGAATAGTTTGGCTTAGCCGCATTCCAAACAATTGATTGAACTTTTGACCGCAGTATCTGGTTCTTGTTGATGTTCATTCTATTCTATTGAATTAATCCTTTATTCTTTATGGATAAACTTTTAAGGTTACTTTTAAGGCTACCCTTGTGTTAAGTTAAACTCTGGTTCATCTTTCTTGAGATTGAATCAATCCTTTAATCATGTAAAGTAAAAATCTTCAGGTTGTCTTGACATTTGAGCATCAATGTTGTAGATACAATTATATTTAATTATCCTTTGATGTGTGTAAGTCATGTTATAGTTGTGCATATGGTGTATTTCATGCTTATGCTATGCTGTGCATTTAGAAACGTGATTTTCCATATATGCTACTGCCATCATAGCTGAAAAATCATTTGCTCCTCTTTCCAGGTACCATTGAACAATATGTTTGGTTACTCAACGGCACTTCGTTCAATGACACAGGTAAGACAAAATCGATTCATAGACAGGGCATTTGGGATTTCCCTCCACATGTAAATTTATTTTCATTCATGTATTGCATTGTGTGTGCACAGGGTAAAGGTGAGTTCACCATGGAATACAAGGAGCATTCACCAGTTTCTCAGGATGTGCAAATGCAGTTAGTGAACACACACAAGGCCAATAAAGCAGTAGAATGAAGGGACGGCTGAAGAACTAGCCATAAGCCCTTAATAGTCTTTTCAAGTCTATAAATTGTTGTGTTATTCATTTTTGCTATATTTATTTAGGCTATATGTTTGATCATATAGTAACATTTTTGGAAGCACAATAAGTTCAAACCGTCTGTTTGTTGGCCAACATGAGCCAGCAAACATTATATAGGCACCTAGGGTGTTTTTTTTAGGGAATACGGTACTGTAAGGACTTATTTCCATACTGCCCCAAGGAAGCAGAGAAAAGACCTTACATTTCTGGATGCAGAACACATACATACAGAATTCCATGTTTTTTGAGGATGAGAACCCTTGCCTTCAAAACTTTAGATCCTATTTATGTATATTGCCATCACAGTCCTTCCGTTTAACTTGTTCTGAGTCACTATTAAGGCATTGGTTTAAATTGAAATTTTTAGCAATCGACCAAGAAATGGTTTCTTTCGTCTGAGCTTGATGAAATCATTGGAGATACACGATAGGTCATATCTTTTGGATGTATAGCTTCTATTCGTATGTGGTTGCATTATTGTTGTTTCATTTGTATGTTGTGTTGGCTATAAGTTGATAACAGAAGAGATGTTGACAAGGCAAAGAATATGGTATTGCATGATACAGAGCTACTCTTGTCCGTTTCTACATTTTTCCACATACAATACGTGGTGCTTGTGCCTCTTCTATTTTTCGTTTGGCTGTCTAACAGTATTTTTCTTTTCTCCTTTTTCAAACATTTGGTGGGATTGGGAGGCAGCTTTAATCTTCATTTCTAGTTCCTTGAATACGGTTTTAGTTAGCTTAAGTTGCAGGTTTCATATATAAGAAATGTATCATAATTTATATTTCTTTAATTGCTTACTTTTAGTTAACTTCCTATTTATTTTTGGAGTAACAAAAGAAGAAAAATTAACATCGGCACACTTCCTAATTTTTAAACACTGCATCCTCAGAATATAAGAATAAAAAAATAAAAAAAAATCTTTTCAATAACTCCATTATCATTGAAAGTAGAAGAGAAAGAAAAATGAAGTGAATGTCTTGAGTAAAGTGAGTGGAGGATATCTTCCGTACACAGTGTGTCAAACTGTGTGTCAGCCTCTCACCAAATGTCATCAGAGGATCAGTGTACTCCCATATTTCATTCATTATCATTATCTCAATTGAGTTGATGCAGTGTCTATTGAAACAGTTTGATGAAGGAATTTAATTTCTCAAGAAGTGAATAGAAAATGAAGAGTTTTGTAAGAATTGCATTACTGGGGATGACGTTTACGCCACATTTAAATGTCTGCCACTATTGTTTAATGATCATTAAAGACGGGGAAAAAGGCTTGATCTAACGAGGAATGAAGTCCTTTCTTAAAATGATCAAACATTTCTACCACCCTCCCATCAATTAGACGTAGCGGGAATTTGGATGAGGTCCGTACTAGGACAGATATAGGCAAAGCAGTCTATTAAGTTCCAAGCTGCAGCTCTAGTGTTTTACAGTTCATCTCAAACTGTAATCGATGCGCAGTCTCACTCCAAACATAATCAACTATGTGTTGAATTACACTGTTTTTTTTTTTCTTTTAAAAGGAGAAGGAAGTATGGGATGTTGAATGATTGGTGTTAATTTCAATTTTAATTTATTCTACACTCGCACCACTCAAGTTTCTGGGTGAAATAAACAAATATTCTTTTTTAAATAATTTTGCAAAGCAACCGGAAAAAAATTGTTAGTTCTATTATTAGTTTAATTAAAATGTTAGAATTTTTTTAGTGGATAATTATTTTAAGATAAATTATCAAAATAGTTACTTTTGTTTGTCGCATGTTACATTTTAGTCATTTATATTTGAAATGTTATGTTTTAGTCACTTACGTTTATCGTGTTGTAACATTTTAGTCACTGAGCGTTAATTGTTGTCAACGGTGTAATGGTAAGCTGACATGGCATGTTAAATAATAATTTCAAATGAAAAATTTAGGTTAAATTATATAATTGGTCCTTTTATTTTTTTGAGTAATTTAATTTTTTTTCTTTTATGCTTTTTGAACTTTTTTTTTCTATTATCTTCTCCTTCTGTTTTTCTCCCTTTTCTATTTCTTTTAACGTAACTTTTCTATGTTTTCTATTTGTTAAAACTAGTCCTTATACTTTTATTTTTATGAACAATTTAACTTTTTTCTTTTTCTTTCTTTATTTTCCTTTTCTTCTTACCTTTTAATTTTATCTCTTCTCATATTCTTCACTGTAGAAACATAATTTTTACCCACCAAATAAACCAAGTCAATTTCTTTCACATGATTCTTAAATTGTATTTCACTCAAATCTGAATATCAATATTTTTAATTAAATCTTGATTTGAATATAACCTAATTTTGAAATTAAAATTGGATTTAACCTAAACTCGGGAAACTTTGTTGAGGGTGGACTGCCATAAGTCACGACTGGCGAGGTCTTCGACTAAGGCTAGCTTGTGGACTAGGTCATTGAGAGATCTAAATTGGTTTGTTAAAGTGATGATGGACAATGAGGGTTTGTAATTGTGCGGTGAGAATATACAAAGCAATTTTTATTTTGGTTTCTGCTTTTGCCTTTTATTTTTCATAAACATAAAAAAGTTTTAACAAATGGAAAACATAGAAAAACTATGTTAAAGGAGATGGAGAAGGGAGGGAAACAAATGGAGAAGCAGAAGAGAATGAAAAATAAAGAAAAAAATAAATTAAAAGAACATAAAAGAAAAAAATTAAATTTCTCAAAATGAAAAAATAGGGACCAATTGTATAATTTAACCTAAAATTTCTGTTTGAAATGATGATTTAACGTGCCACGTTAGCTTATTGTTACACAGTTAAAGGTAATTAATGGCTCAGTAACTAAAATGTTACAACACGTTAACGTAAGTGACTAAAATGTAATATTTTAAACATATGTGACTAAAATGTAACCAGAGGTAAACAAAAGTGACTATTTTAATAGTTTACCCTTATTTCAAAGTAGTCAATAAATTTTAAAATTTTTTAAAAAAATTTAAAATATGTGTTTTAATAAATTGAAAAATTAAGTTTAAGTTATAAATATAAAAGTGAAATATTTAAACGACAATGTTAAACCTATGTTTGGATTAAAAGTAGGAAAAGAGTGAAAAGCTAAATAAATTAAGAATTACTTATTATTTTGTTTGGATAGTTAAAATTAGTGAAAGAAAGAAAACTTAAATAATTTTAATCATTTTTATTTAGATAAACGTGGAAAGGAAATGATTCATTATGATAATATTTTTACAAATTATAACCTTTTCTTTATAAATCTATTTATAAAAGAAAGAGAGGACAAAAAAAATCATTTTACATCTTAAAATTTATTTTTTACTTTCTTTCTTTAGCTTTCTCCCCAAAATTGGGGTAAATAAAAAATAAGGGAAAGCAATGGATACTCAACTTTCGATGGCAATTATAGTGTGAACTTTTAAAACGATTTTAGCCATTAGATTAAAATAAATGGCTCTAAGCTTTAGATTTTGTGTTTAACATACCTTTTTTTTTTAAAGAAACTAGGCTTGCATTATACAGAACAAAAAAAAAAAAGAGGTCTAGTACAAGAGAAGTAGAAACCAAGCAAGACAAAAAATGAAAACCAACCAGATCAAATCCTAAAAAAGCCCAATACATGGCCCACGCAACAAATGAAAACCCTAACAAACAGAGGTGATCAGATATCAAAAAGCTGAATGGCAGCAGAAATAGTTGGAAACCAAAAGATCCATCGAGAAAGAAAACCAAATAGGCTAACACACAAAATCCAAATAAGGGCACAGAGGCATCGCTGAAGCAAAGAGAAATCTGTCGAAAAACTAACCTCGAACCCCCAAACACTCTCAAAAGAAACAATAGAAAACCCACGGAAAGCGCCCCCACCCTTCTCAACTGCCCTTTAAACGCCTCGCAAACTCGAGAGACGATTATACTCCACCGCAAGTTTCACAAAATCGGGAACACCTCCGTATATATAGGAGCCCATCCCTACTTTCAAGCCTTCCTTAGCCAACAAATTAACCATAGTATTATCCACGTGAAGGACATGTTGAAAGTCACACTTGCGAAAACATCCTACCTAACATTTGATGTCTTGGATATAAGAGTCGATGACCGATGGATCAGGTCGGGAAGATTGGACTTTACGGAGTACCGTGAAGGAGTCGCCTTCAATAATCGCATATGGGAAACCAGAGCTAGGCCCAAGCAGTCCGCATGAAGACAAGTAGTGGAAAGAGTTGCAAAAGTCGAAGGTATGTGTTTATAGACCACTATGTGTGAACCCAATACAATCCTATGTCTATTTCTGATAACAACTCCAGCCCAAGATGTCTTGGAAGGGGAATGAAAATCTGTATCAAAGTTGTTTTTCAAACAGCATCCATCTAGGGGTTGCCACCACTCAACCCCAATCAGGCGCTTGGGAAGCTTCACCTGTGCCACATCTAATTCCAGAAGGTAAGTCTCAACTTGTTGAATTAAACCATGCATCTGTATAATGACATTTTCGTGTACACGATGATGTTGAGCATTCCGGATAAACCATAGGGCACACACAACTTTCTTGGAAATTGCAATAGGGTAAACTTGAATAATGTAAAACAACCAGTTCTGCAAGCATGCCTCCAAAAGCTCACTAGGCCAAGTTATGTGCAGGTCCACCCATATACCAACAACAAAGGGACAGTCACAAAAGATGTTCTCTAAAGTTTTAGCAGCCGCTGAACATTGAGCGCAACAAGCATTAAAGGGCAGCTGTTGGTTGTACAGATTAGAGAAACTAGGGATGAAATTATGGAATATACGCCATATTGTAATTTTTTTTGATTAAAAATACTAGGTTGTATTAAAAACAAGAATCCAACAAGCAAAGCCCAAAAAACTAAACAAAGCCCAATTCAAAAACAAAACTAAAAACAGTACCAAAAAAGAAACCGAAGCAAATGAAACGTTAAAAAATGAAAAAGAAAAACATAACAAAAGCAACAGCAACCCAGCCTTATGAACTGTCATCTTCTAGAGAATTCTAAAAATATCTGCACCTCAACAGACTGATGAAATTATAATCGATTCAATTTCTTCTCACAAACCACACATCCATTTTAAAACATGACTAGGTTACGGGATTCATCTCCATCCATGATCTATTTCTGATTTAGTGATTTCTTGACCAACATATCCATTAACAAGGTACGTATTTCTCCCTATTTTTAAACCTTCAGTTGCCAAACAATGAGTAGATTCGTTTGCTAGTCGTCTTGCATGTTAAAACTTACAGCCATGAAAAACCTCATTTAGATTTTTAACATCATGAATATAAGGTCCTATTGCCGATTTGTGCCTCTTAGTATTTTGAACTTTCTTAATTACCGTCAAAGAATCAACTTCAATCACAACATGCGTAATCCCCAAATCTCTATCCACAGTAACTTCCTACTAACAAGCAATGGCCTCAGCTGCAAAAACTAAAGGTATATTCTTGTGAACCATTGTATTAGAAGCCAAAATATCTCTTTTAAAATTTCTGACTATGATTCCTGAGCTGGATTTATTTTCCTTGATATCAAAAGTAGCATTAAAATTGATTTTAAAGAACCCTTGCTGCAGTGGTTTCCATCTATTAGAGTCCAGGCTTAAGGCAAGACTCTTTTTATCAAGCTCTATTAATTCATGAATATACTGCTTAATGAACTTCGTTGTCTCTGCTCCAGATTTCTTTTGCCCCTCATTAATCCATTGATTTCTGCTAGTCTAGATAGCCCACATGGCACAAACAAATATTCGGCACACATCCACCCTACTGTTCAGCAAAACCCAAGTAAACCAATCCATAAACTCAGTTGTGACGTTTCTTGTGACCAGAAATAATCTAAATTTTCCCATGTCTCTTTTGTAACAGAACAATCACGAAAAATGTGTTCCCTTGTTTCCAACCCTTGTATGTATCTTGGGTAAACAGCCTTAGTAGTTAATCTCTTTGGTCGAAGATTCACTAAAGTAAGAAGATAATTAAAAGTAGTTTTCCAAGTTGTAATTTTTATTTTAGAAGGAAGATCAATGTTCCAAAGTTTCTTGTAGCATTTTGTATTGTCAATCGGGTTGTAATTATTTGGGTTATTAAGATTACCTTGTAAAAGTAACTTGTAACCGCTACGTACCGTGAACTCACCCATTGACTTGCCCTTCCATACTAGAAAATCATTTACACTATATAGAAAAAGTGGGAATAACCTGCAAGATACTCTTAATAAAGACCTCTTTTCCACCCTACAACAAAGGTTATATACACCAATTTTCAATCTTATTGCACAATCGGTCTTTTAAATGCTGAAACACCCTCTTTTTATTTCTCCCAATGATATTTGAAAAACCCAAATACCTCTCTAGCTCAGTAGAAATACAGACCCCTAAAGAGGTCGCAATCTGCATCCTAAGGGACTCCTCAATATTAGAGCTAAAATAGATAACCGACTTGTCAAAATTCACACATTGTTCGAATGAATGCTCATATTCTTCCAAAATATGTTTCAACACCAAAGCCCCTCCCTAGGTTGCCTTCTTAAAAATGATACAATCATCCGTAAACAATAGATGGGATATTGGAGAACCCATTGACTAATAGTGGCCCCCTTTACCAGATCATTTTGAAGTGTTGATCGCATAAGGGAAGACAATCCCTTACAATAGAGAAGAAACAAGTACGGACTAAGAGGGTCACCCTATTGTAGTTATCTGGCTAGAGAAAAAGGACCCAGATTACCATTCAAAAACATCCAATAAGAGATGGAATTGATGCAATGCATGATGAGATCTACCTAAGCTCTTGAAAACCCCAAACTCAACATCATTGCTTCTAAAAAAAACCCTATTCAACACAGTCATAGGCCTTACTTATATTCAGTTTTAATGTAAAGTTCCTCTTTAGACCTCTTTTCTGTTATCGAAACTTATTAAGAATCTCATAAGCCAAATTTATGTTATCCATAATCAAATGACCAGAAACAAAAGTGCTCTGTGCCTCATCCACACACAAATGCAAAATAGTTTGAAATCTATTGACCACAGCCTTGGAAATAATCTTATAAATGACAGAACAAAGGTTAATAGGGCGAAACTAAGTCATTCGCGAAGGATTCGTAATTTTAAGAATAAGCACAATATTGATTTTATTAATATCAGCAAGACACATCCCACCATTGAAAAAAAATATGCTAGTATTTCTGATAGAATAACACTGGAAGCCCATCAAGGCTCAAGGCTTTAGTTGGTGCCATTACTTTTAAAGCCTCTTGGATGTCATCATACGTATAAGGTGCCAGTAAAGAGGTATTCATGGCATCTGTAACACATAGAACAACCCTCTCAAGAATGCGTCGCGGATCCTCTAGTCCTTGAGACGTGAACAGATGCTTAAAGTAGTTAGTAACAATATCGCACAACCCCCATCCTCATGGGCTAAGGTGTTGTCATTTGTAATCAAACAGTGTACTCTATTAATCCTCTATCATTGAGTTAAAAAATGATGGAAAAACCCCGTGTTATGATCCCCCATTTTTAGCTAATTTGCCCTAGCTCGCTATTCTAAAAACAATTCTATCATATCAATCTCCAAATTCATCTCCAAATGGGCATTCAAAAGGTCCATCAAATTATCATCCGTTCGATCCACTATATCAAGAGCTTGAAGTTTATCACGCAAATGTCGAGTCCTCTCACCCCGACTATCCTGTAATCTAGCATCCCAACCTTTCAATCCTTAACAAAGTAGTGTCAACCGCTGGGGAACACAACCCGCGATACTACCCTAAAGTTGATGAATCTTAGAGTCACAAGGATCTTTCAAAACCCACTAGGACTCAAATTGGAAAGAATGCACCTTATGCTGAAAAGTCGCTTAGTGTCAATCAGAATAGGATGGTGCTCTAATATCGAATGAGGCAAATACTTCAAAGAAAAATATGAAAAATGATCTCACCAAGTAGAATTGGCAACCCCCGATCAAGCCATCTACGAATATTATTATAAGATATATTACCCCCTTCCCAAGTGAACCACGGACCCTCATAACCCAAATCCTCTAGAAAATAGTCTAACAAGACATTCTAGAATTCTTCCATACGTTGTTCCTATCTGACCATCTTACCTCTCTTCTCATAAGAATAAATGATTTCATTGAAATCCCTACGAACCAACCAAGGAAGACTTTAATCCTGTCCCAAATTTCTCAAAAAACTCTAAGCCTCTATCTAAAATCGCGCATTTGGAGACCTATAGAATCCTGTGAAGTGCCAACGATCAATGCCAGCAGATTCCTAAACTACAACATATATATATATATATGAAAGTAAAAAAAAATTGCGTAATTCAAGTTGCACATCTAAATGCCAACTTAGGCTTGACCCCCTCTCATTCAATCCACCCCAACCTCAATACCATGTAGAAAACCACTCCTCCTCTGAACACCTTCCATATGAACCAATCCAATTTTTTCTCCATCAAGAATACAATATGGGGATTATACAATTCCAGCATATGTTGAAGTCGTTGTACAGCCCGTGAACTCCCCAATCCATGGACATTCCAATAGAATAGTTTCATGGCTGTCGATCCACCTGCCCTTTGGTGGTTGTCGATATAGAATTGTGATAAGTGGAAACACACTCATTCATAACCCTAGTAGAATTCGAACACTTAGAAACCAATCCAAGACCACCAATTACTCTTTGTCGTTTCTTACCCTCAACGCTAGGCAAGCACGTGGATTCTATATCATGAGTCATCGGCGAAAGTGTCACATCCTATAATTTATTAATTTATTCGCAAGAATGAAAACAATGAAGTGTTGTGACCTAGTTGTAGGAAGCTCCTTAGCTATCCTAGAGTTCCTTAGTTTGAATCCCCTTGTTCTTATTTTTTTAATTAAAATTTTGTACATATTTAACATGTACACTGTAACAGCCCGGTTTTAGCTAAATCGAAACATTGGTTTCGAGACTACAAATTCAAGGTCGTAAAAATTATTTTAATATTATTTTTTTGGTGTTTACATCATGTGAGTATATATGTGTGAAAATTTCGTGAGCTAATTTTATCGTTTAATAGTTCAATTTGAGAAAAAGGACTAAATCGAGTAAAATGCAAAAGTTACATTGTATATGATAAAGGTATTTATTTGCTATAGCTTATTAAATGTGAATTGCCTATGTTGTAATTATACCATTGATAAGGTTAGTGGACATAAATGACCTAATGTTTGATGATTAAATGGTTTAATAACCAAGAGTAAAAATGTAAACTATGTATTAATGTATTATTAATAAAACAAAAACATAAAAAATATGGTTTCATTTATCTTTCTTCAATAGAATAACAAAAGAAGAAGAAGCCATTGAAGCTTTCTAACATTCGGCCATTGCATGATTAAATAATTAAGTCTATTTTGCTCAGTTTTTGATGATTTCTACGTTTTTGTGATCGTTGTTTTGAATACTAACTAGCCCATGCCTTAATTTTTGAAAGTGTTGATGATTTTGAAAGTTTCCATTGATTAATTCATGTGTTCTTGAATGTTTGATGATGGAAAATGAGTATTTGTTGATAGATTATCATGTTTTGTAAAGTGATTTTGAGTAAAAATGCATATTAGGGATTAAATTGAGAAAAGTGTAAATTGAGGGGTTAAATTATGAAATAAATGAAATTTTTGGGCTGCTAGTGGTCCCTATGAAATTCGGTCAAGCATGGGTTAAATTGAATTTTATGAATTTTGTGTTTTTATGAAATAGGGACTAATTTGAAAAAATATAAAACTTTAGGGGATAAAGTGTAAAAATGCTCAAATAGGTATTTTTGGATGAAATCTAATGAATTGGTGATTAAATGGGTTAATTTTGAATACATATAGATCAAGAAAGGAAGAATTCAGATTTAGATCGGGGAATATCAAAAGTTATCGAGTAATTGATCCGATTAGTCAATTTCGAGTACGAGGTAAGTTTGTACGTGATAAACATTGTTATAATTATGTTTTTTATGCTTTAATAATGCATAAATTGTATATATATGACTACGATTATGTATGACGAAAAATCGACTATGTTTAGCACTTAGTGTGCGTTTTGAGATAAATTCGGCTATATGTGGCACTAAGTGTGCGATACGAAGATAGTTTTGGTTTAATGTGATAGCACTAAGTGTGTGATATCGTTATAGCTTTGGCTAATCATTTTGCACTAAGTGTGCGAGTTCTTAGAATATTGAAAGATTTTCGAATGATTTAACGTATTGAACAATAGGTGATAATGAAATAAATAAATACGGGAAAGTACAGGTATGTACGATATCTATGTGGTAGTTGATACTATGTGTATAAGGTTTGATGAATTTATATATATATGATAAATAGTCATGGATTAGAATCGAATGATGATATGAGACTTACTAAGTGTTTATTAATTGATGATTTGTATATTATGAACTGTTAAGTAAATATTTGGTACGAACTTACTAAGCTATGAAGCTTACTGTGTGTTATTTGTCTTTTTTTTTATAGAGTATCAAAGCTAGCTTGGACATCGAGGGATCATTGGGAACCATCACACTATCGACTACTTGTTGGTACTTTTGAAGCTTTGTATTTATAGTATATGGCATGTATAGGCTAGTGTCATTTTGGTATGTTTAAGTCATGATTTTAGCCATGAGATTTGGCTTGTAAATGTTGATATGTATGGCCATTTAAGTTGGCTTGAATTGTGTTTGATAAGTGATATGTATGTGATGTATATAATGCCTTATATGTTGGCTTATTTTGATATATTTGCTATAGTTGTTGATATAGCTAAAAGGTTGTTCTTTTGATTGGTTATTAATTGTTTTACTAATGCTTGGAAGTTGGCATATTGTGGTTTGATTTGAGATGATGATATGGTGTGTTATGTGACTTGAAATAAAGGATAAGTTGATGAGATAATGCATTTGAAAATTAGGTAAGCTGTGATGATTTTGGCATAATGAATTGGTATGTTTGAATATTGAATTAAATGGTTGAAATGGTTGTGAATAGATGACATGATAGGTGTATGATTAGGCATGTTTTTCGTTGCCTATATATGTGTTAAAATGATACCATTTTGATGGCTAAGTGTGTATGAGAAAAATGTGGCAAATTGGCTTTGCAAATAACCTATTTTTGTCCACACGGGCAGAGACACGGACGTGTGTCTCAGCCATGTGCAACACACGGTCATGCTACACGACCGTGTGTCCTCTGGGGTACCCTTTCGATTTAAGGCAGTATACCCTACAGTTTTGACATGGCCTAGACACACGGGCGTGTCTACTAGCCCTGTGTGACACACGGGCTGGCACATGGGCGTGTGGTCGGCCGTGTGACCTAAGTCAGTAACCTCCCTAATTTTCCCACTGCCATGACACACGGGCATGTCTCCGACTGTGTGGCACAAGTCAATATGTATGCCCTATTTTCACATGGCCTGTGACACGGGTGTGTTTGATAGCCGTGTGAGGCACACGGCTTGTTCACAGGGGCGTGTGACCTTTAAAAGTTGGAAATTTTCTAAGTTTCTTAAAACTTGTGAATGTTATCAGTTTAGTCTCGAACCACTTCTAAGTATGTTTTAAGGTCTCGTAGAGCCTTATAAGGGACATTGTGAATGTTTTGAATGGATTTTAATTATGATTTCACAAATATATGATTTATGTTGTGATTGATCGGTAATGCCTTGTAACCCTATTCTGGTGATAAATAAGGGTTAGGGGTGTTACATGCATTTAAGCCTTGCCGTTTACCCATATAGTTGCCCCAAATTGTGTGATTTCATTCCTCTTTTAACAAGTCAAACTTGCCATAAGTTGTGAGACATATCCCCCTTTTCACTCATTGTCTCACTCCTTTGCCAAAACCTTATTTCTTGCCAAAATGTTGTGATACAATAAATCTAGTCAAGGTTGACCAAGCTACACACACCTTTGCCGTCCCCTACCCTCATTTTCACCATATTCTTTCAAATTTTTTATTTTTTTCATCTTCTTTCTTTCTCAAATTGAAAAAGAGCCCACCACCATTTTTCTTTAATTTTTGTTCTTCAACCACTACAACTAACCCTTCCACCACTATCAAGTAACCTCCTAGCCACCTTCAACACCACCCTCTCACTCCTCTTTCTTTCCACCGTTGTCCACTACTGTGACCACTGCCATGAACCATCGCGGATCTTCTCTTCCTCCACCTATTTCTTTTCTCTTCTCTCATTTTTCTTTCAAACTCTGGTGACCGAACCCTCCTCCCTTTTATATTTTTCTCACCACCATTAGATTGCCGTTCCACCGTTGTCGGAGCATCGTTGTGTCAGACCACCGTCGTTGTTGGTGATAATTTTTTTTTTTGCTTTCTCTTTCTTTTGCTGATTCCTTAGTGAATAAAACTCACATTTTCTATCACTTTATCGATTATTTTTATATCACTCAAAATTGTCGATCTCATTCCGTTCTCGATCCTTCGATCATCTTGTATTAAATTAAGTGTAAGTGAGGTTGTTCAATTTGTAAACCCTTCATTTAGAAATACCATGGTTGGTTGAATGGTATAGTGTTTTATTGTTATCGAAATATTTTATTATTCGTTTATCATAATACTAAAGCGATTTTATAACAACTTGAAGGACCAAATGATGCCAATCCAAGAAATCCTTAGTAAGTTAACGAGTGCATCGAATCCAAGTGTTGATTTAAGCATTCATTTACCGAGTTTAGATCCAAGTGAAATCTCTTCTAATAGGATTGTGGCAATCGGATATATGATTTAAGGTGTGGGATCTAAATATTTGATTTGAGTATAATCTGCCATTATTTTATTATTAAATAAAAATCTAGTAAATAATTATTTGTGAGTACACTAAGTACTCAATGCGGAGTTGAAAAACTCATCAAAAGGGAAATTCCAAGTAAGTGTTCTTAAAATTGTTAGTTCATGAAATCTATGACTCACGATGTGCTGATGTATGTGATGATGACATGTGTGCAAATCTCATCTCTATGTTATGTGATACATGGCTTAATTGATATGTGATGATTTAAATATGTGTTATATATACATATGTGTGATGAGATCCATGATTTAATATGAAAATATATTAAAACATGCTATAGTGAATAAAAAGTGAATAAAATGTGATATGTGACATATGATATGTGAGCATGTTTACATGCAAATATGTAAAATTGAGACATATGCGTTAAGTGAGACTATGAGCATGACTACATGTGAAAAGTGATTAAATGTGTTAAATTTGAAAATGGCCATATCACATGCTTGGGGTGGGTCTTGTGAAAGGGGGAATTTATGTGGCAGTTTATCTGCAATTATGTGGTTGTTATCAGCAATTATGCGGTGGCTTGTCCATAATGTGTTATGCGGCTATTTATCGACATTTATATGGTGACTTATCCGCAAATGGTGTTATTGGATGGACGGGTTTTGGGGAGCTCGATATTGGTGTGTAGTAGAGATGGGTAGGAAAATTCTTCAAATGTGTATTGTTACATAAGCATGTCTCGACATTTATGTATATGTGTAATATTGATGATATGAGATTTCTGTAAAAATGGTATATATTTTGATTTGGATATGTTTATTCGATATGTTGAAAAGCATGTTATATTATATATACTTTGTTTTTGATCTCACACTGAGCCTTTTAAAGCTCACCCATATTACTAATGTGTCTCATGTAATCCTTATAATTAGGGCTCGGATGCGAAATCTTGGTGATGCTCTCGGAAATAAATTTTTAATAAAATATTGGACTTAGTACCTTTTTATAGATTTATATTAACTTTGATTTGGGTTTGTTTTTATAACTTTTTGGGACTTTATTTAATTGTGGACTATGGCATGGAGATTTGTTTTTAACATTTTATAACTATTGCATGGATTGTTTATGTTGGAATTATCGTTTCAAATGATCATTAAACGATTTTAAGAAAAATTATTTGCTGCAAATATGTTTTCAAAACTAAGTCATAATACAAGTATTTTTTATAAAAATGATTAAATAGTTTTTTTTAAAAAGAACATAAGATTTTCTAAATGACATGTTTTCGAGAACAAATGGATTTTCTTATGATAGATGTTTTAGCCATTCTTCATGGTTCATTGGACTTTTTGCATGAATTTTGATATGGATAAACGTTTTGGTGATTTCTTAATTAAATCTGTTTTCTGTAAATTCAATTGATCGAACATGAATTTTTTATGATCAAACCAATGTTTTACAAATAATAAGTAAGTTTTCTTTCGACGTAATATTTTTCAACATCGTATAAAAAGGGAATATTAAAACGCGTTTTCAAAAACTATATCTATTTATTTCAACTCAAAGTTTTCGCCATTTTTATGGCCTATGTAATCACTTGGATTGAGTCGTAACATCTAGGCTCGGTTTGAGGTGTTACAAAAAGTCCCACCATGCCCAAAGTGCTACCCTGACCTATGAAAGCATTCCCTTTAAAATTAAACCCCAATACGGGATGAATAGGATCCGAAGTAGGGTCCGAAAGGGTGTGTCTGAATGTCGTCGTTGGAGACTCTCTTTAAAGAAACACCCTTCTTTAATCCTCTAGCAGCCTCCTTTCGCAGCCAAACACTGTCAACTACAGTGGCCCTCTAGCCCACTGCCCGTAGAGATGCATCCCACCCCATATCAGAATCAGTAACATCCCTAGTCAATTGTATAGGATAGAAACTATCAGCATGCCCCAAACATCCATATAAGTAGCAAAATAATGTCAATTTCTCATAACAGAAGTGTACATACATAGAATTGCCAGGGGAACGTAGAATTTTCTTCATTCGCTTTAATGGAGCCTGTATATCAAGCTGAACCTGCATGCATAAATAAGAAAGAGTTCCACTACTTATCTGTTTAGCATCATATTTTTCAAAAGCACTAACAAAATTACCTAAATGCTGAGCAACAATTTTCGAGAAACAACCTGACGACAAACCATGAACTTGTACCCAAAAATAGGAGTAGATCAACGACACAATCATTGGGTCTTTATTTGGTTGCAAACAATGAAACACTACCAAGTGATTATTAAAAGTCCACGGGGTACTAGTCACCACCCAGTCAATGTCAACTTGATGGAAACCGGAAGAGAAACCATTAATCCCCCAAATAAGAAATTTGAATACCTCTAAAGGATGCCAAAGATTAGCCAACGTTGTGCGCGTAACAGAGAAATGCTCCACACTGACAATAACGAAACAACCCACCAAACATAAATCATAAAGAGGTTTTGGTGTTGTCGAAGCCCGCACAATTTGAATTTCATCATCCTTTATTTTTGAGATTTCGAGAGCAGCCAAATCTTGTTCCATAACTGTGTGGAACCTCAAAACCCCCCAGCCACTCGATCCACAAACAAATAAACAGTAAAAGCAAGGAAATTCGAGAAGAAAGAACATTCAAAGAAGACAACCAAGAAGGAAGTAACCACCGTGCCAAGAAGTAGACAAACCCCAACCTTTCTCCTTTTTATTTTTCTATAACACCCCTAACCCGTATCCGTCGTCGAACTAGGGTTAAAGGCATTACCGGACGAATCGAAACATTTTACAAACAATTCATAAACTTCATCCAAAAATCGTAATCATACTTCACAATAGAGTCCCTTATACAGGTCATCGAGACCATAAACATGCATTATGAAGGGGTCGTGTAACACTCTTTACCTGTATTCGATGCTGGAATAGGGTACGAGGCATTACCGGAACACATACGCTTGTAAACGTATTAAATCGAGTCATAAAATTTCATACAAATTAAAATCATTCATACACATACATATCATGCCTTATACAAGCCTACAAGGCCATATACATACTTTGGAAGTGGTCTAGGACTAAACCGTGAACTTTGGAAAGCATTAGAAATTTCTTGAAAATAGGGGTATACCCCCGTGTCCAAGGTCGTGTTCTTCACACAACCATTCACATGCTTCACTTTCCATAATTAATCATCACACACTCACTCAACTAAGTCATGCAAGCTTGCACATCCACAAAGTACAATATCATAAACATATAACTTAACTAATATTAGCCATCCTCAATGGCCTTATACAAAATGAACTATCAAATATTATAGGCCAACATTTTAGGTCAACTCATAATAACATATCCACATAATCAAGTCACTATACATGCCATAGACTTAAAAATACTTGAAGATCTTTAATACTATACCAATCAATAACTTGTTAGTGTGATAGAATCTCTGACGACCTCCAACTTGAGTTAGCATCTGTGACACTATAGGAAAAAGGAAAGGAAGGGGGGTAAGCATTATCGCTTAGTAAGTAGGTATGAAAATGATAAGTAATCTATTAACATGCTTTTATAAATCTTCACAATATGTTCTCAAGATAATACAATCAAAATTGCACATAGTTCCACTATTTATTCATGTTCATCTCAAGCTATCTACTCGAGTCACAGTCACTAAATTATTTATATATTGAGCTAAGAAACTCCAAATTAAGATCTGATAATTTTACCTAAAACTAAGCTCATATATATTCTTACCATAAAATTTTTAGAATTTTTGGTCTATCCAATAAGTACAGTTTATTCTTTAAAGTCACCCTTGTTTTGCTATCTAATAGTTTCAACCCCTCTTCACTAAAAATTAATTATCTCTTTGTACAAGATTTGGATAATGTTTTTGTTTGTTTCTTTCGAAAATAGACTTATTAAGTATTTTAAGCATATAAATTATAACCCATAATTGTTTTTTTTTTAAATTTTTAATGATTTTCCCAAATTAGAACAGGGGATTCTAAAATCATTCTGACTCTGTCTCACAAAAATTCAAATATCTCATAATATGGAATTCTTTTGCTTACAAAATTTCCTTTATATGAAAATAGACTCAATAATATTTTATTTCATATCTTATTCAATTTCTAATTCAATTTCCACCATTTTTGGTGATTTTTAAAAGTCACACAACTACTGCTGTCCAAAACTGTTTTATTATTAAATTTCACTCTTTCATTTTTTTTTGTAGTAACTTTCATTGTAACACTTACTCCATATCAATCTTACCACATTTCGATCACATATCGAGCACATTACTTATAAGTTTACACACACGTACTTGTACTTATTAATCACATAGTCATATTCAATTACACCTAGTCATTTCCTGTTGAACACATCGGAATAATAACGGATGCCCGGTGGCCTGCACATAGCACCACCCTTGTAGTCAAAGTTACCTTCTTCACAAAGTGGCCTTCACATAGTACCACACTTGTGACCAAAGCTATCTTTTACACATAGTGGCCTGCACTTAGTACCACACATGTGATCGAAGTTATTGAGTACGTATAGTAGCCTGCACTTAGTACTACACACGTGACCTAAAACCATTTTAAACACATAGTAGCCTGTACATAGTACTACACATGTGTTCTCACAACAGATCATTTGTATCTTTTCTATTTTGAAGGTCCAACCAGGAAATTCCTCACTTTTCAACATTTTACCAATTCATCCATAATCAATTTCAATTCATAATTTACATCAACTGATCATTCAATATGCAACCACCTCTCATATAATAACAAAATATTATAACATAAGTAAAATGATATATTATTTACATACAAACTTACCTCGGTAGCACAATCTGTGAAAATGTCTTATTCGTCATATTCTTTATTTTCCTCCCGTTCTAAGTCCGAATCTCATTTTCCTTGATCTATAACAACACATGTAACTCATTTATTCATCCTGCTACTCAAATTAGCTTAAATTTACATTTTGGAAAAAATTATATTTTTGCCCCTAAACTTTGTCATATTTACACTTTTACCTCTAGGCTTGTAAAATGATTTTTATTCAATTTCCTTATATTTTAAGCCTAGACGAACCATTTTCATAACTATTGCAGTCCAAAATTTCCATTTATTCACACACTTACACACATTTAACAACTTTTTACAAACTAGTCCTTTTTGACAATTTCATCGAAAATCACTTAGTAAAAGTCGTTTATTACACACCGAGCATTCATATTCTACCATTAAACATAAAAACACATGCATTCCATCCATGGTTAAATTTTTAAATACAAACCCTAGTTCAAAATAATGGTGGAAATAGCTAAATCAAGCTACGAGGATAAAAAAAATGTAAAAAACATTAAAAAATGAGGCTAGAGCGGACTTACAATCAAGCTTGGAAGCTTGAAAAACCCTAGACATGGTTTCCCCTTGTGAAATTTGGCCATAGCTTGAAGATGGACACAATTTTGCTTTGATTTTGGCTTTTTAATTCTTTTAATTACTAAATAACCAAAATGCTCCTAACTTAAAAATATTCTATTTCACCTATTTCATGTCCATTTTTGTCCAAAAAATTATCCAATGGTCTAATTACCAATTAAGGACCTCCAATTTAATTTTTCATAACAATTGGACACCTCTAGCATGTAGAACTCAACTTTTTACACTTTTTACAATTTAGTCCTTTTGACTAAATTGAGTGGCCAAACGTTAAAATTTTCAAATGAAATTTTCATGAAATCATTTTATGAAATTGTAGACCATAAAAATATAATAAAAATAAATTTTCTTACGTCAAATTTGGGGTCCCAAAACCACTATTCCGACTAGGCCTAAAATCGGGTTGTTACAAGTCGGGACTAAACCGAGTTCATACAAAATTTTTCGAAAACTTAAATATTTTTTAAAGTTATAGAGGTCACATGCCCGTGTGTCTACACTATGTCAAAATAAGGCATACATACTGACTTCACCACACAGCCACAAGATACGCCCGTGTGCCTTGGCCGTGGTTGAAACTAACTTGGGTCACACAGCCAACCATACGCCCGTGTGTCTAGCCCGTGTACCCTTAGAAATGGCCACACACACCCATGTACCAAGGCTGTGTGCCTCACACGACCACTAGATACGTCCGTGTGTCTAGGCTTTGCTCGAGACTAACTTGAATAGCTAAATTACAACAGACACACGGTCAAGACACACGCCCGTGTACTCAACCGTGTGGGGTGAAATTAAGATTGGTTTAAGCCTCATTTCCCACCTATCTCAAGCATTCCAAAACCAAAATGTTTTAGCATTATTTACATACATTCATAGGCAACCAAATCAACCAATTTGTATATATATATCATGCCATTCAATTACCATTCAATTCACTACTCAATTTTACAATCAACATACCAAATCAATGTACCAAAATGATCACAACTTGCATAAGTTCCAAATAAATAAACTCATCATTTAATCATATACTTCATACCACAAAACTTACCAATTCAACATTCCAAAATCAAACCATCACATGAACACTATATACATCATATGACTTACCTATCAAACACACCATTTTAGCCAACTTAAGAGGCCATACATACTAATATTTACAAGCCAAATCTCATGGCTAATCACAACACAAAACATACCAAAATGACACTAGCCTATACATGCCATATTCCATATATACAACTCTCAAAATGGTACCAAAATAGATGTCTGATAGTGTGAGTCAGTCGCTGACAATCCCTAGATCTGAGCTAGCTTTATAACACTATAAAGCAGAGAACATTTCATACAGTAAGCTTAAAAGCTTAGTAAGTTCATGATATAACACATTTAACACGTCAATTTAAATAAAATTCTATCAATTAGCTAACACTTAATACAACTCATCTTATCATTCATTTATATAACCTTTCATCTACTTCATACTCAATATCACCAACCACATAGGTTCCGTACATACCTTTATCATCACGTTCTTATCTATTACATTTATCACTTTGATGCTCGATACACTACTTCATTCGATCATACTTGAACATTCGATGAACTCGCACACTTAGTGCCATTTAGTTAGCCAAAGCTATAATAATATGGCACACTTAGTGCCATTTCATTAAATTGAACTTATATCGGTATCGCACACATAGTGCCATTTATTCATCCATTGTTGTTATATTCTCGCACATTCAGTGCCATTTTTAATAGCCGTAGCTATTTCATTTTTCGCACACTTAGTGCCTCAAATTCGACACACATTTCACATACTCCAACTTCTCAATCTCATTTCTATTTATTTCATTACATACAAACATTATACAAACAATATGTATTATACACGAACTTACGTCGAACGTAAAAATGACGATATTAGTCGATCAATTAAGCACTTTGTTTTTGCCTCAATCTAGGTTCAAATTTCTCCTTTCTTGATCTATATGTATTCAAAATGAACTCTTTTATTCAACAAATCATTCAGTTCAATACATATACACATATTTAGGATAATTTACAATTTAGCCCTCACATTTTCACATTTTGACACTTTAGTCCTTAATTCACAAAATCACAAAATACACATAATTTCCATATACCCATGTTAGGCCGAATTCTCATAGTATTCATATAATCCCATATGTTTCATTTATTTAACATTTTAGTCCCTCAATTTCTTAATTTTCACAATTTAGCCCAAATTACTCAAATTCATCAAAAATTCAAAGACAAAACATATTTATCTATCACATATCTTTAATTTTTCATCATTTAACAATACAATACCCACAATTTCATCAATAGCTCAACTCAAAATCATCAAAAAAATCAGAAATTGAGACATGGGCTTGATAGATTACTAAGCAACGATCATAAAAACGTAGAAATTATCAAAAACGGATCAAAAATCATACCTCAATTAGCCAAGATTAGTGCTGAACCCTAGCTTGATATTTTCTTTCTTTTTCTTTTGGAAATTTCAGCTAGAATAAGATGATAATGGCCATATTTTCATATTTGTTTTATTATAATTCATTTACTACATCAATTACCATTTTGCCCATGATTAATAATCATTTAAAACATTAAACATTAGGCCATTTATGTCCATTAACCATGTAAATGACATATTAACAACATAAGGACCTTTCTTTTAAATAGACATAGCAAATAGACACTTTAACAATTAGCTAGTCACTTTTGTATTTTATACGATTAGGTCCTTTTATCAAATTAAGCACACAAACAATTAAATTTTCATACAAAATTTTCACATATACTAATTCACATATAATAAGCATAGAAAATAATATTAGAATATTTTTTTGACTCGAATTTGTAGTCCCAAAATTACTATTCCGATTAGGGTTTAGACCGGACTGTTACATTTTCATTATGTAATTGAAGTTCCAGGTTAAAAAAATTTAGATAATTTTTACTTATATATTTAATTTTTTTTTTTGGAGTAAAAGAATTGGAATGAAAAGCAAGAGAATGGGGTTATTAAGATTAAAATTGAGTGATTTCAACCAAGAAAAAATTCACAAAATTTTTAGAGTGAAAGAAAATTATTAGAAAAAACCCAAATTTTTTAAAGTGAGATGATCGACCAATTTTTTCAATAAAAAAAAAGAATACTAAATGTCCAAATTAATTAATTTGTTTGGAATAAAATTTTTTAATATTAATAACCCTAATCTCTTTCTATTTTTAAAAAAAAATTAAATCTCAAAATAAATATTATCTAAAAATTTTCACCTTAAAACTTTAATTGCATGGTAAAAAGAAAAACAGAAAGGGAAAGATTATGTGGTGGTGTTTTTATTTTAATAGCTAAAATGATTTTGGTTGTCATTTTTAAAGTTATTGTGACTCTCAACTTCCCTTACTTTTACCTAGCTTAATTTACAAAGTCTATCCAATTAAAGAAAAGAATGATACTTTCCCTTACTTTACTTTCCCCTCGTCACCTCCAATTCAAACATAGGCAAAAAGAATTAAAATAATTGAATTTTTTTTTTTTTTACAATAGCTCATTATCTACTTGTTATTTTCTACACTTTTTGATTAAAAAAATTTTATCATTTATTTTTTTACTGTGTATTATCAAACATGCTTAAAAAAATAAATAACTAAAAATATTAATTTTCTGTTAGATTTAATTTTTTCAATATGTTATCGAACAAGACCCTTCGTTATAATTTCACAATGGCTATACCTAAATTATATTTTATTACCTAAATCGGTACTTAAGTTGTACTCCGCTATCTAAATTACCCAAACCATTAAAAAAATCTCTTAACTAATATTTTGTGGCACTTGGCAATTTTTAACTTAAAAAATAAAAAAAATTAAATATTATTTCCTTAACTTAAAAAAAAAAACACTTAATACACATTCAATTCTTTTGTTGTTCACCAAAGAACTTCCCCATAATTCTTTCTTCGCTTTTAATGCATTTGTTAACTGATAGAATTTTTTATTTTTTTTTGCGATCTTCTTACCATTTTCCCTACTCAACTTCTTCTCTATATTTAAATTTCATGTTTTATTTAGTTTTTTTCATTATAGAATTTTACTTAACATTAACTATTTTATGCAAAGTATATAAGAAAGAACAAATAAATTTACTTTTAAAAAAAATAATAGATAGATTTTGCATTGGGGGTAAGAAAGGAATCAAAATTGAGGTTTAAAATGGAAAAGAAACTTGTCAGAAACTGAGTTGTCAACAAAAATTGGAAACTAGGTTGTCGACGAAAATTGAATTTGGATTAGTTTTTCGACAAGTTCTTTAAATTTCGTCATCGAATTTCTTAAGTGAAGAAAAAATAAATAATATGCTTATAATTTTTTTTAAAAAAGTTTAAAGGAATAATATTTAACTTATTTTAAACTTTTTACATTAAAAATGATCACATGTCACAAATTAATTGATTAAGAGATATTTTTTAAGATAAAAATACTTTGATAATGGGGCATAATTTAGATACCGTTTTGAGTAATGGTTGTGATGCAAACTTACAAAAATAGATATAGTTAGCTACCAATTTATTTATGATTCAAATTTGAAACAGTGGTTTTCATCTCCCAATCACAGTACATGAATATCCTAATGTTTGGTTTGGCATGAACAGAAATTGCTTTGGTATGCAAACACACCATTTCACCTCTTTTCTTTATTGCCAACCAATTAAAACAAACATATAGTGATTTAATTGGTAATGTTAATTCCCAGCAATAGAGGAGGAAGGTGAAGTGGGACCATGGCACCGCGTGGCGTAAGCCTCACAACCCAACCATTTTAAATAATTGCAACTGGGGCGAGATATTGGCCCAAACATTGTGGGAAGGGAACCCAACCTTCCTCTCTCCGTTTTTCTTATTGTGATTTTGGCCCCCACTCATACGTAAACATCATGTGGGTGTTACTGTAATTTCCTCTCCCACTCTCTCACCTACATTGTGTGAAGTTGGAGTTGGCTTTCACAACGACAGAGACTAGAGAGAGAAAGGGGGTGTTTTGTATTTTAAGGCGTCAAAAATGTGCGACCTTGCCTTTAATCAACAAATATTCCAGAGGGTCCTTAAATGAAGCTTGCTCCCGTAAGTGTAGGGAATTTTACGAGTTGAACCAACTCCCTCCCTGGGAATCCCAAATCCCCCACTGCTTCTTCTATGTGTTTAAGCTTGTAAGGTCAGCTTCTTTTTTCTTTATCATATTTTAATTGCTTTGTTTTTTCTGTGGAGCTAAAGAAACCACCTTCAACACCGACATGTCCTCTCCCCTCAACTGTTCAGTCTCTAATGCCCCTCTCTTAAAAGATGGCCATTAAAACTTCAACACTACTTACTTATCCTGCCCCCTTTGATTTATTTCTTGTAAAAGCTGACACTTTTACCATCCCTTTCCTTCTCTCTCTCTCTCTCTCTCTCTATCCCTTTAATACTTTGTTGTTGTTGTTGACAGATCATCAATGGTAAGCAATCATACCGACAACAAAAACGACACCGTAGCCTCGCCGGAAACAAGGGGAAAAAGGGTTTTTCTTTGAAATTTTGCTGCTTCCACACCATGTTGGAATACGAATGGGGAAACCCCTCTTCAATCATGTTATCGGGTGAAGAGACCGCCCAAGAACCCGACCCCAATCGTCAGCTTTTCCATCACTATGCCACCTCCACCACCACCACCCACCACCAATCTTACAACGAAACCCTCCTTTCTCATCACAACCCCACTGTTTTTTCTCACCAAAACCTCTTCCATAACCCTAACCAAGCTCAACCCCCCCAACACCCTGCTACTCTTCATTCCTTGTACGACCCGCACTCCTACTCTGCCACCTCCGATTACTCCACTGCCCACGCTTCCTTGCTCTCACTGGACCCAGTTTCTGCCGTCGGAGGGAGCGGAGGCGGTTACTTTCTTGTTCCCAAGACGGAGGAAGTTTCTAGACCTGTTGACTTTACTGCCAGGATTGGTCTCAACTTAGGTGGGCGTACGTATTTTTCCTCCGCCGAGGATGACTTTGTGAACCGGCTTTATCGCAGGTCTAGACCCGGAGATCTCAGCTCAACCAATTCCCCCAGGTGCCAAGCCGAGGGTTGCAATGCCGATCTTACCCACGCTAAGCACTACCATCGCCGCCATAAAGTCTGCGAGTTCCATTCCAAAGCTTCCACCGTCATCGCCGCTGGGTTGACTCAACGATTCTGCCAGCAGTGCAGCAGGTTGAAGAGTTTTAAACTTAAATTTAAAAAAAAAAAAAAAAGAAGAAGAAAGAAAACATTTCCCATTTTGCAGTAAGAAATCGTATTAGAGTGTTGGTAAGTAAGCAAGGTCTCTGAAAGAGAGGAGTGAGGATAGTGATGTGTTGGAAATGACGGACGTGCCCCTGTAGCTGTCTGTGATGGCCAATGATTGCCCACTCGTTACGTGGGGGGGGGTGATCCCGAGGGCATTTGTGTCCGTGAAAGCTCCCTGTTCCTTCCGTTTTACGTACTTATAGAAGGGTGTTAGTATTAACTGAAACATACATTTAATTAGCAGTCAATTACTGAAACACCCTCCACATGCATTCATATTTTCACTCTCTCCGCAATACGTTATATTGCATTGTGTTACTGTGAATATGGATGGGGCTTATCTAAAGAGTAGCATTGTTGTGGACTGCTATTGCTTATACTTAAAACATTTGGGCAGATTCCATCTTCTGTCAGAATTCGACAATGGGAAGCGTAGCTGTCGAAAGAGACTGGCGGACCACAATCGTCGCAGGCGGAAATCTCAACAGCAGCAACCCAATACCACTCAAGAAAACCAGAAGCACCTCCCGCTTGAAAGTGGTGGCAATCCCTCCTCTGATAATCCCCCAAGTAAGGCTTTTTCACAATGAAAATAAAAATAATAAAAAGCTTCTCTTTGTCATATTGACCTGGAAAATAGTAGCCCATTGATTAGTTCTTAGCTTCAAAATTGATTTTTTTGTTTGTTTGTTATGGGTGATTAATACAGGGTCACCGCCGGATTCTGGGGTCCAGTCATCATCTTCAGTAACGGTGGCAGCTTCGCCGCCCCGAATTTCATTGGATTGTTTCAGGCAAAGACCTCACAATGCAACGGTCTCTTCATCATCATCAGGCACACCTTTTTTCTCAAGTGGGTAACAGTTAACAATGGAGAAGCTAGCCAAGGAATTAGCAAGCTGAAAACGTCCCGTCTCTGCTATATTCTTATCCCTGAATTTTCAATATCGTTTAATATTCAGATGGTGTTGGCTTATACTAACATCAAGAAATTTGGACTAATTAATAGAACATCTAATATATATATTTGTTATTATTGTTATTTAGCTGCAAATATATATGGCAGGTTTATTTTTACATTTGGGGAATGGTATTATTATCCTTTTGTCTGGTAATGGAATTTTCCCGGAAAATATACATGCCAAGAAAAAAGAAGAAAATTAACCCACATGGTACGAAATTTCTAGGAAAATTCAAAGTTGGGGACTAGGGTCTAAGGGTGAGGTGGATATGAAACGATCAAGTTGTCTCCTCCATGGAGGCCGGCCGTACCAAAGCAGAGTTCTCATTTAAGAAAGAAAGAAAAATAAATAAATATCTGAATATCATCATCATCGTTACCATTGGGTTGATGTGTGGCTGAAGACTTAAGTTAAAATGAGGGGACCCATTGGGTGGACAAAGTATCGCCTTACTAGATCTCAACCTAGCAAATTTAACATTTGATTTGATGCATCCCAAACCCCATAAAAATGTGAATTACCATAGCTAAGCTTAGATGATGGGTCATGACTTAAAAATCTAGGATTTGTGCTCGATTCCTCAAGGTCTTTTTTTAGTGTCCGTACAGGAATATTATTGTGATGTAAGTAGGCAATGAAAGCATGTTGGTCATTTTGATTATTATTTTGCTTGAAATATAAAAGTGGGTTGAAACTGACGCGACATTCCAGTTGGCACTTTGTGTCCAAATGATGATTACGAAAGTGAAGATGTTTGTTTTTATTCTTATGACGATGTGCATGTTAATGTGGGAAGTCATTTGCCTTGCCTTTACCCTTTACCCTTGTTTATATCATTCCCAACCCTCCTTGCAATTTCCAGGAAATTCATAGCGGGGTCCTCCTTCCCACTTTTTTCCAATTTTTGGTACCCATTTCATTTCAACATCTATGTGTTTTAACTTCAACGTTCGTTTAGATCACCATCCAAATTTTATCCATCACCATTTACAACTTAATTTTTACATTTAATCAATATATTTTGAATTATAATAACCATTAAGCCATAAGCAAATGTTATGAAATAAAAATTAATTTTTTTAATTACAAATTAAAAGAAAGATGTCATTGTTAAAGCTAATTGAATCCCTAAATTCTAATGGCACTAATGAAAGAATTTGAGTGGTAGTCCACATGTATTTAATTACTAATCTAGATAATTATTTAAATAAATTAAATAAATTATTTACTAATGTATTTAAGTCTGTGCCACAGGTCAATCAGTCACCAACTTGATTAAAGAAATTATGAAAATACCCTCACATGTATAACAAATTATATTATTATTATGAGGATATTTTTTCCTTTTTATAATTTTAATAAAACCAATGAAATATTTGCATATGGTGAGATTTGAACCTATGCCACTAACATTTATGAAATATTTTCTTTATAAACTCAATACTATCTTGAAAAAAATAATAATACCATGATAAATAATTAGAGTGCATTTAATATTCTTAATATGATGTATTTACCTATTTAAATTTCTTTTTACACACAATTTAAACTATTTTTATTTTAATTTCATACGTACTACATATGTATTTTTCTTATTTTCAAGCCTTACATTTCATTATTTATTATATATTATTTTTACACATATAACTATGATTTAAATACATGATTTCCATATATATACGCATTTAATAGAAATTCTAGTAATATATAAACTCATTATATATTTTAGTTGTTTAGTTTCTTCAAACAATTAAATTGAAGTAGAAAAGGCTGTATTAAATGTTAAGGGAGGACAAAGCTAGCTAATGTTTATTTTTTCACTTTAGTTTTAATTTTTTTGATACTTTTGTTTCTCAACTTTTAAATTTTAATACAATTAAGAATTTAATAACACAATGTAGCTATTCGCATGTTAGTCCACATGTGATTCATAAAAAAATAAAAAAAGTCATAAATTTAAAAAAAAATAAATTATCCATGTCAACTATGAAGTACACATGAACTACCACACAGGCTACAACATCAACACCTTTAAAATTTTAACAGTTCAGTAAACCTTTTTTGTAATAAAAAAGAAAAAGAAAAAAAAATTGACTAAATTTTAAAGGTTAAAGGTCAAAATGGTCTACAAAAAATTAGGACCAAAGTGACAAAAGAGGCAAACTACAACACCCAATATCCAATCCGATCACCAAGTCCGAGCAATAGGATGTGTAACACCCCTTAGACAGTTAGAAAAATATGGCGTATAACATTCAGTGAGACAGATTGGCCAATGGACTCGAGTGGTACTGGCGGATTCAAACTTTCCGGCTTAACTTAAATTTTTAGAAAAATAGTTATGAAGATTTCCCTTTTAGTTAAAAACCATCATTTTTCTTTCATTTTGTGACACATTTTTAAAGAAAATAATAGGAATTGTAAAATGAAAATCTAATATCCATCCAATGCCTAGCTATGGTGTAACACCTCTAACCCTTTTTAGTCGCCGGACTAGGGTTAAGAAGCGTTACTGTACAAATCGGAACAAATAGCTTCAAAGTAGATTAATAATGATATTTAATATTAATTATTTAAATCTCATATAAATCCAACAAACATACACATTTGGGCCTTAAATTGAACTTTTGAGGTGTAACAGCTCGTTTTTAGTCAAATCAGAATAGTGGTTTTGGGACCACAAATCTGAGGTCAAAATATTAATTTTATTATTATTTTAATGTTTATAGAATGATTGAGTGATTGTGTAAAAATTTCGTAAAGAAATTTTATCGCTTGAATGGTCAATTCGGTAAAAAGGACTAAATCACGTAAAGTGTAAAAGTGGAGTTCTATTAGCTAAAAGTATTTAATAGCTATAAAACCTTAAAGTAAAGGTCCTTAAGTTGTAATTAAACCATTATTATAGGTAATGGACATTTATGGACATAAAACAAGTGAATTTTAATGTTTTAAACCAAGGTTAATCTAGTAATTTATTAATAAAGGTTAATTAAAACAAAACAAAAACAAATTTTTGTCCATCTTTCTCACCATAGACGAATATTGAAGATAAGAAAAGTATTTTTCTTTAGGGTTCATTCGGCCAAGCAATTTTGGTCAATTAAGGTACGATTTTTGTCCCGTTTTTAATGATTTCTATGTTTTTGAGATCGTTGCAGCTAGTATTAGCTAGCCCAGGGACTATTTTGCAAAATTTTTAAAGATTTTGAATGATGCCATTGATGAATATGTATGAGTTTTGAAGTTTCTTAATAGATTATAAATGCTTATTGATAGATATACAAGTTTTGTTAAGTGATTTTTAGTGAAAATGCAAAATAGGGATTAAATTGAGAAATGTTGAAACTTATCGTTAAAATGTGAAATAAATGAAAAATGAGCTGCTAGGGGTATAATGGTAATTTGACTAAGCATGGGTGTTTTGAAATTTGCATGAATTTATGATTTTGTGTAATAAGGATTAAATTGTAAAAATGTGAAAGTTTAGGGGCTAATGTGTAAAATAGCTCAAATGTATATTTTGGATTGAATTGAATAAATAAATGATTAAATAAGTTGAATTTGATATTATATAGATCAAGAAAAATGGAATTTGGAATTGGATCGGGGAAAAACGAAAGTAATCGACTAAACGACTTATTTCGTCGTTTCCACATTCGAGGTAAGTTCGTATTTGATAAATTTCAATAAAAAATGTATTTTATATGCTTTGATATTGCATAAATTGCGAATACGGAACTGTGGATATGAATGATAGTGTTTCGACGGCGATTTGACATTCGAAATCCCGGTTGAACCTTGGGAATAGTTTAGGATGCTAGTAACATGTAATTAGGGATACGTTGAGTTGGCTTCGGGCCATGATATAGCACTTTGGGTGCGAGTTATACCGATTTGGCTTCGGGTCATGCATATCGGCTAATTTGGCTTCAGGCCATGATATCAGTACTTCGGAGATAAGTTACCTTGATTTGGCTACGGGCCATGGTATAGGTACTTGTCGTGTGAGATCCTTTAGTATCTGACTTCTATTCCGAATGGTTCAACGGGTAAATAAAAGATGTGGGTGAGTATGATATTGGTACGAGATGGTACAGATATGTACATAAACCGTATAAGCTTAAATCAAAGAAATTGTAAATTTTATACATAAGATTATGATTGAATGTGTGAAAAGGTTTGTTAGATAAATGAACTATATGTGGTTATATTCAATTTGATAAATTGTATATTTATGATTTGAGTGAGATTATTTCATACAAGGTTACTAAGCTCTATAGTTTACTTTGTTTATTTTATCATGTTTTATAGTGATTTCAAAGCTAGCTCGGATTCGGGGATCGTCAGAGACTTCGTCACACTATCCAATTATCAATTTGGTACTTTTTAGTTTATGTTTTGAGTATATGACATGTACAGGGACTTTGGTCATTTTGGTTATGTGTTAGTAATGGATTTGGTCATTTGAAATGTCTTGTAAATGTCAAATATTTGATTTTGTGCATAGCCATGAGAGTTGGCTCATTTTGGTTGTTTTGGATGTATACATATATATGTGCAAATGGCCTTTGATGTGTGGTTTGTGATTTAGTTGTATATATAGCGATGGAAGTTGGCTTAATTTGGTTGGTTTGGTTGTGTGTTTATATTGCTTTGATTATATGTTAATTGATGAATATGTTATGCTTGTGAGATTAGACCAATTTTGCATATTTGAGATAAGTTATATTGATGTTTATGAAAGTGGATTTTGACATGAAATTGAATGGCACATTGTGAGATTTTATATCTTGGATTCAATGGTATTAGAAATGGTATGAAATATGCTTGTTTGGAGTTGATTTAGATGCTCATAAATGCTATGATTTGGTGCCATTTTGGTTGTGTAGGTATATGAATATTTGGGTGGCAAATTGGCTTGATAAATAGCGTATTTTTGTCCACACAGGCAGAGACACGGACGTGTATCTCAGCTGTGTATGACACACGGTTATGCTATATGGCTGTGTGTCTCCTGGTGTTGAAATTGAAATCAAGTCAGTATGCTCCACACGGCCTTACACATGGGCGTGTGACTTGGCCGTGTGGCATAAGTCAATATACCCTACAGGTTTAGCACGGCCTAGTACACGGCCTGGCACATGGGCGTGTGTTGCCATTTTTAGGGCACACGAGCTAGCTACACTGGCATGTGTGTTGGCCGTGTGACCCAAGTCAGAGAGTTACATGAGGTTGGACACGGGCTGGGACACGGCCATGTGCTCCCATTTCGAATGTCTACACGGCCTGGCCATACGAGCGTGTGTCCCCTATTTTGAGAAAAATTTTCAAAGTTTGTGAAAGTTTCTTAAGTTATCGTTTAGTCCCGAACCACTCCCAAAGCATGTTTAGGGCCTCGTAGGCTTGTATTAGGGACATTAATTGAGATTGAATGATGAATGATTGAATTGATAAAATGCATGCTAAATGAATGTTTAATTGTTTTGTAAGTCTAGTAATGCTCTGTAACCCTATTTTGGTATTGAATACGGGTGAGGGGGTGTTACACGAGGCTCTAAAAACAGTTCGAGATCAAAATGAGACTAATTTGAAACAATTCAAAAAATCTAAGGAAAATTTAGAAATTTAGAAAACAGGGGTCACACGGCCGTGTGGCTAGGCCGTGTGACATAACCCAGACCATGTAGTGTTTGAACAATGAGACACACGATCGTGTCTTGGCCCATGTCTTAAATTGTGTAACTCACTGACTTAAATCACATGGCCGTGTCATAGGTAGTGTGTCAGGCCATCTAACTCTCTAACCTAATACACACGATCGTGTTGCAGGCCGTGTGACTCATTGGCTTTATATACACAACCGTGTGGCAGCTCGTATGCACCAGAATGAACCTTAAAACTCAAGTTTACCATTTCATGATTTCTTGGACACTAAGCAATCCATTTACCAGCCATTAGACCTATTCAAAATGCCATTAAACATGATCAAATCATGCTAAACCAACCATCTTAAGTGTTTAACCAATGTACCCTCAATGGTATCACAAGTATACACACATATACAACAGTATAAATCATCAACCATTCAACTATTCAAACATACAATCTTATCAATTTTTAAGCTAAATATCTAACTTTATAACTTGCCAAGTTAATATCAAACATGTACCATATTTATTACTAGCTATGCTTACCAAAAACTTAACTAGAACTTCACAAAATAAACTATATTCACCACCAAACCTAGCAACCGTGTAACTATCATCACATTACAAGGCAACATCGATCAAAAGATGAACTAGTTACATGCTTTATATATATATGCATATCAGATGAGGTCATTGACATAACAACCTATTACATGCCATATAACCCAAAATAAATGTTCAAAAACTACCGAAATCGGATGAATAGTGTGACTTGAGTGCTGATTCGGTCTTCTGTCCCAACCAAAAGATATCTACAAGAAATGCAAATCACAAAAGTAAGCTTATTGAAGCTTAGTAAGTTCGATGAACAGAAACAATGAATCTTACCGAATAAACTTAATTAATACATAATACAGAAATGTAATAAATCATAGTCCTAACATTCATAACCAAATCACAGGTGAGCCATAAACTTGTATACAAGAGAATTAATTCAATCAATTATGATATATCAATAACTATACCCGATGAACGTTATAATGGATTCAAATACACGGTTAACAAGCCAAACATACCAAATTACTTAAATGAGCTAACCAACCGAGACACACCTAGGAAGTGCCAATCCCATAGGCTTTACATCTGCCCACAAAACACACCTGAAATACTGTAATATAATACGATAATTCACAACAAATGTTGAACTTCTGTATATTCAGTAAACATGAATGAATTCATAATCATCATCTCAACATCAACCAATCCTGTATAGCGCGCGATATAACCTATTGGCATGCCAACCGTATCCTATCCTACGTTCATCGGCTGACATATTTATCATTTAACAACATTTAATACAATTTCTTTCCCAAAACAATTCACTTTCCACAATTTAATACTTTCAAATCAATTAATAATTTTCAATCCACAAGTAATTAAATATTTAAATTATACTAAAATTTAACCGTACGAACTTATCTAGTTTGAAATGTAATAGTTTTAGAAATTCAGGGACTATTTCGTAATTAATTTTACATTTTATACCCTTTTATTTTTTGAAATTACATAATTGCCATTACCACAATTTTTTTCAATTTTAACTCCATTATCGTCCACTATCTATCAACAATGTCTAATTGCCTTATAAACCCTCCTTCCTTTATTAATTAATCTATTAAGTTATCTAACTACAATAATTGCTAAGTTTTGCACCTTTTACAATTTAGTCTTTTGTCTTTAATTAGTTATCTAAACATTAATATTTCTTAACCAAATTTTAATATAACTCTAATGACCTTGTAAATATTCTATAAATAATATTTATAGTTGACATGATGAAAATTTGTAGTCCCGAAATCATTGTTCCATCACCACTGAAAAATGGGTTGTTACAACTCTCCCCTCTTAAGAAATTCTATTCTCGAAATTGTTACCTGAGAATAAATTTGGATGCTGTAATTTTATCGATTCTTTAATTTCCCAGGTAGCCTCTTTAGTACCATGCCGATGCCACAAGACTTTTAGCAATAGTACTCATTTATTCCAAAGTTCTTTGACTTCCCAAGCCAAAATTTTCACCTATTCTTTAGAATACGTCAAATTTGGCTGTAATTCAATTTCACTATGAGGAATCATGTGTGAAGGATCAAATCTGTACCATCTCAGCATTGAAACATGGAACACATTGTGAATTTTCTCAAGGTTAGAAGGCAAAGCTAATCTTTAAGCTACAAGGCTGATTCTGTCAGTAATCTCATACGACCCGATAAATCTCGGACTCAACTTTCCTGCCAAATCGTAATACTTTCTTCCTTGGAGAAACTTTTAAGAATACTCGATCACCAACAGTAAATTCTATATCTTTTCTTTCGAATCTATGTATGATTTCTGACGATCAGATGCAACTTTCAAACAATCTCGAATAATTCGAACCTTGTCTTCAATTTTTTGAATCAAATCAATCCCCACCATTTTGGATTTGCTCAGCTCAGACCAATACAACAGTGTTTTATACTTTCTTCTGTAGAAAGCTTCAAATGGTGCCATTTTAATACTAGATTGATAACTATTATTATAGATGAATTTAGTTAATGGTAGATATTTTTCCCAGCTACCCTCAAACTCGAGTATACAACATAATACATGTATTCCAGAATCTGTATTACTCGTTCTAATTACCCGCCAATCTGAGGATGAAATGTTGTACTGAAATTGAGTTTAGTGCCCAAAGCCTCGTGGAGTTTACCCTAAAATCTTGATGTAAACCTCGAATCACGATCAGAAATAATAGATGTCAGAACTCCTTGTAATATTACAATCTCAAACACATATAATTCCGCTAGCCTCTCAAGTGAGTAATCTGTTCTAACTGGAATAAAGTGTGCTGATTTAGTCAATCTGTCAACAATCACCCAGATCAAGTCTTTCTTTTTCAGAGTTACAGGCAAACCAGATACAAAATTCATCATGACTCGCTCCCATTTCCACTCAGGAATCATAACAGGCTGTAATAATCCTGACAAATCAAATATTTTGCTACGAACTCGCAAATCTCACATTTCATACACGACCACCAGTACATCTGTTTCAAATCACAATACATTTCCGTACTACGAGGATGAATGGAATATGTACTACTATGAGCCTCTGATAGAATATTATGTTTCAAATCTAGATTATTTGAAACACAAATTCTACCGCGGTAATAAAATGTATGATCAATACCAATACTGTATTCAGTAGCCAAATTACCCTGAACCAAATTTCATTTCATAAACAACTTTGGATCATCACTTTGCAACTCTAAAATTCATTGAAGAAATAGTGGTTTAGTCTTCAAATTTTCTAGTACAGAACCATTGTCATTTAGAGCCAAATGAACATTCAACGCTCTTAGTGCAAATAATGATTTTCTACTAAACGCATCTATAGCCACATTAGTCTTTCTTGGATGATAATCAATAACCAGATCATAATATTTCAGTAGCTCTAACCAATGTCGCTTTCTCAGGTTTAGTTCCTTCTACGTCATTAAGTACTTTAAACTTTTGTGATCAGTATATACATGACATTTCTCACTATACAAATAATGCCTCAATATCTTCAAAACGAAGACAATAGCGACTAATTCTAGATCGTGAGTCGAATAAATTCCTTCATGTGACTTTAACTGTCGAGAAACATGAGCTACTACTTTCCCTGACTGCATCAACACACAACCCAAACAATTGAGAGACGGATCATTGTAAACAAGATATTCTATCCCAGATTTAGGTTGAGTCAATATTGGAGCTTCTGTTAACATGTTTTTCAGTTGATCAAAACTTTGTTGAAACTTATCAAACCAAACAAATTTGACATTTTTTTGTAGTAACATGATCATAAGTGAAGCAATAATTGAGAAGTTTTTAACAAAATGATAGTAGTAACCTGTAAACCCAGAAAACTTCACACTTTTAAAACATTTTTCGGAGTTTTCCAACTCATTACAACAAAAACTTTACCTGGATCAACTCGAATCCCGTCAGCTGATACGATATGACCCAAAAATCCAACCTCTCGAAGCTAGAATTCACATTTACTGAACTTTGCATACAACTATTTTTCTCGAAAAGTCTGTAATATGATTCTCAGGTGTTAAGCATGTTCAGATTCTATTTTAGAATAGATTAATATATCATCAATAAATATAATTACAAATCTATCCAAATGAGGTTGAAAAACCTGCTTCATTAAGTCCATAAAAGCAGCAAGAGCATTTGATAATCCAAATGGCATTACCAAAAATTCGTAGTGGCCATAACAAGCTTGAAAACTAGTCTTTTGCACATCACAATCATTAACTCGCAACTAATAATACCCGTATCTGAGATCTATCTTCAAAAATGTTGTGGCACTTTTTAATTTATCAAACAAATCGTTGATACGTGGTAAGGGATAATTATTCTTTCTTGTAACTTTATTCAACTGTCTATAGTCAATACACAACCTTAAGGAGCCATATTTCTTTTTCACAAACAACACTAGTGCACCTAAGGAGATATGTTTGGTTGAATAAACCCTCTGTCTAACAATTTTTGCAACTGATCTTTCAACTCTTTTAACTTAGTTGGTGCCATACGATACGATGATATAAATATCGTTGCAGTTCCAAGAACGAAATCAATAACAAACTCAACCTCACGCTCAGGTGGCAAACCCGGTAATTCTTCAAGAAATACATCAGTAAACTCATTAACAATTGGTTAATGATCTAAATTAAATTTTGAATCTTGGGTGTCAAGTATATATGCTAGAAATGCCTTACTACCTTTACGTATCAATCTGCATGCGAAAATAGTCAGAATGATTCTAGAATCTGATTCGATCGATGCAGTAGCGACTGATTTAGACCCTATTTGGAACAGTGGTTTTGGGACCACGAATCCAAGTCAAAAAAATATTTAAAAAATTATTTTCTGTGTTTATCATGTGTAAATTTATGTGTGTGAAAATCTCGTTTTAAAATTTTACTGTTTGGATGCCCGATTTAATAAAAAGGGCTTAATCGCGTAAGTTATAAAAGTTGCTAACTAATTATTAAAGTACCAAATTTATTTGTTCTTTTAATATGGGGTATTTATGATGTAATTATACCATATGAATTAGTGATGGACAATTTTAGTCATAATATATAATGGTTTTATATTTATAATAAAGGTTAATTTAGTAATATATTAAATAATGTTAATATAATAAAACATAATCTAAAAAGCCATGCATTTTTATCATCTTGGCCGATTCTCTAAAAGAAAAAGAAAGAAAATAAAGAAAGCTACATTTGGCCATTAGTAAGCTTCATTTAAGGTGAGTTTTAGCTCGGTTTTTGATAATTTTTACGTTTTTGAGATCGTTGCTATGTTATCTATTAAGCCCATGTCTCAATTTTTGAATTTGATGATGATTTTATATTTTGCCATTGTTAAAAGCTTGTGATTTTTGTTGTTTGATGCTGGATAATAAAATATATGTGATAGATTAACATGTTTTGTATTTGAATTTTTGATGAATTTGAGTAATTAGGGTTAATTTGTAAAAATAATAAATTGAAGGACTAAAATGTGAAATAAATGAAATGTGTGGGATTGTATAAGGAAGATGAATATTTAGCTAAACATGGTATATTGAAATTTTGCATATTTTGTGTTTTGTGCAATAGGGGCTAATTTGTGAAAAGTGTGAAATGTTAGGGGCAAAATGGTAATTTGCCCATTTATGTGTTTTCAGATTAAATTGAACGAATTTGTGTTTGAATAAGTTTAATTTGAATATGTTTAGATCAAAAACCATAGAAATCAAATTTGGATCGGGGGAAAACCAAATTTATTGAATAGTCGTTCCGTTCCGATCGTCATTGTTCGAGGTAAGTTTATAATCAAATAGATGTTGTTAAATTTCAATATATGTGACCTATAAATAATTGTAATGATTATTAGTAAGTTATGAATCAGCATTGAGTAATGAAAAATGTGATTGTGGTATGATTGTGAGTTATATGATCTTATAATTCGGTTATGTAATAAATTAGTTAGGTTGGTTTATAAGGATTTGATGATGTATGTAACACCCCTCACCCGTATCCGATGCTGGGATAGGGTTCGAGGCATTATCGGTAATTCACCTTTACAAACTTACTCAATCGGGTTACTAAATTTCGCTCGTGATTTAACACCTTTTAAACGTGTGCACTTTGTCTCTTATACAGGCCTCCGCGGCCTAAAAACACAGCTAAGGGTAGTACGGAACAAAACCAAAATTGTTCGATAGACTTGGGGGACTTTAGGAAATTTTCCCTTAGTTGAAGTGTAACACGCCCGTGGGGCCTAGAACACGCCTGTGTTCTTTTTCCAGTATTCAACACAGCCAAGGCACACGCTCGTGGGTTTATCCTGTGTGCTACACTGATTTCAACCTCACCATTCTGTTAAATATACACGGCCAAGGCATACGCCCGTGTGCTTAGCCCATGCTCTATGCTGACTTAAAATTTCAGGTACAGGGGACACACAGTCATAGCACACACCCATGGGAGTAGCCCGTGTGTCACACACGGCCTAGACACACGCCCATGTGTCTACCCATGTGGACCTTGTTAGGCTATTTTCCAAGCCTTAAGTCACCCTCTACTAGCCAATTACACTTACAGATTACTATAGTGCATATTTGGGCCAAATTATCCATTTGTAAATATGAAATTTTGATTAACCTCATTGCATGTGAACCTCATGTCATTGGTTTCATACATGCTAAGTTAATTCTTATCTTGCATTTAATGATTTATATGTCTTCTTGACATATTAAGATTGGCTCGTTATTATAACTCATTGCCAATTATAACTAAGCCATCACATATAAATATAAACATGCATAGATTTGTAGGGTATAGCCTACTTCAAAATGAGCCAATTCCCATGGCTATATACAAAAAAAAAAGAAGATAAACATATTTTTACATGCCTTCATTAGGCAAATAAAATGACATATATAACAAAATACTCAAAAATCCTATACATGCCATTGCACAAAATAGAAATGTCTTTATACCAAAGCTTGTCTAGTTGATAGTGTGTTGACTCTCCAATTGTCTTTCAATCCTTATGAGTCCTTGAGCTCTGAAAACCAGGGAAAAGAGAGGGGTAAGCATTTACATGCTTAGTAAGCCCATATAACTGGAAAGTAAACTTACCGATTATTTAGCATACAACCATATTAGGCAATGAAATCAACAAGCATAGGATAGTTTCCCTATCACATGCACTCAACCATCGAGTTAGTTACATATCAATGCACCATGTAATTCATCTTAGATAAGCTCATCTTTTAACATATCATCTATACATATTCCTTGTGATAGTCCCGTTGAGTTTCTAGGAAATCTCGATGGATCATCCATTTACCATCAATTCGTACGAATAATCGTTTCAGTATGCACTCCTGCGAACCTCACATCTTACGGCGGGATTACCAGTCCAGGATAAATCCCCCGTAATATAAACTCATAAGGTGATGTCGGGATTACCAGTCCAGGCTAAATCCCTTATGACGACAAATACCCTTAATGAGCTCGGGTCTGAATTACCAGTCCAGGCTAAATTCAGACCCTAATCGGATTATCCGTCCAGGCTAAATCCATAATGCATATATATTCTTCAGGAGGCTCAATCACTTAAGGAACACCAGTCCAGGCTAGATCCTTTTTATACTTGGGATCTTCGGATTACCAGTCTAGGCTAAATCCTTTTCTGCAACACATGCAGGATCTCAAGTCTCATGTAAATCATGGTTTATCCATCGAATTCCCTTTCCAACCTCAACCGAGACATTATCCAACAATTCATTATTAAAGATGCAATTCATGCATTTTCATGCCATCAACAATGAAATTATCATGCATTAAAAAAACATACAATTATGCATGTTATAGGCTTACTTCGAGTTATCCGAACTTACCTAGTATTCGTTTCGTAGCTGTGTTTCGGTTATTCCGAAGCCTTACGTTTATCTCAATCGACCTCTAAAATTTGTTCCTCGGGGTCTATACAATAAAACTATATCATTAATTCACTAAATTACACTTCTCAAGTTTAATTTCTACCCCCGGTCCAAATGACCGTTTTACCCCTAACCTTTGACATTTTTACTATTTAGTCCTTAAGCTCGTGTAATGAAACACATAGAATTTCTATCTTACCCAAGCATGAGAAAAACTTTTTCTCTCTTATGGAAGCCCACATTTTACATTATTTTCTCATTTCTACCACACATTTTTAAACATTTGCAAAGTGGTCCTTACAAGGGCTTTTCATGAAAATCATTTAGGAAAAGATGTTTATCACACCTTCAACTTTCATACCCCTCCATAATCCACCAAAATACAAGCAACTCATGCATGGGTAAATTTTTAAACATGAACCCTAGCATGAAATATGAGCAGAAATGGAGAGAGTAAGCTACCGGGATTCTAAAAATATAAAGAACACTAAAAACGAGGCTTGGGAGCACTAACTATTGAGCTTGGAAAGCTTGAAAACCATAGATATGGAGAGCATGAAATTTTAGATAGCTATGGAGAAGAATATGACTGATTTTGACTTATTTTTCCCATTTTATTTCATTAAAAAGCCAATTGACCAAAATGCCCTTAAGTTCTTTCTTTAAAATTTTATCCATGCAAGCCCATTGTTATCCAAAAACTTAGAAATTGGGAAAATTTCTCCCCAAGACCTTATAATTTATAATCTAAAGAGATTTCATACAAATTGATTCTAGAATCCAAGTTTTGCAATTTATTCAATTTAGTCCCTAATTTCCAATTAGACACCTTACTCAAGGAATTTCTTCATGAAAATTTAACACATGTATCATCTAATATTATAAGTCTCATAATAATCATAAAATAAATATTTTAATGTCAAATTTGTGATCTCGAAACCACTATCCCGATTAGGCCCTATTTCGGGATGTTACAATGTATATTACAAATATTGTATTAAAGATTTATCAATTAGCCGAGTGTTTATTTATAAGTTATTTGTATTAAATATGAGATATTTTTGGCTTGAATTATAGTAAATGAAATGGTACATTTTTGAGTTGGCTAATATTCTAGTAAAAATGATTTATTTTTGATGATTAAACAATGTATAAGTTGGCCTTTAGAGAATCAATTTTTAAGGTTCATTTGATATATTTATGCGCATATCATGAAGTAAAAGAATGAGTAAGTTTGGTTTTTATATGCATACATGCATAAATATTGAAATGATATGATTAATGTTTGATATATGAAACAAGCATTTTGGCATTTACTTAAAGCATGGTTAAAAAGACATGTGATTACGTGTAAGACCACGTCTGAGACATTGGCATCGATATGTGATTACTTGTAAGACCACTTTCAGGACGCTGTCATCAATATGTGATTACGTGTAAGACTACGTTTGGGACATTGGCATCGATATGTGATTACGTGTAAGACCACGTCTGAGACTTTGGCATCGATATGTGATTATATGTAAGACCACGTCTGGAACGTTAGGCTCGATATGTGATTACGTGTAAGATCACGTTTGGAACGTTGGCATCAATATGTGATTACGTGTAAGACCTGTTTGGAACAGTGGCATCGATATGTGATTACATGTTAGACCACGTTTGTGACGTTGGCATTGTATGATATGTGTGATTATCTGAGTCCCCTATTTAATTCCAAATGGTCCAACGGGCAATGTTAAGTAAAGACCGAATGCGAAATCAAATTAAAAAGAGTTCAGGTATGAGTTAGCTATTGTATTGAAAATAAGGTAAGTTTTGGTATTTGAAGTGATGATATGAATTATACATGTTAAAATGTTGGATATATGTATATTGAATGCAAATATATATTCGGTCAAAAGATATATGTTTGTGATATTAAAGTGTGAATCATGAATATACATAAATGATTGTATATACATATTCGGCCATATGATGACATTGTGACCTTGGAAGTAAATGATAATTTTAAAAATGAATATATGTGAATTTCGATCAAGTTAAAGTTGATACATAAATGTATATGTTGTATATGATTTTGCAAGTTGAAATTAAATGTGATTATGATAGCATGAATTGGTTTAGTCAAGTTGAGTTATTAATGTCATTGAATGTTTTATTTGCTTATGATTTACTAAGCTATAATAGATTACTGTGTGTGCATGTTTGTTCTCTATTTTATAAATTTTGGAAGCTAGTTACGGGCTCGGTATTTTTATAAAGTTGAACTTAAATTTAAACCTATGGCATGTATAGGCTAGCTTCTATTTATGTTTGATTTTAAGTTGTGTATATATTAAGCCATGCGAAAATGGCTAATATGTTATATAAGTATATGAAATTTTAGTCAAGTTTATATGTGTCGTATGCATTGAAAATGGTTGGTGATTTTGGATGTGGTTTGGTTGATTCGGCTATAGTATATATATTATGTTTGGCTTGTTTTATTAAGGCTAGGTATGTGTTTCGATCATAAGGTAAATTTGTATGCTAGTTAAGTTAGGTTATTTCATAAGTTAGTTGAATGATACGCATATTATATGTATGTGAGGTATTGGATATATATATACATGGTGGTATAGTTAAATTATTTCGGTAAAGTGATATTGTAAGTGAAGAATTTATAACCGTTCTTAACATGGATATTAGTTGTGATTAGTAATGTGCTATAAGGCATTACTGTATGTTTAGAAATGAAGGCCGAATCTATACAAGTAGTTTAATTTATTTGTTTGGTTAGTTTTGGATATATGATTTAAGTGAAAGTTATCAATGGTCATTAAGGTCCATAAATAAGTACTTTGGTTGATGTGTAATGAATTGTATATGATGAAAAATAGAATAATATTATTCGGCTAATGATAATAAAAATAAAAAGGAGAATATACTTGGAATATGGTTGTACTTGATTTGGTTAATGGTTCTATTGATGTATTTATTTATGTGCATATTTAGGATAGTGAACTAATAAATATATTCTGTCCTTGTATATTTTTATATGTTTATATTGAAAATAAATGTATAGTTGAAAGTGATGTCATGATAATTTTGGCAAAATTTAGATAAATTGAGAAGTATTTATAAATGTACTTATGTGATGGTTGTAAATGTTTGAATTGGATTTTGATTTCATAGTTTATTCGTTAGCCAAATTGATGATAGAGAAATGGTAATGTTCAGACATGCTTTAAACTTGGTTAGTTAACCATTTAAGTCATAAAATAACTTAATCATAGAATGAAAATGCATATTGTGCTGATTATGATATGGTCAAAATGATATTTGTTTTGTTTTGTTTGATTTATATGATTCATGTATGAAATAATGGAATGAAATAATTATATTAGCTTGGATATGCGCACATTCTTATGTGGTAAAATGATATAATTGATATTTTTGCTTATGAATTATATAACTACATATATGTTCATTATTTGATATGAAAAGATTTGTAAAGAGATTATGTTAGCTATAAGGTCTTAAAATTGAATGGTTTCAATGATTTGATGGGAATAATATGTTAAGTATAAAATGAAATGCATATAAATTTCAAGTTGTGTTTTGTCAGGTAATACATCATAACCCCATTTCGGCGACGGATACGAGTTAGGGGTGTTACATTTGATTAGTATCAGAGCTACGGTTTAGTCAGTTTTAGGACTAATGTAGCACGTGTGAGTCTAGCTATACATGCCATAATTATAAAATGCGATAGTGTGATGATTCCTGACAATTAAAAATGTGTTTTCTTATAGTAAATGGATCTCGATTAAGCCATAACGGATGACGTAAAAAGTAATACACCCGCTCCTGCTCAGGGGGCAGTATCGGCTAATTCTAGGCCGATTTCAAGTAGTATAAAGGGACAGGCTATGCAAGTTTTCTTCCAGTTAATAAATGAGTGGTTCACGGAGTTCGTTCGAACAAATCCGGCTGCTCAACAACCTCCACCCCCTCAAGTTCCTGTAATTTCCCAAGTTATATGAAAAGAAAAGAAAAGAAGAGCTAATTTTGAAGCCAGAGATTCCTGTAAGAGATCATCGGGTAAGACATTTCAGGCAGCATCGAAGAAATTCAGGGATGATTTTAGTCGATCAAAGAATACTGTGTGTTTTCCTAGACGTGATCGAGACAGACCACATGTGAGTTCACAAGCCATTTCGATTGCTAATGTTGGTAATGTCCGGCTGAATCGACCTGAGTGCGGAAATTGTGGTAAATGACATCCTGGAAACTGTAGATTACTTAATCGGTCCTATTTTAAATGTGGGTCGATGGATCATTTCATTCGTGAGTGCCCTATGTTAGCCGAGCAAAATATCATACAGAGTGTGAGACTGAGTAATGTGTCAGTTTGAGGCAGATCACCCAAACATGTGGGTAATGTGAGTAGCGATCAGAGAGGAACTAAAGACACAGCAGTTTGATCTGAGGCTCGTGCACCTATCAGAGCTTATGTTATTCGAGCTCGTGAGGAGGCTTCATCTCCAGATGTTATTACTGGTATATTCATTCTCTATGATACTAGTGTAAATGCATTGATTGATCCTGGTTTAACTCATTCTTATGTATTTGAAACCTTAGTATACAGTAAGACTTTGCCTGTAGAGTCTGCTGAGTTTGTGATTGGAATATCGAACCCCTTGGGCCGGTGTATTCAGGTTGAAAAAATGTGTAAGAATTGTCCGTTAATGGTTCGAGATTCATGTTTTTTGAATGATTTAATATTGTTACCATCCGATGAGTTCGATATAATTTTGAGTATGAATTGGTTGACTTTGCACGATGCTCTTGTAAATTGCAAACGAAAGACTATTGGTTTGAGATGCCAAAATAAAGAGATTAATCGGATTGTGACTAATGATCTGAATAGGTTACTGGTAGTGATATCTTCAATGTTAGCTTAGAAATATGTGAAAAAGAGTTATAAAGCTTACTTTTCTTATGTGCTTGATTCTAAAGTGACTGAAAAGAAAATTGAATCAGTACTAGTTGTGTGTGAGTATCTAGATGTGTTACCTGAAGAATTACCGGGTTTGCCACCGATCCGAGAGGTAGAGTTTGATATTGAGTTAGTACTTGCGGTGACTCCGATATTGATAGTTCTGTATGGAATGGCATCGATCGAATTAAAAGAATTGAAAGCTCTGTTGACCGAAGCTCCAATACTAGTTCAACCAGAATCGAGTAAAGAATTTGTTATTTATAGTGATGCATCTTTAAATGGTTTGGGCTATGTTTTTATACAGGAAGGAAAAGTCATAGTTTATGCCTCGAGACAGTTAAAGCCACATGAAAAGAAAAATCTAACACACAACCTAAAATTAGAAGCTATTGTGTTTGCATTGAAGGTATGACGTCACTATCTGTTCGGTGAGAAATGTCATGTTTATTTTGATCATAAGAGCCTAAAATATTTGATGACTCAAAAAGATCTGAATTTGAGACAGCGTCGATGGTTAGAGTTGTTAAAAGACTACGAGCTTCTGATTAACTACCATCCAGGAAAGGCTAATGTTGTTGTTGTTGCTCTAAGCCAAAAATCACTGTTTGCTTTGCGTGCAATGAATGCGCATATGGCTATGTCTGATGATAGTTCAATAATAGCTGAATTAAAAGCAACGTTATTTATTCAACAGATTTGTGATGCTCAGAAAGTTGATGATGATTTGTTAGAAAAGTCGGCTCAATGTGACTCGAATATTGATTCAGAGTTCCGAGTTGATGCTGAGGGTTGTTTGAGGTTAAAAATAGAATATGTGTTCCGAGAAATTCAGACTTGATTCAAACGATTCTGAACGAAGTTCACAGCAGTCGGTTATCTGTTCACCTAGGTAGTACGAAGATGTATAACGATCCGAAACAACTTTACTGGTGGCATGGTATGAAACGAGACATTTCTGACTTTGTTTCAAAATGTTTAGTTTATCAACAAGTAAAAGCCGAACATCAGGTACCTTCTGGATTGCTTCATTCGATCATGATGCCTAAGTGGAAATGGGACAGAGTCACTATGGATTTTGTATCTGGTTTACCGTTGACACCGAGTAAAAAAGATGCAATCTGGGTTATTGTGGATAGATTGACTAAATCGGCTTATTTTGTTTTAGTTCGCACAGATTACTCGCTTCATAAGTTAGCTGAATTGTATGTTTCTCAAATTGTGAGATTACATGGAGTACCTATTTCTATAGTTTCAGATAGGGATCTAAGATCTACATCACGGTTTTGGAAGAAACTGCAAGATGCTTTAGGTACAAAATTACATTTCAGCATTGCTTTCCATCCACAAACAGATGGTCAGTCCGAACGAATCATTCAGATACTTGAGGATATGTTGAGAAGTTGCATTCTCGAGTTCGAAGGTACGTAGGAATGATACTTACCTCTGATTGAATTTACGTACAATAATAGCTTTCAACCGAGTATCAAAATGGCACCTTACGAAGCTTTGTACAGTCGTAAATATCGTACACCATTGTATTGGACTGAGCATAGTGAAAATAAGATACACGGGGTCGATTTGATTAGAAGGACTGAACAGAAAGTAAAAGTGATCCGCGAAAGTCTGAAAACAAGGTTAGATCATCAAAAATCATATGCGGAATTGAAACGAAAAGATATAGAGTTTTAGATTGGGGACAAAGTATTTTTGAAAGTCTCACCGTGGAAGAAAATACTCAGATTCGGTCGTAAAGGCAAATTGAGTCTGAGATTTATTGGGCTGTACGAAATTATAGAGCGTATCGGGCTAGTTGCTTATAGACTGTTGTTGCCACCTGAGTTAGAAAAGATCCTTAATATATTCCATGTTTCGATGCTTCGTGGATATTGATCTGATCCCTCACATGTGATTAATCCGTCAAAGATCGAGATTAAGTTTGATATGACATATGAGGAAGAACTGATTCGTATTCAGGTTCGCGAAGTTAAAGAATTGCGAAATAAGAAAATTCCATTAGTGAAAGTACTATGGAATAAACACGAAGTTGAAGAGGCAACGTGGGAGCTAGAGGATGCAATGAAAGAACGTTATCCGAACCTACTCATCGGTAAGATTTTTGGGGACGAAAATCCCTGAGGGAGAGAGTTGTAACAGCCCGATTTAGATCCTATTCGGAATAGTGGTTTTGGGACCACGAATCCAAGTCAGAAAAATATTTAAAAAATTATTTTCTGTGTTTATTATGTGTGTGAAAATCTCATTTTAAAATTTTATTGTTTGGATGCCTGATTTAATAAAAGGGCTTAATCGCGTAAGTTATAAAAGTTGCTAACTAATTATTAAAGTATCAAATTGAATTGTTCTTTTAATATGAGGTCTTTATGATGTAATTAGACCATATGAATTAGTGATGGACGGTTTTAGTCATAATATGTAATGGTTTTATATTTTATAACAAAGGTTAATTTTGTAATATATTAAATATGTTAATATAATAAAACATAATGTAAAAAGCCATGCATTTTATCATCTTGGCTGATTCTTTAAAATAAAAAGAAAGAAAATAAAGAAAGCTACATTCGGCCATTAGCAAGCTTCATTCAAGGTGAGTTTTAGCTCGGTTTTTGATAATTTTTTCGTTTTTGAGATCGTTACTATGTTATCTATCAAGCCCATGTCTCACTTTATGAATTTGATGATGATTTTGTATTTTTCCATTGTTGAAAGCTTGTGATTTTTGTTGTTTGATGCTGGAAAATAAAAGATATGTGATAGATTAACATGTTTTTTATTTGAATTTTTGATGAATTTGAGTAATTAGGGTTAATTTGTAAAAATAATAAATTGAGGGACTAAAATGTGAAATAAATGAAATATGTGGGCTTGTATAAGGAAGATGAATATTCGGCTTAAACATGGTATATTGAAATTTTGCATATTTTGTGTTTTGTGCAATAGGGACTAATTTGTGAAAAGTGTGAAATGTCAAGGGCAAAATGATAATTTTTCCATTTATGTGTTTTTGGATTAAATTGAATGAATTTGTGTTCGAATAAGTTTAATTTGAATATGTTTAGATCAAGAACTAAAGAAATTGAATTTAGATCGAGGGAAAACCAAAGTTATTGAATAGTCGTTCCGTTCCGATCGTCATTGTTCGAGGTAAGTTTATGAGCAAATAGATGTTGCTAAATTTTAATATATGTGATCTATAAATAATTGTAATGATTACTAGTAAGTTATGAATCGACATTGAGTAATGAAAAATGTGATTGTGGTATGATTTATGAGTTATATGATCTTATAATTCGGTTATGTAATAAATTAGTTAGGTTGGTTTATAAGGACTTGATGATGTATATTACAAATGTTGTATTAAAGATTTATCAATTAGCCGAATGTTTATTTATAAGTTATTTGTATTAAATATGAGATATTTTTGGCTTGACTTATAGTAAATGAAATGGTACATTTTTGAGTTGGTTAGTATTCTAGTAAAAATGATTTATGTTTGATGATTAAACAATGTATAAGTTGGCCTTTAGAGAATCAATTTTTAAGGTTCATTTGATATATTTATGTGCATATCATGAAGTAAAAGAATGTGTAAGTTTGGTTTTTATATGCATACATGCATAAATATTGAAATGATATGATTAATGTTTGATATATGAAACAAGCATTTTGGCATTTACTTAAAGCATGGTTAAAAAGATATGTGATTACGTGTAAGACCACGTCTGGTACGTTGGCATCGATATGTGATTACATGTAAGACCACGTCTAGGACATTGGCATCAATATGTGATTACGTGTAAGACCAGGTCTGGGACATTGGCATTGATATGTGATTACGTGTAAGACCACGTCTGGGACGTTGGCATCGATATGTTATTACGTATAAGACAACATCTGAGACATTGGCATTGATATGTGATTACGTGTAAGACCACGTCTGGGATGTTGGCATCGATATGTGATTACGTGTAAGACCATGTCTGGGACGTTGGCATCAATATGACTACGTGTAAGACCACGTCTGGGATGTTAGCATCAATATGTGATTACGTGTAAGACCTGTCTGGAATAGTGGCATCGATATGTGATTATATGTAAGACCACATTTGGGACATTGGCATTGTACGATATGTGTTGTTATCTGAGTATCCTATTTAATTCCTAATGATCCAACGGGCAATGTTAAGTAAAGACCGAATACGAAATCGAATTAAAATGGGTTCAGTTATGAATTAGCTATTGTATTGAAAATAAGGTAATTTTTGGTATTTGAAGTGATGATATGAATTATACATGTTAAAATGTTGGATATATGTATATTGAATGCAAATATATATTCGGTCAAAAGATATATGTATGTGATATTAAAGTGGGAATCATGAATATACATAAATGATTGTATATATATATTCGGCCATATGATAACATTGTGACCTTGGAAGTAAATGATAATTTTGAAAATGAATATATGTGAATTTCGGTCAAGTTAAAGTTGATACATAAATGTATATGTTGTATATGATTTTGCAAGTTGAAATTAAATGTGATTATGATAGCATGAATTGGTTTAGTCAAGTTGAGTTATTAATGTCATTGAATGTTTTATTTGCTTATGATTTACTAAGCTATAATAGCTTACTGTATGTGTATGGTTGTTCTCTGTTTTATAGATTTTGGAAGCTAGTTACGGGCTCGGGGATCATCAGAGAAACCTATCACACTATCGACTGTTTCGGTATTTTTATAAAGTTGAACTTAAATTTAAACCAATAGAATGTATAGGCTAGCTTATGTTTATGTTTGATTTTGAGTTGTGTATATATTAAGCCATGCGAAAATGGCTAATATGTTATGTAGGTATATGAAATTTTAGTCAAATTTATATGTGTCGTATGCATTGAAATTGGTTGGTGATTTTTGATGTGGTTTGGTTGATTCGGCTATAGTATATATATTATGTTTGGCTTGTTTTATTAAGGCTAGGTATGTGTTTCGATCATAAGGTAAATTTGTATGCTAGTTAAGTTAGGTTATTTCATAGGTTAGTTGAATGATACACATATTATATGTATGTGAGGTGTTGGATATATATATACATGGTGATATAGTTAAATTATTTCGGCAAAGTGATATTATAAGTGAAGAATTTATAACCGTTTTTAACATGGATATTAGTTGTGATTAGTAATATGCTATAAGGCTTTATTGTATGTTCAAAAATGAAGGCTGAATGTATACAAGTCATTTAATTTATTTGTTTGGTTAGTTTTGGATATATTATTTAAGTGAAAGTTATCAATGGTTATTAAGGTCCATAAATAAGTACTTTGGTTGATGTGTAATGAATTGTATATGATTAAAAATATAATAATATTATTCGGCTAATGATAATAAAAATGAAAAGGAGAATATACTTGGAATATGGTTGTACTTGATTTGGTTAATGGTTCTATTGATGTATTTATTTATGCACATATTTAGGATAGTGAATTAATAAATCTATTATGTCCTTGTATATTGATATATGTTTTTATTGAAAATAAATGTATAGTTGAAAGTGATGTCTTGATAATTTTAACAAAATTTAGATAGATTGAGAAGTATTTATATATGTAGTTATGTAATGGTTGTAAATGTTTGAATTGGATTTTGATTTCATGGTTTATTTGTTAGCCAAATTGATGATAGAGAAACGGTAATGTTCAGACATGCTTTAAACTTGGTTAGTTAGCCATTTAAGTCATAAAACAACTTAATCATAGAATGAAAATGCATATTGTGCCGATTATGATATGGTCAAAATGATATGTGTTTTGTTTTGTTTGATTTATATGATTCATGTATGAAATAATGGAATGAAATAATTATATTAGCTTGGATATGCGCACATGCTTATGTGGTAAAATGATATAATTGATATTTTTGCTTATGAATTATGTAACTACATATATGTTCATTATATGATATGAAAAGACTTGTAAAGAGATTATGTTAGCTATAAGGTTTTAAAATTGAATGGTTTGAATGATTTGATGGGAATAATATATTAAGTATAAAATGAAATGCATCTAAATTTCAAGTTGTGTTTTGTCAGGTAATACCTCATAACCCCATTCCGGCGACGGATATGGGTTAGGGGTGTTACACAATCAGATTCAACTGAAATCATTTTTTCCTATCTGGCATTTCAAATCAATTCATTTCTGTCTACAATTTAATATGGCATCATGTAGTGATCACCAATCCATGCCCAAAATAATATCAAATTTTCGAAAGGGTAACAACAACAAATCAGCAAGAAAATCACAGCCCTGAATTCTCAGCAGACATTTATGACATATTGAATTAACTAATATACTATTACCCAATGGTTTAGTACCTTTAACATTAAACTTCGTTAATTCAACAGGTAAATTCTTATCCGTTACTAATGCCGTGCAAATATATGTATGAGTTGACCCAGGGCAAATTAATGCATACACAGTAAAACCAAGGAGATAGAATGTACCAGCAATAACGTCAGGTACAGTAGCTTTCTCTCTGGCTCGGATGGCGTATGCTCGTGCAGGAGCTCTAGCTTCTGATTAGACAGTTGTGTCTTTAGTGCCATTGTGATTTGCTCCAGTATTATTACTTTGGCCTGGACGTCTACTCCTTTGTGGTGTCGACATTTTCTTTTCATTCTTTTCATCATTTCCATGGATTTAAATAACCCATCTTACCATTTCATAAAATTATCAGTATCCGTAGTTTCATATATAAACCTTTCCTATACTTTACTTACCCGTTGAACCGCACAGAATAACATCAGATACTTAAGAACATCTTTCCATATAACCATAGCCTTTTTAATAATACTCACACGAGTTGTGAAATGGGCCTGTTCACACGAGCTGTGGGTTGGGATGTTAGCTACATGATGTTGCTCACACGAGCTGTGGAAAATTCACAACAAATACAGGATCTTAGCCATCGGTAGGACATCCAGGACCAACACCTGAAACATATAATCCCTAATGACATGTCATTTGTATCCTAAGCATTCTCTAGGTTCAAATGGGATTTTTATCGTCAAGTATTCAAGTATCAAATTATTACTGAATCTATTGTAAATAACATAACATTAACAAATAATCAAGCAATATAATAACTAATATGCATAAAACTCGTACGAACTTACCTCGACCACAATGGTTGTTTCAACAAAAGTCGAGAATTAATCTGAAACTTTTATTTTTCCTTGATCCAAGTTCGGTTGTTTCTTTTCTTGATCTAAAGAATAATTTAACTCAATTAAATATTTCAATTGATTACAATTGTCCAATTCAAACCTATAATCCATGATAACGTGAAATTACAAAATTATCTCTAACATTTTAACTTTTTTACCATTTAGCCCCTAAATTTAAATATTGTATTTTAACCAATAAAAATAAAATATCATAATACCGAATTTTTTAAGGTTTCGTACAACCCCTAACTTTCACTAATTCATAAAATTAATAATGAATTTTGCTATTTTTACCATTTAGTCCTTAAACTCTAAATTCATCAAAATTTACTTAACAAAACATGTCTATCTAACAATTAAACTTAATAATCTATCAAACAAATTCACAAACACTATTAACTCATTCATGGAAAAATCGTAAAATATTACAACTTTAAAATTTAACCCCCAAGCTAGCTAGGTTAAGCTAAAATAAGCTCAAAAACATAAAAAATCATTAAAAACAGAACTAAAAAACCTTACCATGCAAGCCCTTGAATTTTATCCTATTTTGTTATATTTAATAATTATTTATTTACCATCTTAGCCTTTAAAAATATCAAATTTTACACAAACACCAATCCACCAAATTCCACTAACACACATATATGGTATTATTACCATTTAAATCCCTTCATTAAAGATTCCGCATCCAATTAGCCTTTTAACAAAAGACATCAACTTTTGTACCTTTTCCATTTAGTCCTTTTTAATTAATTAACTATCTAAACCTCAAAATTTCTCAATGAAAATTTAATATGACCCTAATATAACTCTATAAACATTAAATACACATTAAAATATTACTCATTTGTCAAAATTATGGTCCCAAAATCATAATTCCTAACACCACTGAAAACGGGCTGTTACAGCAAAAATTAAAAAAAGTTAGTTTCTATTAGTTAATTGATTAATTTAAGATAGGTAAAGGGGTTTATGTGGCAATTATGCCATATTAAAGGTTAGGTACGATTGATGTTGTTTTATTATGTTAATATATATGTTTTATTAGTTAATTAAAAGAAAAGATAAATTAAGTTGTAATAAAATAAATACATAGGCATCATCTCTTTCATTGTTCTTTAACCACCAAAAAATCACCGTTAAAATGAAAGAAGAAAGCTTCAAGCTCCCTTGCCATTTGGTCAATTGCATGTAAGTGTTACCAAGCTCGTTTTTAATGATTTTTATATTTTTGTTATTGGTTTAGTTTAATCTAGCTAACCTGTGAGTCAATTCATAAGATTGTTAAAATTTTAGCTTTTTACCATGAATGAATTAGAAGTGTTTGTGAATTTAATTGATATATTATTAAGGTTGGTAGTTAAATATAATTATTTTGTTAAGTGATTTTTTTATGATTTTAATGTTTAGGGATTTATTTGTGAAAATAGTAAAATTTCATGAAAATAGTGTGAAATGATGAGAAAAATGGACTACAATGGCCCTTAGGAAAAATCACCTAGTTTGGTTTTTCATTAATTGTGGTTAATTTTTGAGTTTCAGGTTTAGGGACTAAATTGCATAAAAGGTAAAACACTGAGGGTAATTTTGTAAATTTCCTATTGATAAGTGTTATAAGTTAAATTGATTACATTAAGTTATTTGAATGGTTTAATTGAATGAAGATTATTATTTAGATCAAGATCTAAATCGAGGAAAAGCTAAGGTGTCGGATTAGTCGTCGACCTCATTTTTACAATTGTTTTTGTTGAGGTAAGTTCGTATAATGGTAAACTGGTTAATTTCTATTTTGAATGAATGCTTAATTAAGGTTATGCTTTATTAAACTTTTATTGAATATAAATTGTTAACTCGTAATTTGGAGTAAATCGTAATGTTTATTCAATTGATGCATATTTATGGAAAATATGGAAATTTATGGATGTATGTTGTAACAATCCATTTTTCAGTGGTGTCGAAAAAAGTGGTTTCGAGGCTACAAATCTGATGAGTAAGCTCGTAAATGTTATTATTTAATATTTATGATTCAAATATAGTATTAAAATAAAATTTGAATTGGCAATTTATGCTATTTGAATGAATAATTAGGTTCAAGTGGTATGACCCTGAAGTCAAGTGGTTTTAGAAAATAAGGTATTGGGACCTCGTTTCTATTAACTGAGCCGTAAACATTTTATTAAATATTTAAGGAGTGTTATTAACATTGTATTAAAGTTTCATTAAGAAATTTTGATGTTTAAATGATTAATTAATTAGAAAGGACTAATTTGTAAAAATTTAAAATTTAATAGCTATATCTTTATTTGTATTTAATGGATATAAAAGTAAGAAATAAGGGCCTTAAGAATTAATTCAACCAATTTTAAGGTTAGTGGATGATCATGGTTTGGCATTCAGCAAAATTTGGTTTAATATTTGAGGGTAAAATGGTAATTAGCTAATTAAACTTGGAATTAAGTAAGGAAAAAGATGATATCTTTTTATTTGGAGAAGGGGATGACTGAAACACCATTTTTTAGGGAAGAAGCATTCAACCAAATTGATTTTGATGCATGGTACTGTTCTGATTCTGTTTTTAATGTTTTTAATGTTTTTAGGCTTGTATTAGCTTAATCTAGCTAACCTGGAAGTTAATTTGTTAAATTGTTAAATGTTTAGAATTTTACCATGGATGAATTTGAGATATTATTGCAAGTTTATGGTAGAATCTTAAACTTGGTTGCTAGATATGACTATTTTGTAAAGTAGTTTTTGGTAAATTTAATGCTTAAGGACTAAAATGTAAAATTAGTAAAAGTAAAAGGACTTGTTGTGAAATAACAACAAATGTGGGTTGTAATAGGGTTCTAAACAAGTCAGCTAAATTTTAAATTGAAAAAAAATGATTAATTTGCATGTTTTGGGCTTAGGGACTAAATTGTATAATAGTAAAATATTGGGGGCAATTTTGTAAAAATGTAAAAAGGGACTTAATTGCATAAAATGAATTTATTTTTCTATTAGTAAATTGAATGGGATTATTATTTTATATCAAGAACGAATGGAAAATCGAGGAGAAGAGAAAATTATCAAATAGCCCCTGTACTTAGTCATTACTGCAATTTAGTTTGGTAAGTTCGTATGAACTGTAATCATTATAATGTTATTTAAATAATATCAAGAGAAAATTATTCAAATAGCCCTTGTACTTAGTCATTGTTGCAATTTAGTTTGTTAAGTTCGTATGAACTATAATCGTTATAATGTTATTTAAATTATATGTTTAATATGTTGTTTTTAATGTAAATGAATCAATATATATGAGAATGTATCCACATTATGACGAATTGACAGACATCGAGTCCCGGTTGAACCTTAAGAATTCTTAGGATACAAATGACATGTCATTAGGGATTTCATGTTTCGGGTGCTAGTCTTGAATTTCCTACCGATGGCTGAGGTCTTGCATTTGCTACAGATTCTCCACAACTTGTGTAAACAGCATCATGTAGCTTACATTCTGACCCACAGCTCGTATGACCAGGCCCATTTCACAACTCGTGTGAGCATTGATGTAAAGGAAAGGTTACAGTTATTTGTAAAGGCACACTTCGTGTGAGCTTTCCCGAGTATCTGATGTAATTCTAAACGGTTCAACGAGTAAGAAAAGGAATGGAACGGTAAGTGACTTAATGAAAAGGTTCATGGCTATACGAAAGGGTTGATGCTTATGCAATGTACCCTATGAAATTCTACTTATGATGTAAACGAGTTTATATGTGTTGTTGATGAACCTATTAACATATGAGGTTGATGATACTTGAATAGGCTTATACTAAACTCATAGCATTGGTAATGATTTATGTTTAATATCTAAATTGTAATATTGAAATTAGTAAGCAAATGGAATAAATCATGATCGTATAGTAATGACGATGAATTAAATGTTATGTTTATACATGGTTGATTTCATATGTATCATGAACAAGTATACTAACTTGTGAGTTTGATGTTATTATATAGGCTTTATTTAAGCTTATGGCATTGGTAAAGGTTTATACTTATTCTATAAATTTCATTATTGAAATGGTAAGTTATGTTTTAAGTTTATACGAGCTTTTTAAGAATTTATTGCTTACGTAGTTGTTTTCATTTTTTTATAGATCATCGGAAGCTCGATTTGGTTGGAAGCTCGTCAGAGACTTATCACACTATCCAGTAGAAAATTCGATAGTTTGTGAGTAATTTGGCTAAGGTTTATAATGGCATGTATAGGGTGAATTGAAATGGTATTATGGTGTATGTATTAACGATGTTTTTTTATGTATGAGCTTTGGAAAGCTATGTTGGTTTGGTACACTTTGATGCCTTACCAAGATATGTGATTTTGATTACTCTAAAGTGCTTGTCTATAAGGTTATCTTAGCATGTTGATTATGGCTTGAAAATGATTGCTTGTGACATGTTTTAGTTCATATTGGAGCTAGGTTATCATGTACGGAAATGGTAATATTATCATGTATAGGTCTTTTGTATTGATAGCACATGAATGTATTAAATGGTTGATTTAGTAAGTTTATGTATTTGAAGTTTATGTATAATTAAAGAAATTATAATGTTTATTAAGTAAGGTCTTTTAGACTACTTTAGGGTAATTGAAAGGTAGGGTATTTTGGTATGCTAGTGTTGGCTTGAAAATGGTAAATGTGATGTGTTTTGGAAGGTGTTTGAATTAGGTTGTTATGTTTGAACAAAATGGCATGTTTTGGTAGTTGATGTTTTGGTATGTTTATGGTTCCCATTAATGGTCATTGGTTAGACAAGTCAAGATGTTTTGATTGGTATGTTTAAGTGTAATTGGATGATGTTTAAGTCTTTTGAAAGTGTGCACCAATGGATTGGATGTTTATGTATGGTTTGGTTATGAAATGGTTTGATCTTAGGTGAATTTTGGGTTCATACGGCTTGAGACACAGGCTATCACATAGCTGTGTGAGACACATGGCCTGGCAACACAGCCCTGTGTCACTTGTGGTTCCTTAGGGTTCCAAGTTAGTAAGTTACACGGCTTAACACACAGGTGTGTGGGGTATCTTAGAGAGTTACACGAGTGAGGACACAGGTTGAGACACTACCGTGTGTCCCTTGATCGAAAGTTACATGGCCTAGGGTGATTCCACATGGCCTGGCCACACGGTCGTGTGGCCCATTATTTCCAATTATTTGTAACTTTTTCCTAAACTTTCCATTTTATTTCAAATTGGTCCTGAATTGCTCCTATGTTATTTTTAGGGCCTCGAGGGCTCGATTTAGGGACAAAATGCATGTAATGCAACGGACTATGATATGATTAAATTTTTTAAATATTTTGATGTTAAATGTTTCTAATATTACGGTAATGCTCTGTAACCCTAATTCAACCACGAAGACAGGTTAGGAGTGTTACATATATATTAGAAATGATATAGTGAGAAGAAGTTAGAGGTTGGATATGGAAAATGTCATGTTTGAACCTTGTGAATACTTAGGATACAAATGACAGGTCATTAAGGATTATACGGTTTCGGGTGTTGGTCCTAGATGTCCTATTGAAGGCTAAGGTCTTGCATTTGTAACATTCTGATTTAGGGCCTAGTCAAAACAGTGGTTTCAGGACCACATATCTGAAATAGAAATAATTATTTCATGATTATTATGAGGTCTAGGATGAGAATGTATGCTTGAGTAGAAATTTCATGGAGAAATTCTATGCCTAAGATGCTTAATTTGACATTAGGGACCAAATTGCAAAATATGTAAAACTTGAGTTCTAGAACCTTTTAGCATGCAATTGAGTTGGATTATAAATTAGAGGTCCTCAAATAGTAATTTTACCAAGTTTTAAAAATTTGGACAAAAATGGGCATGCATGGGTAAAATTTTAAAGAAAGTCCTTAGGGGCATTTTGGTCATTTGGTTAATTAAAGAATAAAAAGGGAAAAATCAAGCAAAAATGTTGTCCATCTTCTACATGGTGTGCCAAAAATTCAAAAGGTTCCATAGCTAGGGTTTTCAACATTTCAAGCTTGATTGTAAGTGCTCCCTAGCCCCGTTTTTGATGTTCTTTATATTTTGAGATCCTTGAAACATGTTCTAGCCATTTCTACCCTTATTTTAAGCTAGGGTTCATGTTCAAAAACTTACCCATGTGTGAAATGTTTGTATTTTGGTGTTTAATGGAGGAATATGAAAGTTTGATGTAAGATAAAATCTTTTGTCAAGTGGTTTTCCGTGAAAACACCTAAAAAGGACCAAGTTGCAAAAGATTTAAAAGTGGGTAATAGAAAAGTGAAATAAAGGAAAATGTGAGATGTTATAAGCTAGGATATAATTCGGCTAGGCTTGGGAAATCAAGGGAATGCATGTATTTCATTATACGAGCCAAGGGACTAAAATGTAAAAATGTGCAAAGTTAGGGGTAAATAGGTAATTTTTCCATAGAGTAAGTTTCCGGGCTGAAATTGAAGAATGTGATGAATTAATAATTTAATTTGGTTATATAGACTCGGAAAGACCAATTCTGGAAGTAGATCGTGGAAAATAAAGGGTTTTGGAATAGTCAGAAATGTTTATGCATGTTGGCTTTAATTGTTGTATCAAATTGACTGTGAAATGCATAAATAATGAATTGTATAAAAATGTCTATAAATTTGAAATTGATTGAGAAATAGGTTAGAATTCGTTTGAATATGGAATTCCGATGGATAGGTCACTTCTCATGAAAAATGGGATCCTGCATGTGTTGCAGAAAGGATTTAGCCCCGATGGGTAATCCATTGATCTCATTATAGAAAGGATTTATCCCGGATGGGTAATCTTGAAACGAGCCTATTGAGCATAAGTTTCAATTAGGATTTAGCCTGGACTGGTAATTCTGCTGTAAGAGATGTGGCTCGAGAGTGTACCGGATAGGGTACTACTGGATATGAATTGACGGTTAATAAAATAGTACACATGGAGCCTACTAAGTGATGAAATATCCATTGGGGATTTAAGGATTCACTGGATAAAATATTTGTACATGACATGAGAAATATGAATTTGAATATGTATATGATGTGATGAGCTTATCTATGGATCTTGAAAATTTATGTGACTAACTTATTCATTGAGAGCATGTGTTTAGGGAAAATTTTATAATTGATGGACAACATGGCTTATTGTGATTATGTGTTAAAAATGACTGGTAAGTTTACTTTTCATTATACGAACTTACTAAGCATGTAATGCTTACCCTCCTTTTTTCTTTTCCCTGTCTTATAGAGCTCTTGAACTCGTAAAGGTTGGAGGACGGTGGGAGTTTGATCACACTATTGGTATTCTCGTTTTGGGTATAAAATAACTATTCATTTTGATATAATGGCATGTATAGGTTAGCTTATCTTTTGGTTATATGTGTCATTTAAATTATCCAAGTGTAATGGCTGATGATGGTTGATGAATTATTTTGTATATGGCCATGAAATATAGCTCATATTTTAATATCGAGTTGTAACCCTTATTAACCATGTGTGCATGAAATGTGTTCATGTTGATGTGGTTGCTTGGGAATGATGGACGTAAGGTATTGCATGTTTATTTGGTGAATGGCCCATGACCAATGAGTATGACCACAAAAATGTTATAAATGTGTAAAGTTGGAAAGAATGATATAAAAACCTAGAGGTTATAAATTGGTATGAAAAGATTAGGAAATGCATGTAAAAATTGAGATAGTGCATGGAGGTGTTAGGGACATAATTTAATCATGGATTTGGATATTGGAGTAGTTCAAATGTGAATTGTTGTATGCTGATAACATGTACAAATGAGTGAGTCTTTAAATGATGGCAGAAAGGCTTGGAAAATAGCCTTGAAATTGTCTACACGGGTAGACACACGGGCGTGTGTGACACACGGTGTGCCTCATGGGCGTGTGATCGGGCCGTGTGTCCCCTGTACTTAAATTTTATAAGTTAGAATGCCTAGTAGTAAACACACGGGCTAAGACACAGGTGTGTGTCTCTCAAACGGCCTAACCACATGGGCGTGTGCTCTGGCCGTGTGAAGTTTGCACCATTTTTATAAAAAAAAACATTAATTTTACTTGGCCACACGGCCTGGCCACACGGGCGTGTGACCTTATTTCGGTGCTGATGTCATAGCCAGAGAGTTACACGGCCTGTGGACACGGGCGTGTCAAGAGTACACGGGTGTGTCCCCATTTCACACGGGCGTGTGACTCTGTATTTAAGGAAATTTCCCAAGTTTCTCTAAAGTTTTCGGTTGGGTCCCAAACTATTTCCGATATATGTTTTGGACCTCGTAGGTCCATACAAGGAATGTCTCGCATATGTTTGAATGACTTTTGATTTGAAAGAAATATGATCACCCGATTTTGCTTGAACAATTGTATGTATGTCCGATAATGCTTCGTACCCTATCCCGACCTCAGATACGGGTAAGTGGTGTTACATTTAGTGGTATCAAAGCTACGGTTTAGTTGATTCTCAGACTAACGTAGCATGTATCGAGTCTAGCTATACATGGCATTGTAGAAGTTATGATAGTGTGACATTTCCTAACCGTTTTAAGTGTATTTGTATATAGTAAATGTCTTCCAACCAAGCTCGAGATGAGTCCGAGGAAGCCGAGAGCCATGCTCCAGCTTTCGTACAGTAAGCCATGTCTGGTAGTAGTAGGAGGCCCATGTCTAGGGGCCAGGAAGAGGCAAAGGTAGTCTTTTTCGAAATAATGGATGAATGGTTTGGTGAGTACTTGAGGACCAACCCTGTTATACCACGACCTCCCCCACCCCTACCCGATCTGAAGAAGAAGTACTAGAAGGTGTGGCGCCAGTAAGAATTGGTAAAGCTCCAATAGATAAACTGAGGAAATATGGGGCCGAATAATTTAGAGCCACAATTGGCGATGATCCGAAATGAGCTGAGTTCTGGGTTGAAAACACCGTGTGAGTTCTTGATGAACTATCGTGTACTCCTGAGGAATGTTTGAAATACGCGGTATCTCTCCTAAAGGACACTACATACCACTGGTGAAAGACTGTATCCTCAGTGGCACTAAGAGAGAATATTACGTGGGAATTCTTTCAAGCTGAATTTAAGAAGAAGTATATTATTCAAAGATTCCTGGATCTAAAGAGAAAGGAATTTCTAGAACTTAAGCAGGGAGATTGGACTGTGGCAGAGGACGAATGAGAGTTTGTCCGACTGAGCCAGTTTGCTTAAGAGTGGGTTCAGACTGAAGCAGAAATGTGCATGCATTTTGAAGAAGGATTAAATGAGGATGTTAAACTGTTGATTGGGATCCTTGAGATAAGAGAGTTTGTAGAGTTGGCCGACAGAGCCAAGAAAGCTGAAGAGCTAAGTAATGAAAAGAAACAAGCAGAGAGGAAAGCTCGAGTTCCGAATAAGAGATTCTTGGGCAAGACATATACATGTCCCATAAAGAAATTGAGAAGCCACCATGAACGCTCCAATTTATCAGTGGGATATTTGGGTAAGACAAGAACTTCTACGTGCCCTAATCCACGGTCTTCATCTCCCATGGCAACTAGTGTGGGGAGTGTGGGTAACCAAAAGCCGTGGTGTAACAGTTGTAACAAGTTTCACTTTGGAGAGTGCCAGATGAGGAGCGGGGCATGTTATAGGTGTGGTTCTCTTGACCACTTCCTTAAGGATTGCCCAGAACGAGATAACAAAGAGGTTGAGCCAAACCCAAAACTGAATGCTCCTATCTCTCAAGATAGACCTCTAAAATACCCCAAAAATACCACTGGAGGTTGTATTACTGCAAAGGATATCACTGCCAAATCATAAGCTTGAGCCCTGGCAAGAACTTATGCTATACGTGCCAAAGAGGAAGCCTCAGCTCCTGATGTCATTACGGGTACATTTTCTCTTTATGATTTCCTGTTGTTGCCTTAATTGACCCGGGGTCATCCCATTCGTATGTTTGCATGAAATTGGTGTCTAGTAAAGATTTACCTGTAGAATTTATGGAATATGTGATTAAGGTGTCGAATCCGTTAGGCAAACATGTACTAGTTGACAAGGTATGTAAGAAATGCCCTTTAATGATTAGAGGCCATTATTTTTCGGTAGATTTAATATTATTGCCATTTGATGAGTTTGATGTTATTTTGGGTATGGATTGGTTGACACTACATGAGGCTATAGTAAATTGTAGACAGAAGGTCATTGAATTGAGGTTTGAAAATGGCGTAGCTCTCCGGGTTGAACCAGATGAGTCATATTTACCATTCGTTGTAATTTCCTCTATGTCGGCTCAAAAATGCTTGAGAAAGGGGTGTGAAGGCTACTTGGCTTATGTGTTGAATACTAAGGAATCTGAATTGAAAGTCGAATTAGTACCAGTAGTATGCGAGTACCCAAATGTGTTTCCGGGGGAGTTACTAGGATTACCTCCTGTTAGAGAAGTTGAATTTAGCATTGACCTCCTATTAGGATGACCTATTTTAGTTGCTCCGTATCGGATGGCTCTAATGGAATTAAGAGAGTTAAAGTCTCAGTTATAAGAATTGATAGATAAGGGTTTTGCAAGGCCTAGTTCCTTCCCTTGGGGTGCACCAGTACTGTTTGTGAAAAAGAAGGATGGTTCTATGAGACTATGCATCGATTATCGTCAACTCAACAAAGTGATAATCAAGAACAATTACCCGTTGCCGAGGATTGATGATCTATTTGACCAGCTGAAGGGAGCAACAGTATTTTCAAAGATAGACTTGAGGTCCAGCTATTACCAACTGCGAGTGAAAGAATCAGATGTGCCCAAAACTGCTTTCTGAACAAGGTATGGTCACTATAAATTTCTTGTTATGTCGTTTGGGCTAACGAATGCTATGCAGTACTCATGGACTTGATGAATCGAATTTTTTGACCATGCTTGGATAGATTTGTTGTGGTGTTTATTGATGACATACTGATTTACACTCATGATGAATCTAAGCATGCTGAACACTTGAGGACAGTTTTGCAAACTTTGAGAGATAAGCAATTGTATGCTAAGTTCAGAAAAAGTGAATTTTGGCTTAAAGAAGTTGGGTTTTTGGGACATATTGTTTCGGGTTATGGCATCAGAGTTGACTAGAGTAAGATTGCGGCCATCGTCGAATGGAAACTGCCGAGGAACGTGACAGAAGTTAGAAGCTTTTTAGGCTTGGCTGGCTACTATAGACGTTTTGTTAAAGGATTTTCTATGATTGCCACTCTGATGACTAGGATGCTTCAAAAAGATGTTAAGTTTGAGTGGTCTGAAAAGTGTCAACAATGGTTTGAGAAACTAAAGGCGCTACTGATCGAAGCACCAGTTTTGGTATAGCCCGAGTCGGGTAAAGAATTAATGATTTATAGTGATGCATCCTTGCATAGTTTGGGATGTGTACTCATGCGAGAGGGTAAGGTGGTAGCCTACGCTTCAAGGCAATTAAAGCCTCATGAGAAGTACTACGTGACACATGACTTGGAATTGGCTGCCATTGTTTTTGTGTTAAAGATGTGGAGACACTATCTGTATGGTGAGAAGTGCTGGGTGTTCATCGATCATAAAATTTTAAAATACTTGATGAATTAAAAGGATTTGAACTTAAGGCAACGTAGATGGCTCGAATTACTCAAAGATTACAAGCTTATGATTGATTACCATCCGGGTAAGGCGAATGTAGTCGCCGACGCTTTGAGTAGAAAATCATTGTTTGCCTTGAGGGCTATGGGTACACGGCTGGCTTTGTCCGAAGATGGCTTGATCTTAGTAGAGTTGAGAGTTAGAGTGATCTTTGTTCAATAGATTTGTGATGGCCAGAAAGTCGATACAAAGTTACAAGCTAAAAGAGCTCAATGCGAGTCTAGCATTGAAACGAATTTTAAGATCAACTCTGATTATTGCTTGAGATTCCGTGGTAGCATCTATGTTCCGAATGACGCTGAGTTGATTCAGAATATTTTACGTGAGGCGCATAGCGATTGTTTATCAGTCCACCTGGGTAGTACAAATGTAACACCCCTAACCCATATCCGTCACCAGAATGGGGTTACGAGGTATTACCGAACAAGACACAACTTCCGGACATTCATGAATACACATAGAAATTAATCATTTTAATTCATCACATATAAACGTATACTAACCAAACCAAAACATTACATGTTACACTTTAATCAATAAACATTCAACCATAAATTATTATCAACCAGCCAAATATAAGCATATAAATTAAACAACTTATTACTCATTATTCAAGACCAAATATACATGCAACCTTATTATAAGTTTTGACTAAACCAAGCTTACCTAATTGCTATTCCATTAATACACATATAATGTCATATAACATATACTTAATAATTAAAGCACAATAATAAAGCCACATACTAAACTTGCATCAAACCATCTTGTTTATTAAAAACATAAGTTACTATTCATATGGTCAATTTCTAATGCTTTAGCCGAATATTAAACATGCTAAATACTTATGCTTTATTTAATGTCTACTTCCATTATACTCTATTACCATACACGCATATAACATTTCAAATAACCAAACCAATATGTCAAACATATTTTACCTTTCAAATCAACACATCAATAATATATATTTATGCATAATACATAACAACTATTTTTCTAACACTTTAGCATACTATAACCAAATTTTAACATGCTAATATTACTTATCATGCAAAGTTACAAAGGTCATATTCAAGACTAATTCAATGATCACATATTCGGCTAAGCACATAAATATACATATAGCCAAAATTTTATCATGTCAAACATATTACAAATATATCTCAAATAATGTATAATTATTAAATCAATACATAACCGAATACACAAAAACATATTTGTATGATGATTTAATCTTATAAGTCAAAACAACCCACTTTTAAATCACAAATACATGTTACCCCAATTATTTAACATTAACCGAAAGCTAATTCACCTTGTTTGCTGAATCAAAACATGGTCATTTCATGAGATATTCATTATACTTAAAGTCTCATTTACAACCAATGATCAAAGACATATAAATATTATACATATCTACTTCATCACATAGCCGAATATCAATACTTTAAATCATTGCCATTTACCTAATACATCCCACTTATATATCATGAATTTCACTCAACAATAATATTCAACCACAATTTCACATCATACTAAACACACCATACACATATACTTTGACATAACTTCATCACCATTAGCAAATATATCAACCATGATTCACATATAAATATATAATGGCCGAACCATCAAAACCAAACTTAACATAATGATTAAGCCATTTTTGCATGGCTCATATTTACATAACCCAAAAACTAACATAAACATAAACTAGCCTATACATGCCATAGGTTTAAGTTCAACTTATAAAGTACCGAAAACAGTCGATAGTGTGATAGAATTTGCTGACGATCCCCGAGCCTATAACTAATCTCCAAAATCTATAAAATAGAGGCAAACATACACACACAGTAAGCTAACATAGCTTAGTAAGTTATAAGCAAATAACAACTCAATGACATTTCTAATTCAATACAACAAAATCGAATTATGCTATTATGTTCATATACAATTTCAAACTTGCAATTACATTTATCAAACATATAACTATGCCTCAAATTCAAATTGGCCGAGTGCAAATATAAAAAATAAAATAATTAATTTTTTCACTTCTACGATCACATATGTATTCATTTGCATCATATATAATTTTTATCACATACCAAATAGCCAACTTACCTTAATTTCAATTAGGAAATTACCTATCACATACCTGATCACTTTAGCTCGATTACACATTTGATCATAACTTATCATTGCCCATTGAACCATTTGGAATTGAATAGGATACTCGGATAATCACACATATCATACAATGCCAACATCCGAGACGTGGTCTTACATGTAATCACATATCGATGCCAACGTACTAGACGTGGTCTTACTCGCACACATATATCGGAATCACATATCAATGCCAACGTATTAAATGTGGTCTGACTTGCATACATATATCGATGCCATGGTCTTACTCGTACATCACATATCGGAATCCTATGTCATGACATAAATATCCTATCTATTCCTAAGGCTCATACGGGGCTTTCGAATGTCATATCTCGATCGAATAGAACTCGTAACCATTGCTCTCAAACCTATATCATTTCGGCATATTCTCAAACAATTATAACAATTCAATTTAGCATTTATAATATACATATATTGAAATTTACAACATCTATTTGCCTATAAACTTACCTCGGACAACAGTAATCGGAACGGGACGATTATTCGACAACTTTGGTTTTCTCCCTATCCAAATCTGATTTCTTTAGTTCTTGATCTAAACATATTCAAATTAAACTCATTCAAACATAATTTAATTCAATTTAGTCCAAAAACACATAAATGGGAAAATTACCATTTTGCCCCTGACATTTTACACTTTTTACAATTTAGTCCAAATTGCACAAAACACAAAACATGCAAAATTTGCACACACCATACTTAGGTCGAATGTTACCCATGCTCATACAAGTCCATACATTTCATTTATTTCATGTTTTAGTCCCTCAATTTATTATTTTTGTAATTTAGCCCTAATTACTCAAAATCATCAAAAATTCTTATACAAAACATATTAATCCAAAACATATCTTTCATAATTCATCAAATAACATCACAAAGCTCGATTATTCATCAATGGCATAACTCAAAATATTCATCAAAATTAGAAATTCAAACATGGGCTTTGTACATTACACTACAACGATCTCAAAAATGTAAAAATTATCAAAAACCAAGCTAGTTACATACTTTAATCAAGCTAAACAATGGCCGAATAACCTAAGCTTATTTATTTTCTTTCTTTCTCAATTTTTGGTTAAAATTATGAACAAAATGCATGGCTTTTAAATTTTATGTTTTATTATAACATATATTATTTAACATTTTACAAATTTAACCCTTATAATTTAATATAACAACTTAATAATGCATGCCATTACCGTCCATTCATATATTCAATAGCCTAATTGCAACATAAATACTTCAAATTATAAAGACACATTCAATTCTACCCTTACATAATAAACCATCAAATTTTCATTTTACGTGATTAAGCCCTTTTTATTAAATCGACACTCAAACAACAAAATTAAAGCACGAAAATTTCACGGATATTAATTCACACATAATAAACACAAAAAATAATTTTTAAATATTTTTCTGACTCAGATTCTGGTCCTAAAACCACCGTTCTGAATAGGGTCTAAATCAGGCTATTACAACAAAGATGTATAGTGATTTGAAGAAATTGTATTGGTGGAATGGTATGAAAAGGGATATCTCTGAGTTTGTGTCAAAATGTCTAATTTTCCAACAAGTAAAGGCCAAACATCAAGTGCCTTTAGGGTAACTTCAACCTATCATGATTCTCGAATGGAAATGAGACCGTATTACTATGGACTTTATGACAAGATTGCCTTTGTCTCCAAAGAAGAAAGATGCCGTTTGGGTCGTAGTTGATAGGTTGACTAAATCGGCTCATTTTATATCGGTACGAACTGATTTCTCGCTTGATAAATTAGCCAAGCTGTACATTACTGAAATTGTGAGACTTTATGGCGTATCATTGTTGATTATTTTAGATAAAGATCCAAGGTTCACTTCTCTGTTTTGGAAGAAATTACACGAAGCTTTGGGTACAAAGCTAAACTTTAGTAACGCTTTTCATCCACAGATTGATGGAAAATTCAAGAGAGTAATTCAGACACTTGAAAATATGCTCAGATGTTGTGTTCTTGAATTCCAAGGTAGTTGGGAAAGGTACTTACCTTTGGTTGACTTTGCTTACTACAATAGTTATCAGTCGAGCTTGAAGATGGTGCCTTATGAGGCATTGTATGGACATAAATTTCGTACACCATTGTATTGGATTGAGCTTAAGGAGAATAAGGTTCATGAAATCGATTTAGTTAAGGAAACCGTAGAAAAGGTGAAAGTAATTTGTGATTGTTTGAAAGCAACATTGGATAGGCAAAAGTCATACACAGATTTGAAAAGAAAGGAAATTGAGTATCAGGTCGGTGATAAAGTATTCTTGAAAGTGTCTCTATGGAAAAAGGTCTTGAGATTTGTAAAGAAAGGCAAATTAAGTCTTCGATTTATAAGACCGTATGAGATTACTGAAAGGATAGCTTGTTGCTTATCGATTGGCTTTGCCGATTGAATTAGAAAAGATTCATGATGTATTTCATGTATCCATGTTGCGACGATATAGATCTGATCCTTCTCATGTGATTGCACCCACAGAGGTTGAAATCAGACCGGATATGACTTATGGTGAGGAACCGATTAAGATCTTGGCTCGAGAAGTCAAGCAATTGAGAAATAAAAGTGTTGCTCTTGTGAAAGTTTTATGGCAAAGACATGGGGTTGAAGAGGCTACATGAGAGCCCAAAGAGACTATGAGGAAACAGTACCCAAACCTTTTTACTGGTAAGATTTTCGGGGACGAAAATCCCTAAAGAGGGAGAGTTGTAACATTTTGATTTAGGGCCTAGTCGAAACAGTGGTTACGAGACCACATATTCAAAATAGAAATAATTATTTCATGATTATTATGAGGTCTAGGATGAGAATGTATGCTTGAGTAGAAATTTCATGGATAAATTCTATGCCTAAGATGCTTAAATTGACATTAGTGACCAAATTGCAAAATATGTAAAACTTGAGTTTTAGAACCTTTTAGCATGAAATTGAGTTGGATTATAAATTAGAGGCCCTCAAATAGTAATTTGACCAAGTTCTAAAAATTTGGACAAAAATGGGCATGTATGGGTAAAATTTTAAAGAAAGGCCATAGGGGCATTTTGGTTATTTGGTTAATTAAAGAATAAAAAGGGAAAAATTGAGCAAAAATGTTGTCCATCTTCTACATGGTGTGCCAAAAATACAAGGGGCTCCATAGCTAGGGTTTTCAACATTTCAAGCTTGATTGTAAGTGCTCCCTAGCCTCGTTTTTTATGTTCTTTATATTTTTGAGATCCTTGAAGCATGTTCTAGCCATTTCTACCCTTATTTTAAGCTAGGGTTCATGTTCAAAAACTTACCCATGTGTGACATGTTTGTATTTTGGTTTTTAATGGAGGAATATGAAAGTTTGATGTAAGATAAACATCTTTTGTCAAGTGGTTTTCCGTGAAAACACCTAAAAAGGACCAAGTTGCAAAAGATGTAAAACTGGGTAATAGAAAAGTGAAATAAAGGAAAATGTGGGTTGTTATAAGCTAGGAGATAATTCGGCTAGGCTTGGGAAATCAAGGGAATACATGTATTTCATTATACGAGCCTAGGGACTAAAATGTAAAAATATGCAAAGTTAGGGGTAAATAGGTAATTTTTCCATAAAGTAAGTTTCCGGGCTAAAATTGAAGAATGTGATGAATTAATAATTTAATCTGGTTATATAGACTCAGAAAGACCAATTTCGAAAGTAGATCGTGGAAAAAAAGGTTTTGGAATAGTTAGAATCCAAACCCGAGATATCATTCAGGTAAGTTCGTGTAACCTAATTGGATGTTATGCATGTTGGCTTTAATTGATGTATCAAATTGAATGTGAAATGCATAAATAATGAATTGTATGAAAATGTCTATAACTCCGAAATTGATTGAAAAATGGGTTAGAATCCGTTTGAATATGGAATTCCGATGGATAGGTCACTTCTCATGAAAAATGGGATCCTGCATGTGTTGCAGAAAGGATTTAGCCCGGACGGGTAAGCCATTGATCTCATTATAGAAAGGATTTAGCCCGGACGGGTAATCCTGAAATGAGCCTATTGAGCATATGTTTTAATTAGGATTTAGCCTAGACTGGTAATCCAGATTAGACTCTGTAGGGTATTCTTTGTCATGTAAAGGATTAAGCATGGACTGGTAATTCGAAAAATCCCTTAGAGTACATGGAACAACTAGAATTTAGCCTAGACTGGTAATTCGGCTGTAAGAGATGTGGCTCGAGAGTGTACCGGATAGGGTACTACTGGATATGATTTGACGGTTAATAAAATAGTACACATAGAGCGTGCTAAGTGATGAAATATCCATCGGGGGTTCAAGGATTCACTGGATAAAATATTTGTACATGAAATGAGAAATACGAATTTGAATATGTATATGATGTGATGAGCTCATCTATGGATCTTGAAAATTTATGTGACTAACTTGTTATTTGAGTGCATGTGTTTAGGGAAAATTTTTATAATTGATGGACAACATGGCTTATTGTGATTATGTGTTATAAATGACCGATAAATTTACTTTCCGGTATACGAACTTACTAAGCATGTAATGCTTACCCCCTTTTTTACTTTTCCCTGTCTTATGGAGCTCTTGAACTCGTAAAGGTTGGAGGACGGTGGGAGTTTGATCACACTATCGACATTCTCGTTTTGCGTATAAAAGAACTATTCATTTTGATATAATGGTATGTATAGGGTAACTTATCTTTTGGTTATATGTGTCATTTAAATTAGCCAAGTGTAATGGCTCATGATGGTTGATGAATTATTTTGTATATGGCCATGAAATATGGCTCATATTTTACTATCGGGTTGTAACCCTTATTAACCATGTATGCATGGAATGTGTTCATGTTGATGTGGTTGCTTGGGAATGATGGACGTAAGGTATAGCGTGTTTATTTAGTGAATGGCCCATGATCAATGAGTATGGCCACAATAATGTTATAAATGTGTAAAGTTGGAAAGAAGGATATAAAAACCTAGAGGTTATAAATTGGTATGAAAAGATTAGGAAATGCATGTAAAAATTGAGATATTGTATGGAGGTGCTAGAGACATAATTTAATCATGGATTTGGATATTGGAGTAGTTCAAATGTGAATTGTTGTATGCTGAGAACATGTACAAATGAGTGAATCCTTAAAGGGTGACAAAAAGGCTTGGATAATAGCCTTGAAATTGTCCACACAGGATAACACACGGGCGTGTGTGACACCGGTCTACCCCATGGGTGTGTGATCCGGCCGTGTGTCCCCTGCACTTAAATTTTATAAGTCAGAATGCCCAATAGTAAACACACAGGCTAAGACACGGGCATGTGTCTCTCAAACGGCCTAACCACATGGGCGTGTGCTTTGGCCCTGTGAAGTCTGCACCATTTTTATAAAAAAATCATTTAATTTTATTTGGCCACATGGCCTGGCCACACGGACGTGTGACACGGCCTTGTGACCTTATTTCTGTGCTAACGTCATAGTTAGAGAGTTACACGGCCTGTGGACACCGGCGTGTCAAGAGTACATGGGCCTGTGTGACTCTGTATTTAAGAAGTTTTCCCAAGTGTAACGCCCCGAATTTGGGCCTAGAAGTATTAGGTTTTAAGCATGGGAACAGTTAGGATACTGCACATAAATATTTAGTTGTGCAAGAAATTGACGCAAATACATGCTTGTTTTAGTGGTTAAGTGTTCTGGGAAGTGTCTAAGAAGTCTTGGGTTCAAGCCTGAGTAGGTACAAAAAGTTTTGTTTTTAAAGGAATAAGAACTATCTCTAGGCAGTAAGCTTTTAATTAAATGTGGGTAAAATATGTCATAAAATGCCTACTAGTCTAGAGGAAATGGCGTGTGGAGTGTTTCATGAGGTCTGGAGTTCGAATCCTACAATGTGCAAGGGAGTGTTTTAATTTTTACTGATGGCCATGGGAGGAAGTTGTATTTGACCAAAACACCAAGAGTTTGAATAAGTTTGAATAAGGTTGTTGTTAGCTGAATTTGGGAGCAAAAAGGGGGAATTTCGGTTGTTGAGGTTTGTGAACAGGAGGGATTTTAGGAGGTAATCGGGGAATTCAATTTTGGTGGGAGTGGTGCTGCCGAATTTGAATTCTGGCATTCAGAATTTTGGTAGTGTGAGAGTGTAACACCCCAAACTCGGCCCAGACGTTATGGTCGAATTTGACATGTTACATTGAAGTGTTTTAGCGAAAACCGTGTTTTCATTGAAAACCCTTCTTAAAAGAAACCTTAATTAACAAAAAAAACACAAATTTCAGTTGCGGAAGCCTTGTTTAAAACATTTGATTAAAAAAAACTTATCATTTTAAAATTTAGTTGCGGAAGCGTAGAAAAACATACTATAGTTTAAGAAACCCATGTTCAACTTCTCGTAATTACAATGAAAATAATAATAATTCAAGTAATAATAACATAATGAAAACCTTATTACATTATGGTTTGAAACATACTTAATAAAATAAAACTTATATGCTTAAAAAAAAATCCATGTCCAAATCATCTTGCTAGCTGGCCACCCAGAGTCCCTCAAAACACTGAACCTTCTACTAAGCATCACCTGAAAATAAAATAAAAGAGGGGGTGAGTTTTTGCAAACTCAGTGTGTACAACCCTCGGTAAAAACAAGCATTAAAAAAACATCATTCATCAATCATGCAATGCAATCCCATCCAAATTATCCATCCGCTATACACCAGCTCCGTCCCTCGTCACACCATGTGGGGATATAAATATTGACCCACCCAACCCACACACCATGGTAGCCCGGTGGCGGAACTACCTTCATTTACATATTTGGCTTTAAAAGCCGTCGGTGGATCCACGATTGTCAAGCAGCCATGTGATCCTCAAATACGTCCTCCGTTTCGTAATTCCTAACCCATATGCAACCTAAGCAGAATATCATATGTATGCTTGTCGCATCCACAAAAATTACATTCAACACCTAGGGGTATTTTGGTCATTTTCGCCCTTAGGGGCATTTTGGTAATTTTCCCTTAATTACGATTTTCACTTATCTTGGCCCGTTAACAAGTCTCGTGAGCTAAGATGAATGAATACTATGCACCAGGTAGGATTCCAGAGAAGAGGAGGTGAGTCATTAAGACCGCTTAAGTACCAAGCTCTCCCTAGATCCAATCCTAGACATGCATATACCCGTTGCCACACCTTAACCCTATGACTTGTCCACGGTCGCAAATAATTAATTAAGCCTCATGTGGATATCATATACTAGGCCCAAAACCCCTTACAGAGCCTAATCAAATTCACATACCTGGATCTGGCCCATTAAGCTCAATCATATTCATATGGCTCATTAGGCCCAAATCACCTGTATATGGCCCATTAGGCCCAAATCACATTTATTTAGCCCGTTAGGTCCAGTCACATTCATATTCATGCTCACATACAAATTCCTATCGCAAAGCATCAATACTCAGTTTTTGCCTATTATGGGCCCAACAGCCCATTGGGCCCATTAGCCTATTCCGGCCCACATGGCCAAATCACAACCCAAGTCCATAGAATTGCCCGAGGGTCTCAAGCAACCTATTGGTTTCCCCTTTACGAGTGTTCACGCACTTGCAAGACTACCGTAGCCAAACTTTCAGCTTTTCGGCATTTCGGCTTTTGCTGATTCATTGTGTGTGTACAGTGTATGTACACACCTGGTAAGCAAGAGTGATGCGATCTCCTTAGCCCAAACCTACAATCGATATCACCCTTCAATTAATCGCATGCTTAATACTTATTTACTCAAAAACCGAAACCTTACCTTAGCCTTACCTTGAGCCCAATCCTTAATCGCTTTTTCCTTGATCACGTATTTCCTAGATCTACACAAATCTTAACTATTAAAACCCGAATAATAGGTGACTCATATCCAACACAAGTCTCCTTACCATAACTATGACCATTCGGCCACCTTAGCCAATGGGAGAAGATTACTTACCAAAACTGCAACACCTTAATTAGCAATTCGATAGAGAGCTAAAAACCAAGATCCAACACTAATTCCCTACCAAAGTTGATTAGAAAGAGTGAGGAACAATAATCGATACTAAACAAAGAAAAATCGATTGGAAGAGCAACACTTACACTAGATTCTGTCAAAAAGTATTCGACCCTTAGAAGATTCAGTTTTTCGGCTTTTCAAACTAAGTATGGTGAATAAGGTTTATTTGGTACAGATTAAAGAAGAAGAGTAGTAGAAGAAATCGGCAAAGAAGATTGTGTAGAGGAGAATGGAAATCGGTAGAAAGAAAACAAAGTAAAATAGAGGGTTTTCAGCTTTTTGGATCTTGAAGAGAAAAGGGTTTCTGGCACAAAGTGAAGGGAAATTCGTCATTAACTTTTCAACCCTCCCATTCGGCACCTATTTATAGCCCTATAGTCGAATTCTTCCAGCCTAAGTTCACAATTCGGCTCCACTTACTCCTCACTTCTCATCTCCTCGTTTTTCTCCCTGATAACCCCTTGATCCTTTCCTTAATTTTCTTTTCTAAACACTCCCTTTGGAATCCATCTTCACGCCACTTCCATCCTTATAGAAGGCCAAAATTAAACTCTAAAAATACTAAGCTAGAATTTGAACCTTGGACCCTCTTGCTAGCTACTAATGCCACCTCACTACACCTTATGTGGCGTCACTTAGCCACTCCACCACAGGCTCTTTTTGTGTCCAATTGTTACTTCATTTATTCAAAAGCCCACCTACTTCTCAACCCTGATTCTCTTGATAATTAAACTATAAATTCATTTACCCCTAAGTTTGAATTAAGACCTACTATAATTATCACTGGGCCAAAAATATAAAACCCAATTTTTATCAAATTCAAAAGTAAAGAAAATTCGAGATTTCGGGATTTTTGGATTTCAAGATTTTTGGGGCATTACAGAGAGTGTCTTGGAAGAGGCTAAGGTTTAGGATCTAGCCAAGTTAGTGGAGTCCCATTTAGTAAAAAGGTTTCGGTCACAACTCTCTAGCTATCTGAGTACCGATTTTGGTTCTAGCTTTGCTACCGTTTTCTTTCTCAACTTTTCAGGTTGGTCATTCATTTTTGTTTTGTTATCCTATAGCTGAATATTGCAAAAGAAAAAGGGGGTTCCTTGGGGTTTCTATCATTTCTTCTCCTAACATATTCGGATTTTTCTTTCCTTTTTCCCTATTTGTGTCGACTTTCTCTGTTTTTGTCAAGCTGAATCATCCCCTCTTTCTTGGTTTGGCCGAATACCCAAAGTGTTGTTTTTCTTCTTCTTCTCTTTTCTCCAAACCGAATACCCTCTGACAGTGTGGCTGAATCCGTTAGACCTGAGCATTTTCTTTCTCTTCTTTTTTTTTTCTTTAGTCGATTCTTGCTGAGATACTGCTAAAGTCCCTTTGATCTCTTGGTAAGTGTTTTCGGTTTGTTTTCCCCTAGCCGAATCTTATTTGGTTATTTTTATCAAAGGTTCAGCTTCTGTATCTCATAGGACAAATGGTTGTTTTCTTTTTCTGCCATGGGGAATTATTCATCTAACATCTTTATTCATACGATTGTTGCTAGGGGCTCGATTTTAGTAATCAAGGTGTTAGGCCGATTACTTCTTTCCCAACAAGTGACCCTTTCGCTCGTGGTAAGTGCTAGACATATTTATGTTGGGTTAGAGATTCTTATGAATTAGTTAACTGTTTCGTGTGAAGGATAAAGCATTGGAGAAAATAAGTTGGTTTTGGAACAAGAGGGGTTCTGAGATTGTTCGATTGGTAAGTAGCGATGAATCTGTTAAAGTATTTTCCATACTATGGTTTTGGATTAACCATGAAAATGGACTGATAGTGGGGTTGTTGTTAACTATAGGTGCTTTATTCTCGGAAGCTTTTCGGCTACAATTTCAAAACAGGTGTGTAACCGCACTACTATAAGCGTAGATCGGCAAAAGCCAGAAAAGTATGATTACTGACGCTACACGGGCGTGCGCTCGCTCGTGTGGTAAACCGAACGTTGAAACATGGGCGTTTGAGCATAGAGGCCACCACGAGCGATTTCGTGGGCTTAGGCCGCTTTGGGCCATGTTGGGCCTATATTAGTCGTGTGGGCCCACAGGCTCGTAGGCCCCACATGGGTAAGCCACACGAACGTGTGGAGATTATTGGGATAGGCTATGTAGTTCGCACGACCAAGGTCATATTTGGGCTTATTGGGCCACACGGGCGTGTGGGCCCACATAGATCCTCATTATAGGCCTCTGGCCCATTTACACTGTTTGACTGTTTAGGTTGCACGGGCCGCCTGAGACGACTGTGACCTTCTATTGTGGTGGTAAGCGTACCTAGACCCTTAATTGATAAAATGACTGTTTTGCCCTTATGTGATAAATGACTGTTTTGCCCCTATGTGATATATGTTTATATTGTAACATACTATTGTAACTGTGTTGAGTGCATGTTTAATATGATGCTATGACATGACATGTGGCATGATGCATTGCATGGGGGTGGGATTTTATATGATTGGAGGAATTGTACTGTACTGACAGCTCTGCTGCAAATCACTGATGGCTTTAAGCCTATTATACTGGCAGTTCTGCTGCAATTACTGTTTAGTGCCACAACCGGTGCTAATTCTGGAGTGTAGGGATGGGTGGGAGGATTTTATCCCTACATGGTATGTAGGGTTGGTACGGAGATGGTGTGTAGAGGCTGGACGGGTAGGACCTGCATACTATTACTGAAACTACACTATTTACTGTTATCGCACTGTTACTGATATAGGCTTAGGCCCAGACTGTATTTGTTCACTGTATGTTTGACTCTTTTATTATTATAGGATTACACACTGAGTTTTCGTAAACTCACCCATTTGTTTAACTGTACTCACCCATTTGTTTAACTATACAGGGAATCCCCAGTCTTAGACGGATCGGTGCTGTGAAAGACTCGAAGGTGGCCACACAACAGCTTACGCTTTCATATTTTTCTTTTAATTTATAAGTAGCTTAATTTGAGTATTTTTATGTAATAAGACCACTTTAAAGTTTTATTTTTAATTTGGGGAAATTATATTTGTTTTGCTTTAATACTGCTAGCAGTAGGAAGCGAGTTTTCAAAAGATAAATGCTTTTCAAAAATACCACGAATACTTAAATGGTTTTAAGAGCTACTGCAAGAAAACAATGTTTTACAAGTAAAACGCAAGTACGCAACTATTTTAAAAAGCTTCCGCTATAAAAAAGATTTTGAAATTAATAACGTTTTAAAGAATATACTTTTTGATGATGATGCAAGTTTTAAAATCATCTTTTAGATCACACAAAGAGGCTAAATAAAGTTTGGGCTTTTCAAACGAGATCACTCTTTACGAAAAATACTTCAATGTGACATCGCAGAGTCGGCCATAACGTCCAGGCCGGGTTTGGGGTGTTTCACCAAGTTTCTCTAAAGTTTCTAGTTGGGTCTCTAACTATTTTCGATGTATGTTTTGGACCTCGTAGGTCCAAATAAGGGACGTCCCGCATATGTTTGAATGACTTTTGATTTGAAAGAAATATGATAACCCGATTTTGCTTAAACAATTGCATGTATGTCCGGTAATACTTTGTACCCTGTCACGGCCTTGGATACGAGTAACGGGTGTTACAGCATTTGTTGCGGATTCTCCATAACACATGTCAGTAACATCATGTTGCTAACATCATGACCCACTACTTGTGTGAGTAGGCCCAATTCACATCTCGTGTGAGAATTATTGAGACGATTATAGTTACATAAAAAGGCACACTTTGTGTGAGCATTTCCTAAGTATCTAATGTTATTCTATGTGGTTCGATTGACAATTAAGGTTTAAAAATGAAAAGGTACATTCATATGACCAAAACACATTTTAAATACACTTAAAGAATTTCCCCAGTATGAGCTTCATTTTACCAATTCACATTTTATATTCCCAATTAACCTGACTCGAACTCGAACTCGGACTCGGGAAGGATTCACGAATTCCAGCCAACATACAAATCTGACACCTAATCCTCATTGGAACATTCAAAGTATATAAATTGTGCCTAATGCTCATCGGTATAACCAAAGAAAAAGGCATGCCCAACACTTATCAGAACGTTTGAAGAAAAATGTGCCCAATGCTTATTGTATACTCTATACACAATCTGTCCTATGGCATGCCAACTATATCCAACTTTGCCCAAATAGTTAATAGGGTAACTAATGTTTGATTACACTATACAATCCTATACATATATCATTTCTCTTTCAATTTCATAATTACATCTCAATTCATCATCAGTTCAAAACTTTCTCATAGCACATAACATGTTTCAACCCATTTTCATATCACATATCACGTATCAATTAAATTATGCTACTTTTTATTTTGTTCAATTCGGTCCAATATCCTGATATTCAATATCAATCACAAAGAATCAATTTATACGACAATTATATACTCAACTCGATACTCAATCATGCAAATAACATGAATATACAAACAAGCAAACTGATTTCGAATCATAAAAGTACAAATTGAATCCTCATGTTACTCATTGACGACTCTCGCTTTTCCTTTCTCTCTCAGTGAACCAACGTTGTCTTTAGTTACGTACAATAATACCCAAATAAACAAAATCAATTTTCATTCAATTCAAATTTACATACAAAGCCAAATATATTTTTTATTTTATTCAATTTAGTCTCTATACTTAGGATATGCATATATTTCAATATTTAGCATTGGATCAAAATCAAATTCCATATTATTTCATTAGGGGCCCTATACTTTTTATTCCTAGCATAATTCCATAACATGTTTTCAATTTATTTAATTTGGTCCCTAATGCTACAAACTTAACTACCAAGCTTATTAAGCTTTACAAGTTAGTCATTATCATAATCTAAGCTTAATTTCTATTAATTTAAAGCCTAATTCATCAATTTCTCAACAATGAAAACTTGCTAAAAATTTAAAAATTGAACAAATAGATACATAAGCTAGCTAAATCAAGCTCCCATGATCACAAAAAATCTATAAAGATTATGTAACACCCCAAACCCGGCCCAATCGTTAAGGCCAAATTCAGAAAGCTACATTGCCGATCGGAATGGCCTAAAAAATCTATCGTAGTTTTCAAACGTACTTTTAAACTATCTGAATAAATCGTCTTGAAAACCCTTCCTAAAACTCCCAACATTGCTTGGAATATTGAATCATCCCTATTCTCTTGATTTCTGCCTTTAGCGGTAGACACATTAATGATGCCATTTGTCTCAAGGTTAGATACAATTTCTTAAAAAAAACTAACAAATAATCTTAAGCTACTTGACATTGCATTACTTGAAAATCACATACCACAAGTTTGCATACATCGAGTTTTCATATTGCATTTTTGAGTCTAAAGTTTTATGTTAATCTATAGTTCAAAAATAAAGCATCTAAATATTTCCTAAATGTATACAGTTTAAGGTTTATAGTTTTAATGTATAATTTTAAACAATATAATATTAATGTTTATCTACACTTTAGCAGTGATAATACTAACTTCAGAACAACATCGGAGTTCTCGAATTCTTTTTTTTTTTTTAAATCTTATGAAATTTTTCTTGTGGCATGGTTCCCAAAATTCCCCTTTCAAATATGCATGCACACTCAACTAAAATTCACGGTCTGAGTTTTGAACCCCCAAACCTGGCCCAGCCATTAAGGCCGAATTTAGAAAGCTCTATTGGCCACTAGAATGGCCCAGAAAATCTTTTGTAGTTTTCAAACGTACTTTTAAACCATTTTCATAAATTATTTCAAACTAGTGAAATCCAGAATTTTAGAAATTTATGACTTTAGTATTTTATTTGAAAAAAATTTTAATCGTTGTTCAAAACTTTTGTAATTTCAATCGTATTTCAAAATCATTAGTTATTTATTCAAAAAAAAAATGAGTTGGTTATTCATCGTTTATTCAGGAAAAAATTGTTATTTTCAGAAATTAAATGTCTTTAGAAATCTCATTTGTAATCATTAGTAATTATGAAAACAAAGTCTAATTTTATTAAAAACTTGTCTCTCAGCATTGTAGTGGAAAATTATAATGTTAACATATTTTTATATGAATCTCAACGAAAAATTTTATTGAAATCATATTTTGTTAAAAATCGATATTTTATGTAACTTTGATAAAGCATCAATAGACGATTTAAAACCTCAAAAATCCCAGTCGTGGTTTTGTGTAAAAATCATTTCTCATTGTCGAAGTGAAAAAGAGTTATTTTGCCAAGTTTTAATAAAAACCAAATTTCATGTATAATCTTATCAAATATTAATTTATGCAGTTTTTTAAACTTAATGTCATGCAAGCAATTTATGCAAATTAGAATGAAAAATCCCCAAAATAAAGTCTCATGCCACAGTCCATACTAAAACTTATTACAAACCCAAAATATCAAAATAAAATTTAATTATTTTAATTTAAAAAAATCATCCAGGAAACTCGTCCAAATGTCAACATCGAATCCTAACCTCAAGGTTATCTATAAAAACAAAAAACTAAAAGGGGTGAGCTATAAAGCTCAGTGTGAGATTAACATAAACAAAATCAAATACATATAAACATATACATTATACAATCATAACAATCATATCAATTTCATATAACACAATATTTTACATTTATACTATACATGATCATGTTAATGCACATTTCGTAAAAAGATTCAAATTTTATGAAAACGGTACTACCCATCTTCGTTACACTCCAAAATCGAGTTCCCTAAAGCTCATCCATCCAACACACCAAATTGTGAATAGTGTCACCAAAATCGCAGATAAACTGCCAATAATCAATATAGTGGACAAGCCACCATAATCGCAGATATACTGCCACATAATCAAAATCGTGAACAATGTCACATTAATGCAAATAAACTGTCACAACTTCCACCTTTCACATATCCCACCCCATGCATGTGATATGGCCAAAATCACTCAAATCATATAGGCATGTTTAACATGCAAATCACATATTTACACATGGTACCAAAATTTCACATTTTATAATCATGCGAATAACACATATGCCATATGATCACTTAACATGAGAATGAGATTTACATATTTTTCAAATCAATAATAATCATCAATATCACACAACATGCTTTTCACAACATATACGGTTTGGAAGTAACTTACTTGCCATAGTCCATAACGATGGGTTTATCTCTCTTTATGGATACATAATGTATCTTTATCAAACAACATAATTTAAATAATTTTTTTTATCAATATAAAACAAAGACTTAATTTTTTTTAGTGTTAAAACCCACACCTAATAGTAGATCCAATTCAAATCATCACTCTAAAGAAATACCCACACTCGGATCTAATTGATAGGTTACTTACTTATAAAAAAAAGTGATCATTCATTAGGGAGGTCGTTTTAAATAATTTATAAGATACATAAATTAAAAAAAACTCTCATTCACACTTACTCTATAATAATCAATCAAAGATTGATCTCGTTTCCAAGGTTAAAGGTTTTCTGGAATCGTATCGATCGACCCTCATCAAAAGTATAATACGATTCATTAATACTTAAAGGAAAATGCATTAAAACCCCTTAAACACATTCGACCTATAGGAAAATGTAGGGAAGAAATAGCAGATTTCATTACACTACCATACTCTATCTCAATTAAAACGAGAGGGTCGAAGGATCATTGTGCTCTTGAATTGAAGAAGGATGAGAATCTAGAGAAAAGGATTACTTGAAAAAGTGAGTCACTCAGTTCAATATTTTAAAACATAATATTTAAACTTACTGAAATAGGGCTATATAATTTTTGTTTGCTATAAGGATGATAGAGGTTGGAAAATGGTGAAAAAAAAAAGAAAGAATCATCAAAGTTGGTGGAGGAGAGACGACGATAATGATAGAGGTTAGGCGATGGAGGTGCTACGATAGAGGAGGAAGAAGAAAATTCTTGCAGCACTAGAGAGGAGAAAGAAAAGAGAAAAATAAAGAAAATGAGTGGTGGTTGGGGTGACGCGCAATGGTTTCTGCAGTGGTGGAGGGTGGTGCTAAGGGTGGCGGTGGAACAAAAAGAAGAAGAGAAGAGGAGGATGGGTGATGAAGTGGTGGTGTTTAAGTCGAATTGTGGTAGCTAATTGTGGAGGAAAGGAAGGAAAAATCAAAATAGTGGTGGCTCAAGGTGGTGCAAAAGGGGAGAAAGAGAGAAAAGAAATGAGCAAAGGAGAGGGATGGAAAAAATGAATAGGAAAATAAAATATTAACAACAAAATGTGTCATTCACCTTGTCCAGGTTCAATGTATGACACAAAAGGTAAAGGTGAAGAAAATAGGCAAAAAGAGGGGACAAATGAGCAAAAAGGGGATTATGGATGTGAAAAGGGATCTTAATGAGGGAATATTAACTCACACACGAGGAAAGAATCTTTCCCAATGCATGGGGACTAGAATGGATAGTTTTGGAGGGTGTTGACCACTAAATTCGGCAAAAATTTAAATAAAAATGTGGAGCGTAAGGAGACTTGAACCTAGAACCTTTAGGAAATGATTTAAGCTCCTAACCACTAAGCCAACTCACTCCCTTATGATCATTTTAACAGAAACTATTTAAGAACATGGGATGTCCTTTGCTAATGGTTTGAAACAAATTTGCACCAAATAGAAATTAACAAGAGGAAAAGGGATTCGAACTCAGATCATCTAGGGAAAGTTCACCATTTCTCAATCACTATAATTGATATTTATTTATTATCAAATGTGCTAAGGTCATCTAAAAAAAATTCAGACGTGACTATTCTTTGTACATTAACCCAATTCCTACTAACCCGATTTTTTGAGAAGTAACAAATTACAAGGGCTTGGTTACCTTGCTAGTTTTTTGGCCACATGCTTAAGGAAAGTAAGCTTTCTTTGCTTCAAAACAATTATGGACAGTAAAGAAGATGGTGAATTATCATCTTTCTCCACTTACTGTAATATTTATACCATGCTTAGCCATTGGATAATCTTACTTAATTAACTTAATTAAGGTTTATTATACGTTACTTATTTATTAATGAAGCTTAGTGTTTTCCAACATCATTATCCACTATCGATTACTTATTATTGGTTTATGTATCATTTTAGTCCATTGAATAATTGCTATCTGGGTGTAACACCCCTATACCCGATCTGACTATTGGATCAAGTATAGGAATGCTACATTTTGTTGTCATAGTAATGGAAAATAATACTCTAATTGATGGAATTCCATATATTTTGTTTTCACTATCATTTCTTTCCAAACATCAAGATTCAAAATAAACTCGAATACATTTTCAAAACATTCATACTTTTAAATGAAATTATGGTACATGGGCTAAGGATCGATACTGGACATGAGGTATTGATACTCTTGTCAAGTATCGATACTGTTTTTAACTTCGATGTTTTGAAAATTGTTTAACAAATTCAGCAGTATCGGTACCACTTGAGAGGTATTGATACCATCACCAGAGTATCAGTACTCTAATAAGGTATCAATACCTTGGTTAAAGTATCGATACTTCTTTCTGAGTATCAGTACTTTACCCCTGGTATCGATATGAAAACATGGTTTGATGTTTGAAATTCAAGGAAAATTACTGGTTTCCAAAACTTTGCATTTAAGTCTCTGCACACCAAGTACTTCAACACAACCAAACCAATTCAAAATTAAAGCATATAAATAAACTATAATACTAATATCTTATAACTCATCACAAACACAATAAGTATTTTAATTCAGTTCACAAGTTAATAAAGTTTACAAAGTCTTGCATTTTAGTCCTCCTTACCTATGTCCCATACCACATTATCTATGTGCTTGCCATACTAAACCAAAATTTAGTGTCATACTCTTTCCAAGCTTGTAGATGTGATCAGATGAGCTGACCACAATCACTGTCCTAGCTCGCTGAATCTATCTTCTACCTACGCGTTAGAAACAAACACGTTAAACAGGTGAAGACTTAGTAAGTACAACAAGATTTTAAATCTTTTATTTAATAACAAATAATATATTCTTAATAAAAATAAACTTACTTCATTTCAACCCAAATCCCTATGTTCAAAATTTAACTCATCCAGAACTTACTAAGACTTACCATGACATTTTATTGATATCTTAACTCATATTTCATATACTAGCCCAATGTAGACTAAATTGAACACTTAGGATATGCAGAACATATACAAAGGTGCACCGAGGTGTATTCATGTAGCAATAAGCACCGAAGTGCATTCGCGTAGTAGTGAGCACTGTAGTGCTTAACAGAATAGTAAGCACATTAGACTTCTTTAATGACATGCCATCTATATACTAATAGTTCTAATCTTGTGTACATGGGCTTCATTTTTATTAAACCATATAATTTATTCAATCAAGAAGTATACTATAACTTTTCAATTCTCACAATTTGGTCATTTTCTTCACAATACAACATGACTTGTAAATTTACTTCATATTTAATGCACATAACATAATCACTTTATCATTTTTTTTTCTATTTAAGTCTATTTTTAATTATCAACATAAACATTACATATCCACAACTTAAACTAGAATTTAAATATTTCACATAAATTTTCATTAAAGATTACTACACATATAAAATAATACTAATAATTAAATTTGATGCGAGCATTAACGCCCAATCAAGGGAGCATGTACATGATGGGCTAACTCTACCTCAAGGCCCTATTACAAGATCAAAAGCTAAGCAAGTCAAGTCCAGATTGAATGTAGTAGTCCAAGAGTTTGTGACGAAGACCCTACAAGCTTATTCAAAGGAAAAAGGAGATTAGGATTCATTTTCTTAGCTCAATTCCATCATATATGAAGACCTAAGAGTTTAAAGAGTATAAGATTCTGAATCTTGGTCTAAGAAACCATATTTTGGAGTTGGAAAAAATGGATCACACTGATGAGCTTAAACAAGCCCAATCTTGCAACAAATGGATCTAGATGCAAGATCAATCCATAGGGACATCTTGAAATTTCAACTAGAGTCTATTTGGATCACTTTAGGTGTAACATCCCGATTTAGACCCTAGTCAGAACAGTAGTTTCGGGACCACAAATTCGAGTCAAAAAATATTTCAATATTATATTTCGTGCCTAAAGTATGTGAATTGATATGTGTGAAATTTTCGTATGAAAATTTCATTAGTTTGAGTGCCAATTTGTGAAAAAAGGATTTAATCGCGTAAATTGCAAAAATGGCTTACTATTTGTTAAAGTGCTATATTGCTATGTTGTAACACCCCAAACCCACCCTAGACGGTATGGTTGGATCTGGCAATGTCACATGAGAGTGCTTTAACTAAACCATTTTGATTCATAAACCATATCATTTGTTGTCTTTTACTTAGTCGAAAATCATGAAAAAAGTCGTATTGTTTTGAAAACGTTTCTTTATCGCGGAAGCGTTTGAAACTCAATTGTTGATTTTTATCCTGAGAACTCATTTTTATTTATGAAAATTCTTAGTTTATTTTATGAAAACCATAATATTGAGATTGTATTTTATAATCCACATCGACAGTTCAAAACCCAATTAAAATCCAAAATTACAAATCCAAAATCACATCAACTCTTAACAAATAATAAATAAACCAAAGTAAAAGTCATAACCAAAATGTATGGGGACGTGGTCACCATCGAGTCCTCTTCTGTACCGATCCACCTACTGGTGGGGATTACCCGAATCGAAAAATAAATAAAGGGGTGAGTTTTCGTAACTCAGTGTGTACATCCCCGTAGTATAGCATGCATGCAAACAGATAACAGAATACAATCATAATTCGGGCCTGGGCCCTTACAGGATCATTATCAAATATAGTCTTAGGGCTTCAACCCCTCTCAGATATAGCATTTAAAACAAATCAGATCAATAGAATATGCCCACCAGCCCTGCACACCAACTCCGTCTAACCCAACGCATCATGTGGGGATAAAATCGACCCACCCATCCCTGCACACCATATATGGGGATACAATCGTCCCATCCATCCCTACACACCACAAGGTATCGCAATGCAGCACATATCATAAGTATGCAGCTTAGCTGCCAGATATCAGGCTCATGAAGCCCTACAGATACTCCCTTCTCTTCATCAAACCTACCCCGATGCAATGCATCATAAAAATATGGCATGCTATAATGCAGACAAACGGATCATACATTTATTTTCAGAATAGATCAGATAATCATGTCAGGTATAACATGCTAACACATACATCACAGAATTAAGAGTCTAGATAAGGCTTACCGACCTTACGACAGGTCACAGTTGACTTAGGCGACCCGTGCAACCTTACAGAACATTTCAGATTAAAGAGGTTCACATGCCTGTGTGCCCTGCTCGTGTGGGCCCACACGCCTGTGTGGGTCACACAGCCCAATTGGCCTTGCCTGTGTGGATCACATGGCCTAGCCCAGATTCCCACACGCTTGTGTGGTTCACCCGTGTGGCCCACATGGCCCATTTGCCTGAGCCTGTACCTTGCACACGGCTTACAAGCCATCATACGTCCGTGTCCATCGTGCCTATGTGGCATGTGCACGGCCTAGCTCGTTGATCACACGGTCGTGTCTCGCCACACGGCCTCCACATGAGCAGTCCACACACTCGTGTAGCGTCGACAGTAGTTGTTTCGGCTTTCATCGAAACACGATTTTAGACCGATTGGAGTACACACCTGGTTTCGATTGAAGCCTAACGCAATCCTGAGCACTCCAAAACCTATATTCGTCAATATTAAGACCCATTTCAGTCACTTAAACAAATTTTTGATTGAAATTAAATGAGGTATTCCGCCCTGAAATCGTTAAATTTCCTTACCTTGAGCGAAAACCGGCGAATACTACGCGCTTAGTTCGCTGTTCAGGAACGAAGAATAGCCCATTGATCAGTACCTAAACACCCAAAGAAAATTTTCCCCTTAATCTCTTAATCATAACAATGTTTACAAACGACAAGCAGAAACTTACCAAAGAGGAGAATGTCAATGAATCGCGGAAGCCCATTAGTACGAAATCAACACGAATGGGAGGAAGGCAGCGGAAATTTCGGCAAAAATAAAAGAAAAAGAACATGGAGGGAGGAAAATAGTAGGGAATTACGGCAGAGAGAGTTCTTTTGGGGAAACCACTCAGAAAAATCTAATAAACCCTACCACTACAGTGTTTTAGTTCACCTCCAATTCTATCACGACCTTAGTGGCAAAAATAATGCCCAAGTCAGGATTCAAACACATGACCTCTAACATAAACCCTTGCCACTTAACCACTAGACCAGCAGGTCCATTCTGTTAAGTTTTTACCAATAAATTCTTATAAGCCCATTAATCAAAAGCCAAGCTTTATTTTAATAAAAACCAAAATTTTGCCCAAGTTGAGGCTTGAACTTGGGACTTCCCTAACACACCCCCAAAGCATTTAAATGCAATAGCAGACAAATTTTATGCAAATTCATGCAAAAACATTTTCAGATATTTTCCTATGCTACAATTTCACAAAAGCTGAAACTATAGAAATTTAGGGTGTTACATATGTTCTTTTAATGTGGAGGCCTTAAAATGAAATTAGGCCATTAAATGATAGTATGGACAATAGTGGACAACCATTATTAAGTTTATATATTATTTCATTAATGATAGTTTGGTAATTATGTTAATAATGATAATAAAAATAAAACAAAATGGAATTTGGTTGTCATTTTTACACCATTTTGTCGAATGTAAGAAAGAAAAAGAAGCCATTTTCTTTGTTTAAGGTTCGGTACCTTGGAGATCAAATTAAGGTATGAATTTTGTTCGATTTTTTTTTATAATTTTTACATTTTTGAGATTATTGCTTCAAGTACTAGTTAGCCCATGCTTGAATTTTTGAATTTGATTAAGAATTTGTGATTTTCCATTGTTGATAGCTTGAAGTTTTTGTGTTTGATGATGACAAATAAATATATGTTAATAGATTTTCATGTTTAATTAAGTGATTTTTAGTAAAAATTCCTAATTGGGATTAAATTGTGAATTTTGTAAATTGAAGGGTCAAAATGTGAAATAAATGAAAGAAATGGGCTGTTAGGGACTTTGGTGAAATTCTGTAACACCCCTAACCCATATCCGTCACCGAATTAAGGTTACTAGGCATTACCGATCAAAACACAACTCAAAACAGGCAATTAAAACAATTTATGCCTCATGAATCAATCACATGAATACTCTTATCTTATTTAAGATTTCAAATTCTAAATATAAATACATATCATATACCTAGCATATACCAACCAACCCACTTATTAACTGAATATCAAAACAATTTCATAACTATTGCACATGCACATACTAAAAACAAATTGTACATACTCCATGATTACCAACAATTGAATCATATGGTTATCTATTAACTATGGTATTCGAATACATAACTATGAATCAAACAAACTTTATTTCATTTATTTATATAACAAGTCAAAAATAAATTAAATTTAACAAGCATATTAATTTCATATTCCACAAATTTATGCGTATAATACCAACCATTCAGACCTCATTTATTTAATCATTATCATCACATTCAAATAATTCATATCATATCTATACAACCTAATTAACCGAATTTATAAACACAATCAACATTACCAATTAATCAAATCTCATTTATACAGAAAATAACCAACCTAAGCACTTCTCACATAATTAATAATAGTCATTTTACAAATATTGATACTGAATTAAGACATTCCAATTTCACATGTTATATATCATACCAAATGTCATACATAAAACCAATTCATCTCTTATCTATTCAGCTAACAAAATGAACTTGTACATATTTTTTGATTTTCAAATTACAATTGAATCTATATAGCCATTTCACATACAAAGTAAATACTCAATATTTTACCTCTTAAACCATCACTGTCGAATCACAAAGTTGATTTAACCATCACATATATTTTCATCATATAACCGAATACACAAGTACATTATAATAACTTCCAAACCAATTTATGTTACAAATTATACTTCTCAACAATATGACATTAACCAAATATAGATATATATATCCAAAACACAAATCTTACATACCATGTAATAAACATATCAAAATAAACTCTTACCATGTTCGAATATAACCAAATATCCTTTAATACCAAATCACATATATCACCTTAACCAAACATATCAACCAAACATACTTATGTATATAACATGACCGATTTAATCAAACCACATCCAATTTCACCAACCATTATCAATACACATAACACATAATAACTTGACTAAAGTTTCATATACTCTCATAGCATATTAGCCATTTACGCATGGCTTAATATATACATAACTTCGAACTTAACCAAATATAATCTAGCCTATACATGCCATAGGTTCAAGTTCAAACTTATAAAATACCAAAATAGTCGATAGTGTGATGAGCTTTGCTGACGATCCCTGAGCTCGTAACTAATCTCCAAAAATTTATAAAACAGAGGCAAATATAAACACACACAGTAAGCTATCGTAGCTTAGTAAGTCATAAGCAAGTAAACAACACAATGACATAATTAACTCATTTAAACCAAACCAAATTATACTATTATAATCACGTTTATACTCAAGCTTACAGTTTCATGTATAACTCATACTTTCACATATAAACTTTATCATGGCCCACATATATATTAACAAAGTATCATTCCATTTCAAAGCCAAAATATCATTATATAACCAAGTACATTTACACTCATTTACATATACTCATGAATCAAAATATAACATCACATGTATATTCATAGCATATGGTCTAATATACTGCACAATTGCACATATGTTTACATTAGTAACTTGTATAATATGCATCACACATCGAATAGCCAACTTACCTTATTTTCAAATAGGTAATCAACTAACTCATACCTGATCGTATTAGCTCGTTTTACACATTCGATCACAACTTATAATTGCCCATTGAACCATTCAAAATTGAATAGAATACTTGGATAATCACATATATCATACAATGCCAACGTCCCAGACATGGTCTTACATGCTATTTCATATCGATGCCACTATCCCAGACAGGGTCTTACACGAATCAAATACAATGCCAATGTCCCAGACATGGTCTTACACGTAATCACATATATCGATGCCAACATCCTAGACGTGGTCTTACACAAAAACATATATCGGATCCTATGTCATGACATATTTATCCTAGCTATTCCTAAGGTTCGTACGGGACTTTCGAACGTCGTAACTCGGTCAGAAGGAATTCGTAAACATAGTTCCCTATCATATACACATTCGGCTAACAACATATATAATTCATATAATTCATTTCAACATAATAAGCTCGTATTTATTTAAAATAAACAACATCCATTTGCTTATAAACTTACCTCGAACGATGAAAATCAAAACAGGATGGCTAATCGACAACTTTAGTTTTCCCCCGATCTAAATTCGATTTCTTTGGTTCTTGATCTAAACATATTCAAATTAAACTCATTCAAACATATTTTCACTCAATTTAGTCCAAAAACACATAAATGGGAAAATTACTATTTTACCCTTGACATTTTACACTTTTTACAATTTAGTCTAAATTGCACAAAACACAAAATATGCAAAATTTCAGTATACTATGCTTAGGAAAAATCTTCCTTATGTTCATACAAGTCCATACATTTCATTTATTTCATGTTTTAGTCCCTCAATTTATCATTTTTACAATTAAGCCCTAATTACTCAAAATCATCAAAAATTCCAATACAAAACATGTTAATCTAAAGCATATCTTTCATATTTCATCAACTAGCATCATAAAACTCAAATATTCATCAATGGCATAACTCAAAATATCCATAAAAATAAAAAATTCAAGCATGGGCTTTATACATTACACTGCAACGATCTCAAAAACGTAAAAATTATCAAAAACTGAGCTAGTTACATACCTTGATTGAGCTTAGCAATGGTCGAACATAAGAAAACCTTATTTCTTTTCTTTTCTTTTATGTTTCGATCATAGAAAGAAAATATGACAATGGCTTTTAATTATTTTATGTTTTATGTTATATAACATTATTAATCATTTTACATATATAACCTTTATTAATTAATACAAAACCATTATATAATAAGGTCATGACTGTCCATATCATTATATCATGGGTAAATTGCAACTTAAATACATCATATTACAAAGACAACATCAATTCGGCCCTTACACAATTATCTAGTCACTTTTACATTTTATGCGATTAAGTCCTTTTTATTAAATCGGCACTCAAACGATAAAATTAAAGCACAAAAATTTCACAGATATAAATTCACACTTAGTAAACACAAAAATAATATTAAAATATTTTTTTGACTCGGATTCGTGGTCCCAAAACCACCGTTCTGAATAGGGTCTAAATCAGGCTGTTACAAATTCGGTCAAGCATGAGTGTGGTGAAATTTTAAATATTTTGTCTTTTGTGAAATAGGGACTAAATTGTGAAAAATATGAAATGTCAGGGGCAAAAGTGTAATTAGCTCATTTTTGTGTTTTTGGATGAATTTGATTGAATATATGATTAAATAAGTCGAGTTTGTATTGAATTAGATCAAAAAATGAGGAAATCGGATTTGGATCGGGGAAAGTAAAAAATTGTCGAATAGTCGTTCCAGTTCGTTCATGTTAGTACGAGGTAAGTTCATAAGTAAACAAATGTTGTTAAATTGAAATGTATGTGCATTATATGTGCTGAATTGAGTTGTAAAGAAATATATATATATATATATATATATGTGATGCTGATTGAATTGAGCTTCAGGGAATCTGTTCTGACCATCGATTAATTGAATATGTGAAATTGAGAAAGTTTGAGTTTTGGTAATGTGGCATGTATAGGCTAGTTTTGATATGGTTTATTTTGATTTGTGTATAAATTTATAGCCATGCGAAAATGGCTTAATCATGGTGCTAATATTGTGCATATTCGGTTATGTATTAAACTCATTTTAGGAAGTATGTTTCATGGTTTTTATGTATGGTGTAATTGATTATATGATTCAGCTTGAACTTTGAGTTATATATATGGCCAAGTGAAATGGTCATTTTGGTATATTCATAGTTGAGAATTTGGTAATGTTTGATATGTGATTTTGGTATGTTTTAGTATAAAGAATGAACATGAAATTGGTTGATGATATTATGGATTGGTTGATACATGTTTGGAGTTGAAATTGGCTAAAATTGTTACATATATGATGCTTGATTTTGGACTTGGAAGGAGGACTTAAATGGGTGGCATTTTGGCCTTGTAAATGGCCTATTTTTTCCCACACGAGCGTGTGTCTCTACCGTGTTGCTCGAAGGCCATTTCAAAATGAGCCTGGGCAAACTATACGATCGCGCACACACGGGCGTGTGCCAAGCCGTGTGGCTAAGTTAGTTTTGACTATTGGCTAGACACACGGCCGTGGGGAGAAGTCAGTATGTATGCCCTGTTATGCCACGGCTTAGACACACGGGCATGTCTAATGCCGTGTGAGGCACACGGTCTGTTCACATGGGTGTGTGACCTTTGTAACTTAGGAAAAATGTTGAGTTTTTAGAAAAAAATTTTGTATGTGGTCAGTTTAGTCCCGACCCCTTCCTAATGAATGTTTAAGGTCTCGTTGACCTAAGAAAGGGACTTTATGATGATATTTGACTATGATGATATGATGTTGTATAATCGTTGTTTGTGAAATGTTTTTGAAATGTTTTGATATGTCCGGTAATATCTTTTAACCCTAATCCGACAACGAATATGGTTAGGGGTGTCACATTAGGACTTAGTTTATTTTTTAGTTTTAGTTTGGCCCAATTAATAAGCTAAGTCAAGTCAAGTTGTCTTCCATAATTTTTAGGGATTTGTTTGGCTAAATTGTAGGCATTTGTCTTCCACAATTATAGGGATTTGTTTGGCTAAATTGTATGCATTTGTCTTCCACAACTTTAGGGATTTGTTTCTCTTTTATCCAACCTCCTTGTAGTATAAAAATAAGTGTTGTCCACCATCTTTAGGACATTGTGAGTTTTTGATTAATAAAAAAAAAAACTCTTTGAGTTTCTTTTTGTAAGATTTGTTTCTTGTCTGTTTTAGAAGTTATTGAACACAATCTTCTTAAATTGTTAGGGATCGTCTTCAAGCTTCGACTTGCCAATAGTTCTTTCTTGGAGAGGAGATTAGAACCAGTTGAAGGGAGTTGTTAGATCTCTTATTCCAAAGGCTTCTTAGAGCGTCTATTCAATCATCCATACTCCATCTTCCATCTTCAATTTCATCCACCCATCATCTTTTTTCATCTCTTATTTAGTTTTTCTTGTTGTTTATTTTATTTATTTGTTTTCTTGAATCTAATCACTTCAAGTTCTTTTTTTTTTTAGGTTCAAGAATCCGAAAATACATTTGGTATTAAGGCTACAATTTTCCATTCAAGTCGGTCTAGCACCTTAAGTCAAATTTGCAACTTGAAAGTTATTTTTTTATCCTACTCCACTGCCTATATCAAAATTATTCAATTAACATAATTTATGATTAAATTTTAAGCCAAACAAGGTAAAATTCTTGAAGTACATACAATCAAGGCTTGGATGATGAGTTTTCAATTTGAATGGATAGGTTTTTGGGAGTGACGGTTTGGCTTCGTACATAAAAGATGAATGCTTTTAATCTTTTCTACTAAATTTTACATAACTCCATGAAAATATCTCTTTATTAGTCATTAAAATAATAATTTTGCAAATTGGTCCACCAATGGCAATTTAACACAATTTCACCCTTAACCATTAAGTTTTTTCATAATGATCTAATTTAAGTAATTACTATTTAACCCTTCAACTTTTTCTACAATAACATGCATTATTCATGCTTTATTATGGTCAAATTTCACTTCTAGTCCTTCCTTCTTTTTCCCAATTCCATGTATTCTTTTCTAATATTTAATTTCCTACTTTTACCACAATACTTTCTATTCTTCTACAATTTATTCAATATCTTAAATTAATTTTCTTCATCTAAAAAGCATTTCCTATCGGTTCTAACTACTTCCTATACTAACACTCAAAGTTTCCTATTTAATTCGTTTCTAAAATTCTCTAATATTAATAACTTGACATAGCAATGTACCTAGCTCCGAGGCATAATGCAGATGTTACACTAGGTCCCCAGGCATTTTCTTAATTAAAACTCAATAATGATTGAATTTTTACAATTTAGTCCCTAAGTTTTAATTAGCTACTTTTTTCCAAACTTCAATATATTTTTATATTAATTCCATAAATATTTCTATTTTATATTTTTGAACTTGTTTTACAGAAACAGGGTTCCAAAATCGTATTTTTCAACACTATTGGGATTCAGGTCACTACATAAACACTAAGGGCTAAATCTATCACCATGTTAATCTTTAGTTGACACTAGTCTTAAGTTTGATCTCTACATAACCCCTACCTCTTATAAAAACACAACTAAAATATGGCATATAATAACTTTAAAACTCGAATTTTAATATATATCATGTTGTGGGCGAAGCCAAGAATCATGTGATTAGGACCGAGATAAAACGGAATTTTTTTAGGAAGGCCAAAGTTAAAAATTTTGCATTAAAATGATTAAATTGATTTTTTAGCATTTGCGAGGGATTGAAAATGAATTTTTAAAATACTAAAAAGGAATAATTTAAGTTATTAATATTTGGAAGGGATTAAAGCTATTGTTATACCATTTAAACAAATGGTAAAGTGTAACACCCTAGACTTGTCCCAGAAGTTTAGACCGAATCCCGAATGTTACGTTGATTGCCGAAGTTACCGTAGGTAAATTTTTACAAAACAAGTTATCATGTCAAACCGAAACATTTAATCGTTTAAATTTAGTCAGTAAAATTACAGTTAAGTTTATTATAAAACCGGAATTAAATAGAAGAATAAAAATTTGAAACGGTGCTTGTACCACAGTTTTATAAAATCTTACAGTCTAAAAACTGATAAAAAATAGAAACTTGAAATACAAACTGATAATTTAGACTGTCCGAGACCTCTACATACCGAGCCCAACGTCAGAATTCAGAAAAGGTACCTGAAAGGGGAAACACTAAGAGAGGGTGAGCTACTCAAGCTCAGTGTGAGTTCGAAACAAGACAAGAGATAGAATTACGGAATTCAAATCAGTAGTGCAATAGAATTTCAAATACTCACAGAGTCAGAAACCATACTTGGAACTAATGTCCCAATAGAACTTAACAATCAGAGCATACTAAGTTCACACAAAAGACTCAGCACAAATGCTATTCAGACAAACAGAATACAGACAACTAATCTTACAGTCAAAACTCATAGACAGATGCGGATGAGATGCTGTTTAAGCTCATCCAACCAAAACACACCACATAAGACCTCAAAAGGCCCATCTAATCCTACACACCATGTACGTGGACTAAGCCACTCAGATATTAATATATAGCAGAGCCGGTGTATTTGCAGTACAGTGCAATGCGGTAATCTACTGTACAGACATGTTGCAATTAAACAGCCAGATTGGATAAGAGTGCATAGCAAAGCTGACGCACATGCGGTACAGTGCGATAAATCGCTATACGAATAACTTGAAGTTAAACTGCCAGATCAGAACAGAATCAGACTACCTTCTCTTTGCAATCCCACCCAAAACACTTTATGCAAGTACATGAATGCATTCAATCTCACAGAAATAATGAACACGTCAACAGACAATCAGACAGAAATAGATAAACACATACGCCCAACAGACCAAATTCAGAATCAAACATCTCACTTAACAGTCGCAACAACGCATAAGCAGAGCACATGGCCACGGATACAAAAACTTAAATACCCTTGCTACAGCTTAGCCAAGGGTCGATATACATTGACACATTTTCAGATAAAAAACACACTCAAGCTAAAATTTGGTATCTTAGGACCACATGGCTGTGTGGAAAAGTCTAGGTCGTGTGGGAGGTCAAATGCCCATATGAGGAGGGGCACATAGCCGTGTGGCTGAGGCACACACTCATGTGAAGAGAGGCACACGACTGTGTGACTGAGGCACACGCCCGTGTGGACCACGAACATGGCCGTGGGAACAGGCCGTGTAACTCACTGTTCAATTGAGCTAAAATAGAGTAGAAGGCAAACACGACTGTGTGAGAGTCTCACATGCCCGTGTGTCCAGCAGACACGACCATGTGTCCAAAACACACACCTGTGTAGGATCTCTAAATCTCCAAATTAGGCACACGGTCGTGTGGCACCAAAACACTCAACCCTAATTCCCAAACTCACACAGTTGTGTGAAAATTGACAAAATCCCCAAATCGACCACATGACCGTATGACACCAAAACCTGCCCAAAAACCCTAATTCCTAATTCTACATGGCTGTGTGAATAGGCACACGCCCGTGTGGCCGCCCATGTGGTCACGGAACCACTCTAAAAAAGCTTGATAAACGAGTTTTCCAGTCGCTAAGTCAACCCTCAACCGATGGAACTCAGAATTGCATTAACCAAAACAAATTTCCATGCCATTCGACACTACTACCGTACTTTAACAACCAATTTCCAAAAGTCACCAAGATTGCCGCATTCTATCAAAATCAATTTTATAATTCACAAATAAAATAGAAAAGTTTTAAAACTCACACCTGTTTCGTGATGAGAACGTTCAGAACCCAACTCGAAGATAAAAAAAAATGAAGCTCTACCAAAGCCACCACACAACCTTTTTCCAAAAAGAAAAAGAAGAAAATAAAATCGAGGAGGGAAATGAGGGGGAACGTGCCAAAAAAATAGAAAAGTAAAATGCAAAAATTAATTTGATAAAAAAATAATAAATTATTATTATTACTAACTAAAAACAAAACAAAATAAAAAGGCTCTTCAAAATACGCATCCAAAGACTCGAACCCAAAACCCTAATACAAACTAACACACACTCAACCACTAGACCAACAGGCCCATTCTGACACTTAAACACACGACTAAACATTATAGCACGCCCTTCTCTATGACCTTAACCATAAAACCCCAAAAGTTTTAACCCTAAAATTCAGGGTGTTACACAAAGTATGATTAGAAGATAGAATAGAAAATTGATGCAGAAATACATGTACATATGATAGCTTGCTTACACAAAGTATGATTAGAAGATAGAATAGAAAATTGATGCAGAAATACATGTACATATGATAGCTTGCCATGCAGAGAAGTATAATGTTAGAAAAAAGATAAATCCACATTTAGTCCTTGAACTTAGGAACTATTTTTAACTTGGACATTTGATTTGTCATAATTTAACACATCAAATTGGGCTATTTCATATATTTTAGTTTCAATGCTAGCTTTTATTACATTTTATCAGTTTTGAGAACCAAATTAGTGAAAAGATGCCATTAGAAGTCTAATGGTTGATTTGAACTTGTGCAGGAATGTGATGGATGCAAAACATCAATGAAGACATCTACTATGGTCGAAGTCGTGACATTGACATTGACCCTTCCATCACCATTAAGGAGTTGGACTTCACCAAATCCCAACTTGAAGTGGACTATTGTGGATGTCATAACACTGAGTATAAGGTATCGTGACATTGAGCATTAAGTTCATGACTTCAAACTTTTGAGGTTCCAACTTCAAGCCAAGCATCAAAGTGAAGGGGACCGAGTAGACTGTAGTCTAGGTTGTGACACAAGCAAGGTAATGTGTAACACCCCTTACCCGTATTCGACGTCGGAACAGGGTACGGGGCATTACCGGACTTAAACACAAGCAAACATACATTTTTGAGCCATAAATTTGTGTCCAAATTTAAAAATTTTTGCATTCATCATAAAGTCCCTAATATGAGCCTACGAGGCCCAAAACATACTTTGGAGGCAGTCCAAGACTAAACTGAGAACTTTAGAAAATTTTACCAAACTTAAGAAATTTTTCACTAAACAGGGGTCACACGCCCGTGTCCCAACCCCATGTAACTGTCTCTTTGTCACCCCAAAACAAATTGAAGACACACGGCTAAGTCACAAGCTTGTGTGTTAGGCTGTGTGGTCGATTTAAAATTTATTATTTTCATAATATAGCTGTAGACTTCACACCCCATGCCTGAGGCCGTGCCGTCCACATAATGTCGCGACACTGAGTGCTTCTCAAGCCTCTTTTGAGCCAACTGTCATGGGGGTTGAGATACCAAAGCTTGGGTGTCATGACATTGAATCCTAATGGGTGAAAATCTGCATGGGCAATTTTGTGTCCAAAAAAGCTAAAGTGATCCACATTTGAAAGGTAATTTTATCAATATTAGGGTTGTAATGTCAGACTATTTAAAGCCCTTTTATGGCAAAAAAAGCTAGATATTTAATATTCTATCACTATCTTTTTATTCCTTCAATCATTTTAGATTCTTAGGTTTTTCCTTTTCTAGGTTAGACTTTATTTTGCCATTTATTTTTCTATATTACTCTTCTTTAACTCAAAAAGGTACAAGGAGCTCTTGCGTTATTTTGAATTTTTCTTCATAGTATTCAATAGATTTAAATGTTTGGGTTATTTAATAGTATTCAAAAAGGTACAATGACCCCTGTAAAGAATCCTCATCTCAAAGATTAGACCTCTCACCAATAAATTCTCCCCCTGAGAACTTAGCTTGTAAAACCAATCACTTCACAAGTTTTACAATCAAAATTCACTCTAAAAAATAATGTTCCTTGTTGGACATATAAGTGCTCTCAATAATCAATACAACAACCTATACAAGTCTATTGATTATATAAGGCTTTCGAGACTTGCTAACATAATGAAGATCATCATGATCCCTTATAAGCAAAAACTAAAATAGCCAAATACAATTTAATATTAATGACCAAAGTAATATGGACTGTTGGCAAATAAGTCTTCAAGTTTCGATCTAATCCAACTTCCTTGATCCAAGGAATTCGATATAAACGATTCGACTCGATCCTTTAGATATGTTTCTCCAAGTGAATTGATCTTCATTGATAAGCTTGAACCATTTCATGGTATCAGTACAACCCAAAGGTTGGGTTTAATAAATTGTTAATCTTCCAAATATGGCAAGTAGTTTTGTCGTAGTGATGAAGGAAGTGAGTACTTTCTTTGGCACATTGCAACAACTTAAAATATGTGAATAAACTCTAAACCCCTTTTTTTTGTCCATATTAGTCCTTGAATTTGGCTTTTGTCAAATATTTTAGTCTCTTTTTTTAATGCCGTTAAGAGATGATGTGTCACGTTCTCAAAGTGCCATATCATCTAAATTTTTTTAAAAAATAAAAAAATCTAAAAAATAGATTTTTTAAAAAAGTTAAAAAAAATTATGGAAAATTTTAAAATGTATAAAAATCTAAATATATAAGAAATCTAAAAATTTAAAAATTAGTAAAATTAAAAAACTCATAAAATATAAATAAATTATTTTAAAATTAGGAAAAACATAAAATTACTACATGTGCATGTTTAGAATGAACTTGGACAAACAAGCATCCAAGTTCATCCATCAAAATTCAAAAAAAAAAATTCTAAGAATTGAGAAAGTATTTTGAAATTATTATTTTTTAAATTGTAAATATGTAAGATGATGTGCTTTTTTTCCGAGTTCATTTTATATGTGTAATTTTTTATAATTTTTAATATATAATTATAAAGTTTAGAGATTTTATAGACTAGGTAAAAAATTTTTTTATAAATTTTTATGATTTTCTATATAATTTTTATGAAAAATATTTCCTACACCATCTTGTGGGGTAAGCGAGTTTAGGGTGTGACAAATGTCATGTAGGGTGAAAATATATATATATATATATATAAATAAATGTGACCCTTGTCACATTCTGAAATTACTTGTAGAGTCTAAAAATCTTTAAAGACAGTGTATCAAATAATTATCTATTTTTTATTTATATATTTAATTTATATATATAATTTTTTTAAAAAAATAAGTGATAGATGTATGTCACAACTCATAACGAGGTTAAAAAAAGACATTAATTTATAAGAGAAAAAAAAACAAAGACAACCCAAACTAAAGTAGGAGCTGCTTAACTTGGATCTTGAGTGGTTATAGAAATAAGATTCTTAGAATTATTTGGTTAAAATGTAAAGAAATTGAGAAAAGGTGAAGTGAGTGGTGCGCGTGTATATGGACAAGGTGTTGCATGGTTAAAACAAAATATGGGACCAGTCTCCCTCAGGTGCATCTCTAAACTTATTAATCTAGCCGACAGTTTGTTAATTTTACGTGGGTACAAGTATTGGGTTCTGCCACGATTAGAATATAGCTCTTTTTTTAACAAGGAAAAGCGATAGGGATGTTTAATTTGATAATCAATCAACTCTCCATTCTTTGTTAAATTTGATGGAGCTGTCCATTAATTTAGATGACATAATCTACTTACTTAAGCTACAATAATATTTTCTTTTTGGTTAAAAAATACTAGATAAGGTTTGGTAACTGTCATGTAAGTTTCAATTATTTTCATAATTTGAGGTGGCGAGTGTAATAAAGAAGGAAGGTGGTAAGTACCCAATGGCTATAGCAGCACATGAAGATGTCTTAAGACGGGGACCGGGAACATACCCCACTTTAGGACATTGGCCGAGGTTTGTGACCCTTGCCCCCTGGATTGGCTTCCATTAGGTGCTTAATTTAGTATGTCTCAATACCCTTTTGCAATTTTTAACATTCTACACCTACTTTGTGTAATATTCAGTACAGTAGTAATTAAAAACATAAATAAGAAAATAGTTTACTGTTTAGTAAATCAAAATTTTTCATAACTTGCCTAGTATTTTTAAAAATTATAATATAAATATAGTCTTAAATTTCATTTTTCAAAAAGGGTATATTTAACAAATATATTATTTTTTATATGATTACTAAATAAATTTAATCCAAAAAAAATTATCGTCTGGTTGATGTAACCTAAGAAGAGGGAGAGATAGGAATTGAATGGTAGGGGGTTAACACTATAGAGTGTGGAGAGCCTAGTTGAGTAGGAGTGTTCTCCCTTCTCATAACCTAAACTCTCTCTCGTTACATAGATATTTTCTCTTTCATATTCATAAGCTAAATCATGTGGTGTTACTAACAAATATGTTAGGGTGTATATTATGAGTCGCACGTTATTAGGCCAAGCCCTTAGAATTTATGTGATGACAAGTCAACAAATTTTATAAATGACAGATCAAACATAATTTGATTTTAATTGTTGATAAGACAATGAAATATTAAACGATGTCTCTAATAAAATAAGGTGGGATAAGACGAGGTGTATAGTCATTTTAAATAAAAGAATTTATTAAATAATTTTGACATATATTAAAAAAAACTTAATAAAAGAAGAAGAAGAAGAAATAGAACATATGAATTAAAAATAGTGTTAGAGAAAATGAAGAATCAATTTAACTGTAATATGATTTTTGAGCAATATATATATATATATATATATATATATATATTATAGAATAGAAAACTCTTGTAATAGAATTTACTATCTCATACAATTTCCACAAGTACCAAAGGAAAAGCTTCTTAAGTGGGTGTAATAAGTATTGTGTTAGTTTTCATAACCAAACAAGGGACTATTGTTAACTACTGTACTAAGAAGCATATTACAATGTTAGAATTCTTACCCAAGCATTAGTGGTTATTAGATTATGCCATAATGTGGGTACAAGTTTTTATATAAAACATATATTTGTAAAAAAAAAAAATTATGTATAAAATTTTAGGTGAAATTTTGAAGGGTATTGTGTTTTCTGCTCAAATGCTACCATGTGTGAATACTTTTAAAATTTATTCTGGATTTAGATTGATTTTAATAAATTTTATATAAAAATATAAAAAAATAAATTATACTTATAGTAATATTAGTTATTTTATAAAAATTATTTTTACTCATTTTCAATTGAGTTGGAGTTCAATTGACTTATGACACTATTCAACTAAGAACTTAAATATAGTATAGATTATTTGGAATAAGAAGGAAACATATAAGTCTCCTCTAATATATATTTAATTGAGTGAACTAATCGAACATCAATTCAGTAGAGAAATAATTACAAATTCATTTCTTTAAATAAAACAACATATATGGTTATAAGAATATTTATATCTTTTGATATTATAAATAGAGTAAATTTCCCAAAAATATCATTTGTAAAAAAATTACTAGATTAGGTTGTATTTTCTTAAAATTACAGGACAATGCCAAAATAATAAAAATGCACGTTTTCAACGGATTTGTAGGAAAACACTTCCTTCAGTTAGAAGCGTTTTCTGGTCTCAATATCTTTTTCTTGTTTGTGCCATTTTTTGTGAAAATAAAACTTACAAAACATATCTTTTTATAGACAACAAGTCTCATTTCTCTTGTTTTCTTAAGCGATATGAGATATGGATCTATATAAACTTATAATCCATTTGCAGTTTGTTCCTAAATAATATGAGATTACTTACTCTTTTAACTAACAACATAAGATTAAAGACTACACTTAATTTTTAAAAATGAAAGACAAAACTTTGTACAACATTAAACTCTAACAAAATAAAACATCATAAACTCTTATACAAATATTATCGTTGTAAAAAAAATCCAATAAAAAAAGAAAGACAAATTTACACATATGGTAACACATAATATTTTATATATAAATATTACACATTAGAGACAATATAGTGACACATATTTTAGTTTTTATTTTTGAATATGTTAAATATAGATATTATTTTGTCAGTAATTATAGATATTATTGTATTAACTCGATATGTTTATTTTTACATTTCTCTATATTTCTAAAAGTAAAAAATATATTAGTCAATAAATAATTCAGTGACAAAGAATTTGTGTTATTATTTAGTCATCTATTAATACATAATTTTAAATTCAAACATGAAACAACTCTACCTCTCTTCCTATAAAAAATAAAATAAAAGAATAATGTAAATTTGCAGTTGAGTTAAGACTAAATCAATCAAGAAAATTATTTAAATAATTTTACATATTTACACAAAAATATTTTATTAAGAGAATATTTTTATTTTTTTCTTTATAAAAAATAGAAAATTTTCAAGTGTAAATAATATTTTTAAATATAAATTAATACATGATTATAAAACAAAAAACAACACAAATACGATACAAATGTATAAAATTTTCATGATAAAAATGAAAGAAATTAAAAAATATATAAAATTAAAAAAATGATTTACCCGAATTACCCCAAAAATAATTTAAAGATAATAATTAGTTTTCTAATGACCAACTTCAATTTATAATCTGAACAATCTCAAGCAAAAGGATAGCATTTAAAGATGACAAAATAATTTGTTAGAGTTTAATGTTGTACAAAGTTTTGTCTTTAGTTTTTAAGAATTAAGTGTAGCCTTTAATTTTATTTATGTTGTTAGTTAAAAAAGTGATGGAATCTCACATTGTCTAGGAACAAACTGCAAGTGGATTGAGTCTATATAGACCTATATCCCATGTCGTTTAAAAAAACAAAGGAAATGAAACTTGAGGTCTATATAAATATTTGTTTTATAAGTTTTTATTTTTACAAGAGGTGGCACCAAAAAATTTTAAAAAAAGATACTGGGAGTAGAAAGTGCTTCTAGTTGGAAGTATTTTTCAATCAATACGCTAAAAACGTTTTCCTGCAAATCCGTTGAAAATACTTCTAATTGAAAACTTTTTTATTATTTAAACCTAATCCTGTAATTTTTTTTAAAAAACAGCCTAATTCAATAATTAAAAGAAAAAAGAAAGTTGGTTTTAAAAAACAAACTACTCATAACACAATAATAAGGTTTGAATATTAGATTTCAAGAATAAAGAAAATTTAAACCACTATTCTCAAGACCTTTAATTATAAATATAAAAAAATATCATTATTTTTTTGTTGGGTTGTTAAAAGGAAGTGCATGTAATGATTCAACCCCCCCCCGGCCCCATGTCCTATCATTTATTGATTATTGTATGATTGTTTGAAAAAGTGATTTTAGATATCCCTAATCATATAAAAAGATCCAATGTTCCATTGCATCAGCCCATGTGCAATATTTAATTATCTGAATTTTATGGACAAAAAGGGGTAATAAAGTAGCGAATATCTTAATTTGTTGAAGGGGAAACCCTTAAAAGGAGAGCTGCCTGGGCACTCCAAATAATTTTATTATCAGACAAACAGAAAGGAAAATGATGGAGAGAATCTGCCAAGATTGTACCCACTAATATTATTATTATTTAAAAAGAATCCTCTCACAAGTCAAACACTATTCATCAAACTCAAATGGAAATGGAGTTTGATTTTCTCTTTTTAGAAAACAAAGCGGTCATTTGAGAATAATAAATATTATGTTATATATAAAAAGATTATAAAATGAAGTTGGAGTTGGAGTTGTATTCCTTTGTGGTTAAGTGTATGGACAAAGAGTTGAAAGCAACGTTTCACTCGCATATTGCTTCATGGAAGGAGTGCAGCAAATCCCTTGGCTCCCCATTCTCCAGCTTTGTAGGGACCCCTCAAACACATCTTTTTCATCTTTAATTACAGTTGGGGCCAACCCTCTTCTTCAGCAAGATGCATTGTGAAGGGGAGAGGAAAGACGAAAGTGGGACCCCTCAGCTTTGAATGCAACTACAAAAACCAGGCAGCTCTAATTAAGGCTACACTACCAACTGGCATGCAGTGCCAAAGCTCGGGCCAGTGTTAATGGAGGAAGCCGGTGCGGGGATGACTACTTTTCAAAGCTGTTTTTTGCATGCAGGATTGCAGGTTTTTTATCAGTCATGTAGAAGGTGGGGACCTTAACTCATTTGGCTTGATATGGGTTTTTGCAGGGTTCACGTGCACTGCGCGTGATCAGTTGGTAGATGGATTGTCCTTTGTGGGGGACTTGGCCAACAGTTCGGGAAGCCATTTCGGATTTTATACCTACCTCTTGCTTCGCTATTTGCCATGAAGAAGATGGGCCGTTTTACTTCCATTTTTTCTTTATTAATTTGTTGGTTGGGGGGTTACTTTCGATTTTCAAAGATAGAATACCGTGTGATTCCAGAGTCAGTGACTCCATTGTTTTATCTATTGGAACTTAGTAATTCTATTACTTCAAAATGCAATAAATTTAGTTAGACCAAGAGAATATAATTTAGGATAAACTAAAGTTTGATTTCCCCATTGAAAACTTACAAAATCTCATTTAATTTTTCATTTTTTTATGTCACAAATTATTAAACGATTAACACAAAGATTACACGACAACTTTTAAATTTGGTATAATGATAAATTTAACTTTCAATATTTACACATTATCTTAATTTATCCTTTTTTTTAATAATTCAATTTCACAATATGTAAATTAGAAATAATCACAAAGACATTTTTTTTTAAATTCTTATTATTAAATAAGATAATTAGAAATACATTGCTTTCCTTATACTTCAAATGGTAGAGAACTTAATATCTCTCTATGAGAATTAACTGATTTTTTGTTAGCTTGAGCTGATCACCATTGATGAAGCAAATAAAAATTTAAAAAAAAAATTTGAAGCTATTAGACTTATATTTGGGTTTACTTAACTAGTGAGTACTTTTTATTTTCATAAAATTGAATTGGGTATTTATTGAAAATTGGGTTGTTTTGTTTATTGTTGTTGTTTTTTATTTTATCATGGAGTCAAACACATGGACAATGTTGCGAAAGGATGAAGTGACAACACTCTAATTGTAACACCCCTCGTCCAACTTTGTCGTCGAGTATGAGTTATAGAATGTTACAATCATTTCTAGAGCAACTACTGACGAAAACATTGAAAATAAACCATTTAAACATACTAATATTTCATAATTATAGTCATTATATTATAAAGAGACTTTACCTAGACTCAATCACACATACGAAAACTTAATTGTTAGTTTGAACATGAAATAGGGCCAAATTGAAAATTTTCAAAATTTTAGAACAGGTAACGATAGCTCTAAAATGTACCGATACCAAATTTAATTTCGATGTTTGGAAAATTCATCCTCAAATCAACAAGTATTGATACCATATTCTAGTATCGATACCATTTTATGATTCTATTTATTTTGTAAAAGCTTATCAAAATACAAGTGTTTCGATACTCGTGTAAAGTATCGGTACCTTGATGTAGAGTATCGATACTTTAGTCCGGTATAGACATTGTTTTGACATTTTGTTTGTTTGAAAACTGATTGAAAATTGCTAAGAATCGATACGTTTACTAGGGTATCGATACTTTAAAGCCAATGTGTCAAAAACTTTCATTTTGGTGCCCATTTCTTGCTCAAACTAGAAAGTATTCAATAGGTGCCTTAAAGGACACATAAAAACCTGCATAAAACACTCCGAAATGCATTCCATTTCATCATTTAATCTATGACAAAATCAATCAAATCATCTTGCCTTAATTTGGTACAAAAAAAAATCTCAAACAACTTAGCAAAAGTACCAACTTATCTATCATGCTTTCAACCATTCAAACAACATTTAACTATACCATTTTCATGATCAAATCATACCATTATACATCCAAAATTTTCTATTCAATAAGACATACATATATAGCCTGTCATATTGCCAAAACACACATTTATGAATATATGGACATTAGCTTTCCAAATTCAAACATCAAACAATGTTTCAACATCCATTCCCAAGTTATTACATATATAAGCACCTAACCACATGCCACAATATCGTGCTTAAAATGAGTAAAAGTCTACCGAGTCGATAGAGGAATAGTGTGATTTTTGAGCTGATCCGACTGACGAGTTTTCACAAATCGACAATCTAGAAAAATGGAAAACAACTAGGTAAGCATTTCAAATGCTTAGTAAGCATTTTGGATCCATGGGTAACTACACCACACCAGAAAACACTGAAGTGCTAAGCAGAGAGTACTGAAGTGCTAAACAGAGAGCACTAAAGTGCTAAGTAAATAGTACAGAAGTGCTAAACCCGTACAAGAGTGCAAATAACCCTATTGGCATGCCAATCGTATCCTATCCTTTAATACTTTCACTCGGGCACATTTAACACATATAACCATTTCTTTACAATTTAATCTATATATCACCTTTTTGTACCAAATCGTAAATAATTAAAATTACAATTACATACAAAAAAAATTCATAATTCAAACATATATACATTACAACTACATATAACTACATCATATGAACTTACCTAACAAAAAAACAAATAGAATGTTGAGGACTATTTCGCAATTTTGCTTTTTCCTCGATTTTCCTCCGGTGGATTCAAATCTCGATCTATAATAATAAGTCATTTCAATTATTAATTCAAAATACTTTATAACATTCTACTTTATGCATATGATAGTTTAATTTCATAATGTTCCCTAAAGTTTTGTATTTTATTCAATTTAGTCCCTAAAACAGAAATTGCTATAACTTTCAAACTTGAGCTTCGATTTCAAAACGATATCAATTTCATCCTTCTACAGCCTTCTAATATCTATAATTAAAGAATTTAACATCAATTTTCGAATTCTTTACACTGTAATCTCTATGTTCAAAACTAACAACTTTCACTTTACAAATTAATTTTTTTCATCTCTAAGCTTAAAATCTAGCAATTTAGTACCAAAAGCTTCAATAAATCAACAATGTAAACTTTTGAAAACTTTAATAGTTTTGTAAACTAGTACATGGGTAAGCTAAATCAAGCTCTTAGGATCTCAAAATCATAAAATTTACAAGAAAAGGACTTGATTGCATTCACCAATTGAAGACTTAAAGCTTGGAACCCCTTGGCCAAAACATTTGGCTTCCTTACTTATGGAGAAATGGTGGATGAAGAAGAAATGAGATATATTTTCTCTTTCTTTCCATGATTCATTTTTATTTCATATTTACTTTACTAACATATATTAATGTAATTAAAATTTTAACCTTATTCTATCTATTAAGCTATCCAATCATCCACTTAAAATATGAAATGGCTTATTTGTAATTCTAGGCTTTGTTAAATTCTTATATAATTCCCTTAGCAATTAAAAATCTATAAGGATTAATGTAACACCCCTTAATGTGAGCCTACGAGGTTTCAAAATCTCATTGGAAACCATTCGGAACCAACTCGGGTCCTTAAACCGACTTAATAAAAATGACCCTTAAAATAGGGCACACGCATGTGTGGAAGGGCAACACGCCGATGTGATCATTACAACCTGGTCGTGCTGATGGCCCGTGTGACACACACGGTCTAAGCATTCTAGGGGCACAGTCGTGTCCCATACCCGTGTAAATTAAATTCCAAATTCAAACCTACAGGGTTTTTCACACGGCCTGACACACGCCCGTGTCCCTCACACGGCCATGACACGCCCTTGTCGCTCACACGGCCATGACACGCTCGTGTCTCAAAACCTTGACATTCTATTTCTGACGTTAGCATCTAATAATGGGCACATGGCCAAGGCACACGCCCATGGCCAGAGGCCGTGCCCTCCACATGGTTGAGACACAGGCCGTGTCTCTGCCCGTGTGTTTACTATCATGCATTCTGATTTACAAATTTTACGTGCAGGGGACACACGGCTGGACAACACGCCCATAGGGCTTCGAGACACACGCCCATGTGCCTACTCGTGTGGACAATATAGGACTATCTACCAAGCCCTTTTGCCACCCTGAATCACAAAGTAACAACATCCATCATGCTAGAGATCATCATAATATGATTCCTCAATCCAACAACCACATCTAAGGCCTTAACACATTCATACTTACTAAAACAACCACACATTACCTATTCATGAAATGACTTGTATTCATATAACAACCTTCAACTTTAACCATTTCCGTGGCCTTATACAAAATGAATCAAAATGCTAAAATAAGCCAACATATTTGGCCAATTAACAATGACACCAAAATTATAAAGTTAGGGTCCTATACATGCCATAATCAAAATAAATGGATCTAACTATACCAAGTGTTTCGATTGATAGTGTGATCGATGCCTCCGACGTCCGTTGATCCACGAGCTAATTAGGCAGCACTATAAGAAAATGAAAGGAAATAGGGTAAGCATAAAGCTTAGTAAGTTGCATGAAAATAAATATAACGACAACTTTACCATTCATCATCATCATGCTCATAACATTAGAATAGGCATAAGCTCAACTTACTCGTTACTATCTAACACAATTCACTTAGCATATACTAAGCTCACATCTCATGCATTTCATTTAGGTACCTGTATCACTCACAACATGTTTATACTTTTCTTGTTTAACTGAAATTGCAACTCTCACTGTTGAACCATTTGGAATGCTATCGGATATTCACTAGCCTCAAACATAGGGTATAATGCCAATGCCATGTCCCAGACATGGTCTTACACTGGCTCATCCATCAAGTCGATGCCATGTCCTAGACATGGTCTTACATTGATTGTAGTAATCGAGGCCGATGCCATGTCCCGGACATGGTCTTACACTAGCTCTCACATATTCGTGCCAATGCCATGTCCCAGACATGGTCTTATACTGAGACATCTCATAGCCAATGCATGTCCTAAACATGTCTTACACTGGCTTACTTCACGAGGCCGATACATGTCCCAGACATGTCTTACACTAGCTCTCGTCTCTATGGCGATGCCATGTCCCAGACATGGTCTTACATTGGCTCTCATAATGTGGCCGATGCATTGCCCAGACATGTCTTACACTAGCACACAATTAACTCGAATGTCATGGCATGAATATCCGACTTATTTCCTAGGGTTCAAACGGAAGTTCTACTATCTCAATATTCATCATACATAATTATTTCCACAAACAAGCAATTTATGCTATATCGATTCAAACACATACAATAACAATGTAGTTGTATTATTTGCATACAACTTACCTCGGTATACAAAATGTAGGCGACTAGCTCGGTTTAGTCCACTAGCTTCGCTTTTCCCCAGTTTAGGCCCAGATTTTGTAATTCTTGATCTATAATAATAAAAAATCACAAATTTAATCACTCTATTGATCTAGGTACTCGACAATTTAAAATTGGGTAAAATGACCAGTTTTCCCCTAGACTTTTGCAAAATGATCATTTTACCCTTAAGTCAAAAAATCGATTTTTATCATATTTTCTCATTAATCAAGCCTAGTCAAATACTCTTTACACTAGGAGCAGCCCACAATTCTCATTATTCCACACATTTATCACCTATTTTACAACTTATGCAAAAATGGCCCATTTTAGGTTTTCACAAGAAATCTCTTTACAAAAATTGTTTATTAACTACCATAACTCATATTCTTCCATAAAATTTTAGAAAACAACATGAACACACTCATGGTAAAACCTTATACTTTCAACCATTTTGCAAAATCATCCCCTCATTTGAAAGCTCATGTTACAAGGGTTCTAAAAGTATAAAAATCATCAAGAAAAACCATCAAGATCACTTACTTGTGAGGGTTGCAAGTTGCTGAAATTTTCAAGCTCCCAAAAACCCCATTTTTGCTGAAAATTTCAGTGGAAGAGAAGGAAGAAATGAAAAATATGATGGCTAGACAATATGGTAATATTTTATTATACATTAAATCACCTACCCATTTGACCATTTGAATTTCTAGTCCCCTATGGCCGGACATCAGCTTCTAAGGGGTCTATTTGCCCTTTAAAGACCCCCAATTTTGGTTCTCTAGCTATTTGACACCCTTAGCTAACAAAATAGGACTTTTTTTATTTTATGTGATTTAGTCCTTTTTCACAATTAAGCATGAAATCGCTAAAGTTAATTCACCAAAATTTTCATACTTTCATATAATCATGCCACAACACATAAAATAATATAAAATATAATATAGCACCCCTCACCCATATCCAACTCCAAGACAGGGTTTGAGGCATTAACGAATTTAAACATTCACAAACATACAAAACTGGGTCACCAAATTTTGCCCAAAATTAAAACCTTTCAATCAGATGTATATCGTCCCTTATACAGGCCTTCGAGGCCTATAACATACATCAGGGTGGTTCGGGACTAAACCGAGAACTTTGAAAATCTTTGGGCAACTTAACCAATTTTCATGCTTTAGAGAGTCACACGCTTGTGTGGGTTGGGCCGTGTGGTCGCACCCGCCCGTGTGGCTTGGGACATGCCCATGTCCTTAGCCCGTGTAACCCTCTTTTTATGATGTCAGCAACCGTTTAAGGGCACACAGCCAAGGCACACGCCCATAGCCAGAGGCCGTGTCCTCCACACGGCTAAGACACACGGCCGTGTCTCTACCCGTGTGGTCAAGACTTAGGCTAATTTCCAAGCTTTTTTTGTCATCTTTACATGCATACACATACACAATTTCAATGGCATTCATCATTAGCTCATTATTATGCATTAGTTCCACCTACTCATGATAAACTAGTCTAGCTACATCGCAAGACATTAACACATATCATGAATAAATAGGCTTACAAGCCAAAATTATTATAAGTCACATCTCATGGCTATAATAAACAATTAATATAAGCCAATACCTTTGGCTAATCACAACAATAGTCATCATAGAAAAACTAAGTCCCTATACATTCCACTCGCATGAAAACATTTCACGTACACCTGCCAATACTACAAGGATAATGGCTCGATAGTGTGATGCTACCTCTGATGATCTCCAACCCCGAGCTGACCTGACAAATCTAAAAGAAATGGAAAGGAGGGAGTAAGCTTTTCGCTTAGTAAGCTTGCATGAAAATAATAAGCAATGTGATAACATGCTATTTTCATATTCTTTCTATTTATTCAAATTCCAGCTAAGCTATTTTCCCAAGTCACAGTCATTAAATTATTTATATCTGGAGCTATGTTAATTTTCCCAGAAACTAGACTCATATATCTTCTTATCATAAAATTTTTAGAATTTTTGGTCTATCCAATAAGTACAGTTTATTATTCAAAATCTCCCATATTTCGTTGTTTGACAGCTTTGAGCTTTCTTCACTAAAATTTATTTATCTCTAAATACGAGACTCGAATAATATTCTCGTCTCTTTATCTTGAAAACAGACTCATTAAAGATTTTATTCATATAAAATTTAACTCATAATTATTTTTGTACAATTTCTAGTGATTTTTCAAATTTGAGACAGGGAGTCTGGAATCACTCCGACTCTATCTCACAAGAATTCAAATATCTTATGATATAGAATTCTTTTGCTTTCATCGTTTCCTTTATGTGAAACTAGACTTATTAAGATTTAATTTAATATTTTATTAAGCTTCTAACTCAATTTCCACTATTTTTAGTGGATTTTCAAAGTCAGTCCAATGCTACTGTCCAAATCTAGTTTGGTACAATATAATGATCACTATCACAAGATCATTTCCAACTATCATGGGCACACTTAGTTATTTCTCATGGGCACACTTAGTCGTACATTCCAAGTATAGAATAATATCCTATCACATGCACTCAATCATCAAATTAGTCTCATGACAATGCACCATGTAAATTTGTCTTAGAAGAGCTCATCATACATCCTTTCACTTGTACATATATCTCATGTTAATCCCATTGAGTTTCTAGGAAGTCTTAATGGATTATCCATTAACCATCAATTCATAAGAATGATCATTTTAGGTGTGCACTCTTGCAAACCTCACATTTTACAACAGGATTACCAGTCCAGGCTAAATCCCCCATAATATAAACTCATAAGGCGATGTCGGGATTACCAGTCCAGGCTAAATCCCTTATAACGACAAACACCCTTAGTGAGCTCGGATTTGAATTGCCAGTCCAGGCTAAATTCAAACCCTAACCAGATTATCCGTCCGGGCTAAATCGTTAATGCACATATATATTCTTCGGTAGGCTCGATCATTCAAGGAACACTTGTCCGGGCTAGATCCTTTCTATATTTGAGATCAATGGATTACCCGTCCGGGAAAAATCCTTTTTGCAACACATGCAGGACCTCAATATCGCATACAACATGGTTCATCCAGTGAACTTCCTTTCCAACCTCAACCGGGACATTTTCAACATGTCATTGTTAAGAATACATTTCATGTGTTTTCATGCCATTAACAAATGCAATTATCATACATTCTTAAATCATGCAATTAGGCATATTATGAGTTTACTTTAAGTTATCCGAACTTACTTGTGAAAATCTCGTCAAGTACAACCATGTAGCAATTCATACAACCAATGTAATAGTAATTTAACACCCAATTCATGTAACAATTATTTTCCATTCAATTTCACATGACACAACAAGCATTACATTTTTCCATATCATACACACCATCCATCAACTTCTCTTGAACATATTAAATCATAAAATTTATGTCATATCAATAGAGAACTACAATTCATGCATGGTATTACATTATAATTAACACACGAACTTACCCCGGATCCAGAAACAACAATTTACCATTTTAGTTCATAACCTTGTATTTTCTTGATTTAAGCCTGAATCTCAATTTTCTTGATCTATAATATCACATTTAGCCTACTAATTAGTAACACTATTCATATGGGTCTAAAAATCATATTTTTACAAATTTTCATTTTAACCCCTAAACTTTTGCATATTTGCACTTTTTCCCCAAGGCTTGGAAATTAAACTTCACCCTATTTTCTTATGTTTTATGACATGATGATCATTTTTCCCTTCTATGGCAACATCAAATTCTCACTCTAACATGTACTTATGAACATTAGGTATTTTTACCGATTATGACGTTTTACTCGTTTTCACGTAAAATCACTTAACAAAAGTTGTTTATCTATCACCCAACACTCATTTTTTATCATTAGACATCAAAGTGCATGCATATTACTCATGGGTAAATTTTTAAACATAAATCCTAGCTCAAAATAATGGTAGAAATGAGTAGATCATGTTATCGGGACTTCAAAAATGTAAAGAACATTAAAAACGGGGTTCAGGATCACTTAAAAATGAGCTTGGAAAGCTTTAAAACCCTAGCCATGGTGTTTTTCATGAGACATTCAGCCATGAGGAAGAAGATGAGCAAATTTGGCTTATTTTTGGCTTTTTAATTCATTTAATTATCAATTTACTAAAATGCCCTTAATGAAAAACTTTTAAAAACCTATCATACCATGTCCATTTTTGTTCACAAACTTTAAAATGGTCTAATTACCATTTAAGGACCTTTAATTTAAAAACTCATAACAATTAGACACTTCTAACATGTAGAACTCAACTTTTAGACTTTTTACAATTTAGTCCTTTTGACCAAATTGAGTGCCCAAACGTCGAAATTTTTGAACGAAATTTTCACGAAATCATTCCGTGAAATCGTAGACCATAAAAATATAATAAAAATGAAAATTTTCTCATCGAATTTGTGGTCCTGAAACCACAGTTCTGACTGGGCCCAAAATTGGGCTGTTACAATTAACTTTTACCCCTTTTACAATTTAGTCCTTATACCTTAATTAACTATCCAATTAACAAAATCAATGGACCAAAATTTAATTAAAATTTATACTAATGACCACCTATAAACGTGTTATCGTTTATAGTATCACATTAAAAATATATTAAATTAAACTGGTGGTGTTCGTAAGCGTACGGGTTAAATTGTAATATAATAAAGTTTACAACGAACACTAGTAAGGATTCTGAGGATCATACCCAAGAGATTTCAAATTGGAGAAATTATTATTAAATTAATTACAAAAAATAATTATTAATCTAATCAAGTCACAAATAAGTAGTGTGAATCCAAATCAAAATATTAATTAAACTAATTAAATTAATAAACCTAAATTAACCTAATGAAATTTCCTATCCTAGTGTCAACGATGTAAGCCTCTAGCCTATGATCGATTAAATCCCTAATTAGTAAACAGAACATTAAGTAATTTTATAATTCGAGTTTTAATATGAATTAGCTATTAATTAACTAATATTACCTCCCAGCCTCTACTATCTAATTGATCGACTGATACTCGTTGATCTCTCAATCTTGTTTCTTCTATGATAACTTCCTAAGGTTGTCAAGCCTAGGGTTTAGGAACACGTAATCTATACCAACTAATCCTATTATGAACCCTTATTGTTTGTTCATTAATCGACTTGATTAATTAGTTAGTTCAATAAATGAATCATGCAAGATATGAATAAAGCACACTATTCTATTCAATTATTCATACAAACATCAATTGGCCAGATTAACGAAAGACAAATAAAAGATTAGAAGAGAAGAGATAAGAGAATCCTAATGAATAATTATCTTGATGCGCAGATTTGGAGCAATCTCCACTGCAAATGTCTTCACATCGGAATAGGATCTTTCGACTACAAAAAAAGAAGAAGAAAACTAAAACTAAAGAACTTAAGAAGTGTTTAATGGATGGATTGATTCTCAATGTCTAAACCTGTACAAAACCTCTTATTTATAGGCTAGAATGTGTGCACTTTATGCTTGATATGCCTCCAATATTAATAAATGCTCGATATCAAAAGGTATCTTTGATTGCTTGCACGATATGGTTGCTCATGTCACTTTACTTGTGACCCACATTTAGGCTATGGCTTAACATAGGCTGCTATAGCTCAACCCAGGGTGCATGTCGTTCCACACACTTTGCGTGTCACAACATGTAAGGCATTTTATGGCTTTAGACTTTTTTCATGCTTTCACGGCTCGAGAAGCTTGTGCAGCACTCGTCCCAAGTTCCTACATCAAGTGGGCCTAAAATTAAGCCTCTTGCATACTTAAATACACAAATCAAACCTGCCTAAGGCCAGTGTCAGCCTAATAGGTCATCAACACTCAAAAATGTGTCAAAACACTTATTTTTATTAACTTTTAATCTTAGGTACTAACTATCTAATACTTAATAATAAATACTAAATTGCCTAGAAAGCAAACTCTTTAAATGTAGGAATAGACCGAATTAACTACTACATTTGATGGCAGGTCAACTAACCTCGTAAATATTAAATAGTAGTACTTACCAGCTTAATGAAAATGGGGTTCTGAAACCATTGTTTTCGACACTACTAAAAAGTGAGTTGTTACACTAATCACTCCTACTTTTTGATGAAATTTTCTATCTGAATCGGCTTTGCAATCGATAATGGGAGTTGATTCACGACTCTCTTTGAACTTTTAACTTTTAGATCTAGTGCCCTAAATGTAGTATATTCATTTTCTGTACATGTCTTTTTTGAACAAATTGGTTTAATAATAATACCCGTTAATTACATTAATACCATTTGTATATTCTCCTCAATGTTTTTGCACGTAAAGAAAAATGGGAAAAAATATTGGCTCCCTGATTATCTAACATTTAACTAATTCTAAGCAGTATTACATAGTCAGATCATAATACAAAAAGACAACTTATATTAGTAGATGAACCTAACATGTTCTTAGTTTAACTGAAAATAAGCAAATCAATTGAAAGACTAGTAGTTCATCTATCAAGTCCAGTTGGAGAGATGCTTTGTCTTGAGCATCTGAGCGGATGACTACTAGAAGATAGAAACATAGATATGACTGACTAGACTAATCGTACATCGAAGAAGATCTAAGTTGAATAGATCCTGAATCCGTTTATGGATTTATTCACTTGTGACATTCATTGTATGACATACTTTAATCCAATTAGATAATGGACTATTTATGCGTAACTTGTATACTTTGATTTAAGAAAAAAATCAGTTCGAATAAATAAGGAGCCGAAAGTTGATGCATTTAGGTATACGAATTTTGTAGTATGTACCATCATTCACAATAGTGGAATTAATAGCCCAACTAAGGGGTAAATGCTATCCCCTCATCAACATTACATGATAGATAAAAAATAAACATGGTCACGAGTTGTTTGTTTTTATGATAAATGAGTTTATTACTATTTGATAGTAATTGTCTTTTTATGAAGAAATATGTAATGGTTACCATAAGATAAAATAATATCGTATTGGGAGAAAAGATTTATCCTAAAAAGATAAATGATATCCTATGAAGGTAACACACTGATGACAATTTCATTGGACGAGCAATGATTAAGTAGCTTTCATAATAGTATGTAATTAGGGAGTGCTTAATCATGAGACTATAGTGAAATGACTTCGTGACTAAATAAATTTATAATTAATAGGAAAAAGGTTGGAACTTAATCATAAATTATGTAAACCTTAATTACATATGCCAATCACTCCCTCTACTAGTTCATTAAAACCAAAAATGAATTGCATGTAGAACAAAATGAACATATATGAACGAAAATAATAAAGTTAAAGAAATGAGCCGCATTCACAAATGAATGTGTTTTCTCACTAAATATAGAAATAAAAATGACTTGAGAATTAATTTAAGGTTTTCAAATTATTATTCAATTAATTATAATTAAATAGTTGAAGTTCAAAAATGAAATTAAATTAATTAGTCGTTATGAAACCATTAAATATGAAAATTAAATATATTTCATCATAGATTCTTTTACGCTAAAGTTACCAATACTTTAACGAAATTAGAATTGAATTGAGAAAATTATTTACTTAGGAGATTAAAATAGCTAATTTTATTAATTAAATTAATTACATAATATTTTATTTTAGAAATAGAAAAAAATATTTGGTTGGATTAAATTATAAAGTGTTGAGTTAAAAGTACATGAAGCACATATAATTGGACCCAATATATGAGAGCCCCAATATGCCTCACATAAACATGTGAAAGGCGGAAACACTAAGGGAATTGTTAGGGACTGTCGCCCCCTCTCCTAGTTGAACTAGAAGATTGTTTTTCTATTAAATAAATAGTATTTGTGTTATACTTATTCAACCAAGATTCTCCTATCTCTCCTTATAAATAAATGGCACTAAAAGAGCTATTAACATAACTTTTTACACGCATAAATTTCATGTATTGTTATTCTGCTAGAAAGTAGTGGAAATTTATTTTTTTAGAATATTTTTTATTTTCTAGGAATAATAATTTCTATCAGTTTCTATTAAGAGAATTACTTTCTTGTTGAAAATAATAAATTGTTTTTGGTTCTGTGTTTAGTTCTTGTTGTTTGAGTCAACACTCAACATAATTCGGGGTACGAGGATAGTGAAAAAGGCCATTTGGTTGAAAGTCGAGAACGACTCATATCCATCTCTATAACAACCCAATTTTCAGTGAAATCGGAACAGTAGTTTCGGGGCCACAAATCCGATCTGAAAATAAGGTTTATTTTTATTTCATTATATGGTCCATATTATAATAAGTATGTCGGGTGAAAATTTTGATATGAAAATTTCATTGATTAAGTGTTTAATTACGAGAAGGACTAAATCGCATAAAATGCGAAAGTTGAATTCTAGTAGCTATAAGGATTAAATAGCTATAGGATTCAAATCTAGAGGTCCTTATATGGTAATTAGACCATTAAAGGAAAGTATGTAGATTCTTGGTTACTCATCCATGTAAATATAGATAAATGACAATGACTAAATTGGAAATTACAAAATACTTAATTAATTAAAAGATGAAAAGAAAATATCATCTTATTTTCTCATCATCTTCAACCTAAAAACACATGCAAACCCTAGGAGAGAGAGAGAAGAAACTTTCAAGGCCTAATTGGGTAAGTTTTCTTGTCCCATTTTTAGTAAATTTGATTTTTTTTAAACCGAGATAGCTTAATCTCTCTATTTGAGGGATTAATTTGAAAACTTATCAAAGTATGGAAAATGAGTCAAGGATGTATATGCTTAAAATTAGAAATTTATGGTACAAAATGAAAGTTTCTTGATAGATAAACAACTTTTACAAAGTAATTTTTGATGGAAACATGATTTAGGGCATTAGGGACGAAATCAAAATTTTACAACCTAGGGATGAAATAAAAAATTATGGAAAAATTAAGGGCATTTAAATATGAAATGTGTGAAATTCATGGTTAAAATCATTTATATAGATCCAGGCAACACCAATTCGAAGTTAGATTCGAGGAAAAGAAAATGTTTCGGATTAGTAGATTTCTAGCGCGAACAAGTGTCGAGGAAAGTTCGTGTAACTTAATCAGGCATGTAATATGTTTAATTGAATGTTATATTGTGTGGAATGTGACTTATATTGATGTACATTACATGAATGCTATAATAAGAGAATTAAGTCTCGATTGAATATTGAATTCCGATGAATGTATGCGCTTTCCCGAAACAAATAAGGTCCTGCATTTATTGCAGACGGGATTTAGCTTGGACAAGTAATCCTATCAACCTTGCTATAGAAAGGATTTAGCCCGGATGGGTAATCCTAATATAATACCTCTCGACTATACATTATGATTAGGGTTTAGCCTGAACTAGTAACCCTAATTGAACTCTTTGAGCATACGTTATATAAAAGATTTAGCTTGGACTGGTAATCCTGTTATACGATATGTGGCTCGAGAGTGTGTTCCTTGATTAAATGCCCTAATGGGTACCATTGAATAAGAATTGACGAATTATGGAATCGTACACCTCAAGTGTACTACTTGAGCATCCATTGAAATTTCAATGATTCAACGGACATATAGCTCTAGATATGGCATGAGAATTATGAGATGAAATGATAATGTTTTGAAAGTGTATTACATGATGAGCTCATCTATTCTTCTTGATGTATATGTAAACTTTGTGACTAACATGTTTGATTGGATGTATGTCTTGAGGCAATTTAACCAAATGGATGGAAAACTTGTTTTTGTATGCTTAGATTTAATAAATGGGATTAGTAAGTTTAGTTTCCGTTATACGAACTTACTAAGCATGTAATGCTTAAGCCATTTATTTTTCCCCTGTTTTATAGTGCTCGGAAGCTCGCGAAGGTTGGAGATCATTAGAGCATTGTCACACTATCAACTAGTCATTTTGGGTATACTTAGTAAAATCATTTTGGTATAATGGCAGGTTTAGGACAACTTGACCATTAGTAGCTTGATAATGATGTTTTGTAATCTACCCATTAGAATGGCTAGTAATGGCTTATTTTGGTATGATTAAATAGGTTATTATGATATATATTCATATGTGTTATGTGAAGTACATGTGATCAGATGATGTTAATGCCTAATAAATCCAAGGTAAGATTATAAACATGTATGCATGTGATGATATGTCATGTTGAATGATGGAGATCTCTTAATTTGAATGCTTGAAATGGTTGGAATGTGTTTGTATGTTTTGGTGCAAGAAATTGGTGAGTTTTGGGTGACAAATGAGGCTATTAAATGGCCTTATTTTGTCTACACGGGCATGTGTCTTAGCCGTGTGTGACACACAGCTTGTCCAATGGGCATGTGGTCCAGCCGTGTCTCCCCTGCATCTTAAAAATAAGAAACAGAATGCTCAGAATTGGGCACACGGGCAAAGATACGGGCCTATGTCTCAGCCATGTGGTTGTGTAACACCCCAAACCCGGCCTAGGCGTTATGGCCGAATCTGGCGATGTCACATGGAATGGGATTTGAAATCAAATCATTAAGTTAAAATCGTTTCCGTTTATTAGCTTCTATTTGTCTCTCGTCAATTTCAAAATTATTTCTTCGTTAATTTGATTCATTTGTAAACATATTCCGTAGCGAAAGCTTTTAAAACGATGATATTTTAAGAAAACCGTTTGCGTTTAGGAAAACGTTGTTTTTTAATAAAACCGAGTTTCTGTTGAGTTTTGCAGTTTAAAAGTCCATGAAAATAGTTAAAATCCAAACTAAAGACAAACAGTCCAAAAGTCCCAAATTACATCAAACATAGGAAATAAAAACCATAAATGAAATTAAAGCAGTTTAATAGACATGTGGTCACCGTTGAGTCCTCTGCCGCACTGATCCGTCTAAGCCTGGGGATTACCTGTACAGATAAAACAGAAAGGGGTGAGTTTACGTAAACTCAGTGTGTAATCCCCATAGAAGACATGCATACAGTCAAACAACAATTATCAGTCAAATGTAGTCTGGGCCCTAAGCCCATTACAGATTCAGATATAGTTAGGCCTTAGCCCATTCAAATACAGTTTCAGGTATAAATTAAAGCCTTAGCCCATCTAAGATACAATATGCATACAGTAATAGAAAATCAGTTATACATACGGATCAGTAAACATGCATAAAATTTAACATGCTCAATACATACATTATATATTCAGGTCACATGATTTAGGGTCTAAGTAGCACTTGCCAACCTTACAGTAGATTCACAGCCGACTTGGGCGACCCGTGCAATTATAGAAAACATTGTAGCTAAATTGGCCCACACGCCCATGTGGCTTGCCCGTGTGGTCCCACACACCCAGATTGGCCTTGGCCCGTGATGATCACACGGCCAGACCAAAATTCCCACAAGTCAGTGTAGATTATTCGTGTGGACCCACATGTCCGTGTGGCCCACACGACCCAATTCGGTCAAGCCTGTGTGTTACACACGGCCGTGTCTAGAGCACGGCCTACCCTTCGTCGACCACACGACCGTGTCATTCAAACACGGCCTACGACACGGCGACTACACACCCGCGTGGCGTCGACAGTTTTAATTTTAGCTTTCGACGAATCCTGTTTTTCGTATTTTCGGGTACACACCTGGTATCGACTCGCTGTGAAAACACTCCCGAACTTTTCAGAACCTAAAATTGACAATGCCAAAGTCCAAATTTAGCAATTTTAACGAAACTCAAGCGGGAATACTTCACTATTATAGCCCTACAATATCACTAAACGCACTCGAATACTTACCGCTACCAAGCCGAAATCTCAAACACTTAAATTGCTGTTGAATCCTCAACCAAAACTTGTCCTTCACCTAAACCGAAAGCAACATAAACAAACCCCTCATCAAACACATAACCAAAAACATTGAGATTAAATAGAATAGGACTTACCTAACGAACACTACCTGGATTTGCACACAAGAGTCAAATTGAAAAGCCGAAAAGGTAGGGAAAAGAAGAAAATTTTGATTGAGGATATGAGGAACTGAAACGCCAAAAAGGGAAGAGGAATTTTGGAAAAATTATATAAATTATTTTGATAATATCAAAATAACTCCCACATCCCTCAAAACTCTCCATTAAACCCATTACTCAGAATTTTTGTTTAACCGAAACTCTACAAGCCAGCAGAGCAAAAATAATTACAATCTAGTTTGCATAAAGACTCGACCACAAGACCTCCAGCAAACCCACACTCCACCTAACCACCAGATCAACAAGCCCATTCTGATGTGAAATTACAAGTAATTAAATATAAGCCCGCTGAACAAGTGTAAGGTTTAAGTAAAAAAGTACCAAAATTTACCAAAGACAGGGATTGAAATTGGGACCTCACACACATACCCAGAACACTTAACCACTAAATTAGATACTCACTTGTGTCAAAAATCTATAGAAGCAGAATTATAAAATTTGGGGCATTACCACTCTACCCCCTAAAAGAAATTTCGACCTTGAAATTTCCCTGATCAGAACAGATGAGGATACTGCTGACGCACCGAGTCCTTAGGTTCCTACGTGGCCTCCTCAATGTTATGATTCTGCCACAGCACCTTCACTAACAGAATGGACTTCCTCCTCATAACCTTAACATCTCGATCAAGTATTTGAACTGGCTCTTCCTCAAATGTCAAGTCTGGCCTAACCTCAATCTCCTCTACAGGGACAATATGTGTAAGATCAAAGCGGTAACACCTCAACATCGAGACGTGGAATACGTCATGAATAGGTCTAGCACTGAAGGTAACTCCAACTGATACGCAATTGATCCCACATGCCTTAGAATCCGGTACGGCCCAATAAACCTAAGGCTAAGCTTGCCCTTTCGACCGAACCTCAGAACCTTTTTCCACGGAGAAATCTTAAGAAATACTAAGTCCCCTATAGAATATTCAATCTCACGTCTCTTCAGATCTACATAAGATTTCTGCCTGTCAGAAGCGGCCTTCAGACAATCCCTAATCAGTCAAACCTTATCCTCAGTCTCAGAAACCAACTCAAGACCCGACACTCGACGTTCTCCCAGCTTAGTCTAACATAAAGGAGTATGACACTTACGGCCATACAGAGCCTCGTAAGGTGCCATCTGAATACTCGACTGCAAACTATTATTGTAGGCGAACTCGGCTAATGGTAGATTATCCTCCCAACTGCCTCAAAAATCAATAACACAACTTCTCAACATATCCTATAGTATTTGAATCACCCTCTTAGATTGACCATTGGTCTGAGGATGGAACACAGTACTGAAGTCCAATCTCGAACCCACAGCCTCATGCAACTTTTTCTAGAATTGAGAAGTCAAACAAGGATCTCTGTCAGAAATAATCAACACTGGAACCCCATGTAGTCTCACTATCTCAGAAATGTAGAGCTTTGCCAACTTCTGAAGAGAATAGTTGGTCCTAAGCGGAATGAAGTGCACAGACTTGGACAATCAATCCACGATGACCCAAATAGAATCCTTCATTGTGGGTGTTAGAGGCAACCTACTAACGAAGTCTATCGTTATGCGCTCCCACTTTCATAGCAGAATCCTAACCGGCTGTAGCAAACCCCAAGGTAACTGATGCTCAGCCTTAACCTGCTGGCATGTCAAACATCGTGCCACAAAATCAGTAACCTCCCATTTCAATCTTGGCCACCAGTATAGTTCACAAAGATCACGATACATCTTATTCCCACCGGGATGCATCGCATAAGAGCTCCTATGCACCTCTCTCAGAATAGACTGCCTTAGATCAATGTCATTGGTACACAAATCCGACCATGGAAACAGAGTACCCCATCATTATTCAGCCAAAAGTCCGTTGTGTTGCCACTCTCAACTTGACGAAACTGAATACCCAACGATTCATCCTCTAACTGCCTATCCTGAATCTGTTCTATCCAAGTTAGTTTAACCTACAGCTTAGCCAACAAACTTCTGTAATCGAACAAACTAAGTCGAGCGAACATTGCTCTCAGATCAGTTATCGCCCTACGGCTCAATGCATCGGCCACTACATTGGCATTGCCAGGATGGTAATCAATAGTACAGTCATAATCCTTAAGCAGCTCAATCCATCTACGCTGCCTAAGATTCAACTCCTTCTAAGTCAGGAGGAACCTAAGGCTTTCGTGATCAGTGTAGACAATACTCCTCTCACCCTATAGATAGTGCCTCTAGATTTTCAAAGAAAAGACAACGGTAGCCAATTCCAAATCATGCGTAGGACAGTTTGCCTCATGCGTCTTGAGCTGACGATACGCATATGCCACAACCTTACCATCCTGCATCAGAACACAACCCAAACCCACATGCGACTCATCACTAAACCAAAAACTCCTCTCCAGTTCGGGATCAGATCGTAACAAAAGCCTCGGTCGAAATGGTCTTGAGCTTTTTGAAGCTCTCTGCGCACACATCGATCCGCATAAACGGAACACCCTTGCGTAGTAGCTTAGTTAAGGGCACTGCAATCAGGGAGAAACCTTCCACGAACCACTGATAATAACCTGCCAGACCTAGAAAACTGCAGATCTCAGATACATTCTTAGGTTGTTTCCAATCCAACACAGCCTCAATCTTCCTAGGATCGACTCAGATCCCCTCAGTAGACACTACACGCCCTAGAAAAGTGACTTCACGAAGCCAGAACTCGCACTTACTGAATTTAGGGTACAGTTGCTTCTCACGCAGAATTTGAAACGTAACTCTAAGATGCTCATCTTCAGTCTTACAATATACCAGAATGTCGTCGATGAAGACCACGGCGAATTAATCCAGATAAGGCTGAAATACTCGGTTCATCAGATCCATTAATGCATTCGGAGCATTAGTCAGACCAAAAAGCATTACTAGGAACTCGTAATTTCCATGACAAGTCATAAGTGCAGTCTTATGCACATCCACCTCTTTGACCTTCAACTTATGATACCCTGGATGGAGATCGATCTTAGAGAACACAAAAGCCCTTTGGAACTAATTAAATAAGTCGTCGATCCTCGGAAGTGGATACTTGTTCTTAATGGTCAACTTGTTTAACTGTCGATAGTCTATGCACATCCTTATGGTCCTATCCTTTTTCTTAACAAACAGAACTAGTGCTCCCCACGGAGACACACTTGGACAGATGAAGCCACGATCCAACAACTCATGAAGTTAAGCCTTAAGCTCTATAAGCTCCTTCGGTGCCATTTGATAGGAGGCGATAGGCACCGGAGCTGTACCAGGAAGAAGCTCAATCTCAAATTTTACTTCCCGATTTGGAGGTAAACCCGATATTTAACACCCCTAACCCGTATCCGTTGTTGGATTAGGGTTATGAGGCATTACCGAACAATACACAGCTTAGGAGACTCATTCATTACTATTCATGTTTAAGGTAATATAAACTCAATTATACGAATCATATGTACATCTCCTTTATAGCATCCAAATAATCAAATTATAACATAGCTTAATACATGACAAATTCCATATGCATACATTAAGACATTCAAACATATATCGAATACATGCCAATATATCTATTTAATTTGACAAATATCAAACATATCATTTCCTTAACTCTGCATGTGTGCATGTTAAAAACCAAACGAATACACACTAGTTATTGTCCAAACACATATGTAACCTTAGTATCATTATCATATGGCCGAACATAACTTTAATGCAACATATATATATAATGCACATTTTAGCTTATCACTATGAACCATTATATTAGCACAAAATACAAACCATAGTACACCCCATTCGCATGCTAATTATCATGCATAAATTGCACTCACATAACCAATTCCCTTCTCACCTATTTCGACTATCAAATTTAGGTTCAAAAGTAGCACAAAAAAATTATACCATTCAATATTAAGCTAACTTTGCCGTTACAAATCATAATCATTATTAGCCATCACAAGCTAAATCTAAATAACCAACTACACATGATCATATCATTGGCATGTACCCTTATTTTACTTATGATTAGCCTATTATAAACATTAACTTAACATTTTTAACTATCCAAATGGTCATAATTTCAATCATCAAATATATACACAATAATCATACCATTCCATCACATAAAATATGCCATAAACACACTTCTAAAATAAATTAGTATCATGACTGAATATGCATTATGCTTATCATTACCCCTTTACCGAATCATATAACAAACATCACAAACATATATACTCTGTATTAAGCTTACTAACTTGAACTAATTCATAATACAAATCATACATTCCAAATAAGCCAATATTAAGCCACAATCGAAATATATATCCATCAACCATGTTTACTTCGTTTGAGCCTAATCATAAAAATCAACAAATGCAAACATTATATCATGACTGAATATGCATTATGCTTATCATTACCCCTTTACCGAATCATATAACAAACATCACAAACATATATACTCGTATTAAGCTTACTAACTTGAACTAATTCATAATACAAATCATACATTCCAAATAAGCCAATATTAAGCCACAATCGAAATATATATCCATCAACCATGTTTACTTCGTTTGAGCCTAATCATAAAAATCAACAAATGCAAACATTATATCATGACTGAATATGCATTATGCTTATCATTACCCCTTTACCGAATCATATAACAAACATCACAAACATATATACTCTGTATTAAGCTTACTAACTTGAACTAATTCATAATACAAATCATACATTCCAAATAAGCCAATATTAAGCCACAATCGAAATATATATCCATCAACCATGTTTACTTCGTTTGAGCCTAATCATAAAAATCAACAAATGCAAACATACCAATATGTCAAGCTTACCATAATGAACAATCATAAGCCATACATATCATTACTTTAAACCATAAGCATATATCAAGCACACCACACATATATGACATGCATATTACTTAACTAATATATTACATACTATAACTCAACAAGCATCCATCATTTACCTTATTGCCAAAACACATGACCAAATTTACACAACCATTAGCATTATAATCAAGCCATTTTCACATGGCTAAATATATACATACCTCAAGATCAAACATATTATCTAGCCTATACATGTCATAGGTTCAAAGTTCAAACTTATAAAATACCGAAAAAGCGATCGATAGTGTGACGAAGTTCCTTGATGATCCCCGAGCTCGTAACTAGCTTCTAAAATCTATAAAACAACTAACGAGCACACACATAGTAAGCTTAAATAGCTTAGTAAGTTATAAGGAAATAAAATTATTAATGAACATTAGCATATAATTTCAACTAGGCCGAATATGAACAATCTCATATACATATAAATCACTCTTTTAACATGCATAGTTTATATCATCATCTCAAGTACTATACTTACCTTATTTTCATGAACATATAACTTCGCATGTACCTGAACCATTTAGCTCAATTTCACATACGATCTTATCTCAACATTGCCCATTGAACCATTCAGAATCAATAAGGACACTCAGATAGCTCGAAAAGCTCGTACAATGCCAACATCCCATACGTGGTCTTACATGTAATCAACTATCGATGCCAACGTCCCAGACGTGGTCTTACATGTAAGCAACTATCGATGCCAACGTCCCAGACGTAGTCTTACATGAAATCACATATCGGAGTCTTATGTCATGACATATGTATCCTAACTACTCTTAAGGTTTGTACAAGGCTTTCGGACGTCATAATTCAATCGATTCATGCTGTAATAAATCATTCCATGCTAAATTAAATTCGGTAATGTAGTTATACATACATACAATTCATTTCGGCTATGTAAATATTAAATACATTCAATTTAACATTATTTATTCACTTACCTCGTATGAAGACGAACGGACCGGAACAACTAATCGACAACTTTTGATTTCTCCCAATCCAAATTCGATTTACTCTTCTCTTGATCTAAATTAATACAAATTTGACTTGTTTAATCATACAATCATTCAAATTCATCCATAAATACATAAATGGGAAAATTACACTTTTGCCCCTAACTTTTTACAATTTTCACAATTTAGTCTCTATTTCACACAACATAAATATTCAAAATTTCACCACACCCAAGCATAATCGAATTTTACTAAGGTCCTTAGCAGCCAATTCATTCATTTATTACACATTTTGACCCCTAGATTTTCAAATTTCACAATTTAATCCTTAATACACATTTTTTAAAAAAATCACTTAATTAAACATGATAATTTAACAACATATATTTAATTTTCATCATCAAACAACAAAAACCACAAGTTATCATCAATGTCAATTCATGAATACATTAACAAATTCAAAAATTCAAACATGGGCTAACTAGTATTCAAAGCAACGATCTCAAAAACGTAAAAATTATCAAAAACTGAGCAAAACACATACCCGAATCAAGCTTCCAAAGGTATCGAATATTCAAATCTTTCAAAGCTTTATTTTCTTCTTATGTTTCAGCCAAGAAAGATGAATGCATGACCATTTTAGTTTTTGTTTTATTTTATTTCATGTTATTTTACTTTTTACTATTTTAACCTTAAGTATTTAATTAGAAACTATATAATGGTTGTCTATATTAGTCCACTAAAATATTTAATCGTCAATTTACAACATAATGACTCCACATGATAAAAGGCATAACAATGTAGCACTTTAACAAATAGCTGGCCACTTTTACATTTTACGCAATTAAGTCCTTTTATAAAATCGAGCACACAAACAATAAAATTTTCACACGAAACTTTCATACATATTAATTTACATACTGTAAACACCAAAAATAATATTAAAATATTTTTTGACTCGAATTTGTGGTCTCAAAATCACTGTTCTGACTAGGGTCTATACTAGATTGTTACACGGTAGCTCCTCAGGAAAGACGTTCGGAAAATCCCTTACAATTCTGATGTTCTTCACAGAAGATCTCCTAGAAATGAAAACAATAATATAGGCCAAGAACGCCTCATATCCCTTACGAACCAGTTTCTCAGCCACCAGTGTAGAGATCACATTAGCCAAATAATTTCGACGTTCTCCAATCATGACTACCTCATTATCCTCTTTAGTTTTCAAGACAACCCTCTTAGTTGCACAGTTCAGACTCACACGGTGCTTGACCAACCAGTCCATACCCAGAATTAGGTTAAACTCCCCAAATGGAAGCTCCATCAGATTAGTCTAAAAAACCAACCCTTGAACCTCTAACGGAACATCCCTATACAGTTTGCTAACCCAAACCGGTTGCCCCAGTGGACTCAGTATAGTCACCTCACTAGAAGTACTCTCAACCAAAATCCCCAAGTTTTCAGACACAGTGCTAGCTACATAGGAATGTAAGGAACCTATGTCTATCAAAGCGAAATAAGGTACATCATAAATTAAGAACGTATCGGTAATGACGTCTAAAAAATCTCTGTCTTCTCAACGATAAACAGCATGAACAAGAGCAAATTGTCTCGCCTCAGACTGTCCAGTACCTCTGCCAGGTTCTCTCTGTCCGCGGCCCATTCCGTTACCACCCCTAGCCTGACCATGGCCCCTCGGTGGCTGTTGAACTACCCTCTGTGGCTATGCAGTACCAGAACCTGGAGCTTACACCTGATCCACCCTCAGTGGACACTCCCGAATGCGGTGCTCTAATGACCCATACCTGAAACACGCCCCAGTCATCCTCCAACACTCGCCCTAACAGCATCTACCACAATTTCGACACGGCTGCAATCCAATAGGAGCAACAAGGGGCCCAACTCTAACCGGTCCATCAGTCCTGGCCTTTTTCTTAGGCCTCCGTACCGAACTCGAGGGCTCTGAATCCCTCTTGTTCTTACCCTTCTCACGATCTCTGTTTTAGCGCTCAGCGCACTTAACCTCTTTGGCAATCTTCGCCATCTCTACTAGAATGGAGAACTCTCACTCCCTCTGTGGAGCTATCAGCATCCTCAGATTATCCCTAAGGCGATCCTCAAAATGGACACATCTCTCATATTCAAACGCCACTATACCTCGCGCATAGTGGCTCAGTCTCAAAAATTAGGCCTCATACTCGGCCACTGATCGATCTTATGAAATCCATACCTTGGGGCACTTGGGGTACGGATTGGGGATTTGGAGGGGGTGGAGGAGGTTAAGCGTTCGGGTTCGTTCGAACAAACTCCGTGTACCAGGCATCCATTATATAGAGAAAGGCTTTTCTGCCTCCTTCTCCTCTACTAATAGTTGTGGGTCTACTATCAGACGACACTACTCCTTCAGCGGGAGTAGGTGCGTTACTTTCAACATCATCCGCCACTGCTCTGTTGGGATCCATTACTATATGAAAAACATAGTTTAAAATCGTCACACTATCACGATTTATGTATGGCATGTATAGTTAGAATCAAACACATGCTACGTAGTCCGAGAACCAACTAAATCGTAGCTTTGATACCACTACATGTAACACCCCTTACCCATATCCAATACTGGGACATGATTCGAGACATTACCGGACTTAAACTCACTCAGACATACAAAATCGAGACAGGAATTTCTGTCCAAATTTAAAGCTTTTCATTTACAAGCAAAACATCCCTTATATGGGCCTACGAGGCCCAAAACGTACCTTAAGAGTGGTTCGGGACTAAACCAAGAACTTTAAAAACTTTTTGGAAACTTAGAAACTTTTATTGATTTGGAGAGTCACACGCCCGTGTGGGTAGGCTGTGTTGTCACACACGCCCATGTCCTAAGGTTGTGTCCTTCACACAACTGAGATACATGGCTATGTCTCTGCGCATATGCTTACAACTAGGCATTCTGTTTTGCATTATTAGGGTGCAGGGGACACACGGCCGGATCACACGCCCATGGGGCAGACTGTGTGTCACATACGACCAAGACACATACCCGTGTGTCTAACCGTGTGGATAATTTCAAGGCTATTTCCCAAGCCAATTCCCACCCTTAAACATTCACATACTTATACTCACTTCATGGCATGAAACAAGGCATATTTGGCTACTCAAGCATTCACATTCATGGTTAAATTATGACTTGGTAATGTCAACATATTACCTATTTAAACTATCATGCTTTCATATGGCATTGCATACCAATTTCATATTTTTCTACCATCTTCACTAACCTACTTTCAAGTTACCCACTTGCATCACCTTTATTGTTATCCACATTAATCATATTTCATACACCCAACATACATGCCATCCATCATACTTATTAACCGTAAGCAACCATAACCACCTTAAAGCATAAACACATTTGCATGCATGCATGCACCAATAATTACGGTTACAACCCAAGTAATCAGTATGAGCCACCTCTCATGACCATATACAAAATAATCACAATACTTTCATGAGCCAACACATTTGACTAATCAATATGACACATAACAAACAGACCAAGTCCCTATACATGACATACTCAAAATGATGAGACTAGCTATACCAAATATTCAATTGATAGTGTGATCGAGTCTCCAACGTCTTTCGATCCCTGAGCTAGTTGGGCGACACTATAAGAAAGAGAAAGGAAAGGGGGTAAGCTTTGAAGCTTAGTAAGTTCACTTGCAAATAAAATGCAACTTAAACAAGCATTGATCATACATTTAACATAATGAACATAACCTTGCATTTTATCAAATCTATTAAACTTATTCTTCATATATATATCTCATGTCATTATCATAAGTTTGATGTACATACCTATGCCACTTGCACATAATAACTTACTTTCTTGTCTTTAATGTATTCATCAAGATTACTCATTGAACTTCCTTTAGAACTACCCGTTGAACACTCGGAATACTATCAAATACAATGGAATCTCGCACCTAAGTGCCTCATATGTAGCCACTGCTACCTCATTTCAAATATCACATGTTGTTCAATTTCGAGCTACTCACGGGTCTGCTCACGTAACGTCGAACTTGCTCATAACGTTGAGTTCAATACTTATAGCACCAATCACATATTCATGGAATTGACAAGCATAATTCATAATACAATTTTGGCGATAAACACATGATACAACATCACATTAAATATGTATGTACTTTCCAAACATGCAATTTTAAAACATTTAAAGTATGGTACATGTTGCATTATTTGCAAATGAACTTACCTTAGTACAAAATGATAAAAACGAGCCTAATCCTCATAAAAACCTTGTTTTTCCCCCGATCAAGACTCGAATCACGTTTTTCTTGATCTATAATGCCAAATTTAACTTGTTGAATACACACATTGTTCATATCGACCCAAGCTTGTAAAATGAAATGCATGTATTTTCTTTGTTACCCAAGCCTAGCCAATTTATATTCTAACTCATATCAGCCCTTATTTCACATTAAACCACATTTCTACTACCCATTTCTTCCTGTTTTACAAATAAGTCATTTTTAGGTGTTTTCACTAAAAATCACTTAGTACAAAACTTTCATATTCCTCTATTCGACATTAAAATTCAACCATGGCACAATGGGTCAAGTTTCATACATGAACCCTACTTCAAAATATGGCTAGAAATGGATAGATCATGCTTCAAGGATCTCAAAAATGTAAAGACTATTAAAAACGAGACTAGGATGCACTTACTTTTGAGCTTGAAAAGTGAAGAAACCCTAGCTATGGTGTCTCTTGGAAATTCGGCACACACAAGGAGAAGATGAGCAAATTTTGCTTGATTTTTCCCTATTTATTCTTTTATTTACTAAATGACTAAAATGCCCTTAAGGCCTTTCTTTCAAATTTTCCTAATCATGCCCATTTTTGTCCAAAATTTTAGATCTTGGTCAAATTGGTATGTAAGGGCCTCTAATTAATAATCTAATGCAATTTCATGCTTGAAGCTTCTAGAACACAAGTTTTACAACTTATTCAATTTAGTCATTAAAGTCAAATTGGACATGTTAGGCATAGAATTCCTTCATGAAAATTTCGCACAAACATGCAATCATATCATGGATCATCAAATAATCATAAAATAATTATTTTTATTTCGAATTTGTGGTCTCAAAACCACTATTCTGACTAGACCCTAATTTGAGATGTTACAACTCTCCTCCCTTTAGGAATTTTAGTCCCCGAAAATCTTATCGGTAAAAAGGTTTGGGTTTTGTTTCCTCATGGCCTCCTCGGGCTCTCAAGTAGCCTCTTCTACCCCATGTCTTTGCCATAACACTTTCACCAAGGCAATGCTTTTGTTTCTCAATTGTTTAACTTATCGTGCCAAAATCTTAACCGGTTCCTCACCATAAGTCATATCTGGCCGAATTTTAACTTTTGTCGGTGAAATCACATGTAAAGGATCTGATCTATATCAGCGCAACATAGATACATGAAATACATCATGAATCTTTTCCAACCCTAATGGTAAAGCCAACCGATAAACAAACGGCCCTATTCTCTCGGTGATTTCATATGGCCCTTTTAAATGAGGACTCAACTTGCCTTTTCTGCCAAATCTCAAAACCTTTTTTCATGGAGATACTTTCAAAAATACCTTATCATCGACTTGATACTCAATTTCTTTTCTTTTCAAATCTGCGTAGGATTTTTGTCTATCCGAAGCAGCTTTTAAAAAATCTCAGATCACTTTTACCTTCTCTTCAGTTTCCTTAAACAAATCAACCTTATGAATCTGATTTTATCTGATCTTGGTCCAATACAACGACATTCGACACTTACGCACATATAATGCCTCATAAGGAGCCATTTTCAAACTCGACTGATAACTGTTGTTGTAGGCAAACTCCACCAACAGTAAGTACTTTTTCCAACTACCTTGGAATTCCAATATACAGCATCGGAACATGTCTTCCAAGATCTGAATTACTCACTTAGACTGACCATCAGTTTGTTGATATAAAGCAGTGCTAAAATTTAGCTTTGTACCTAAAGCTTCTTGTAACTTTTTCCAAAACCATAAAGTGAACCTCGGATCTCTATCCGATACAATCGACATAGGTACTTCATGAAGTCTAACAATTTCACCAATATACAATTCACCTAACTTATTAAGTGAATAATCAGTAAGCATTGGAATAAAATGAGCCAATTTAGTTAGTCTATCAACAATAACCCATATGGCACCTTTCTTTCTCGGACTTAAAGGCAAACTTGTCAAAAAATCCATAATAATCCGGTCCCATTTCCACCCGAGAACCATGATAGGCTGAAATAAACCTGAAGATACTTGGTGTTCAGCCTTTACTTGCTAACAAACTAAGCATTTCGATACAAATTCTGAGATATCTCTTTTAATACCATTCCACCAGTACATTTTCTTCAAGTCATTATACATTTTTGTACTGCTCGGGTGAACTGACAAACAATTGTTGTGTGCCTCATGCAAAATATTCCGAATCAATTTAGTGTCCTTCAGAACACAAATCCTACCACGAAATCTCAAACAACCATCGGAGTCACTCAGAAAATCTGGTTCACTGCTGGACTCACACTGAAATCTTTTAGCATACAACTCATTATCAACTCTCTGAGAATCCCAAATCTATTGAAGAAAAGTCAGTCTAGCTCTCAACTCGGCTAGAATCGAACCATTATCAGACCAAGTCGGCCGTGTATTCATAGCCCTCAAGGCAAACAACGACTTCCTACTCAAAGTGTCGATGACCAAATTCATCTTACCCGGATGATAATCAATCACAAGCTCATAATCTTTTAACAGTTCCAACCATCTTCGTTGCTACAAGTTCAATTCCCTTTGAGTCATTAAGTATTTAAGACTTTTGTGATCGGTACAGATATGACATTTCTCACCAAATAAATAATGTCGCCAAATCTTCAAAGAAAATACTATGGCGGCTAACTCTAAATCATGTTTCGGATAGTTCTTCTCGTGAGGCTTCAACTATCTCGAAGAGTAAGCTACGACTTTACCCTCTTGCATAGGTACACATCCCAAACCATTTATGGAAGGTTCACTATAAATCACGATTTCTTTACCTGACTCGGGTTGTACCAAAACCAGAGCCTCAGTCAACAATACCTTTAATTTCTCAAAACTTTGCTAGCACTTTTCTGTCCATTCGAACTTGACATATTTCTGTAACAACTTCTTCACCAGAGTAGCAATCATGGAGAATCCTTTACCAAACCGTCTTTAATAACCAGCCAAGCCTAGGAAGCTTCTAAACTCAGTTACATTCTTCGGCGGTTTCCATTCAACAATAGCCGAGATCTTACTCGAGTCAACTCTAATACCATCACCCGAAACAATATGGCCCAAGAATCCAACTTTTTGAAGCCAAAACTCACTTTTACTAAACTTAGCATACAACCGCTTGTCTCTAAAGGTTTGAAAAATAGTTCTCAAGTGTTCAGCATGCTCGAATTCATCACAAGAATAAATCAATAAGTCATCAATAAAAACAACAACAAATTTATCCAAATACGGTCAGAAAATATGATTCATCAAGTCTATAAATGCGGCAGGAGTATTCGTTAAATCAAAAGGCATGACAAGAAATTCACAGTGACCGTACCTCATTCAAAAAGCAGTTTTCGGCACATCCAAGTCTTTCACTCTCAACTGGTAGTAACTAGACCTCAAGTCTATTTTAGAAACCATGGCGCTCCTTTCAACTGGTCAAGCAAGTCATCAATCCTTAGAAAAGGATAATTATTCTTAATTGTTACCTTATTGAGCTATCGGTAATCTATACATAACCTCATAGATCCGTCTTTCTTTTTCACGAATAATACCAGAACACCTCACAGCAAAAAGCTCGATTTTACAAAACCCTTGTCGGTCAATTCTTGCAACTGTGTCTTCAGTTCTTTCATTTCAGTTGGAGCCATTCTATATGGAGCAATTGAGATAGGTGCTGTACCAGGGACTAACTCAATACCAAACTCAATTTCCCTATTAGAATGTAATCCAGACAGTTCTTCTGGGAACACATTCGGATACTCACATACAACAGGTACTGATTCAATCTTCGATTTAGACTCTTTTGTATTCAACACATAAGCCAAATAAGCTCCTTATCTTTTTCTAATACATTTTTAGTAGAAATCGAAGATATCATTATTGGTAACTTAGCTGACTAATCTAATTCAACCCAGAGAATTTCACCATTTTCATATTTCAATTCAATAACTTTTTGTCTACAATTTACTATAGCATCATGAAATGTCAACCAATCTGTAACACCCCTTGCCCATACTCGAGGCTGGGACAGAGTACGAGGCATTACCGAAAATGCATACAAATGTTCATGCAAAACCGAGCTATAAAATTTCTTTCAATTCAAAAGTCATTCAAACATATACGAAATGTCCCTTGTATGGACCTAGGAGGTCCAAAACATACATTGGAAATAGTTTGCGACCAAACCGAAAACTTTAGAAAAACTTGGGAGGTTTTCTTAAATACAGAGTCATACGCCCGTGTGAGAAAGGGGACACGCCCATGTGCTCTGGATACACCCGTGTCCTCAGACCGTGTAACTCTCTAACTATGACGTCAGCACCAAAATAAGGTCACATGATTTCCAAGACCCATAGATGAGCTCATCACATCATATACATATTCAATTTCGTATTTCTTATGTCATCTGCATATGTTTTATCTGGTGAATCATTGAATTCCCGATGGATATTTCATCACTTAGTACGCTCTAGGTGTACTATTTTATTAACTGTCAATTTATCTCCAGTAGTGCCCTATCCGGTACACTTTCAAGCCGCATCTTTTACAGCAGAATTACAAGTCCAGACTAAATTCTAGTTGTATCATGTACTCTAAGGGCTTTGCCGAATTACCAATCCAGGCTAAATTCTTTATATGACAAAGAATTCCCTATAGAGTCTAATCTGGATTACCAGTCCAGGCTAAATCCAGTCAACTAGGATTACCGGTCCAGGATAAATCCTAATTAATACATATGCTCAATAGGCTCGTCTCAGGATTACCCATCCGGGATAAATCCTTTTTGCAACACATGCTGGATCCCATTTCTCGTGAGAAGTGACCTATCCATCGGAATTCTATATTCAAACAGATTCTAACCCATTTTTTAATAAATTATGGAATTTTGAACATTTTCATACGATTCATTATTTATACATTTCACATTCAATTTAACACAACAATTGAAGTCAACGTGCATAAACATCCAATTAGGTTACACGAACTTACCTAAATGATGTCTCGAGTTTGGATTCCGACTATTCTAAAAACTTTTGTTTTCTACGGTCTACTTCCGGAATTGGTCTTTCCGAGTCTATATAAACAAATTAAATTATTAATTCATCACATTCTTCAATTTCAGCCCAGAAGCTTACTTTAAGGCCAAATTACCTTTTTACCCCTAACTTTGCACATTTTTACATTTTAGTCCCTAAGTTTGTATAATGAAATACATGTATTCCCTTGATTTCCCAAGCCTAGCCGAATTATATTCTAGCTTATAACAGCCCATATTTTCCTTTATTTCACTTTTCTACTACCCACTTTCACATCTTTTACAACTTGGTCCCTTTTTAAGTGTTTTCATGGAAAACACATAACAAAAGATGTTTATCATACATCAAAATTTCATATTCCTCCATTAAACACAAAAATACATGCATGTCACACATGGGTAAGTTTTTGAACATGAACCCTAGCTTAAAATAAGGGTAGAAATGGCTAGAACAAGCTTTAAAGATTTTAAAAATATAAAGAACATCAAAAACGGGGCTAGGGAGCACTTACTATCAAGCCTGAAAGTTGAAGAAAACCCTAGCTATGGTTCTTAGAATTCTTGGAACTACCTTAAAGAAGATGGACAAGATTTTCACTTCTTTTTCCTTTTTATTTCTTTTATTTACCAAAAGACATAAATGCCCTTAAGGCCTTTCCTTGAAATTTTATCCATGCATGCCCATTTTTGTCCAAATTTTTAGAACTTGGTCAATTTACTATTTAAGGACCTATAATTTATAATCTAACTCAATTTCATGCTAATAGCTTCTAGAACTCAAGTTTTGCATATTTTGCAATTTGGTCCCTAATGTCAAATTGAGCATCTTAGGCATAGAATTTCTCCATGAATTTTTTACGCAAGCATACATTCTAATTCTAGACCTCATAATAATTAAGAAATAATTATTTCTATTTCGAATATGTGGTCATGAAACCATTGTTCCGACTAGGCCTTAGATTGGGATGTTACACAATCCATGCCCAAAATAACATCAAATTCATCGAACGGCAATAACATCAAGTCAGCCAGAAAACAATGATCTCTAATCATCAAAAGACATTTCTTACATACCTTATCAACTAAAACATGCTTGCCTAGCGGGTTTGACACTCTAATCATAAATTTCGTAGACTCAACAGGCATACTCATACTAGATACCAATTTCATACACACATATGAATGAGTAGAACTAGAATCAATCAAGGCAACAACAGAAGTGTCATAGAGAGAAAAAGTACCCGTAATCAAGTCGGGAGAAGATGTGTCCTCACTCACACGTATGGCATAGGCTCTAACCGGAGCTCTAGCTTCGGATCTCACCGTTGTATCCCCTGTTACATTTTTACTACTAGCCCCATTACCGACGTTTCTCGAAGGTCTCCCATTTGTAGTCATACTACCCGGCCTTGTACTTTGAAATTTTTCTTTCTCGGCCATCTCAAGATAGTCTTTGATATAATGGTCTTGAGAACCACATCGGAAACAAGATCCATCGCTCACCCTACACTTACCAAAATTACCTCTACCACATTGTTGGCACTCAGGTCTGGAAGCTCTATCATTAACCACACTAGCCATACATGTAGCCTGAGATTTAAAACCCAAATTCTGCTTCTTACGATTTTTGTACGAACGCCCAGCCAAAACATAAGAACGGGAATACATATCTCTGGATTTCTTAGGCTGGGGTGGGAGTGACTTGCTCATCAACCTCTTCCTTATATCTCTAGCCTCAGCCTCGGCTTTTCACTTTTCCTTAGCTAGTTCCTCAACTGTACAAGCCCGATCAACGAGCATAACAAATTCCTTCAGCTCAATAATACCCACTAACACTTTAATGTCCTCATTAAGTCCTTCTTCAAACTTTATACACATTTTAGCCTCGGAGAATACATACTCTCGAGCATACTTACTGAGCCGTACAAACTCTCTTTCGTACTCAATAACTGACATGCGACCTTGTTTCAAATCAAAAAATTCATTATGCTTTTGATCGATGAATCGCTCATTGATGTATTTCTTTCGAAACTCCTCTTAAAGAATTCCCATGTAACCCTTTCTTTCGAAACCACCGAAACTAACATCTTCCACCAATGATATGTCGTGTCTCTCAACAAGGAAATAACACACTTCAAACATTCTTCAGGTGTGCACGACAATTTATCGAATACTCGAATAGAATTCTCAAGCCAAAACTCTGCTTTCTTGGGGTCATCATCAGCATTGGCCCTAAATTCCTTGGCTTCTTGCTTTCGAATTTTATCAACTGGGTTCTATGAAATCTCATAAAATCCATAACTTAGGGCACTTGGGGCACGGGTTGGGGATTTGGAGGGGGTGGATGAGGTTGAGCATTCGGGTTCATTTGAACAAACTCCATGTACCAGACATCCATCATATGGAGAAAGGCTTCTCTGTCTCCTTCTCCTCTACTAACAGTTGTGGGTCTACTATCAGACAGCACTACTCCTTCAGCGGGAGCAGACGGGTTACTTTCAACATCATCCGCCACTGCTCTGTCGGGATCCATTATTATATGAAAAACACAGTTTGAAATCGTCAAGAGTCATCACACTATCATGATTTATCTATGGCATGTATAGCTAGACTCAAACACATGCTACGTAGTCTGAGAATCAACTAAATCATAGCTCTGATACCACTACATGTAACACCCCTTACCCTTATCCAATACCGGGACAGGATTTGAGGCATTACTTAACTTAAACTCACTCAAACATACAAAATCGAGATAGCAATTTTCATCCAAATTTAAAAATTTTCATTTACAAGCAAAACGTCCCTTATATGGGCCTACGAGGCCCAAAATGTACCTTAGGAGTGGTTTGGGACTAAACTGAGAACTTTAGAAACTTTTGGGAAACGTAGAAAATTTTCTTGATTTGGGTAGGCCGTGTGGTCACATACGCCCGTGTGGCTTGGAACACACTAGTTTCCTCAGCCCGTGTAAGGGCTAGTTTGGCAATGCTTTTGAAAAGTGCTGTGGAAAAGTACTTTTGGGAAGTGCTTTTGAAAAGTTTGTTTAAAATTTGAGTGTTTAGCATTACTGTCAAAAAGTGCTTTTGAAAAATAAAATGTCCATTTTAGACATGTTATTCTCAAGTAACAAATATGCATTTAAATAATATTGAAATTAGTTAATATTATTATATTTTAGTAAGAATATAAAAAATTTATTATAACTTCTTGATAATATTTTAATATATAAAATATAAATTTTAAATATTTTTAAGCAATAAATATTAATTATTTATAAAATTTAATTAGAATATATAAACTATATTTTAAATATTTAAATATAACTATTAAATATTTGTAATTATTATTTTAAAAAATATTTTTTTTAATTAATGATTTTAACACATTTGTAATTAATTACCAAGAAAAAAAGGGAAGTACTATGTTATTAGAGGGGTGAAAAAGTAATTAAGCACTAAAAGTGCTTTTGGGAGAGGAAAAACTAAAAATTCTAGATTCTCCTTTTCAGAAGTATTTTTCAAAAGCACTTCTAAAAAGCTAAAAATTCTAGCCAAAAGCAGCTAGTTCTGCACAGCTTTTCTTCCAGAAGTGCTTTTGGAGACAAAAGTGCTTTTGAAAAGCAATGCAGAACTGGCTCTAACTCTTTGTTTATGACATCATCAACAAAATAAGGTCACACGACCAAGTCACACGCCCGTGTGCTTAGGTTGTATGGCGAATTAAATTCTAAAAATTAAGTGCAGACTTCACACGGCCTAGGCACACGCCCATGTCATAAGGCCGTGTCCTTCACAAGGCTGAGACACACGGCCATGTCTTTGCCCGTGTGCTTACTATTGGGCATTCTGTTTTGCATTATTAAGGTGCAGGGGACACACGGCCGGATCACACGTCCATGGGGAAGACCGTGTGTCACATACGGCCAAGACACATGCCCGTGTGTCTAACTGTGTGGACAATTTCTAGGCTATTTCCCAGGCCAATTGCCACCCTTAAACACTCACATACTTATACTCACTTCATGGCATACAACATGACACATTTGGCTACTCAAGCATTCACATTCATGGTTAAATTATGACTTGGTAATATCAACATATTACCTATTTAAACTATCATGCTTTCATATGGCATTCCACACCAATTTCATATTTGTCTACCATCTTCACTAACCTACTTTCAAGTTACCCATTTACATCACCTTTATTGTCATACACATTAATCATATTTCATACACCCAAACATACATGCCATCCATCATAGTCATTAACTGTAAGCAACCATAACCACATTAAAGCATAAGCACATTTGCATGCATGCACCAATAATTAGGGTTACAACCCAAACAATCAATATGAGCCACCTCTCATGACCATATACAAAATAATCACAATACTTTCATGAGCCAACACATTTGACTAATCAATATGACACATAACAAAAAGACCAAGTCTCTATACATGCCACACTCAAAATGATGAGACTAGCTATACCAAATATTCAATTGATAGTGTGGTCGAGTCTCCAACGTCTTCCGATCCCCGAGCTAACCTAGCGACACTATAAGAAAGAGAAAGGAAAGAGGGTAAGCTTTGAAGCTTAGTAAGTTCACTTGCAAATAAAATGCAACTTAAACAAGCATTAATCATACATTTAACGTAATGAACATAACCTTTCATTTTATCAAATCTTTTAAACTTATTTTTCATATATATATATACATGTTCTTACCGCAAGTTCACCATATCTCATGTCATTCTTATGAGTTCGATGTACATACCTGTGCCACTTGCACATAATAACTTACTTTCTCGTCTTTGACATATTCATCAAGATTACTCATTGAACTTCCTTTAGAACTACCCGTTAAACACTCGGAATACTATTGGATACAACGGAATCTAGCACCTAACTGCCTCATATATAGCCACTGCTACCTCATTTCAAATATCACATGTTGCTCACTTTCGAGCTACTCATGGGTCTACTCACGTAGGCTATCGGGTATCCGTAACACATGCCGGATTACCCAGCCACTGGAAGAATATACGAGACCAGTACCCGGATGCCAAAACATGTGCCACATACATCATGAACTCAGACCAAACCTCAATGAGTTCAGATGCCACATATATCATGAACTTAGACCACAACTCAATGATTTCAGATCACATAGTTCCTAGTGACATGTCACTTGTATCCTAAACTATTCCTAAGGTTCAAACGGGGTTCTTCGATACCATATTTCTGTCAAACTTACTTGTAACGTCGAGTTCAATACTCATAGCACCAATCACATATTCATGGAATTTACAAGCATAATTCATAATACAATTTAGGCAATAAACACATGATACAACATAACATTAAATATGTATGTACTTAGCATACATGCAATTTTAAAGTATTTAAAGTATGGTACATGTTGCATTATTTGAAAATGAACTTACCTCGATACAAAATGATAGAAACGAGCCTAATCCTTGTAAACCTTGTTTTTCCCCCGATCAAGACCAGAATCACATTTTTCTTGATCTATAATGCCAAATTTAACTTGTTCAATACACACATTGTTCATATCGACCCATAACACATACTTTAGAATACATGTGTTTTCTTTGTTACCCAAGCCTAGCCGATTCATATTCTAACTCATATCAGCCCTTATTTCATATTAAACCACATTTCTACTACCCATTTCTTTATCTTTTACAAATAAGTCCTTTTTTAGGTGTTTTCACTAAAAATCACTTAGTAAAAAACGTTTATCATTCATCAAAATTTCATATTCCTCTATTAAACATCAAAATACAACCATGTCACACATGGGTCAAGTTTCATACATGAACCCTACTTCAAAATATGGCTAGAAATGGATAGATCATGCTTCAAGGATCTCAAAAATGTAAAGAACATTAAAAACGAGACTCAGATGCACTTACTTTTGAGCTTGAAAAGTGAAGAAACCCTAGCTATGGTGTCTCTTGGAATTTCGGAACACACATGAAGATGAGAAGATTTTGCTTCATTTTTCCCTTTTTATTCTTTTATTTACTAAATGACCAAAATGCCCTTAAGGTATTTCTTTCAAAATTTTCCAATTCATGCCCATTTTTGTCCAAAATTTTAGATCTTGGTCAAATTACTATTTAAGGACCTCTAATTAATAATATAATGCAATTTCATGCTTGAAGCTTCTAGAACACAAGTTTTACAACTTATTCAATTTAGTCCTTAAAGTCAAATTGGACATCTTAGGCATAGAATTACTTCATGAAAATTTCACAAAAACATGCAATCATATCATGGATCATCAAATAATCATAAAATAATTATTTCTATTTCAGATTTGTGGTCTCGAAACCACTGTTCTGACTAAACCCTAATTCAAGATGTTACACTGCACCTAAATTTCAAAAATTAAATTCACCACACGGCCTAGCACACGGTCGTGTGACTTGGTCGTCTAACTTCAATTCCTTCATGCCTTAAAAGTTAAAGAGTTACACAGGTTAGGGACACGGGCGTATATAGTACACGACCTGACCACATGGGCGTGTCCCTCGACCACACGGGCGTGTGAGCCCTGCAATTTTGGAAAATTTTTGAAATGTTGCAAAAAAATTTATGAGTTTTCGATTAAGTCCCGACTTGCTTCTAATGCTAGTATTGGGCCTCGAGGGTCCAATTAAGGGACGTTTTGAATGATCTCAATAAAAGAATAATAATCTAAGTAAATTGTTTGAAAAATGTATTGAATGTTTCGGTAATGTTTTGAAACCCTATTTTGATGACGGATACGGGTTAGGGGTGTTACATTTTATTGTATCAGAGCTACGATTTAGCAAATTCTCGGATTTGATGTAGTAAATACAAGTTTAGCTATACATTCCATTATATAAATTGTGATTGTGTGATGACTCCTGAACATTTTAAATGTGTTTTTCATACAGTAATGTCATCCAACTGAGCTAGAGCTGAATCTGAGGAAGCTGAGAGCAATGCTTCAGCTTCAGTTCAAAGAGTTAAGTCTGCGTCTAGTAGTGAAAGGCCATGTCTAAGGGCCAAAATGAGGAGGCAAAACAAGCCTTCCTTCAAATGATAAATGAATGGTTTACCCAGTACTTGAAAATAAACCCTGCTGTACAACGACCTCCCCCACTTGCTCCTCAACCGGTTCCTAAGGTACCACAAGGTGCCGAACCTATTAGAATTGGTAAGCCTCCGATAGATAAAATCTGTAAGCATGGGGCAGGAGAATTTAAAGCTACTTCAGATGATGATCCAGAAAGGGCTGAGTTTTGGCTAGAAAATACTATTCGGTTTTTTGACAAATTATCTTGTACACCTGCTGAATGTCTGAAATGTACGGTATCTCAACTGAAAGATACAGCTTATCATTGGTGGAATACCATAACTTCAGTTGTACCGAGAGAGAATGTTACATAGGAATTCTTCCAGGCTGAATTCAGGAAGAAGTATGTGAGTCAAAGATTTATGGATCAGAAAGAGAAAGAATTTTTAGAACTTAAATGGGGAAACATGATCATGTCTGAATATGAATGAGAATTTGTTCGGCTGAGCAAGTATGCCAGAGAATGGGTTCTAACCGAGGCTGAAATGTGTAAACATTCTGAGGTGGGTTTAAATAAATATATCAAGTTATTGATTGGAATTCTTAAAATAAGGGAATTTGCAGTGTTAGCCAATCGAGCACACAAAGCTGAGGAATTAAGTAAGGAAAAGAGACAAGCTGAAAGAGAGGCTCGGGTTTTTGGAAAAAGACCCATGAGTAAGTCGCAATCATTTGCTTCTAAGAAATTAAAGAAATATTATGATCATGTTACTATAACACCTCTAACCCATATCCGTCATCGAATGAGAGTTATGAGATATTACCGATCATAATACAGTTCATACAAGTATGCATAACATATTACAATTTGAAAATTTTAATTACATCAATGTTCATAACTAAATCAGAGATTCAATCTTAAAATCTTATTATTCACAACCTGACATAATTTAAAACATAATCTACATCTATCAAACAATTTAGCTATATACTGAACATGTAACAAATTAATAACTTCATTAATTGAATGTCAAAACTACTTATATAAGTCATATGCATGTACAAAATTAAATATCATTTGAAACAAATTTCAATACCTTCCTTTTTATTTATTATGTGGCATTACTTTATTAAATTATATGTAGTTCATAAGTCATACATTAAGGTTATCAAATACACCCATTTAATATATATAAACATATAAGTAGAGGTAACTAAACATAACCGAATAAATCTTTAAGGCAAGTCATAATTTCGGTTTGATAAATAACCATCAAATAAGAGATGCAACATGTCTCATCGAGCTCAAACATATTTCATCATTTTATCTTAAATCAATTTCAACCACAAATAACAACTCAATACCAAAAACATGCATAACTCATTATATCCTCAGTCTGTCATTTAGAACATATTACATAATTTAATATAACCAATTAAGAACATATTACATAATTTAATAGTCAATCACGTATGCATCTTTAGTACAATACAACATGGTCAAACATGCTTCTTACTCATATACACATTGTGCGTATTTACCCTAAATTTGAAAACCACACTTAACATTTAATTGCATACAAAACAATTGACTAAAATATTCATGGGACATTTTTATTACCTATTACCTTTCATAACCAAATTTCATTACTAAAAACCATGAACACATTCAAAAGATTTCATCACCGAATTACCAGAACTAAGTTCATTAAACTTTACAACTAAAAACATACAAGACTAAGACTAAACATGGTGATCAAATTCACATATACACTATATATTAGTATGAAACACATCCAAAGCAACCAAACATACTTACGACCGATTTCTTCATACCTCATCCAAAATCATTAACCAACTTCAATATACAAACACCTAACACAAATTATAATCATTCATGGTAGATAGCATAATAATCAAAATGGACTTAAACCACAATTATACCAAAACCAAATTCAAGCATAAAAAATAAGCCATTTTTGCATGGCTTTTATACAAAACCAAAGTTCGTCATTTCAAAACACATTCCAGCCTATACATGCCATAATTCGAGTTCGATTATTTAAATACCGAAGTTGTAGATAGTGTGATGAACTTTGCTGACGATCCCTGAGCTCGTAACTTGATCCAAAAATCTATAAAACAGAGTAACATGAACACACAGAGTAAGCTATCATAGCTTAGTAAGTCATAAGCAAGTAACATCTCAATATTATAGTCAACTCATTAAATTTAAATTAAACCAATTTACATTATCAATGCCACATTTAATCTCAACTTATACATTCCATAAACCACACATTTTTTTTAAACATAACTATCACTTTGGCTGAATACTTATAAGGTTAAATTTTACAAATTTTTCATTCAACTTTCAAAGCTAGATATCATTATACATTCAAATATACTTCCACTCATTTACACAAGCTCACAAAATAAGATTTAACTTCATATACCTACATCACTTATTTGGTCGAATACACAAGATCATATATAACATCACATATATATATTACCTATATGGCCGAATATACATGGTCACATATATGCACATAGTTAAGAATCTTTTCATTGATATTCAAATTATTTAGTCACAAAGCCGAATACACATACCAATCTCACATATATTTTTCATTTCTATCATACATGATTTTAAACAAATATTCAAAGTACTTACTTAACTCACATAGGTAACAAGTTAATTCATACCTGGCCATTTAGCTTGTTTTACGTATTCGAACATAACTTATCCTTGCCCGATAAACCATTCGAAATTGGATAAGACACTCGGATAATCACACATATATCGTACAATACCAACGTCCCAGATGTGGTCTTACATGTAATCACATATCGATGCCACTGTCCTAGACAGGGTCTTACTCGCACACATATATCAGAGTCACATATCGATGCCATGGTCTTACTCGTACACATAAATCAAAACCCTATGTCATGACATATGTATCCTAACTATTCCTATGGTTCATACGGGGCTTTCGGACGTCATAACTCGGTTGAAACGAATTCAGAAACATGTAATCAAGCTTATTCACATTCGACTATTGCCTAAATAAAATCACATATTTCATTTCAGCAAGTATAATTTACATATCATTATAATTAGGTACGTCTATTTGCTTGTAAACTCACCTCAGACATTACAAAACAAAACAGGGCAACTAGTCGACAACTTTCGTTTTCCCCTGATCCAAATCCAATTTCTTTGGTTCTTGATCTAAGCATATTCAAATTAAGCTCATTCAAACATATTTTCATTCAATTTAGTCTAAAAACACATAAATGGGAAAATTATCATTTTACCCCTGACATTTACACTTTTTACAATTTAGTCCCTATTGCACAAAACACAAAATATACAGAATTTCATTACACCCATGTTGGGCCAAATTTTACCCATACTCATACAAGTCCATATATTTCATTTATTTTACATTTTAGTCCCTCAAATTATTATTTTTGAAATTTAGTCCTAATTAATCAAAATCATCAAAAACTCCAATACAAAACATGTTAATCTAAAACATATATTTCATATTTCACCATCAAACAAAAAAAATCACAAGCTCTCAACAATGGCACAACTCAAAATATTCATCAAAATAAAAAATTCGAGCATGGGTTTTGTAGTACTCGAAGCAACGATCTCAAAAACGTAAAAATTATCAAAAATCGAGCTGAACACTTACCTTGATTGAGCTTAGAATTATTACCTTGATTGAGCTTAGAATTAATCGAACCCTAGCTTTCTTTCTTTTCTTTTTCTTTTGTTTAGTTTTGGAAATGAAGAACAAATGAAATAAAATAATTTAATTATGTTATAATATGATATATTATAACATGTTTTTCAATTTACTATTTTAACCTTTATTATAAAATTATACTTTCATGTTTAATATGTCCTTAGCCGTCCACCCAATTTAATAATGGCCCAATTACAACATAAAGACTTCATATTAAAAGGACATTAATAATTCGGTCCTCACACATTTTCATTTTAATCGATTAAATCTTTTTATTTAATCGAGCACCTAAACGACAAAATTAAATCATGAAAATTTCACACATGCTAATCCACACATAATAAACACAGAAAATAATTTTAAAATATTTTTTTGACTCAGATTCAGGGTCCTGAAACCACTGTTCTAATTACGGTCTAAATCCAGCTGTTACAGTTACCACCTCTATAAGATATTCTGGAAGAGAGCAAGGCTCTCAGCGTTCTAACCCAAGGTCTTCATCTCCTTCTATGACCAGTGTGGGTAATGTTGGTAATCCCAAATTGAAATGTAAACATTGCAACAAATTTCATCATGGGGAATGTCGGTCTAGGAATGGAGCTTGTTTTGGAGGTGGTTCACTTGACCATTTTCTCAGAGATTGTCCAGAAAGAGTTGAAAAAGAGATAGAACCAGCTCCAAAGCCTAGTAATCCTATCTCAAAGGGCAGACCACCTCGTCATCCCGGTAATGTTAGTGGTAGTCAAGGTACTACCAAGGATACTATAGTTAGATCGAGGCACGAGCACCTACAAGAACATATGCTATTCATGCAAGAGAAGATGCCTCTGCACTAGATGCCATTACTGGTACATTTTCTCTACTTGATACTGATATTACTGTATTGATTGACCCTGGTTCCACACATTCATACATATGCATGAACTTAGTGACTGTTAAAAATTTACCAGTTGAATTCACTGAATTTGTGGTTAAAGTTTCAAACCCCCTGGGCCAGTGTGTTATAGTGGTAAAGTTTGTAAGAACTGTCCATTAATGGTAAAAGGCTATTGCTTTTTGGCTGACTTGATGTGATTGCCATTTGATGAATTTGATGTGACCTTGGGAATGGATTGGTTAACCCAATATGATGCAGTGGTGAATTGTAAGCAGAAATATATTGTATTGAAATGTGAGATTGGTGAATTACTTCATGTTGAATCTAATAAACTAGATGGATTACCTAATGTGATTTCATCAATATCAACATAGAAATATGTTAGAAAGGGTTATGATGCTTATCTCGCATATGTGTTGGATACAAAAGTATCTGAGTCAAAGATTCAATCAGTGCCAGTTGTATGTGAATTTCTTGATGTATTCCCAAAAGAATTACCTAGTTTACCACCAGATAGAGAAGTGGAATTCTCTATAGATCTTGTTCCAGGAATGACACTGATATCCATATCACCTTACAGAATAGCTCCTACAGTTGTAAGAGTTGATTGACAGAGGTTTTGCTCGACCTAGTTTCTCACCTTGGGTGCACCGGTTCTATTTGTAAATAAGAAGGATAGATCGTTGAGGCAGTGAATTGATTATAGATAGCTCAATAAAGTTACAATAAAGTACAAGTATCTATTGCCTCGAATCGATGACTTGTTTGACTAGTTAAAATGTGCGACTGTATTTTCAAATATTGATCTCCGTTCTGGTTACTATCAACTACGGGTAAAAGAATAGGATGTGCCAAAGACAACTTTTAGAACCATGTATGGGCACTATGAGTTTCTTGTGATGCCATTTGGCTTGACTAATGCACCTGCAATGTTTATGGATCTTATGAACAGAATTTTCAACCCGTATTTGGATTGATTTGTGGTGGTGTTTATAGATGATATTTTGGCTTATTCCAAAGATGAAAATGAACATGGTGAGCATTTGAGAATAGTGTTGCAAACGCTACAAGAGAAACAACTGTATGCCAAATTTAGTAAATGTGAATTCTGGCTACGGGAAGTTAGTTTTCTTGGGCATATAGTATCTGTTAAAGGTGTCAGAGTAGACCCGAATAAAATTTCATCCATTGTTAATTGGAAACCACCAAAGAATTTGTCAATGTGTCTGAAGTCCGATGTTTTCTGGGACTAGCTGGTTATTATCGGAGGTTTGTAAAAAAAAAATTCAATGATTGCTTCTCCGGTGACTCGTTTACCATAAAAAGATGTAAAGTTTGAGTGGACTGATAAATGGCAGCAGAGTTTTGACAGATTAAAAGCTTTATTGACAGAAGCACCAGTGTTAGTTCAGCCAGAATTGAGTAAGGAATTTATAATTTACAGTGATGCATCATTGAATGGTTTAGGCTGTGTTTTGATGCAAGATGGTAAAGTAGTAGCCTATGCTTCTCGACAGCTAAAGCCACATGAAAAGAACTACTCGGCACACGATCTCGAATTGACAGCCATAGTATTGGCATTCAAAATCTGGCATCATTACTTATTTGGTGAAAAATGTCACATATTCACTGATCATAAAATTCTGAAATATTTGATGTCACAGAAAGATTTGAATTTGAGACAGCGCAAATGGCTTGAGTTCTTGAAAGATTATGATCTTGTTATTGACTACCATCCGGGAAAAGCCAATGTAGTGGCAGATGCTTTGAGCAGAAAATCCCTGTATACCTTGCGAGCAATGAACACCCAATTGTTGTTGTCTGATGATAGTTTAATCATAGTTGAGTTAAAATCTAGACCAAATGTAGTGGCAGATGCTTTGAGCAGAAAATCCCTGTATACCTTGCGAGCAATGAACACCCAATTGTTGTTGTCTGATGATAGTTTAATCATAGTTGAGTTAAAAGCTAGACCAATGTTTTTGCAACAGATCTCTGAAGCTCAGAAAAATGATAGTAAGTTGCAAGCAAAACGAATACAAAGTGAATTGACTCCTGACTCAGAATTTCAGATTGGGGCTGATGGTTATTTGTTATTCAGAGACAAAGTATATGTGCCGAAAATTTCAGAATTAGTATAGAAGATTTTGAATGAAGCTTATAATGGTAACATGTCTATTCATCCTGATAGTAATAAAATGTATAATTATCTGAAAAAGATGTACTGGTGGCCGGGAATGAAACGAGATATTTTTGAGTTCGTATCTAAGTGTTTGATATGTCAGCAAGTAAAAGCTAAACATCAGTTACCTTCTGGACTATTACAGTCGGTTACGATACCAAAATGGAAATAGGAAATAATTACTATGGATTTTGTATCGGGATTACCCCTGTCTCCAAAGAAGAAAAATGTCATTTGGGTAATTGTTGATCGATTGACAAAGCCTGCACACTTTATTCTGGTACGTATGGATTTTTCCTTAGATAGATTGGCTGAATTATATGTTTCTGAGATTGTCAAATTGCATGGAGTGCCTGTCTCCATTATTTCAAATATAGATCCTCGGTTTACATCTCGATTCTAGAGCAAATTGTGAGAAGCTATGGGTACTCAGTTATACTTTAGTATTGTATTTCATCCCCAGACAAATGGTCAATCTGAACGGGTAATATAGATCTTGGAAGATATGCTTTGGTGTTCTATACTCGAGTCTAAAGGTAACAGGGAAAGGTATTTTCCTTTGGTTGAATTTGCTTATAATAATTGTTATCAGTCTAGTATTAAAATGGCACCGTATGAAGCCTTGTATGGTCGTAAATGTAGAACTCCATTGTATTGGACAGAACTCAGTGAGAAAAAGTTACATGGAGTTGAGTTGGTCTGAGAGACCAAGGAAAAAGTGAAAGTAATTTGGGACAGTTTGAAAGTAGCCTCTGATTGTCAAAAGTCCTACGTTGATTTGAAGCGAAAAGAAATAGAATTTCAAGTCGGTGAAAAGAAATAGAATTTCAAGTCGGTGACAAAGTATTCTTGAAAGTGTCGCCTTGGAAGAAAGTTCTCTGATTTGGTCGTAAAGGAAAACTGAGTCTACGGTTCATTGGACCATATGAGATTACAGAAAGAATTGGACCGGTTGTATATCAGTTCACTTTACCACCAGAACTTGATCGGATTCATAATGGTTTTCATGTTTCTATGTTACGATTGTACTGATCCGATCCTTCACATCTTATTTCTCTGACAGAGGTAGGGATTCAGCCTAATATGACATATGGTGAAGAACCAATCAAAATCTTAGCTCGGGAAACAAAAGAGTTAAGAAACAAAAAGGTAGTTTTAGTAAAAGTTCTTTGGCAACGACATGGTATAGAAGAGGCTACCTGGGAACCGGAGGATACTATGAGGAAGCAATACCCGAATCTTTTTATTGGTAAGATTTTCGAGGACGAAAATCCCTAAAGGGGGAGAGTTGTAATAGCCCATTTTTCAATGAAATCGGAACAGTGATTTTGGGACCACAAATCTGATCCGAAACTAAGGTTTATTTTTATTTCATGATATGGCCCGTATTATAATAGGCATGTCGGGTGAAAATTTTGATATGAAAATTTCATCGACTAAGTGTTTAATTACGAGAAGGACTAAATCGCATAAAATGTGAAAGTTGAATTCTAGTAGCTATAAGGATTAAATAGCTATGAAATTCAAATTTAGAGGTCCTTATATTGTAACTAGACCATTAAAGAAAAGTATGTATATTCTTGGTGACTCATCCATGGAAGTATAGAAAAAGGGCAAGGACTAAATTAGAAATTGCAAAATATTTAATTAATTAAAAGATGAAAAGAAAATATCATCTTATTTTCTCAACATCTTCAACCTAAAAACACATGGAAACCCTAGGAGAGAGAAAGAAAAAATTTTCAAGGCCTAATTGGGTAAGTTTTATTGTCTCGTTTTTAGTAATTTTGATATTTTTGAAACCATGATAGCTTAATCTCTCTATTTGAGGGATTAATTTGGAAAGTTATCAAAGTATGGAAAATGGGTTAAGGATGTATATGCTGAAAATTAGAAATTTATGGTACAAAACGAAAGGTTGTTGATAGATAAACAACTTTTACAAAGTGATTTTTGATGTAAACATGATTTAGGGAATAAAATGTAAACTTGTGAAATTGAAAAAATGTTCTGAATTTTTATGAATATATGTGCTGTAAAATTTGTAATGGGATTTTGGTTAGGCTTGGAATAGGGAGTAAATTGCACAAGTTTCATTTTTCGAGCCTAGGGACGAAATCAAAATTGATGGAAAAGTTACCATTTTTCCTAGGACGTAAATTGAGTCCATTTAAATATGAAATGTGTGAAATTGATGGTTAAATTCATGTATATAGATCCGGAGAACACTAATTCAAAGTTAGATCGAGGAAAAGAAAAGGTTTCGAATTAGTAGATTTCTAACGCGAACAAGTGTCGAGGTAAATTTTTGTAACTTAATTAGGCATGTAATATGTTTAATTGAATGTTTTATTGTGTGGAATGTGACTTATATTGATGTACATTGCTTGAATGTTATAATAAGATAATTAATACATGCTTGATATGGTGAAAAGGAGGTTAATTCCCTATTGAATATTGAATTCTGATGACTATGTCTTTTCCCAAAATGAATAAGGTCCTGCATTTGTTACGGACGGGATTTAGCTCGGATGAGTAATCCTATCGACCTTGTTATAGAAAGGATTTAGCCCGGACGAGTAATCCTAATATAATACCTCTTGAGTATACATTATGATTAGGGTTTAGCCTAGACTGGTAACCCTAATTGAACTCTTTGAGCATACGTTATATAAAAGATTTAACTTGGAATGGTAGTCCTATTATACGATATGTGGCTCGAGAGTGTGTTCCTTGATTAAGTGCCCTAATGGGTACCATTGAATAAGAATTGATGAATTATGGAATCGTACACCTCGAGTGTACTACTTGAGCATCCATCGGAATTTCAATGATTCAACGGACATATAACTCTAGACATGGCATGAGAATTATGAGATGAAATGATAATGTCTTAAAAGTGTATTACATGATGAGCTCATCTATTCTTCTTGATGTATATTTAAACTTTGTGACTAACATGTTTGATTGGATGCATGTCTTTAGGCAATTTAACCAAATGAATGGAAAACTTGTTTTTGTATGCTTAGATTTAATAAACAAGATTGGTATGTTTAGTTTATGTTATACGAACTTACTAAGCATGTAATGCTTAATCCTTTTATTTTTCCCCTGTTTTAGAGTGCTAGAAAGCTCACGAAGGTTGGAGATCATTGGAGCATCATCACACTATCAACTAGTCATTTTGGGTATACTTCGTAAAATCATTTTGGTATAATGGTATGTATCGGACAACTTGACCATTAGTAGCTTGATAATGATGTTTTGTAACCTAGCCATTGGAATGGCTAGCAATGGCTTATTTTGGTAAGATTAAATAGGTTATTATGATATATATTCATATGTGTTATGTTAAGTACATATGATCAAGTGATGTTAATGCCTAGTAAATCTAAGGTAAGATTGTAAACATGTATGCATGTGATGATATGTTATGTTGAATTATGGAAATCTCTTAATTTGAATGATTGAAATGGTTGGAATGTGTTTGTATGTTTTGGTGCAGGAAATTGGTGAGTTTTGGGTGACAAATGAGGTTAGGAAACGGCCTTATTTGTCCATATGGGCAAATACACGGGCGTGTGTCTTTGCTATGTGTGACACACAGCTTGTCCTAGGGGCATGTGGTTTGGCCATGTGTCCCCTGCATCTTAAAAATGAGAAACAGAATGCTCAGAATTGGGCACACAGTCAGAGACACGGGCATATGTCTCAACCGTGTGGTTGACACAAGCGTGTTACACGGCTGTGTGAAAACTGTACCTAAATTTCAAAAATTAAATTCGCCACACGGCCTAGCACACGAGCATGTGACTTAGTCGTGTGACTTCAACTCCTTCATGCCTTGAATGTTAGAGAGTTACACGAGTTAGGGACACGGGCGTGTGTAGTACACGGCCTAACCACACGGGCGTGTGAGCCCTGCAACTTTAGAAAATTTTTGAAATGTGGCAAAAAATTGTATGAGTTTCCGATTAAGTCTCGACTTGCTTCTAATGCTCGTATTGGGCCTCGAGGGTCCAATTAAGGGATGTTTTGAATTATCTCAATAAAAGAATAGTAATCTAAGTAAGTTGTTTGAAAAATGTACTGAATGTTCCGGTAATGCTCCAAATCCCTGTTTCGATGACGGATATGGGTTAGGGGTGTTATAGTGTTGCACAAAGCACAATGATTTTTTGGGAAAAAGTTTATTATTATAAATACTACAAACCAAATCAATTTTCAAATTTTTTAAATTTTCGCTGTGAAAGAAATCCATTTTTAAATTAGATTTTTTCAACAATTGGTATCAGAGTCAGATTGTGCTATATTTATAGTATAAATCGATATCAAATTCTCTCTACTTCATGTTTGGTTACTTTTGATAAGATGCGACATCCTAGTAATTATATGCATGTTTTGGGTTATGTATGTGAATAAATATTTTATTATATATATGGCAAATTAATTTTGCCAAAGTTGTGATTCCTAGAAATTAGATTAGGTGTAATTTTAGATTTTAATAAATTTTGGGATATGTACTTAGATCTTAGACTATTATCTCCATGTAGGTTTTATTTAAATTTTTTTAGAATAATTCATGTGAGTCTGAAATAGACTTAAACTTTTCTACAAGCTAATTTTTTGACAAATCCTAGAGAACCGAGACGTATTCAAAACTGATTGAGACGATGCAAACTTGACCCAAACAACCAATAAAAGATCAGTAGTGGGTTCACCGGTGAAAGCTGACAACGATTAGTAGTGGTGGATGATGGTCCAACCGATGATAACGATGACAACAGTGATGACAATGACGATGATGGTGATGACAGTAGCACTGATGTTGGAATTGGTGCCCTAAGTGTAATATAATCGTTTGTATAATTGTATGTTTTCGAATAGATTAGTTTAATAAAAATATCCATAGATTACATTAATACCCTTTGTGTATTGTCTTCAACTGTTTTTGAACACAAACAAAACTATAACGGCCCAAATTTCAATGGTGTCAGAAAATGCGATTTCAGAACCTTATTTTCATAAATCAAGTTCTAAATATAAAATTAGAATATTTGTAGAATTAATATAAAAATATATTGAAGTTCGGTTAAGTAATTTAACTGAGAAATTAGTTAATTAAAGCTAAGGGACTAAATTATAAACGTTCAATAGCTATTGAGTTTTAATTTAGAAAAAAACTTGGGGACCTGATAGAAATTATCCCAAGGATCAAAATATTTATTTAACCAATTATAAATGGGAGTTAATGAAGAATGATGGTGGATGACACTTAGATTACGTTTATAATTAAAAATAACTTAATTAAAGTTAATTAAACTTAGTATGAAAGCCTATGTTAGTGGAAGATGAATATATCATCTTCCTCACTTAGTTCATGTCATCCATTAAAAGGAAGAAAATAAAGAAAATCACCATTTTGAAGCTAGCATTCGACCAAGTAAATTATTAAGGTAATCAAGCCTTTTTCATGTAATTTTTATAGATTTATGATCATGGGAGCTTGATTTAGCTAGATCATGTATCAATTTGTTCAAATTTTAAGATTTTAGCAAGTTGCCATTATTGAGAAATTGATTAATTAGGCTTGAATTTGAAAAATATTAAGCTTAGATCATGATAAGGACTAAATTATAAAGTTAAAAAAGCTTGATAGTTAACTTTGTAACATTAGGGATCAAATTTAATAAATTGAAAACCTGCAATGGAATTATTCTATGAATATAGAGTATAAGGTCCTTAATGAAAGAATGTGAAATTAGATTTTGATCCGAAGCTTGATATAAAAAAATATGCCTATCCCAAGTGTAAAGACTAAATTGAATAAAATACTAAGTATACTTGGATTTGTATTTGAAAGTGAATTGGATGAAATTTGATATTGTTTACTTATTAAATTATCTTACATAGCTAAAGATGATGCTAGGCCGTCGAGAGGGAAAGGAAAAGCAAAATTCGTCGAGGAGTGGCACGAGAATTCGATTTGTACTTTTATATTCGAGATCATTACATTTCTATGCATATTCATGTTAATTGTATGATTAAGTATCGAGGTAAGTATATAATTGTCATACGAATGTATTCGTTGTGAATGATGTTAATTATTAAAAAATTGGATTTAATTGAATAAAATAGAAATAAGTTAGATATAAATTGATGAATGTCTTATATTATGAAATGATGATAGAGATGAGATGGAAAAATTATGTTGAATATGTAATTATATGAGTTTGATAATAATAAGTTATATGAATTGAATTAAGTTGATAATATTGAATATTAGGAATTTGGACTAAACTAAATATACTATTAAAGAGTGTGATATTATTGATTTATAATATGTGATATGAATCATGTTATATTTTATATTAATTATTAAAAAATTGGATTTAATTGAATAAAATAGAAATAAGTTAGATATAAATTGATGAATGTCTTATATTATGAAATGATGATAGAGATGATATGGAAAAATTATGTTGAATATGTAATTATATGAGTTTGATAATAATAAGTTATATGAATTGAATTAAGTTGATAATATTGAATATTAGGAATTTGGACTAAACTAAATATACTATTAAAGAGTGTGATATTATTGATTTATAATATGTGATATGAATCATGTTATATTTTATATGTTATTGAATATTTATATATATATGAATTTATGATGAAATGAAATGAGATAATGGTATATGAATTGTAACATCCCGAAATCTAGGGTTAGAAGTTTTGAGATTTGTGGTTAGGGTCAGTGAGTGGGTTGAATGTTTGGGTTAAGTTTCGCGTTTTAATGTCAGAATGGGTCTGCTGGTCTGGAGGTCAGTTGTGTGTTAGTGTATCTCTAAGTCTCGTGTTCGAATCCCTATGAGTGTTTTTTTATATTTCTTTGTTTTTATGTTATTTTATTTTGTTTTAAAAGGGGAAGTTAACTTTAAAATAGAAAATAAGTTTACGTTCTTCATTTTTATTTTTATTCTTTTTCTTCCCTATCGTTCCTCTTTTTTTGTTCCTTTCAATTTCAATTTCGTTTGTTCTTGCTTCTTCCTTTTACACAATTTTTATTTATCATTCCGTCAAAAGAAATTGCTCTTATGTGCTTCGTGTTATCAGATGTGAGTCAGAATAGTCTTGTGGAGGCGAAATTGTTAATCCCTGTTGTTGCAATTCCAATTTAAGGTGTGTTACTGAAACTGTTGATTTTAAGTGCTGAGTTATTGAGTGATTGAATGATATTCTACATATTTTAGTATGTTTTCAGATTTCCAAGGGATGGGGATCGTTTCGGTGTCAAAAACACAAATTTCAGGCTATTTTGGTGTGGTTTCATGACCACACAGGCCTGTGCCCCACATGGGTGCTTCACACAGCCATGTGAAATTGGGAATTAGGGTTTTTGGGTGAATTTTGGTGCCATACGGCCTGGCCACACGGGCATGTGTACCCATATTGGCGTGTGAGATCTCCACACAGCCATGTCTCCTCAAATGGCAACAGCATCATGTAATGTCAATCAGTTCATACCCAAAATTATGTCGAACTCATCAAATGGAAACAACATCAGATCAGCTGAAAAGCACAAATCTCGAACCATCAAGGGACAATTCTTACATACTTTATCAACCATAACACACCGACACAAAGGGTTTGACACTCTAATCACAAACTCAGTAGACTCAACAGGCAGAGTCTTGTTGAATACTAATGTCTCACACACATAAGAATGAGTAGAACCAGGATTAATCAATGCAATTACACTAGTATCGTAAAGAGTGAATGTACCAGTAATAACATTCAGGGGAAGCCTCCTCTCGTACGTGAATGGCATAAGCTCTGGCAGATGCACGAGCCTCAGATCTGACTGTTGTATCTTTATTTCCTCTCTAACTACCACAAGCATTACCCGCATTTCTCAGTGGTCTACCCTGAGCCGCAGTATTACCCAATCTCGTGATCTGTACTGGATTCTCTTCAGCTAACCCTGGGCAATCTTGAATATAATGGTCAATCGATCCAAAATTAAAACAGGCCCACTCATGCAATCTGCAACTGCCGGGATGTCATTTACCACAGTGTTTACACTCGAGCTGATTTGATCTGACATTACCCACACTGGCTACTGAGGTAGCTCTCGAACTCACTGGTGGTCTGCTCTGGTCTCGTCAAGAATATCCCGAAGTGGCTTTTGAACTACTAAAATCATCTCGGAACTTCTTTGGTGCCGACTGGACTAACCTGCTGAATGATCTCTTATGTGAGTCTCTAACTTCAAAATCAGCTTTCCTTTTCTCTTTCCTGAGCTCTTCAGCTTTGCAAGCTCGCTCAACCAGTACCACGAACTCCTTTATCTCAAGTATGCCAACTAACAGTTTAATGTCTTCATTCAGCCCATCTTCAAATCTTTTACACATTATGGCTTCGGTAGAAACACACTCTCGGGCATACCGACTGAGTCTCACAAATCTGACCCTCGATCAAGCCTCGGTAAGTGTGTTTGGGACTCGGTTTAGTTTGGTTCGTGTATATATGTGCGTTTATGGGCTTTAATTTTATTGCTCGTTTATGTGATGAATAAGTATGAGTTCATTATTATTGTTGTAACTGAATATTAGAATACAAGTGTGATCAAATCTGAATCTGTTCAACTGGAAATGTTAATGTCCGTTTCTGTATATTGTCTGCATAATATGTGCTTTGTTGCATAGTATGAAAATTTTGGGATCTGGCTCTGAAGAGGAGGAAGACAAACTTAGTAGTTTTAATTACGATACTTTTGTACAGCGGTTTACCGTACTGTCCTATATGTATATCAGCTCAGTTGTATACAGTTACTCAAGGGGCATAGTTCAACATTGTGGTGTGTAGGGTGGATGAACCTATTATGGTTCTATATGGTGTACATGGTGGACGGGCCTACTATAGCCCTTATGTAGTGTGTTGGATGGACGAAGTGGTGTTTGGTTGGTGGGGTGGGATTTTGAATTGTGCATCCATTCGTATCTGAATATACGTTTGTTTTTCAGAATATTCTGTCTGTTTGTGTGACCTTGCGGTTATGGACAACATAGTTAATGTCATGTGATATGTTTTGATTATTGCGTATGATTGGATTATCATTTCTGTGGCTCGATAATGTATTTGACATACCGATCGAGATTTTTGTAAGTGATATTTTTAAACATATGCTTGTCTGAAGTATTTATTGTGTCACTCTGTCTTTTGCCATAAGTTCATGTTTCGGAGTCACACTGAGCTCGTGTAGCTCATCTCTGTAGTGTCTTTCCTTTCAGGTACTTTTCGTGTTTTAGATCTGGACTCGGCATACCGAAGGTCTTAAACATATATGGTTTGTTCGGTTTAAGTAAAATCTTATAAGTTTTATACGGTAAACTTTAAGTCAGTTTGTAAGACGATTATACAAACCGTAGACTGAACTTTAGAAACTGTGGATTTATTTCTGAATGTTTGATGTCGGTTTAATATTGTTTCAAACATAATGAAGAAAAATTTCTTCTTGGTTTAGATTAAATTTTTTGTTTCTGCCACTTTTGGTAGCCAATGTAACCTCCAGGATTTGGTCTAAACTTTTAGGCTGGATTTTGGGGCATTACATGAATGATTGATTCCCATGTGCACTTAGTAAAATGCTAGGATACAGTTGGCATGCCAACAAGGTCATATGTGCACTTGTGTACAGAATAGTTAATGATATGGTGATTATGACAGGTTATTTTGGGATCCAACATCTATTGTGGATTACCAAGTATTCATTATCTCTATAGAAACCTTGGTGTGGTGGAAGGATGTATTCAAATACATATATACATTTGATGCCTACAGGCTTTGCACTTCAGTGCCTTGGTGTGGTGTAGTTTATATTCAACGAGCTATCTTGGTGTGGTGTAGTTCACCTGCATGTCCAAGTCCATTTTTACTAAGATTGCATTGGGCGCAATGTTAAATTGAATTTTGAAATCAGAATATAAAATATGTATTTATTAAATGCAATGATTTGATAATACAAAATGATATTATAGGAACAAATATGTGCAATGTGTTTCACAATAGCATGTGAAAGACCATGTGAACCAGTTTATACAAGCACAACAGCCAATAGCGAATCAATAGACTCGATAGGGAAACATGAATATGATACGTTAGATGGCTTGAACTATAAGAGAATTGAATGTGTTAATGGTAATAGAAAGTAGAGGTTTGATATGTTACACTGATATTATTAATTGGTGACACTTGAGATGGAAATATATGTATGATTGATAATAGATTGATAACATGATGTGTATAAATTAGATTGTAATTTATAGAATTGTATGAAATTGAAACACTTTGTAACACCCCTAACCCATATCCGTCGCCGTAATAGGGTTGTAAGGCATTACAGAATAAAACACAATTCTGATCAATTATATAAAACATTTATATAGTCACGTAAATTAGTCTCGAAACTTGACTAAGTTTTAAATCATAAACTAATACAACTCTCATATCATTTGTATATTTGGGCATTTCGTTCACAGGTAACAAAAATAAACATAATACAACTACAATTTCATACATGCGGCATTAATACAATAATTGTCTATACGAACCTCATATATGTGAATTACACCTTTCAACCAAATAATATCAACTTTCACTTATAATTAAACTCAATTCATTTTCTAGACTATTCGACCAGTATAAAGTATTAAAACAAATTTGCAAGCTTATAAATGACAAGTAAGTTTATATGTTTAATCACATGCGTTTATTACCTTAGTAAACATCCATACCGAAAGTAAATTACCTATCTTGCTCTATATGTGTACTAAGACACGTTTGTATACATCTTTATATCAAATAACACTTAAGGCATAATATATAAAATCACACCTATGAAGATTTAAACATATATATTTCTATATGGTCAATACGGTAGTATACATTACCAATTTCATGGGCATCATGTCACCACTACCACAATCTCATTTAGATGTAAGTGCATATGCAAGACTATAATTAAATCCGAAACATATGATATGTCCATTTCACATAAACATTACCTACTGATTAAATCATATATAAACCATTTCTAAATTTTCATGAACATACATACTGAAGCACAAGTGGTCAAAATATATCATTCATAATAATCATCCAACTAAACCCGAAGACGGTTGTCCACTCACCATTTGTACATTTAGATCTCAAGAAATAAATATATCATGATAAACTTTACCTTTTTTTTAAACCCTATTTAAAATCCAAGACACCAAACCATGAATATTACCTTGTTTCAAACATATTTACTAGGTTCATAAATCTATTTCATTTACGAATTAACAACGATAAATCAGTCACAATTCTTTCAACCCATTGTTCATTGTCCAAACATGCAAGATTTACCTCACGTAATAAGCTTATATATATAACATGCAACATATAATCATAATTATCATAGACCATACCTAGCATAATTAAATTCAAACATATTGATTAGCCATTTTCGCATGGCTTTATACACAACCAAAATTTATCATTCAAACCACACTTCAGCCTATACATGCCATAATTCAAGCTTAACTTATAAAAGTACCCAAAATAGTGGATAGTGTGATGAGCTTCACAGACAATCTTTGAGCTTGTAACTTGACTTCAAAATCTATAAAACAGAGTAACATAATACATAGAATAAGCTACCACAGCTTAGTAAGTCATAAGCAAATAAATAGCTCAATATCATAATTGACTCATATTAACTAAACGAAATGCATTAACATTATTATCCACCTAAGCTGAATACATTTATAATCATTTAACACAATATAAAACAACTTTCAAACCAAATAGTCATAATAACCACACATCCATTTACTCTTTTATACAACTTAAGAATCATCAAATGACATCTCATGTATAATTAATACCTAAGTGACCGAATATACAAATCTTATATACACATATTAAGTAACATTTCAATGTTACACAAATTATTCATTCACAAGCCAAATACACATACCAAATACCCATGAATTCTTCATTTTCATTGTACATAATTTACAACACATATCCACAGTACTTTCTTACCTTATTTCAAGTAGATGTCAATTTAATTCATACCTGGCCATTTAGCTCGAATTACACAATCCGAAAATGATTTACCTTTGCCTGATGAACCATTCAGAATTGGATAGGACACTCGAATTATCACATAAATCGTAAAATGTCAACGTCCCAAACGTGGTCTTACAGGTAGCCACATATCGATGCCACTGTCCTAGACAGGGTCTTACTCGTAAACACATATCGAAATCACAAATCGATGCCATGGTCTTACTCGCACACATGTATCGAAATCCTATGTCATGACATATGTATCCTAGCTATTCCTAAGGTTCATACGGGGCTTTCAGATGTTGTATTTCAGTCGAATCGAACTCGGAAGTGTAATAGCCAAATTTAATCATGTTCGGCCATAGCATATTTAAATTCTAACATTTCATATCAGCATATAAATGTGACATTGAATTACCAATAAACACATCAATTTGCTTATAAACTTACCTCAGACGTCGTAAAACGGGACGAGACTGCTAGTCGACAACTTTCATTTTTCCTTGGTCCAAATCCAATTTCTTTGGTTCTTGATCTAAACATATTCAAATTAAGCTCATCCAAACATATTTTCATTCAATTTAATCAAAAACACATAAATGGGCAAATTACTATTTTACCCCTGATATTTACAATTTTTACAATTTAGTCCCTATTGCACAAAACACAAAATATGCAAAATTACCCTATACCTATGTTGGGTCAAATTTTACCCACTCTCAAACAAGCCTATATATTCAATTTATTTCACATTTTAGTCCCCTAAATTATTATTTTTGCAATTAAGTCCAAATTACTCAAAATCATCAAAAATTCCAATACAAAACATGTTAATCTAAAACATATCTTCCATTTTTCATCATCAAACAACAAAAATCACAAGATATCAACAATGGAAAAACTCAAAATATTCATCAAAATTAAAAATTAAAGCATGGTCTCGAAGATTACTAAGCAACGATCTCAAAAACGTAGAAATTATCAAAAATCGAGCTAAACTCATACGTTAATTAAGCTTCAAATTGGCCGAACCCTAGCCTTTTGTTATTTATTTTTTTTATTTTAGCTTATATTCGGCTAAGTGATGAAGAAATAAAAGATAATTAAAGTTATCATATAATTTAACATATATACTAACTTATTATTTCATGTTTTACATTTTAAACCTTAGTTAATAAATTATAAAATCATATATACATGCCCATTACCGTCCACTTCACTTGATATTGGGATATTTACCTCTTAAAGGCTTCCATTTTAAAAGCCAAGTGCAAATTAGCCTCTTTTAGAAATAACCTCCAAATTTTCACTTTACGCGATTAAGTCTTTTTATTTAATCAGAAACCTAAACGACAAAATTAAATCACGAAATTTTCACAGACATAAATTCACATAGAATAAAAATTGAAAATAATTTTAAAATATTTTTTTGACTCAGATTCGTGGTCCCGAAACCACCGTTTCGATTGTGCTCTAAATCGGGCTATTACACACTTGATATGATATAGATGGAATGTGATCTTGCAATGGCATATATTTATATTGTTATTATGTTATTTATATTACTTGAATCATGAAATTATCACTGAGCTTTATCACTCAACGTACAGATTGCCGAATCTCGACTTAGAAATGTTTGTACTATTTTTTACATTTCAATAGATGATATGCACCTAGAATTTTATCTATTTAAAGTTATAATTGGTCAAGTAGATATATTGGTTAATGAGTGTTAGATGGAATTGATTTGTGAATTGTTTTAGTCGTGTTTAAAAAGTGTTTTGATGCATTTAGTATGTTACAAAGTGAAAATGATGATATTGGGTCCTTAAACCATTAGTATGCATAATTTGGAAGGTTGAATTCAAAAGAAGTAAGCTCTTTAGGAGTCTTCCCTTAGAGTTATAACATAACTTTGTTAATGTCGCAACATCCACTGTTTGAAGTTGCACAGCCATTCTACTATTTTGGAAGTCGCGATATTGCACCCCAGAAGTCGCGCCGCCACCCCAAAACATTTCACAACTTTGTAGTTTAGTCCTCCAATAATCTCAGGTTATCGAAAGAGCGTTTGTCAGCTTCGATAAACCATAGAAAATATTATACATTATAATATAATGATGTAATAAAGATGCTAGTGAATTTAAAATGTTGAATCAATAGAAATTATTATCATAGTTGCTTCAACAATGGATGTGGCATCTGTTGGATCTGGCGGCCTTAGTGTAGTATTTTCATCAATTTACACTTGTAATTTTTTGAACAGACTGATTAATAAAAAAAACTCATTGATTATTTCAATATACATTGTATGATTTGCATCAAATGGTTTTTGCACACAAAGGAAAATGGAAGTAGATGTTGCTCATTGGTTATATAGTGTTTAAATTAATACTGAATGGTATCACATGGCAAGATCATGATACGAAAAGACAACTTGTATTAGTAGACGAACCTAAACATGTTCTTGGTCTAGATGGGAATGAGAAAACCAATTGAAAGACTAATATGTCATCTATCCAGTCCAATTGGGAATATGCTTTGTCTTAGGCATCAGAGTGGATGACTCTCAAAAGATACAGACATAGATGTGACTGACTAGACTAACAGTATATCAGACTAGACCTAAGAACAATAGATCCTAAATCTGTTTATGGATTTATTCACTTGTAGAGTTCATAATGTGGCATACATAAATCCTGAGTGGATGACAGATTATGTATGCGTGACTCGTATTGTAGCATCCAGTTATCCTTATTGATCCAAAATTTAAGAAACGTTAAGATTAAATTAAAAGGATTAATGAATTGTCGGGCTCCACTAGGAAATTTTGAAATTTTATCGGTTGAACTGTGATTAGTTGGATCTCAATTTTATTTCGGTTAGGATGAAACCGACTGGTTTCATAACGGGAGACAGAATAATTAGTAGTGATTAGCTAAAATGAACTAACGAGACCATGTAAACTTTGGCTATAAATATTGGTGTGAGGAGAGGAAATAATTCTCCTAAATGTAGCAGGTAACCTTTTTTCTCATCCGCAACATCTTCTTCAGTTGCTTTGAAGAAGAGGAGAAGGTTCGAGAAAGCTTTACATTAGGTGGTAAATGTAAGGTTCAAAGTCTGGGAACCATAAATTCGATAAAATGGTAACCCTAAGCCTCCCTATACTTGTGGATTAGAGGAAAGAGAAGTAAGAATTCTTGAAAAGTTTCTGTATAATTATGGATTCTGGGTTTTTAAGGTTTGATTACCTTCGAGTTAATCAATAAATAATTGTTATGCTTAGCTGGTAGGACAAAGGAGGCTCTAGCATTTGGACAAACTGAGTTGTCAAGGATAAAAGAAGCAAGGTGAGTTTCTGCACTCTATTTTGGGTGGTTGATGAGACTGAGTTGTTGAATAATTTGCGTTGTGACTATAGGGTTGTTTGAGTCTGTCGTTGTGTGTAAAAATTATGACTGAGCATGTTGTGTATGTATAATCGTGTATGAATATGTGAGCATTTGTAGGTAAAATCATTAAATGTTAAACTGGTATTACATGGTGTTGAATATATGTTGTACTTTGCATTCAGTAACCAGTATCTTGATTGCATGAAATATATTATTATACTATATGTTGGGCACGTAGGTAATTTACCTTGCCAAGTATAGGAAAATAGGGAAAATTGGCAATGTTGGAGAAATTGATGGATTATTAAAGAGAGACAATGGAGTATGACGATGTCGTGAAGAGATATCAACTGGCTCACTAGAATGAAACTGTGATAACAATTATCGACTGGTCTTTCTAAATGACACCATGATGACAATTTATAGATTTCACAGAGCAACACCATGACGACAGTCTATAGGCTTTATAAGGCAACACCATGACAACAGTAAGGTCCTACAGGGCGACACCTCAAAAGAGGTTTAAGGTGTGAGACCATAGCTCGGCTAAGACAAGCAATAGATTTTGCCAGGACATTAAAAATGAGATTGCAAAATGTAAGACCATAGCTCGGCTATGACAACCAATAGATTCTATCAAGACATTAAACACAGGATTGCAAGGTGTAAGACTATAGCTTGGTTATGGCAACCAATATGGTCCGCCAAGACTGTGAACCAGGAAGCTGACACGATCAGGAAAGGAAGATTATTGTATGACTTACTTGGAAAGTAGTAAGATCGGATAAATACGGTGCATTTGATATCATAGGTAAGTAGAATAGTCAAGAATCCAACAAATGGTTACAAAAAAGGAACAGAGACATGCAGTTCTTAATAAAGATGAGGAATTAGGAGGAAAAACTACACTGTGGTATGGTATGGGTCCGCAGATTTCGGCTAAATAACCAGAATGGAGGTGTTAATGAGATGCCCAAGTAGAACCTAAATTTAAGGACTCGCTGGTGCAAAAAAGGGAGCTAGAGATGGGTCAATCTAAACAGGGCTAATGAAAGAAGAAGTTTGTCAAGGGCTACTTAGATGGACAATCCGCCGAAAAGTAGTAGTGGGTATGACCCTACTTAGGATTTTATCTATTAAAAATTAATTATTTAGAAGTTTGGAGAAAGATGAATTAATAGCTAAGGCTAGATGGTATAGTACGAACCTACCATGATGGTAGGGCGTCCATTCAGTTAGCTTGATAAAATGTTAAAGTGGTAAATCCTAAGTTTAATCTAGTGTTGAATGTACGGACCAAGGTAAGGATTTGAATTTAAAGAGAACATAAGTGGAAGACCACCAGTAATAGACAATGAACTTTATTTTCAAGTGGATAGATGATGTTGAGAGAGCTAAGCTTGTTAAGTTACCAAGGAAACTGGGATGGGGCGGAATCATACCAGTACTAAAGAGAACCATTATAGTGGAGAACATGATTAAATCCGAGATAGAGAATAAGTTCGCCAGTGGTGAGCTACAAAAAAAAGGCAAGGCATCGACCACACCGATGAGAACTGCGGGAGACTGAGGATAAGAAGGAAGTTTGACATCCCTGCTTAAATTTTATTTTTGAAAACTTTAAAATATTGTTGAACACTATTTTTCATAATCTCACAAAGTTCATTTGAACTTACGAATTTACTGCTTATTTACAGGATAAAGGTTTAACTTGAGAATCGAGCGAAGGGACCAAGCTAGACACCGCCCATTTGAGAGATCGGTATGGATGTCATTCATGTGTATAGAGGGGATCCCTTAAAGGCCATGCCTCGGGGATCAAGTCAAATGTAATGACCTTTAGTTCAAATCTTTAGTGTTGTAATTATTGTTAAGCTTATGAGGCCGTAACCTTAAGTAGTTATGTTTCTTAATATAGTTTGTGTAATTTAAGAGTTTAAATATTAATAAAATTAAAAACATCATCAAGTTATTTGGCTCTTTGTATCATCCAGTACCCGAACCTGGTGATCAAGTCGGGTATAAGGTGTTACACATGACCTCTCACCACCATTAGTGGCCGAACTACCCCCACGACCCCTTGGGGTTCTACCACAATGGCCTCTTCCTCTTTCACATTGGCTCTCTCTTATCATTTTGATAATTGATTATAAAAAAAAGTAAATGAATATTTAAGAATTACCTTTGAAGCAGTTGGAATCCTGAGTGAATAGAGAAGTTACACTTTTGTGTCGAGAAAGAAAAGGCAAAAAAAAAAAGAAGTTGAATATAAAAAAAAAGGAAATTAGGGATTTTGAAAGAACTTAAGCGACAAGAAAATTTTGGGGGAAAATAATTTGAGAAAGTAATGATTCCCTTTTCTCTGTGATTGGATATATAAAGCAATCATCTTCGGGAAGTTTCACGTTTAAAGAATTGTATTAAATTATTCAAATCCTTCAATCCATACTCGACATCTATTAGTTTCTTATAAAGGATTTTTAAACCCTTAATATTCAGAAAAGTGGGACTATCTACCAGTATGGATCATGTAAGCAAGTATCTACCAATCTAGTAATGATATACATCTTATGTCTCTGCGATAAGATTATCCACCAATTAATTTTGCAAAAGCAACTTTATCTTAACGCTATACATTTCGACACTTCGCATAACTACATCTTATGTCTCTGCGATAAGATTATCCACCAAAGCGTCTAGTTACGAGAATCTAATTGTAATGTAACTATTCACTCGTGCTTGTTCGAAGAAGTATTCCACACAAAGGCTTCATAGCGTTGGCCGCATAATGATTTATACATAATAATCTATCAGGTATAAGAATACAAAGTTTAGTTGAAGTATCTTGTCTGGAATTTCATTATTATATGTCGTCCTAGTGTGGGTTATATTTTCCTTGATTGTGAGTAAGAAATTTAGAGGATTAAATTTTCTTTAAAGGTTAGAGAGTTGTCACACCCTGAAAAGTTAAGGTTGGAACGATAATTTTAGGGATCAATTTGAAAAGCTTACAATTTGAGCGAGCTTTAGTGGAAATAAGAGAAATGGGCAGACTAGTTGTGAAAAGGTTGGATTTCAACCTTAGTTTTATTGAGTTTTAACTAGGAATATTTTAGTACGAGACATGATGGTTTTGGACTTGTACACTTGGCTATTGAGTTTGAGATCGGTGTAGGAAATGTATGAATAGTATATAAGAGAGAGATGTTTTTATTTGGTGGAATTCCTTCATTTTTCTATTCTTTCTTCATCTTCTTTATTGGTCTGGTTGAAGAAAGGAAAGATTAAGAGCGGTCTACATGGAGGAACTAAGTGAATATTATGCATAAGTAATGGATAATTTATCAACTTGGTAAGTATCTTAACCTTTTTTGTGTCTCAGAGTTAAGTAAAGGAAAGAAAGTAAAGGATTTCAGCTATCCATCGGTTCTGTTTTGCATAGGCTAAAGTTGTGGAAAAATCATTTTAATGGTCTTTGCATGTAAACAAATTCTAGTTTTTATGATGATGAAATATCTTCGTTGAAGATTTGAAATAGTTGTTATGTTTTGTAAGCTGGAGGCTTGGGTAGCAAAGGAAAAAGCTAAGTAGAAGGTTTTGGCATCAACTTCCAGGTGAGTTCCAGAACTCAAACCTTAAATGGATGTTTATGTTTTGGTGGTGTTGTTGGGTATATAACTTCTGTCCCAAGATGATGAATTCTATAACTAAATGATGATATATCAATATGCATGTTGTGTGTAGATATGAAAGTACATGACTGGTTGTAAGCCTATCTATAAGATCTAAACGAAATGTTTGGCGTGATGTTTGATGGTTATGTTGGTTGAATGTTGAACAAATCATTCATCATCCTATGGCTAGATGTTGTGTAAATGATGAGTTACTCCATAACTGAATATTGATATATCGTGAGGCTTGTTGTGCTTGTTAATGTGAAAAATGCATGAAATGTTTGGCGTAATGTGTGTCATGCATAAATAGTAATGTTGGAAGAATGCCTATATATGAAATACATGAGTTAGAATTAAGCTGAGTTGTGGAGGGTTGCTTTAACGGATGAAAGATATTCCACATGTTATATGGCTTTGTAGAGGTTTGGGCAGATAATACGGAGAATGTATATGAATGATTTTCGGGTTTGCGAAAGTTTGGATAAACTGTATAGAGATATATTCACAAATGAATATGATAACCCAATGTGGGTCTATGTACGTATGAGACTCTGTAAAGTCTAAGGCTTTAAGCGTCATATATGTAAGTAAAGTCCATGGCCATGTCATATAAAATTTATGAAAGATATGAAAGTCCACCTGATTTAATATAGAAGTCTGCCAAGAATGAGCTATTTATTTATACGAGTTCGTATATGCAAAATATGACAGTCCATCAGGACTATCTTACCTGAATGATTTCACATTAGGAAATTGGCTCTTAAGTATCCGCCAAAATGTTATCTGTTTCTATGAATGAGATTACTTGTTATTGCAAGATAGAGGTAGAATAGGACGATCCACCAAATGTCTGTTTCACTAAGATATGTTGGTTTCTTTAATAACCTGTGATGAGGGTTTTTCATTATGAATCCACAAATATTGTAACACCCCTAACCCGAACCTATCGCCAGAACAGGGTTACGGAGTATTACTAGAATTTACAGATTGAAAAATAGTATTTTCATATCATATAGCATTCACATCATAAACCAATCAAGATCAAGCATAATGTCCCTTATAGGAGCCCTCGAGGTCCAAAATACACATTAGAAATAAATTAGGACTAAGCCAGTGGAAACACAAAAATTTATATACTTTTTCATGCCCAATTTTTCTTAAATTCATGCAATTCCGGTTAAATTCTTGTCGAAAAATAATTAAATATTATAAAATAATTTAATCATGTTAAAAATATGAACATGGTGAATTTATTTAATTTTATACTTAACTTTGATTAATTTTGAATATTTTCGACAGATTCGCACAAATGGTGAAAATTGGCTCGGCTGACACTACTGAAAGCACAAAATCGAGAAGCAATTTGAAGTATCGAGCCACTTTAATTTCCAGCCTAAGACAGTCCAAAATTTTCTATTAATTCATAAATTAATTAATTTTAATTTATTCCCCATTTAATTTGGGTTAAAAAATTATTTTTAATGAATTATGGAGAAAAGGTCCAGTTGAACCGCACTGGTCGAGCCAAATTGAGTGAACCGAACCAACCACTAAATGGGCAGCCCAGAACCGTCCATATGCTGACCCAAATCAGCATTTTATCTGATTAAATATGCTTGCAAAAATACCGTCAAAAGACTTCTAAATTGCATTCAAACCCCACCTTAAATTATGGCTTTGTAGATTTGCCCCAAGCTTAAAATAGCAAAGTTGAAACTCTCAACTTTGCCATGTGTGTGGCCGGCCAAGGGAGGACTCTTTAGCTTCTGGAATTCACTATTTTTAGCAGACACAATCAGCTATAAAATCCACCCCTTGCTGATCATTCAAGTCATCCCTCACTTCACAACATTTTCTCATTCTCTCTCTCACTTTTCTCTCATTTTTTCCATTTCATTCCCTCCTGTTCAAGTGCCGATTTCTTCTCTTGGGAAAGAGGTTTCCATCAGTCATTTTGGAGAAGCAATTAGATGCTCATAAGCCACCTTGATAGCCAATGCCAACGAAGAACGAAGAATGGAGTAACTAGTCAAGCCACGGAGAAACACCCGATTTGCCTCTTGTTTCCTAACTCTTTAATTTTTGTTGTTGTTTTGACGAACATGTTTATGAATATTTATGCTATTGAAATTGTTATTTTAATCAATTCAGCTTAAATTATGTTTGTGTTGGGTTGATTATACTTTGCCTACTTGAATTATTAAAATGATGTTTATGCTGTTATAAGCCTCGGTAAGATGCTTGATTAAGTAAAACCATGCCTAAGTTATTCTTGCGTTACGACTGTGAGGTAAGTAATGAAGTAATTATTTAAACAGATTGCAATTGCAATTAGTTGACACAATACTTAATGAGTGCATGTTTATTCTTCTAAGATAGCTAAAGTTTAAATTAGCAATGTATCTGGCGATATTATTTCCTTGCATAACTTGCAAGATTATTGTGATGAAATTGTTTCAAGGTAGGGATATCTTGTTACTTCACAAAGTCTTTTATATGCTTATTAGATTTAATTAATCATTTGAATTGACATAGGGATATGCAAGAGATTGGTTCAATTTAATGAGTATGTATGTGCAATAACATGTTTGCTTGCTAGAATCTATTTAGTCGGTTGAATTGACATAGGGATATGTCAAGAGATGAATGGATTTTTGTATGTGAATTTGTTCATAAGTTAGCAAATTATCAGGTTGCTGTGAATTTATTCGTAACAGTGGAAACATGAGTTTAGTAATTCTAAGCTCAAGAAATATAATTAATCCAACACAAGTATGTTACATTGATTAAATCTTATTTGAAATCGTGCACTAGAACTCTTTTGTTTTATTTAAATCATTTACTTAGTTTTCAAATAGTTCCTGACCATCTTCTAAAACCAAATTATTTTTACTTCACCAAAGTGTTTTACAATTAATTTCATAAATAATTCTTTTTACAGTCCCTGTGGGTACGATAACTCGACATTTACTTGTCACTTTATTACTTTTTGTGATTGTGTACACTTGCACATTTTTCCGTCGTTCCAAGGTTTTGGCGTCGTTGCCAGGGACTGTTTTTAAGAAGTCATTATTTGTGAATTTGTTAGTTTTACATTTTGGTTTATTTTCGTGTTTAATTTTTATCTTAATTATTTTTTCTTAGATAATTTCAAGTGTTTATGAGTACTGACCAAATTATTGACCTACTCCCTGTAGACCCTGAGATTGAACGGACTTTCCGACAGCAAAGAAGACAAGCGAACCAGAGAAGGACTGAAGGAATGAATTTCAAGAATATGAATCAAGGAAATGGAACAAACCTTGCTCAAAATCCTATCCTTATTGCTGACGATAGGGATAAAGCCTTAAGACAATATGTTGTGCCCGTATTTAACGATCTTAATCCAGGTATTAGGAGACCCGAAATCGAGGCACAACAATTCGAAATGAAGCCAGTCATGTTCTAGATGCTTCAGACAGTGGGCCAATTCAGTGGAATGCCTACCGAAGACCCTCATCTTCATTTAAGACTATTTATGGAGGTGAGCGACTCTTTCAAATTAGCTGGAGTTACTGAAGATGCATTACGCTTGAAGTTGTTCCCGTACTCACTAAGGGACAGAGCTCAAGCCTGGTTGAATTCATTGCCACCAAACTCAATTTCTACATGGCAAGAGTTAGCCGAAAGATTCCTCATGAAGTATTTCCCGCCAAGCAAGAACGCTAAATTGAGGAACGAGATCACTGCCTTCCAACAAATGGATGATGAATCCTTGTATGAGGCATGGGAAGTATACAAAGAAGTACGGAAATGCCTTCATCACGAAATCCCACATTGCATCCAACTCGAGACATTTTATAATGGTCTCAATGCTCACACAAGGATGGTAGTGGACGCTTCTGCTAACGGTGCTCTCCTGTCTAAGTCTTATAATGAGGCTTACGAAATCATTGAGAGGATCGCCAGTAACAATTATCAATGGCCAACCAATCGAGCCGCGTCAGGAAGACGAGTCGCTAGAATACATGAAGTGGACACTCTCACTTCACTTGCATCTCAGGTATCTTCGATATCCTCAATGCTTAAGAATCTTACCGCTAATGGGTCTAACATTTTTACAGCCCAACCACCTCATCAATTTGAGAGTGTAGCTTGTGTTTATTGTGGGGAAGGACATTTGTTCGAAGAATGTCCATCAAACCCCGAATCCGTATATTACATGAGTAACCAAAACCAAAATCGAGGAAAGCAAGGATTGCAATCAAACTTCTACAACCCATCATGGCGAAACCACCCAAATTTTTCCTGGAGTAACCAAGGGGCTGGAACTAGTAACAAGTACGCTTAACCTAGACCGACTCAGCCGCCTAGTTTTTCCCAACAAGTTCAGAAACCAGCTCAGGCTGAATTATCTAATAGCTTAGAGAATTTATTGAAGGCATACATGGTGAAAAACGATGCCACTCTAAGGAATTTGGAGAATCAAGTGGGCTAGCTTGCTACTGAACTCAGGAACTGACCACAAGGTGCTTTACCTAGTGACATGGAGAATACAAGAAATCCGAGGAAGGAACATTGTAAAGAGTTGACATTGAGGAGCGGAAAGACAGTAGAGCCCAACACTATCGAAGCTGAAAAAGAGCGAGCTGATGCTCAGGACTCAGAGGAAGTTCAACTGAGTGTTAAAAGTCCAATTTCACAAGAACCAGAAATTACAAAACCCGACAAGGTAATTCCAGAACTAGCTAATTCTGATAAACTATCAACTCCGTTAGATGCAGAATTGCCGCAGAAAACGAATCAACTAGTTCTAATAAAGAAACCTCTACCACCCTACCCTCAAAAACTTCAGAAGCAGAAGCAGGAAATCCAATTCAAAAAATTCCTAGACGTACTCAAGCAACTTCATAACAACATCCCGTTGGTTGAAGCACTTGAACAAATGCCGAACTACGTCAAGTTTATGAAGGATATCCTGTCCAAAAAATGAAGACTTGGAGAATTTGAGACGGTAGCTCTGACGAAGGAATGCAGCGCATATTTTCAAGACAAACTACCCCCAAAGCTGAAGGATCCTGGATGTTTTACCATCCCTTGGAACATTGGAGTAGTATATTGTGGTAAGGTATTATGTGACTTAGTGCGAGTATTAACTTGATGCCCATGTCAATATTTAAAAAGTTTGGGATAGGTAAAGTTAGACCTACTACGGTTACACTTCAACTAGCAGATCGATCCTTAGCACATCCAGAAGGAAAAATCGAGGATGTATTGGTACGTGTAGATAAATTTATCTTCCCTGCTGATTTTGTTATCCTAGACTTTGAAGCGGACAAAGAAGTGCCGATTATCCTAGGAAGACTGTGCAGAAAAGACCCTTATAGATGTGCAGAAGGGCGAGCTTACGATGCGTGTTCAGGATGATAAGGTAACATTTAATGTTTTTAAGTCTATGTGATTTCCTGACACAATTGATGATAGTTCTTTAGTATCCGATTTAGAGGATTTAATAGTGGAAAAAGAGCTCAACTATGTTGAGGATCCGTTGGAACAAATTTTAACATCAGATCCTCCAAATGATGAAGAGGAGGATGAATACTTAGCTTTTTTAGAAGCTAATCAAAGGGGATTTAATCCGCAACCCCGATTTGAATCTTTGGAGTTAGAGAAAAGGGATTATGCCCAACCAAAAGCATCAATCGAGGAGCCACCTAAATTAGATCTGAAGGTACTTCCCTCACATTTGAAATATGTTTATTTAGGTAACGCTTCTATTTAACCTGTGATTGTTTCAGCAAAATTAACTACTGAGCAAGATGAGAAACTCATTTTAGTGTTGAAACAATTCAAGAAGGCTATCGGATGGACCATAGCTGATATCCACAGTATTAGTCCATCTGTATGCATGCACAAGATTATCCTAGAAGATGGCGAAAAAGGGACGATTGATGGACAACGAAGACTGAACCCCATCATGAAAGACGTGGTGAAAAAGGATATTATCAAGTGGTTAGATGCGGGTATCATTTATCCCAACTCAGATAGTTCGTAGGTAAGTCCAGTCCAGTGCGTACCAAAGAAGGGAGGTATCACAGTCATAGAAAACGAGAATAACGAGTTGATACCAACTAGAATAGTTACGGGATGGAGGATTTGAATCGATTACCGGAAGTTGAACAAGCCGACTAGGAAAGATCACTTCCCTTTGCGGTTCTTGGACCAGATGCTGGATAGACTCGCTGGACGAGACTATTACTATTTTCTCGATGGATACTCAGGGTATAATCAGATTACAGTAGCACCAGAAGTCAGTACAAGACAACGTTCACCTGCCCATACGGTACATTTGCATTTAGACGCATGCCATTTGGTTTATGTAATGCACCTGCTACATTTCAAAGATTTATGATGTTTATTTTTACTGACATGGTTGAAAAGTACTTGGAAGTTTTTATGGATGACTTTTCAGTGTTCGGAGATACATACGATGATTGCTTAGCCAATGTAGCTAAGGTACTAAGACGATGCGAAGAAACAAACCTAGTACTTAACTGGGAAAAGTGCCATTTCATGGTACGAGAAGGAATTGTTCTAAGGCATCAGATAACGAGACATGGAATTGAGGTAGATAAAGCAAAGATAGATGTTATCGAGAAACTCCCACCTCCAACATCTGTAAAGGGTGTTAGGAGGTTCTTGGGTCACGCCGAGTTTTATCGAAGATTTATCAAGGACTTCTCCAAAATTGCTAAACCCTTATGCAAATTATTGGAGAAAGACATGACGTTCAAGTTCGACGATGAATGCTTAAAGGCTTTCAAGGATTTGAAGAGTCGATTAATTACGGCACCCATAATTGTCACACCAGACTGGGATCTACCATTTGAATTAATGTGTGACGCAAGTGATTTCACGATAGGAGCTGCCATGGGCCAACGAAGGAACAAAGTTTTTCATCCTATCTACTATGCAAGCCAGACTCTTATAAGAGCTCAAGTAAACTATACGGTAACAGAAAAAGAGTTACTTGCTATTGTATTTGCTTTTGACAAGTTTCGATCTTATCTTGTAGGTACCAAAGTAACTGTTTATACAGACCACTCAGCAATCAAGTACTTACTTGCCAAGAAAGATGCTAAGTCGAGACTAATCCGGTGGGTGCTTCTACTTCAAGAGTTCAATCTAGAAATTCAAGATCAAAAGGGAGTAGAAAACCTAGTAGCGGATCACTTGTCTAGATTGGAGCCTCAAGAAGGGAATTCTCCTATTATACCAATTCAAGAAATGTTTCCAGATGAACACATACTGAAGGTAAGTCATGTCCATAGTACCCCTTGGTTTTCCGATATTGCTAACTATTTAGCTTGTGGGTTGATGCCAATTGATAAGACTTATCAACAAAGGAGAAAGTTTCTTCACGATGTAAAGTACTATTTCTAGGAAGAGTCATATTTGTTTGAAAGGTGTGCAGATCAGATGATCAGGAGATGTGTGGCAGAAGATGAAGTACAAAAGATTTTATACCATTGTCACTCAGCTCCAAGTGGGGGACACTTCGGAGGTAGTCGTTCGGCGGCCAAAGTATTACAAGCTGGATTCTTTTGGCCAACACTATTCAAGGATGCATACGCATACGTAAAGAGCTGTAACCGATTTCAAAGGGTTGGAAATGTCAGCAATAGAAATGAGATGCCTCAAACAAACATCATTAAGGTAGAATTGTTCGATGTATGGGGTATTGACTTTCTTGGTCCTTTCCCTCCGTCTTTTGGTCACAAGTATATATTTGTAACAGTAGACTATGTGTCCAAATGGGTCGAGGCTAAAGCTTATCTGACAAAAGATGCTAGGGTTGTAATTAAGTTCTTGCAGAAACACATGTTCACAAGGTCTGGAACCCCAAGTGCTATCATTAATGATGAAGGGTCCCACTTTGTAAACAAGTGGTTAAGATGGTTATTAGACAAGCACGGAGTGAAACACAAGGCTGCAACAGCTTACCATCAACAGAAGAATGGGCAAGCTGAACTGGCAAATAAGGAAATCAAAGGCATACTTGAGAAGGTAGTCTGCCCAAACCGACGAGATTGGTCCAAAAGGTTGGATGATGCTTTATGGGCTTACAGAACATCATACAAGACACCTTTAGGGATGTCACCCTACAGGTTGGTCTTTGGGAAAGCATGTCATCTACCCTTAGAGTTAGAGCACAAGGCTCACTGGGCTCTTCGACAACTCAACTTGGATCCTAAGCTCGCTAAAAAGAAACAGATGCTCCAACTCAATGAGCTAGAGGAATTTCGGCTATTCTCCTACGAAAATTCCAAATTACTCAAGGAGAAACTTAAGAAATGGCATGATAAGCACATTTGAGTTCGAGAATTTGAAGTAGGTCAGCAAGTTCTGTTATTTAATTCCAGACTAAAGTTCATCCCAGGTAAGCTAAAATCACATTGGTCCGGTCCTTTTACGATTTATCATGTCTATCCATACAAAGTTGTCGAGCTCTAAGGTAAGGTAGGTAATTTTCGAGTTAACGCTCAGCGTCTGAAACACTATTGGGGAGATAAGATTGAACAGAATGAAATTTCGTTCTTTTTATCGAACGTTTAAAATTTTCTTATTTTTCGTTTTAATAAATGATTTAGGGTATATTTTCAGGACTAGTATGTTTAAATAAATTCTGTCTACGAGATTGGAACTTAAGCGGGACAGCTTGTGACCCCTCCAATCTTTCCTGGGAATTGATTTTAACATAAATTTCCTAAAAATTATTCTCTAAATAGAAATCTTAACTTTTGATTTTTCAAATAAAAAGGTCAATTTTGACCCGAGTTTTAAATTGCGACTCAATTTCAAATTTTCATTAAGTCTAGGGACTTAATTGAAGTATTTTTTAAAATTTGGTTGCTCTTTTTGTAAATAATAAAACTAGATGCCTCTTTTTGTAAATATTCTCAAAAGGCTTCTAGAATAAATGTTTTTAGTTTAATAAAAATTTGATAATTATTAATATATAATTATATCCATTATAATATATATTAATTATCATCAATTTTAGGATTTTATTTGATAAGTTTTTAATAATAAGATGATAATCTTTAATATATAATTATATCTATTATAATTTATATATTAATCTTTATCAATTTAGCATAGAATTAGGATTAAATTTTAATCATATCTTATCTTTGTTTAAATAAATTAAATAGCAATTAATAATTTAATATGCATATATCTAATTATTAGTTGTTGTTATCTTTGTATAGGATTATAACTTAGAATTTTTATTAATTAAAATTGTTTTAAGAATTCTACTCTAATTCCTATTTTTCCCTCTATAAATACCACCCATCTTCTCATTCATCTAACATTCAACAACCAAAGCACTAAAACACCAAAGTGCCGAAGCCCCTAGCCACAGAAGCTTCCAGCAGTTGGCTAGCACACACCCAGCACGCCGCACGCCCACCTTGCGCGCACCTTCCCCTATCGCGCACTGTATTGAGCGCCTCACGCTGCTCCTTGGCTGCATGCTGCTCCAACCCCAACTGCTTAGGTCGTGTTCCACATATTCGCCTAGCGCATGCACTACCAGCTTTCGCGCGTTGCTGCTTGCTCCCATTCCTTGCTGCACGCTGCTGCCTTGCACACCCGAACGGAACCACCCTTGTATCCATCCTAAGCCACAAACCCTCCAAATCTCCTTTTAAATTGCCATCTTTTCCTTCATTGTTATTATTATTTTCTAGAGTTCTTATATTTTTACAAAAAATGTGGTAAAACCTAGTTTTCTCTTAAATTTTAATTTTATTTAATTATTTAATTTTTCAATTTATTGAATCATTAATATTTTTTATTTAATTAAATTTTTGAGAAAATAATTTTTCCATCTTATGATCAAGATAAACATGCCTCGCAAGAGAACTCGTGCTACCGCTCAAATTGATGAAACACAAAACAAGTTCCACTGTGAAGAAGCCAAAGTGAGATACGAAAGTATCTTCAAAAATCAACAGATATATCTAGAAAAAGGCTTTACATTAAAGGAGAGCAACTATCGAGACTTTATGGGACGTATTCGTCAAGTTGCTGAAACCCTCAATTGGAAGCTGTTTTGTGAAAAGAGACCTAGTGTGGATGAGGAGCTAGTTCGTGAGTTTTATGCGAATTTAACTTCAAGTGAGATGACAGAAGTTCCAGTCTGCGGAATCAAGGTACCGATAAATTCAAATGTTATTAATGAGTTCTTTGAATTACTAGATTTCAAAAACGATGAATATTCCACATTGATGAGCAATATCAAGCCTAAAAATTTGCAAGAAATTCTCGAGGAACTGACAGTTTAGGATTCTACATGGACTGTGTCAAAAAAAGGAATTCACACTTGTCGAAGAGAATATTTGACACCACTTGCAAAGGTATGGTTCTACTTCATCTGATTAAGCCTTATGCCCAGCTCACATGGGACTACGATCTCATTAGAGCGAATGGTCCTATTGTACTCGATCCTAACTGGTAAGACCATTGATCTGGGGAAGATCATCTTGAGGGAGATACGGAATTGTGCCGTTAAACGCTCTAACCCTGCACATTTCCCCTGTACAATAACAATTCTATGCTTGAAAGCTGAAATTCTTGCAAATGTAAGGAGGACAGGGTATAGCCAAGGCACAATCACTGATTGGGACCTTTATCGAGTAGCTGGAGACTCAGTTCTACAGCAACGAGTTGATGTAAGTGAGGAACCGGAGGACCCTGATAAAGAAGAAGATCCCACGATGAATTCATTTGAAGTCCCTGATAAGGTAGAATCAATGGAGCCAGAAGCTGAACCTGATACTGAAACTTCAATGTTTAGAGCTTAACTGCCTATCCCAGACCTTCGAGATGAGCTGTCAAAATTGATGGACTTAATGCAACATATGCAATGGCAGCAACAAGCCTACTGGAGATACTCAAAAATAAGGGATGACTCGATGAGAAGTGCTTTTAAGAAAATACACAATGACCCGTTTATTTTTGTGCCTGAGTTTCCAGATTTCATATTTGAACCATGGAGTCCATTATCAAAAAAGGAGCGAAGCAATTCATGCAAAGGCAATAATGATGGAGCAAAAGATGAGTCAAATTCGAAAGGGTCTGCAAATAAATAAATGGGGGATCTTGACTTTATTTTATTTCTGTTCTTAGGTAATTTTAGGATTAAGTTTAAGTAGGAATCTTTTTTTTTTTTTGCATAATAAAACAATAGAGGAAAATCACTAATAAAATGTGAACAAGTCATAAAGTATAAAGTGTGGCAATAGATATATACATGTCTAGGATTGGATTTAGAAAGAGCTTGGTACTTAAGCAGTCAAATTGACTCACCTCCTCTTTTCTAAAATCCTACCTAGTGTATAGTATCTATTCACTTTAAACAATGAGGACATTGTTCATTTTAAGTTGGGGGGACCGAAAACTTGAATTATTTCCACTCAGAATAAAATTTTTCTCTTAATTATGATTAAAATATTTTGTTCAAAAATTTGAATTTTGTTAAGTATGCTCAATTTGAGAATGAATAAAGTTCTATTATTTCAATAAATTATTATGATTAGCTTAATAATGACATGACCGTATTTTTAATAAAGCATGCAAATTCGTACCATAAAATTTTTAGTCTTTAGGAGAGTTAGGTATGCATGAAAGTTTAAGTCTTTAGAATTGACTTAATAGTTTCTTGAGGCGAAATCCTAGGGAGCATGGAACGTTGGAAATGATTTAGGCAACTATTGTTTGGGCTGTTTGAGCCTTTCAAGCCCACCATGGTAAAATTTTATCCTTTGAAACCCAACTTTGAGACTATATGGCCTAATCATTTTTCGACCCTTACAATAATTAGCCATTACTTTTCGCTTAATGATCTTAAAATTGTCCCAAACACTAGACTCAATAATATTCAAGATGTACTTCGACAATAAGTTTGGGGAGTTGAAAAGAAGCATCAATTACTTGAGAATTGTAGTACACAAAGTAAGTGCTCGTGTTAATCAAAAAAAAAGAGCACATGTATTTGAAAGAGATGTACAAAAGAGCATATGAAAGTCAAGTTGATGTATCAAAGGTAAAAACTCCGAACATTCGATTGAGGCTGAGTCTAGAGTTTTTAAACCAAATTTATTCATCTTTCACCTACCCTTAGCCTAGCCACGTTACAACCTTGATAAAGACCTATTGATTCAAAGTCCTCATGCTACCTACATTAGTGGAGAGAAATTGCTACGATCAGCATATGAAGACATAAGTTAAGCTTAATGATTGCAGCTTAGTCTTGAATAAAGGAATAAAAATCAAATTGGTAAGGGTTAACATGTCTTTGTTACAAAAGCATTTAGTCTAAATTTTGCTATTATAATAAGTTGTTGAATTTAATTTGGACAATATGTATACTTAAGTTAGCATAATTATTAGATTTCTTGTTTTTTAGCATAAGTATTTTATATCCATAATTTTGAGAAAAATTTTGTTCTAAAGGAATTTTTCAAGGGTATTTCCGAGAAATTCTTTTCAAAATTTGTGCATTACTCTGGACGAGCAATGAATTAAGTTTGGGGGTGTGGAAACACAAAAATTTATTTACTTTTCATACCCAATTTTTCTTAAATTCATGCAAATCCGGTTAAATTCTTGTCGAAAAATAATTAAATATTATAAAATAATTTAATCATGTTAAAAATATGAACATGGTGAATTTATTTAATTTTATACTTAACTTTAATTAATTTTGACTATTTTCGACAGATTCACACAAAGGGAGAAAACTGGCTCGGCTGACACTGCTGAAAGCACAAAACCGAGAAGCAATTTGAAGTATCGAGGCACTTTAATTTCTAGCCTAAGACGGTCCAGAAATGTGTATTAATTCATAAATTAATTAATTTTAATTTATTCATCATTTAATTTGGGTTAAATAAATTATTTTTAATTAATTATGGACAAAGGGTCCAGTTGAACCGCACTGGTCGAGCCAAATTGAGTGAACCGAACCAGCCACTAAATAGGAAGCCCCGAACCGTCCATATGCTGACCCAAATCAGCATTTTATCTGATTAAATATGCTTTCAAAAAGGCCCTCAAAAGACTTCTAAATTGCATTCAAACCCCACCTTAAATTGTGGCTTTGTAGATTTGCCCCAAGCTTAAAATAACAAAGTTGAAACTCTCAACTTTTCCATGTGTGTGGCCGGCCAAGGGAGGGATCTTTGGCTGCTGGAATTTTATATTTTTAGCAGCCACAATCAGCTATAAAAGCCACCCCTTGCTGATCATTCAAGGCTTCCCTCACTTCACAACATTCTCTCATTCCCTCTCTCACTTTTCTCTTATTTTTTCCATTTCATTCCCTCCTGTTCAAGTGCCGATTTCTTCTCTTGGGAAAGAGGTTTCCATCAGCCATTTTGGAGAAGCAATTAGGTGTTCATAAGCCACCTTGATAGCCAAGTCAAATGAAGAAAGAATAACGGACCAACTAGTCAAGCCACGGAGAAACACCAGATTTGCCTCTTGTTCCCTAACTCTTTAATTTTTGTTGTTGTTTTGACGAACATGTTTATATATTTATGCTATTGAAATGATTATTTTAATCAATTTAGTTTAAATTATGTTTGTGTTGGGTTGATTATACTCTGCCTACTTGAATTATTAAAATGATGTTTATGCTGTTATAAGCCTCGGTAAGATGCTTGATTAAGTAAAATCACGCCTAAGTTATTCTTGCGTTACGACTGTGAGGTAACTAATGAATTAATTATTTAAACGGATTGCAATTTCAATTAGTTGACACAATACTTAATCAATGCATGTTTATTCTTCTAAGGTAGCTGAAGGTTAAATTAGCAATGTATCTGGAAATATTATTGCCTTGCATAACTTGTAAGATTATTGTGATTAAATTGTTTCAAGGTAGGGATATCTTGTTACTTCACAAAGTCTTTTATATGCTTATTAGATTTAATTAATCGTTTGAATTGACATAGGGATATGCAAGAGATTGGTTCAATTTAATGAGTATGTATGTGCAATAACATGTTTGCTTTCTAGAATCTGTTTAGTCAGTTGAATTGACATAGGGATATGTTAAGAGATGAATGGATTTTTGTATGTGAATTTGTTCATAAGTTAGCAAATTACCGGGTTGTTATGAATTTATTCGTAACAGTGGAAACATGAGTTTAGTAATTCTGAGTTCAATAAATATAATTAATCCAACACAAGTATGTTACATTGATTAAATCTTATTTGAAATCTTGCACTAGAACTCTTTTGTTTTATTTAAATCATTTACTTAGTTTTCAAATAGTTCCTGGCCATCTTTTAAAACCAAATTATTTTTACTTTACCAAAGTGTTTTACAATTAATTTCATAAGTAATTCTTTTTACAGTCCCTATAGGTACGATAACTCGACATTTACTTGTCACTTTATTACTTGTTGCGATTGTGTACACTTGCACATTTTTCCGTCGTTCCAACCAGATACCCAGAAAATTTTTCACAAAATCTCAAAAAAAAATTTAAGTTGTAGAGGTCACACACCCGTGTGGTCAGGCCATGTGGCTCACATGGCCAAGAGACACGCCCGTGTCACAAGCCATGTGGGCATTTGAAATAGGGCACACAGTTGTTTCCTAGATCGTGTATGTGCCCGTGTAACTCTCTGACTTAGGTCACACGGCCAAGTCACACGCCTGTGTGCTAGGCCGTGTCAACATAAAAATTTACATTAAATAGGTGCAGGGGTTACATGGCCAAGCCACACGCCCGTGTGCCATGTCGTGTGATCAATTTTGAGCATTCTATTTTGAAATTTTTAAGATGCAGGGGACACACGACCAAAACACACGCCCATGTGTTAGGCCGTGTGTCACACAAGGCTGAGACACACACCCGTGTCCCTGCCCGTGTAGACGAAATAGGGCTATTTCCAAGCCATATTTCTCACCCAAATTTTGCCTTCCACCTACATAAACACTTAAACATATTTCAAGCCAACATAATACATCCAAATCAAGCCAATACCAAGTATCATATATGACATATTAATACATATGACCAGGTCTTCGTTTTTATCAAGTTAATCTAATACATATAAAAACATATTTGTAATAAATATGTCATTTCATCCATTAATCAATTTATCCATATGATTTCCATCACTCATCCATTTCAAACACAAATCAACCATGTATAAACTCGTATATACCCTTCATATCATATCTATCACAAGCCATTCCAATGGCTAGTCACAACCAAAATCACGTACATGCAATTAATGGCCTAATTTGACCTATACATGCCATTATAACCAAAAGTAATTTTCTAATTATACTGAAATGAGCCAAGGGATAGTGTGATGTTGCTCCAACCAGTTTCCAACCAAATTGAGCTTCCGAATTACTATAAAGCTGAGGAAATAAAATAGAGGAAGCATTTAAAGCTTAGCAAGTTCGTATAACATGAAATTTCACTTACCATTTAATCACAATTAAGGTAAACATATAAAGCATACTCAAGAAAGGTGGCTAAAAGCCCTAGCACATATCCTCATCAACCATGTTAGGCACATATTTCATATAAATGTCAAAAAACATGTATGAGCTCAACAATATCAAGTTTTCATGTTCATAACTTTGCATTTCTTGTATTCATATATCAATTCCATATAATTCATGTACATACTGGTAATGACTCACTTTGAATTCATTTATTTTCTCATATCATGATTTTTTCCGTTGAATTATTTTCATAAGAGCCATAATCATAAAGCTCATGCGAGCCAATAACAGGTAGCTCCGACGAGCCATTAATCAGAAAGCTGTGGATAGCCATATATTGGGAAGTTCAAGCGAGCCATATCGGGAAGCTTTGGAGAGCCATTAATCAGGAAGCTCACAAAGAGCCTTTAATCGGGAAGCTTTCGAAGAGCCATATATCAGAACATTCATAAAAGTTGTGGTGTGTCTACAACACATGCAGAAACACAACCAATCGGGATGCTCCAAAGAGCTATTAACAGGAAGATTGCAAGAACCATATAACGGGAAGATCGAGAAGGCCAAATATCATAATGCTCATGAGAGCTAATAACGGGACACTTTTTTAAGCTATGGTGTGTCCGCAACATAAACCGGACCACAACCAATCCGGGAACTTGTATCCATCGTATCTCATTTATCCAAATAGGACTTATTATTTATCAGGTATTATCGGATATGTGATCAATTTCATACATATGGTATTTATACAATTTATATATACAACATCCGATTCAAACATATAAATATACACAATTTAGTTACACGAGCTTACCTTGACAGGTGTTCGTGAATTGTATTCTACTAATTCGATACTTTTTTTCCTCAATCTGATTCCGTATTTGGTCTATTCGGATCTATACGAGTAAATTTAGCTCAATTTAATACAATTCATACTCAATTCAATCCAATTCACATCTTAAGCAAAATTACCCTTTTGCCTCTATATTTTTAATTAATTCTAATTTCATCCCTAGGCTGGGAAAATGAAATTCATGCAATTTAATCCTTATTCCAAGCCTAGCCAATTTTTACATGTAACAATAACAAACCATGTAACATCTCGAAATAAGGTCTAATCGGAACAGTGGTTTCGAGACCATAAATCTGATGTCAAAATATTTAATTTATAATTATTATGTGGTCTAGAATATGGAAATATGCATGTGTTAAAGTTTCATGAAGAAATTCTATGAGTAAGGTGTCCAATTGGAAAATAAGGACCAAATTGAATAAATTGCAAAACTTGGATTCTAGAAGCAATTTGTATGAAATTGCTTTAGATTATTAATTAGAAGGCCTTAAAGAGCAATTTTCCCAATTTTTAAGTTTTTGGACAAAAATGGGCATGTATGGATAAAATTTTAAAGAAAGGGCTTAAGGGCATTTTGGTCATTTGGCTAATTAATGAAATAAAATGAGAAAATAAGCCAAAAATTAGCTCATATTCTTCAAGTTGCTGCCGAAAATTTGGGGTTCTCCATATCTAGGGTTTTCAAGCTTTTCAAGCTCAATAGTAAGTGCTCTCTAGCCCTGTTTTTAATGTTCTTCGTATTTTTGAAATTCTGGTAACTTATTCTCTCCATTTCTACCCATATTCTGAGTTAGGTTTCATGATTGCAAAGTGACCCATATGTGACATGTTTATTCTTTGATGTTTTATGTAGGAATATAAAAGTTGGATGTGTGTTAAACATCTTTTTCTAGGTGATTTTCATGAAAAACCCCTAAAAGGACCTTTTTGCAAAAGGTGTAAAATATGTGGTAGAAATGTGAAATAATGGAAAAATGTGGGCTTCCATGAGAGGAAAGAACATTCGGCTAGGCTTGGGTAAGGTAGAAATTGCATGCATTTCATTATACGAGCCTAAGGACTAAATCGTAAAAATATGAAAGGTTAGGGCAAAACGGTCATTTTGTCCAAGGGTGAAATTTAGGCTCGGAAGTAATAATGTGAGGTATTAATGATTCATTTTTATTGTTATAGACCCCGAGGAACGAATTCCGGAGGTCGATCGAGGAAAACAAAAGGTTTCAGAATAACCGAAACGCGAAACTGAAACAAGTACCAAGTAAGTTCGAATAACTTAAAGTAAATTCATAATATGCCTAATTTCACGTTTCATGAATTTATGATAATTGTATTTGATGATGGCATGAAAATCCATGAACTATGTTATTAATAATAACATGATGATAAATGTCCCGGTTGAGGTTAAAAAGGAAGTCCGATGGGTAAACCATGATTTACATGTGACTTGAGATCCTACATGTGTTGCAGAAAGGATTTAGCCAGGACGGCTAATCCGTTGATCTCAAATATAGAAAGGATCTAGCCCAGAAGGGTGTTCCTTGACTGATTGAGCCTCCCGAAGAATAAGTGTGCATTGTGGATTTAACCCAGACGGGTAATCCGATTAGGGTCTGAATTTAGCCTGGACTGGTAATTCAGATCCAATCTCATTAAGGGTGTTTGTCGCTATAAGGGATTTAGCCTGGACTGGTAATCCCGACATCACCTTATGAGTTTACATTACGGGGGATTTAGCCTAGACTGGTAATCCCGCCGTAAGATGTGAGGTTCGGGGGAGTGCGTACATAAGATGATCGCTCTTATGACTTGACGGTAAATGGATAATCCATTGAGATTTCTGAGAAACTCAACGGGATTAACATGAGATATATAAATGAAAATTTTGAATGATGAGCTCATCTAAGACAAGTTACATGGTGCATTGTTATATGACTAATTTGTTGATTGAGTGCATGTGATAGGGAAACCATTCCATGCTTGTTGGTTTTATTACCTAATACGGTTGCATGCTAATTAATCGGTAAGTTTACTTTCCAGTTATTCGGCCTTACTAAGCATGTAAATGCTTACCCCTCTCTTTTCCCTATTTTTTTCCAGAGCTCGAGGACTCGTAAAGATTGGAAGACGGTTGGAGAGTCAACACACTATCATCTTATTCAGCTGTGGTATATAGATACTTTTATTCTGTTCAATGGCATGTATAGGGCTTTTGTTTATTTTGTTATATGTGTCATCTGATTTGCCATTATGAAGGCTTGTAAAGGTTACATGTTCACTTGTATATGGCCATGGGAATTGGCTCATTTTGATGTAGGTTATGACCTACAAAATTTGTGCATGTTTATGTTCAAGTGTGCTAGTGAGGATGAAACATGGTATATCACATTTAAACACATGTAATGTGACCAAATTACATGGAATGGCTAAGCCATAATTGGCAATGAGTTATAGTAACGAGCCAATCTTAAAAGTGTTTTAAGGCATAGAAAACCTTAACACAAAGGGAATAACCTAGCATGTGTAAAACTGATGAGATTAGGTTTACATGCAATGAGGTTTATCAAGGTCATTTAAGAGGTATAATTAGGCCTTGTTATGTATTATGGAAACCTATAAGTGAGAGTGGATGTTAGAGGGTGACCAAAGGCTTGGGAAATAACCTAACAAGGTCCACACGGGTAGACACACGAACGTGTGTCTAGGCTGGGTGTGACACACGGATCGTCCCATGGGCATGTGGTATGGTCGTGTGTTCTCTGCACCTAAGAATTTCAAGTCAGAATGCATGGTAGAAAACACACGGGTAGAGACATGGCCGTGTGTCTCAACCGTGTGGAGGGCACGGCCTAGCACACGAGCGTGTGTCTTGGCCGTGTGCCCCTAAATGTATGCTGACGTCATAAACAGAATGCTCGAGTTTTTGGACATGGGCGACCACACGGGCATGTCTAGGCCATGTGAAGGACAGGGCCAGGGACACGGGCATGTACTTGGCCGTGTGAAAACCCCTGTAGGTTCGAATTGAAAAATAAATTCAATTAATTCCACACGGGTTAGGGACACGGGCATGTCTCAAAACACACGGGCATGTTAAATGGCTCCACACGGGCGTATGTGACATTAACCTAGAAATTTTCTTAAGATTTTCTTAGGCCCTCGATTTAGTCCTGGACCGTTCTCAATGTATGTTTAGGGCCTCGTAGGCCTATAATAGGGACATTAAGACGTTGTTTGATTGGTTTCAAATTGGAACAAAATTTTGTAACACGTATTTCTTGAGATTGTTCAAGTACATGTCTAGTAATGCCTTGTACCTGGTCCCGGTCTCGGGTACGGGTAAGGGGTGTTACAACCCATGTATTTCATAAAATTTAGAATTTTTCCATAAATTTTACATCTTTACAATTTAGTCCCTAAATCACAATTTCATCAAAATTCACTTTACAAAAGTTGTTTATCTATCAACAACCTTTAATTTTCTACCATAAAACTTCATAATTAAACTATATTCATCCATGGCAAAACCCTAGTACTTTGATAACTTTACAAATTTGTCCCCAAGATAGCTAGACTATGCTATTACGATCTCAGAAACATAAAAATCATTAAAAACGAGACTTGAATACTCTCCTAATTGAGCAATATAAGCTTTTTTATTCTTCAAGCTTCAACCTAGGGTTTCCATGTATTTTTATTTGGGAAAGATGATGAAAAAGATGATAATTTTGTTATTTAATCATTTATCATCTTTTATTATTTCCACTTTCCAATTTAGTCCTTTTCTTTATTTAATTTTCCATGGATGAATCATCATACTTATCTACTAAATCCTCTTAATGGTCTATTTTCCATATAAGGACCTCTAATTTTGAATTCCATAGCTATTTAATACTTATAGCTAGTAGAACTCAACTTTTGCATTTCATGCAATTCGGTCCTTTTATCAATTAAACATGTAATCATTAAAATTTTCTTAACAAAATTTTTATACGATATTCCTATCATAATGTAGACCATGCAATAATATTAAAATAATTTTCCTTCCGAACTCGGATTTGTAGTCCCAAAACCATTATTCCGATTTCACCGAAAATGAGTTGTTACAAATATGTTTCATAAAGCATGAATCCATAGACCTTGGTCTGAAATAGGAATCCGTGAGAATCGTAATATGAATATGAGTTTGTTAGAACAAACCGTTAATAACAGTCCACAACAGGGTTTATTCGACAAGATTGTCTTATCTGATTACCTGTATATATTGTTGCAAAATACACTATGGCTTTTCTTTCATACGTTCGCAAGTAAAAATCCGCAAATATTTCCTCTTAAAGAGTAGCTACATATGGCTTTGCAAAGGCAGCTAGTGAAGATAGAATATGCAGGGATAATCTACCAAGCAAACAAACATTTATTGGCATTCTTATATTGCAATGGTGAAGTCTCATTAATGAGAGCTCTTTATGTACAAGGCTTTGGATAGCTGAGTAGGAAATCTCTATTTTCAAGTCACCTATAATAGACCAAAGGCAATCGAGTAAGATGAATTGATATCCAAGTTGTGCAAGTAATTAAGCAATGGTGTTTTTCAAGATGATATACCAAGTATAAGTGAATCAGATCATGTGATGTAGATACCACGCTAATGAGATTGGCGAATCATTGTAGTATAGACAGTCAGACTTTAATTCAAAATCATAAAGTGCTAGCTTATTAATACTTTGCTAATATGAGGTATGGATAACTCACTAAGTTTATTTGAAATTACGTTTTTTGTGACATTATATATTGTAGGTAATAAGGGAATTCAATAGTTCGTGGAGAAACCAAGCTAGAACCCATCGTGATCAGACGGTTGTGCTTCCTACTTGTAGTATGCATATAGTAGAGTGACCTAGAGGTGGAGTCTCAGGGTCAGAGTCTTATTTTTAATTAGTCTTGATAATAATATTATTTCCAAACTAAGTAAATATTTGATATGTTTAAACTATTTTGTAAAATAGGTTGTATCCTAGATTAAAGTTACAAATTAGTGTAAATTCATCTGGTGTAGTCAATTAGATAATTGTATCTTAATAATAATTGTATTAAGTCAGAATGGCAGAATATCCATTAAAGAATATGTTAGTAAATTTTCAACTTATAGCATATCCCTTGATCTGACGATTCGGATGCGACGATTGAGCTAGGTATGGGGTGTTACAACCTTTCCTTCCAAAGCTTATAGTATATCCCTTAACCTACTAGCTTTCTTGCTCCTCCCACGGGTTTTCCTAGGCTCAACCTGCTCATCTACTCTTTTCGACATATTAATCAGTGCCTTGGAACACTAGCTCAAATTCCAATTGACGTGGGGATAAAAATCTAGTCTGGAAAATTATGTGGTTATAGGTGATTTCTTTACTTCAAATCCACCTAAGTCATCTTAACTCTTGAAAGATGAGAATTCTCACAGAAATTTCTAAGGCACTAAAATATAGTAGAAGTAATTCAAAGAAAAAAGAGCTCGAACCGAATAGAAAAGCCACAAAAAAACTATGCACACAAGGTGTTTGGGTAAATACTCTTAAATACATTCTTTAACTCAAGAATAAAGTACAATGGGATGAAGTGATTACAAATGGGGGTAAGTTCTCTATTTATAGTTGAGCTCCCCTAAATCCACTGGTGCAGATTGAATTACATCAATGAATGAGATTAGTGTGTATCTATAAGATGAGAGTCCTAAGAGGAGTCCTAAGAGATTTAAACTCTATACATCTTTATCACTTAGGATTTACAATAATTACCTTGGTAGTTCTACTTTTACTTCAGTCCTTCACTGAGCCACCAAGGCTTCAAGTAAATGGGCTTCTCCATGTGTTCTACAAATCGAGTCAATTCAAGTGAATTAAATGAGCCCCATTTGATTACTTGACCTCTATGGGAAGGTTTGTGTGCATTCTTCATGAGCTTTGATTTGCAGCCCATAACACTTGTATACGCTAGCAAATTTTTAAAGTCAGAAAAAAATTGTTGCCAAATAGCTCTGACCTCTCTTCACCAAAAAATATTTTTCTCCTATTTTGTAATTTGGATGAATTCTCTATTTGATTCGTTAGAAACTAGACTCAATAAGATTTTTGAAAATATAAATCTCATTCTCTAATTCATTTTATATAATTTTTAATTATTTTCCAAAATCAAAATAAGAGATGTTACTAGCATTTTCAACCTTCCCTCACTTAAAAATTTTTTATATCTTATTGTATAATTCAGATATAAGTTCCATTTGTTTCAATAAAAACTAGGCTTGGTAAGCTTTCAAACAATATATGGCTTAAATTTTTATTTGATTTATACAAGTTTTGGATAATTTTCAAAGTCAAACTACTGCTATTGTCTAAAATTGTTTTAATCCAAATGTTGTTGACCAAGCCATTCAAGTGACATATTAAACACATTCACCCAATAATAACACAATTTGTAAAATTTGAATGTCGACAATGGCAATATAGAACAATCGCAAAGCAAAAAGAAAGAAAAATAAGAACACACAGATTTTACGTAGAAACCCTTTCGGGAAAAACCATGGGCAGAGGAGAAGAAAATTCACTTATGTCAAATTCAAATAATACAAGAGGAGTTTAGACTACATCTATTTATAGGTTGAAAAACCTTATTCTAATCAATGTCAAATAGATGAAGTGTAGTAAGGTTGAAAAACCTTATTCTAATCAGTGTAAAATAAAAGAAGTACAGTTCTATATGGATTTTACTTTTATTTTATTTTACCACTATATTTTATTTTAACAAGGATTCGAGTCCCTTAATTCTAATAATCTCCACCTTGACACGAATTCTCAACGAACAAGTTCTTCACCACGAACTCTCAATGAACAAGTTCGCCACCTCTTTCACAAAACCCCTTAAGGAGTTTTCTTCAACAATGAACACCAACCAAGTCCAAGAAATGCTCAAACTTGGTTATAAGAAGTGACTTAGTCATCATATCTGTAGGATTTTCATGAGTACTAACTTTGCTCACAACAATATCTCCACGAGCAATAAAATCACACACAAAATGATATCAAACATCAATGTGCTTATTCACTCATGAAACATTTCATCTTTCGTAAGGAAGACGACACTCTAACTATTACAAAACATTGTACTGATTTGAAGGTCTTTATAGAGTTTACCAAAGAGTCCCTTTAATGAAATAGCTTCTATGCAAACCTCAATAGTCGCTATGTACTCAGCTTCAGTAGTAGACAAAGCAACTGTACTTTGCAAAGTGGCCATCCAACTGATTACGCAACCCCCAATAGTAAAGACATACCCTGTGAGAGATCTTCTTTTATCAATGTCTACAACAAAATCAGAATCAACATACCTAATGACTCCATTTCTAGCTCATCCAAACTGTAAGCAAACATCAGTAGTTCACCATGTATCTATTAATTACACTAACTGCATATGATAAATCTAGACATGAGCAAACCATAGCATACATGAGAGATCCCACTACACTAGAATATGAAACACGTGACATGTAGTAAATCTCATCATCTGATCATGGAGAAAAAGCCAATGAAAGTCTGAAGGAGGTTGCTAATGGAGTACTAATAGGCTTGGCACTCTACATATTGAACAAGTAAAGAACTTTTTCAATGTACCCTTTCTGGCTTAGGTAAAATTTATATGCTTTTCTATCTTTGAGAATCTCCATCCCAAGTATCTTATTTGCTACTCCTAAATCTTTCATCTCAAATTCTTCACTAAGCTGGACCTTAACCTTTCTTATCTCTCATTTATCTTGGGCTACTATCAACATGTCATCAACATAAAAGAGTAGATATACAAAAGAACCATTATTGTTTTTCTTAAGATAAACACAACTGTCAAAACTGTTTCTTTTGAAATCATGAGTAGTCATAAATGAATCAAACCTCTTGTACCACTTTCTTGGTGACTATTTCAGGCCATGAAGGGACTTTTTTAGTAAGCAAACATAGTCCACTTTTTTTGAGACTATAAAACCATCTAGTTGTTACATGTAAATATCTTCTTCAAGCTCTCCATGCAAGAACGATCTTTTTACATCTAACTGTTCAAATTCCAAATCATACATGGCCATAATACCAAGCAAGGCTCGAATCGAACTATGCTTCACAATTAGAGAAAACACATCTGTGAAGTCTACACCTGGAATCTGACTGTAACCTTTTGCAACCAATCTTGCTTTATATCTGGGTTCTTCAACTCTTGGAGTGTCTTATTTCTTCTTGAACGCCCATTTAAAATGAACACCCTTTTACCTTTAGGAAGCTTCATTAAGTTCCATGTTTTATTCTTATGGAGCGATTACATCTCTTCTTGCATGGAAAACATTTACTTTCCTGAATTTTCACAACTAACTACCTCGAAATAAGTAGATGTGTAACATTCCAAAAATTAAAGGTTAGTAGAATTAGGTTTGTGAATCAATAGAGAGTGGTCATACCTTAACTTTTTATATTATCTATGCATTTTTAGGAAATAAATGAGGTATCAGTTTGTTGGTTAAGTAGTGAAACATTTCTTGAAACCCAAGTTCAAATCCCTTCTCTCGCATCATTTTTATTATTTTACAAACTTTACCTTAAACCCTACTAAGACTTTACCTTAAACCCTACTAAGTAACATGCCTTATTTTTAAAATAAATATTGCAAAATTATTTCACGAATGAGGAAAAATCCTAATGGTTAAAAGAAATATGAGAAAGCATGGGAATTAAATGAGGTACCAAGTTTGAATCATTTCCCTTGCGAAATAATTAAATTTTGCAAAATCCTTTTTTTTAATGTGTGTGTCATCCATACCCTTGAACCCTATACAACCTTTTATGTATTTTTTTTAGCATTTAATTCAATTTCTCCCTCCCCTAGTCATTCACCCTCTTCCTCTCCACTTTCCTTTTCAATTTTCTTTCTTTCTCACATTATTGTCGTCACCTACACCTCCCATTTTACCATCTCTTTATTGTGCATCATTTTTTTTACTCTATTGCTGCCATTTATCCTCATATAAATAAGCCCCAAATGTAAAATCCTGAACTGTAAGATCGATCTCGAACATTTCAAGAAAATGTCATTGTTGTTTCTCTCAACTAGCTTGGGTAAGATCTCTTTTCTCTTCAATTTCTTGATTAATCTTGTCAATTAAAAACTAAAATTTCCAGGTAAGGAATTTGGGGAATTTTAACGTTCTTGATCAATTAGCCAATCAGATCCCACAAATCGTGAAGCGTAAGTACAATTAAAGATAACTAGTTTGTTATTTCGACATAGTTGTTAGGTAAAGGTTATGAATTGATTAAATGAAGGAATTTAATCATTAATTAGCTACTGATTTTCTAGTATATTATTTAATTAGGTGCTGACCCAAATGCCCCAAATCATCTGTAACGGCAAACAACAATTGTACGTATGGTTCGCATCGATACAATGTAAGGAATCTAACTAGTTTGGATTCATAAAATAGTTATAACTTCAAATATTGGTCTGAACTCATAAGTGGGTGTATGGGGCTGGTCTAATGGTAAATTTATTGAATTTATACTGAATTTCGGTTTAGGTTCGTTTTAGGAATTATTAAGAAAATTTGGAATATTTGCTAGAATGTTGCAATGAAGAGAAAAATAAGGCGTGGGTCTTAAACTTGTAAAATTGTTTGAAAATATTAAATATCATGTTACATTTGATAAATTATCTTGCCGATTGGATTGTCTTAATAGTCAAATTATTGATTTTTTGAGTGGTCAAACCAGGTATGTTTCGAGCCTTAAAAGATTGACATGTTGAAAAAATTGTTAGTTTGATAGTATGAATGTTTGATTGAGTTTGTAATTGCATATTTGAGTTATGAGATATGAGAATGCTTGATTGAATGATATAATTTGTTGAGATATTAAGCTTATATATGATATAAACGCATGAGATATTTGTTATATTGTGTACTAAAAAGGGTGCTATTTATGCACAATGAAAATCCGTAAAGTAAGTGAAATTGAACGATACTGATTGATACCAAAACAATGGTAATTATAAATATTGGAACATTGTTTCCATTTATTGAAAATATGTGATTATTGAGGACATGTTGAGCATGTTAAATGAATGTGAAAATTATAGAGATATGATTTTGTAAGAGATTGTGTGACATATTGCATATGCATTGGGTTGTGATTTTGCATATTAAGTTCACATTATTCGTAGTCAATTCACTGCACCTGGAGTACTGAGGAGAATGACAATTTATCGCATTTTTACTAGCAGCTTGTCTACATTTTTACTAGCAGAATTTTTTGCATATTGTTATCAGTAGTTTTAACCATGACAGGCTTAATCCCATAATGTTTTAGAGTTCGAATGGCGGGTTCTAGGGAACTCATGGTGTGTAGTGGATGGTATGGTAGGAACCTTTTTGCATTGCATCATGTGCACGATACATTCAAATGCTATTGATTTATGCTACGGATTGTATTTTGTTGTATTGAATGGTATTGAAATTAATGATTGTTATTCGAATGAATGATGACCCGTGCTCATACACCGTATGGCATCAATTTGATAATGGCTATGTAATGATATGAAATTCAATGATGGTTTTGTGTTCTTCTGTTAATGCTAATATGTTTCACTGTATTCGATATTTATGTTTTTATCCGTTTAAATAATTGTTTGACTCACACTGAGCTTTTCATAAGCTCACCCCCCAATAGCATTTAACTTTTTAGGTAAACCTCAAAATTAGGACCGAACTTGGCATTCGAAGAATGACCTTGGACCTCATACTATTTTTAAAAAGAATTAATCAGTCTCTATTGGTTTTGGTTTGTAATTTTTAATGACTTCTTATCCGTGGCTTCGTAACTTTTCTTCTGAGATTTTTGCATGCATGATTACTCAAGCATAATAACCGGATAATGCATGATATTGGGCTTAAGTAAAATTTGATATTGGTTTCTATTTTCCACTGCATTATAGAGGAATCATTTTTGAAAAACAAATTGATAAGGCAACTAAGTTTCCAAAATGACTTGAAAAATAGTTTTTCCGCTGCATTAGTTTAACATCGAGTTTTTCTTTAAAAAGAGTGACAAGCAAACAGTTTTTCTAAAACAACACTATCAACAATAAAATGAATCTTAAGTATACATGACCTAATGAATGAATGCTTTTAAGCTAACTCAAATTACAACTATGGTTTTCTCTAACATGATTTTATTTAAAGTCTTCAAAAATAATGTAAGTTAGTTTAGCCATTTTTGTGTCTAATGTAGCCTTCTCAATCTAGCCATAATGTTTAGGCCAGGTTTAAAAGGTTACCAGATGGCTCTTAATTTGCATCTATATCTTCAGCCACATTTAAAGCATAAGCAACTAGATCTACCTCGTCGTACATTTTTGGAGGTTTCATTTCTCTTCTGGGTTTGTTCTTGGCAATAGAATATCGGGGTATTGACTGTGGTGAAGAAGAAACTCTACTCTGAGTTTCTGTTTTAACCTGAGAATTAGAATCTATTATAGATCTAGGATCAATCTAAAGCTCCACCTGCTTCACATGTGTGTTTGAACTTTTTTGGTGTAACAGCCCATTTTTCGGTCAAATCAGAACAGTGGTTTCAGGACCACGAATCTGAAGTAGAAATATTTATTTTATTATTTCTTTAAGGTCTACATCATGATAGAATAATTGTGTGAAAATTTCCTTAAGAAATTTTATCGATTGAGTGCTCAATTTGACTAGAAGTACTAAATTGCAATAGGTTCCAAACTTGAGTTCCCTTAGTTAAAGGTGTTTAATTGTTATGAATTCTTAAATTAGAGGTCCTTAAATGGTAATTAGGCCATTATACTTCTTAGTAGACAAAAATGGACATGGTTAGGTGAATTTCCAAAGTTTTGCATTAAGGGTATTTTGGTAAACTTGTAATTAAATGATTTAATAAGCTAAAATAGAGTCAAAATTTTTATTCATCTTCATCCTAATAGTCGAATTTTCAAGGGACTCCATAGGTAAGGTTTTTGCCACTTTCAAGCTCGATTGTAAATCCGTTCTTGCCCCGTTTTTAATGATTTATATGTTTTTTAAGTTGTCTTAACGTAATCTAGCCTTTCCAAGGACTAATTTGAAGAAGGATTGAAGTATAAAATTTGACCCATTATGAATATGTGTGTATTTTGATGTTTAATGGTATAAAATGTATGTTTGATGTTAGATAAACAACATTTACAAAGTGATTTTTGATGAAAATAACAAAAAGCGGACATATTTGTAAAAGGTTGTAAAATGTGTGGTAAAATGTGAATAAATAGAAAATGTTGGCTGTCATGAGCATGAACACGGTTTGGCTAGGCTTGGGTTGTGATGAAATTGAAAGAAATTCATTTTACGAGCCTAGGGACTAAATTGTAAAATGTTGAAAAGTTAGAGGTAAAAATGTAAATTTTTCCATAATGTGTTTTTAGGCTAAATTGAATAATGTGATGATTAAATAAGTTAAATGTGGTATTATAGATCAAGAAAAACGAAGTTCAAGTCTAGATCGGGGGGAAAAGAAAGTAACTGACGAATAGATCCTTTTGGCCGTTTTTGTAACCGAGGTAAGTTCGTATGTTAAATAAGCTTTATTATAAATGTATTTTTAATGCTTTAATATTGTATAAATTGTATAAACAACTTGATGGACATGTCCGACGACGTTTTGGCAAGTGAGAAATCCCAATCGAACCTCAGGAATAGATTAGGATACAAGTGACATGTCACTAGGGTTTTATGTTATGTGATCTGGGTTCTGGTCCTACACGTCCTACGATGGCTGAGTTACTTGATAGCTTGTGTGAGCAGCACCGAGTAGCTATCTCTTGACTAACAACTAGTTTGAATAGGCCCGTTAATGGCTCGAGAGCGAGCACATATGTGTTATGAGATATAGGTAGCAATGGCTACATATGTGGCACCTTGTGTGCAAGGTTTTTCCCAAGTATTCGATATTATTATTCTGAGTGGTTCATTGGGTATAAAAAGGATGAGACTAAGTATGAAATTATTATGAGATGGTATAGGTATGTACTTAAAGCTTATAATTATTAATTCATGAAATGACGATTTCAAGGTAAGGTGTGATGGAAGTGAATTATAATCATGAGATTTTTGGTAAATTGCATTGTCTTATGTTAAATTACTTGCATGTTAATGTATGGTAAGGTTCGCTTATTTCTTTGATACGAGCTTACTAAGCTATATAGCTTACTCCGTTTTATTTTCCATGTTTTATAGTGTCACCAAGCTAGCTCGAGTTAGAGATTATCGGAGTTTGCATCACACTATCAAACTGTTATTTTGGATACCGATGATTTCAAACATTTTGAGAATATGGCATGTATAAGGACTTGGTCATTTTCTTATATGTGTCATCATGATTTTGACAAATGTATTGGCTTGTAATAGTCATAGGCTTGTTTTGGTATTTGGCTATGTAACTTGGCTTATTTTGGTTGAATTGGTTGTAAGCTTATATATATATATATATATATATATATATATATGAATGTGCAATTATCACTTGTGTGATGTGGTTTATAGATGCTTGGTAAATGGTTGAATATGACTTAATGGATTTGTTGTTGAATGGTTAAGATTGGCTCATTGTTATGCTAGGAAAACTAAGTAAAATTATGCATAGTATTGGTAGCCATATTGGAACTTGTAGAATGTGAGTTTGGTATGATTTGGTTTGGCAAAATATGATGTTGCAAATATGTTGGGTGTGGATAATGGAATGACATGATTTGGCCTTGTTTTTGGATGTTTTGGTTGCCTAAATATGCCATGACTTATGCCATTAAAGTTGTGGATGAGTGTGTGTGCAAATAAGGGTGACAAATGGCTTGGTAAATAGCATTTATTTTGTCCACAAGGGTAGACACACAGGTGTGTGTCTAGGCCATGTGTGACATGCAGCCTAGCACACGTGAAACACCCCTTACCCATATTCGATGCCAGAACAGGGTACAAGGCATTACCGAACTTAACACACAAACTTTCGTACAATTTCGAGGCATTAATTTGTGTCCAAATTAAAAACATTAATATTCAATCACAAAGTCCCTAATACGAGCCTACGAGGCCCAAAACATATTATGGAAGCAGTTCGGGACTAAACCGAAAAATTTAGAAAATTTCACAACTTAGAAAATTTTTCACTAAACAGGGGTCACACGCCCGTGCGGATATGGGACACGCCCGTGTGGGTAGGCCGTGTGGTCACACATGCCCATGTCCTAACCCCGTGTAACTCTCTGTTTGTGAGAACAAATTTAAGACACACGGCCAAGTCACACGCCCGTGTGCTAGGCCGTGTGGTCGAATTAAAATTTATGATTTTTCATAAAATAGGTGCAGACTTCACACGCCTGGGGCACACGCTCGTACCTGAGGTCGTGTCATCCACACGGCTGAGACACACGCTTGTGTCTCTACCTGTGCGCTCAATTCTGAGCATTCTGTTTTTCAAAAATTAGGGTGCAAGGGACACACGACCTAAACACATGCCCGTGGGGCAGACCGTGTGTCACACACGGCCTAGACACATGTCTGTGTGCCTACCCGTGTGGACAAAATAAGGCTATTTACCAAGCCATTTTGCCACCCTTTGATGCACAAACCTACACAACATAACATAACACCAATTCAAGCATATAAATACCACCAATTTAGCCACAACCAAGACATCAACACAATGTTCACATGCTACCATTTATCATACACATACATCACATACTTATCAACTCAAATCTTGTAAACTTCCACATCCATGAAAAGCATCATCATATAAATTACTTATACCAATTGTAGCCAATTTCAAATGCCTTATACAAAATAAACTTTCAACCAATATAAGCCAACACATTTGGGCAAAATAATTATGACACATAACAAAATGACAAAGTCCCCTATACATGTCATAACTCAAAATGTTGAAATCATTGGTACCAAAATAATTGTTGATAGTGTGAGTGGATCTCCGACAGTCTCTGATCCCCGAGCTAGGTTGATGACACTATAAGACAAGGGAAAGGAAAGGGGAGTAAGCTATATATCTTAGTAAGTTCCTATGCAAATAATAAGCATCATATCTAAACATTTAACATACAATTAACATAGTAATAATTCGCATAAATATTTTAAGATCTTATAATCATAACTTACTCAATCATAACCTTACCGAGGGTTCATCACATATCGAGCTCATTACGTATGAGTTTTATGTACATACCTGAGTCATCTCGAATTGGATTTGCACACAATTCACTTTTGACATACTCGTTAAATTACCCATTGAACCACTTGGAATACTAAAGGATACTCGGGAATCTCGTACACATAGTACCGTACCAATGCCATATCCCAAATATGGTCTTACATGTAATCTCGTATCGATGTCAATAGCCCAGCTATGGTCTTACACGAAGTCTCATATCGATGTCATATCCCAGATATGGTCTCACACGAAGTCTCATATCGATGTCATATCCCAGATATGGTCTTACACGTAACCTTAGTAACACTAATGTCATGACATTTGTATCTTATCTATTCCTAAGGTTCAAATGGGATTTCACGCTTGTCCGAAATTTGTCGAATACGTCCAAGGGTTAATCACAATTCATACAATAATAAAGAATTTAAAAACATAATTAAAACAATGCATTATTCGCATACGAACTTACCTCGGTACAAAAATAGTAAGAATGGGGCTCACTCGTCAAACACTTTATTTTTCTCCCGATGTAAGTCCGAACCTCGTTTCTCCTGATCTATAATAGAAATTTTAACTCATTTAATATTCACATTGTTCAATTCAGCCCACAAATTACATTTTGGCAAAATTACATTTTTGCCCTTAATGTTTCACATTTTTTTACAATTTGGTCCCTAGGCTCGTAAAAAGAAATGTATCCAATTTCTTCAAAACCCAAGCCTAGCCGAACCATTTCATACTTATACCAGCCCACATTTTCCACTTAATCACACTTTTACTACTTATTTTATAACTTTTACAAATAGGTCCTTTTTTACATTTTCACCGAAAATCACTTAGCAAAAGTTTTCTTTCTAACATCAAACATGCATTTTCTACCATTAACCATCAAAATACACACATGTCTAATATGTTTCAAACCCTATACCTTAATCATACCTCAAATTAGTGCTAGAAATAGGTAGATCGAGTTACAACGACATCAAAAATGTAAAGAGCATTAAAAACGGGGCCAGAACGGACTTAGAATCAAGCTTGAAAGAGGCCAAACCCTAGCTATGGTTTCCCCTTCTAGTTTTCGGCTATGGGAGGAAGAAGATGGACAAATTTTGGCTTTATTTTGGCTTTTTATTCATTTAATTAACAAATGACCAAAATGCCCTTTTCATAAAACACTAAAATTTCTCTTACTCCATGTCTATTTTTGTCCACTAACTTAACAAATGGTCTAATTACCATCTAAGTACATTCAATTTACAATTTCATAGTAATTAGACACCTCTAGCCTCTAGAACTCAAGTTTTGCTCTTTTTGCAATTTAATACTTTTTTACTAAATAGAGTGCTCAAACGTCAAAATTTTCAAACGAAATTTTCACAGAATCATTCCATAAAACTGTAGATTATAAAAATATAATAAAAATAAGTTTTCCTACGTCAGATTTGTAGTCCCAAAACTACTATCCCGACAGAGCCGAAAATTGGGCTACTACAACACGGGCGTGTGACTTGGCCGTGTGACCTCAATTTGTTCATGCTTAGCAAAACAGAGAGTTACACAAGTTAAGGATAACACGGGCGTGTCCCAAACCACACAGGCATATGACCCCAGTTCATAGCAAAAATTTTCTAAGTTTTCTAAAAATTCCCTGAGTTATCAGTTTAGTCCCGAACCACTTCCAAAGCATGTTTTGGGCCACGTAGGCTCGTATTAGGAACTTTATGAATGAATACAAATGGTTTTAATTTGGATGCAAATTTATGACTCGATTTGTAAATTTGCTTGCTTTGTAAGTCCGGTAATGCCTAGTATCATGTTTCGGCGTTGAATACGGATAAGGGGTGTTACAGTTGGTCTTTATTAAAAGAGCATTTAAGAGGTAAGTTACGCAGCATAACAATTTCACCAAAAATAAGATCTCTGCTAATTACAACTTTCCTTAATTTAGGACACCATAACTTATACCCTTTAACACTAGCCTTATATGTAACACCCCACACCCGAGCCCTACGTCGGGACAGAATACTAGGCATTACCACACTTAAACACATGCATACGATCAATTTCAACTTATAGGAATTAGGTCCAATTTAAAACTTTTCCATTTTGATCTAAAAGCTCTTAATACGGGCCTATGAGACCCAAACCATGCTTTGGAAATATCCCAGGATTAATCCCAACATCTTTGAAAACTTTTGAAAAATACCACTTGAAGCAGGGCACACGCCCGTGTGGAAGGTTAATACACCCGTGTGGCCATTATGAGATGGCCGTGCTGATGGCCTGTGTGGCATACACGGCCTAGGCATAAGGGGACACACCCATACCCCGAGCCCGTGTGAATTAAACTCTAAATTCGAACCTACAGGGGTTTTCACATGGTCTGACACACGCCTATGTCCTAGCCGTGCCTAAAAACCTTGACATTTTGTTTCTGACGTCATAATCCAATAAGGGACACACAGCCAAGGCACACGCCCGTGGCCAGAGGTCGTGTCCTCTACACAGCTAAGACAAACAGTCGTGTCTCTGCTCGTGTGTTTACTACCATGCATACTGACTAGCAAATTTTTACGTGCAGGGGACACACGGCCGGACAACATGCCCATGGGACAGGTCATGTGTCACACACGGCCCAGACACACGCCCTTGTGTCTATCCGTGTGGACAATATAAGGCTATCTGCCAAGCCCTTGCCACCCTGAAACACAATCTAGCACCAGCCAACGTATCAAAGTCTAACTTAATATGATCTCTCAACCAAATGACCATAGCTAAAGCCTATATACATTTCATATATCCAACCATGCCAAAAATTTCACATTTATGAAAGACTATCTTGCATTCATATATTAACTTTCAATATTAGCCATTTTCCATGGCCTTATACAAAATGAATCGGATGCTAAAGTGAGCCAACACATTTGGCCAATTAACAATGACACAAAACTCAAAGTCAGGATCTTATACATGCCATAATCAAAAATAAAAGACCTAACTATACCGAGTACTTCAGTTGATAGTGTGGCTGGCTTCTCTGATGTAAGCGATGATCCTCGAGCCACTTTGGCAGCACTAAAAGGAAATGAAAAGGAAATAGGGTAAGCATAAAGCTTATTAAGTTGCACGAAAATAAACAACAACTAAATATCATGAAACAATTTGTTTATAACTTTTCATAACTTATTCATGAATACCATAAATAGACATAAGTACAACTTACTCATCATCATCCAATACAACTCATATTGCAAACATTGAGCCCATATCTCATACATTTCAATTAGGTACCTGTACCACTCATCACATGATCATAACTTTTCTCATTTCGATATAAATCATAACCCCTTTTTGTTGAACCATTTGGAATACTACCGGATGCTTAATAGCCCTAACATGGGTTAAGATGCAGACGCCATGTCCCAGACATGGTCTTACACTAGCTCTCATCTAATCGGTGTCGATGCCATGTCCCAAACAGGTCTTACACTGACACATAACAAGCTGACGCCATGTCCCAGACAGGTTTACACTAGCTTGTATATCGCGAGGCCGATGCATGTCTCAAACATGTCTTACACCGCTTAAATATCTCGAGGCCGATGCATGTCCCAGACATGTCTTACACTAGCTCTCATGCTGTGGCTAATGCATGTCCCAGACATGTCTTACACTAGCTCACATGCCACCCAATATCATGGTACGAGTATCCGAGTCTATTCCAAATGTTCAACTGGAAGTCTTTACTACATTTATTTCTCAACATGCATTCTCATAATCACAACCAAAAAATTCATGCAATATCAATTCAATTATACATCATAGCAATATAGTTGCATTATTAACATACAACTTACCTCAGATTACAAAATGTAAACGACTAGTTCAGCTTAGTCCACTTGTTTTGCTTTTCCCCAGTCTAGGCCCAGATTTTGTAATTCTCGCTCTATAATGATGAAAATTCACAAATTTAATCATTTTATTGATCTAGGTACTCAACAATTCATAATTGGGCAAAATGACCATTTTGCCCTTAGACTTTCACAAAATGACCATCTTACCCCTAAATCTGAAAATTGATTTTTACCATATTTTCTCATTAATCAAGCCTAGCCGAATACTTTTTATATTAGGAGCAGCCCACAATTCTCATTATTTCTCACATTTATCAACTATTTTACAACTTATGCAAAATGGTCCTTAGTTAGGGTTTCCATGAAAACTACTTCACAAAAGTTGTTTATTTCACAACCATGATTCATTTTCTTCCATAAAATTTCATAAAACAACATGAACACTCTCATGGTAAAACCCTAGACTTTCAACCATTTTTAAAATAGTCCCCTTATTTGAAAGCTCATGCTACAAGGGTTCTAAAAGTATAAAAATCATCAAGAAAAACCATCAAGATCACTTACTTGTGAGGGTTGCAAGTTGCTAAAATTTCAAGCTCGCAAAAACCCCATTTTTTTTAAAAATTTCAGTGGAAGAGAAGGAAGAAATGAAAAAGATGAAGGCTAGACACTAGGGTAATATTTTATTATACATTAAGTCACCTACCCATTTGACCATTTGAATTTCTTGTCCCCTATGGCCGGCCATCAGCTTCTAAGGGGTCTATTTGCCCTTTAAAGGCCCCCAATTTTGGTTCTCTAGCTATTTGACACCCTTAGCTATCAAAATAGGACTTTTGCACTTTATGCGATTTAGTCCTTTTTCACAATTAAGCATGAAATCGCTAAAATTAATTCACCAAAATTTTCATGTTTTCATATAATCATGCCATGACACATAAAATAATATTAAAAATAATTTCTATGACCTTGGATTAGTGGTCCCGAAACCATTGTTCCGACTGGGCCCAAAATTGGGTTGTTACATTATAACCAAGAAAAACACATTTAATAGATCTAGGCTCTAATTTCCCATTATCAATATGAGCATACGCAGAACACCCAAAAATCTTCAAATTAGAATAGTTAGCAAGATTACCAGACCATACCTCTTGTGGAATATTTTTCTCAATGGCAACAGATGGAGACCGGTTAATAAAAAAGCATGTTGTAAATATCGGTTTAGCCCAGAATGACTTCGGTAAATGAGCATTCTACAACATGCATCGAACCTTTTCCATGATTGTTCTATTTATTCGTTCTGCAACACCATTTTGTTGTGGAGTATGGCAAACTGTTAAGTGTCTCATATCCCTTCTAATTTAAAGAATCCATTAAACTCATCAGAATAGAATACCAAATAATTATTTGTGCAAAGGTGTTTTATCTATTTTCCTGTCTGCTTCTTGATCATAGTTGTAACACCCCTAACCTATATCCGTCGCCGGAACAGGGTTACGGAGCATTACCAGAATTTACAGAACAAATACAGTTAATTCATATCATTTACTATTCATATCCAAAATCAATCATATTGTCACTTAAATGGGCCCTCAAGGCCCAAAATATGCATTTAAAACAAGTCGGGACTTAACCGGGAACTCAAAGAATTTTTCGCAAAATCTCAAAAATTTTCCAAGGTGCAAAGGACACACGCCCGTGTGGCTAGGCTATGTGTCTCACACGGTCGAGAGACACACCCGCCGTGTGGACATTCGAAATAGGGACACACGGTCGTGTCCCAACCCGTGTCCAAATTAAGGTGGTTACTGACTTGAGTCACCCGGTCAAGCCACACGCTCGTGTGCTAAGCTATGTGAACATTTTAATTTACATTAATTAGGTGCAAGGGCCACATGGCCAAGTCACACACCCGTGTGCCAGGCCGTATGCCACACACGGTTGAGACACATGCCCATGTCTTTACCCATGTAAAAATACCTGAGCATTCTGTTTTACAATTTTAAAGATGTAGGGGACACACGACCGAACCACACGCCCGTGCGCATGGCCATGTGTCACACACGGCTGAGACATACGCTCGTGTCTCTGCCCGTGTGAAAAAATAAGGTCATATCCAAGACTTGTTTTTCACCTTCATTAACATTTAAAAACATTCTCAATCCAATATAAATCATTCAAATCAAGCCAAAATATTTTTTATGTAAAACATATCAACTCATATGTTCAAGTATCTATACTTACCAAAATACCATATGTACATATAGGCATATTCTATCAATTTTACAATCATAATCAATATGCCTATATGATTTTCATTAATCATCCATTTCAAACACTTATTAAGCATATTAAGACCATTTTATATATCAAAACATACCATTTACAAGCCATATCAATAGCTAATTTCAACCAAACACATACATGCCATTCTTGACCACTTTTAGCCTATACATGTCATTATAACCTAAGATTTAATTTACTTTTTATACCGAATCGAGTTGATGGATAGTGTGAAGTATCTCCGCCAAGCTTCCAACCCAAGGAGCTTCCGAAGTGCTATAAAATAGAAGAAATAAATAAGGTAAGCATTTAATGCTTAGTAAGTTCATATAACATGGAATTTAACTTACCATTTAATCACGTTAAAGTTAAGAAAACAAAATATATTCCAAAAAACATGGCCAAAAGCCTAACACATATCCTCAAAAATCATGTTAGTCAAGTAATCACCAAGAAATATATATAAGCTCATCAATATTCAATTTCCATATACATGTATTTATCACTTCAAGTGTTCATGAACATGTACATATCATATATTTGTACTTCAAGTATTTATCATAGTAATTCATCTTGAATTCATATCATCTCACATCAGAACTTTACCCGTTGAATCATTTAAAATATCGATGGATACAAGGGTAATACACATGAAGTGTACAAATCTGAAATTCGGCAATTCATATTCAGGAATACTCAATGAGCATTTAAACGGGAAGCTCTACCAAGCCAAATAAAAGAAAGCTCATGTGAGCTTGTAACAGGAAGCTTATCCGGGCTTAATAATAGGAAGCTCATAAAAGCTTAAATCAGAAAGCTCATGCGAACTTAACGGGTAACTTCGAAGAGCTATTATCAGGAAGCTCATGAAAGAACTTTTCATCGGGATGCTCATAAGAGTTGCGGTGTGTCCGCAACACATGCAGGACCACTACCAATCAGAATGCTCATAGGAGCATATAAACGGGAAGCTTGGAAGAACTATGTATCAGAAAGCTCAAAAGAGCTTATATTGAAATGCTCTTGTGAGCTATAACGGGACACTCTTGCGACCTATGGTGTGTTCGCAACATATGCAAAACCACAACCACTTCAAAAACCCTGTATCCATTTAATTTCATTTATTCAAATGGGATTTATTTCTTCTCGGACATTGTCCAATATGTGATTTATTTTCATACTTAACAATTATACAAATCACATGCATATAAATCAAGCATATCACATAAATATACAATTTAGTTACACGAACTTACCTCGACAATGTTCGTGTTTGTAGGGTACTAATCTGATACTTTTTGTTTTCCTCGATCCAATTCCGTACTAGGTCTATCTAGATCTATTCGAGTAAATTTAAATCAATTTAATACAATTCATATTCAATTCAATCCAATTCTCATATTAGGAAAAATTACCATTTTACCCCTATACTTTTAATTAATTTTAATTTTGTCCCTAGGCTCGGAAAATGAAATTCATGCAATTTAATCATTATTCCAAGTCTATCTGATTTTTACATGTAACATTTTCAGCCCATACAATTCACAAAATTTGGAATTTTTTTACATTTTTTTAATTTAGTCCCTAAACCACAATTTCATCAAAATTCACTTTACAAAAGTTGTTTATCTATCAACAACCTTTCATTTTCTACCATAAATTTCATAATTCATACATTCTCATCCATGGAAAAACCCTAGTACTTTGATAACTTTGCAAATTAATCCTCGAGATAGCTAAATTAAGCAATTACTGTAATAACCCGATTTAGTGCCTAGTCGAAATAGTGGTCTCGGGACCACAAATTTGAAGATAGAAATAATTATTTTTATTATTTTTATGAGGTTATGGTGCTATTATATTAGTGCGTGAAAAATTTTGTGAGTTAATTTTAATGTTTTCAAGCCCGATTGCGATAAAGGACTAAATCGCATAAAAGGCAAAAGTTAGATTTTAGTCCCAAATGTGTCTAATAGCTAGAGTATTAAAATTGGGAGCCTTTAAAGTAAAATTAGACCCTTAGATATGGCTTGGCCGGCCATGGGACAAGAAATTTCAAATGGTCAATGTATTTGGTAAGGTGATGCCATGTTAGGTGATAAAATGGTACCCTAAGGAATTAGCTTCAACTTTTTCATTTTCTTCCTTATTCTTTGACTGAAAATACCAAAAAATAAAATGGTTTTGAAGCTTTTAAATTTCAGCAAAGAAACTTCCTTGAAAGTAAGTGATTTTAATGCTTTTTCTTGAAGATTTTTATATTTTTAAGACCCTTGAAGGATGAGCTTTCAAATGATGGTGATATCTTACAAAATGGTCAAGAGTTTAGGATTTTTCCATGGATGTATTTGTGATATATGCTGAGTTTTTATGGAAGAATATGAGTCCTAGTTGTGTTATAAACAAATTTTGTGAAAGGTGTTAGCATGAAAACACCTAAAAGGACTATTTTGCATAAGTTGCAAAATAAGTGGTAAGTTTGTGAAATAGTGAGAATTTTGGATTGCTATAGTAGTAAAAAGAGTTTATCTAGACTTTAAATACGAGGAAATTCAATAAAAATCAATTTTCAGGCATAGGGGTAAAATGGTCAATTTGCCAAGGCCTAGGGGCAAAATGGTTATTTTACCAAAGTTGTGAATTTATGAATGCCTAATTGTGTTTAGTGACTAAATGGATGTATATTATTATTATAGATCAAGATTTTCCAAAACCGAGCCTAGACTGAGGAAAAGCCAAGCAATCCGAATAAGCCGACTAGTCAAGTACTTTTTGTAAACCGAGGTAAGTTGTATGTAAATAATACAACTACACTGTTAATACTTGTATTCATATTGTCATTGAATTGATATTATACGAGTTTTTAAGTTATAAATTGAGAATGCCTTATAATATTGAGATAGTAGAAATATCCCGTTGAAACCTCAGGATATGAACTGGATATTTGTGCCAAGACATTGGGTGATTTGTGCGCCAGTGTAAGACATGTCTGGGACACGATTCGGCCACATTATGAGAGCCAGTGTAAGACCATGTCTGGGATATGGCATCGGCACAGAGATGAGCGCTAGAGTAAGACATGTCTGGGACATGCATCGGCCTCGATAGAGATAGCCAGTGTAAGACGTGTCTAGGACACGCATCGGCTAGGAGTTGTGCTAGTGTATGACATGCCTGGGACATGCATCAGCACGCATATATGAGAGCCAGTGTAAGACCAAGTCTGGGACATCGCATCAACAATATATCCCATGTTGAAGGTTCATGGAATATCCAGTAGTATTCCAACGGTTCAATGGTGAAAGTTATAGTTCAATTTTGATAAAGAAAGGATGATCATGTTGTGAGTGTTACAGGTACCTATATGATAAGCATGAGTAACGAGCTTAATTTAGAAAATGAGACTCGAGTAGATGAAAATGAGTAAGTTAAGTTATGTTTACCTTTGAGCTATAAGCATGATGGTAAATGGTGAGATTGTTGTATAGTTATTTATATGCAACTTACTAAGCTTTATGCTTACTTCCATTTCTTTCCTTTTTCTTTCAGTGTCACCAAGGTAGCTTAAGGATCCCTTAAAGTCAGAGATATCAATCACACTATCAGCTGCAATACTCGGTATCACTTGATTTATATTTTTGAAGGTGGCATGTATAGGGCTAGACTAGGATGTTGGATTAAGAGAATTATTCATGTATTTTGGCTCAAGTCAAAAGCCTTTCATTTTGTATCGAGCCTAGAATAATGGCTATTATTCACTTTGATGAATGTATACAATGTTCTTTCTATGGATGAATTGGTGTCCATTATGATGAAATTTGTATATTGAAATGATCTTGTGTAGGTTGTGCAAAATGGGTGACAAAATGGCTTGGAAGATAGCCTAGTTTGTCCACACGGGTAAGACACACGGGCGTGTGTCTAGGCCGTTTGTGACACACGGCTCACGCCCATGGGTGTGTGTTGTGGTCGTGCATCCCCTGCACTTAAAACTTTAAATTCATTTTAGTACACGGGCAAGCCACAGGCCGTGCCATAAAGTCAGTATGCATGCTAGTAGTACACGGGCAAGAGACACGACCGTGTGTCTCGGCCGTGTGAAGGACACGGTTATAGGGCACGGGTGTGTGCTTGGGCCGTGTGGTTTTGCCAGATTGCCCAGGTTTTCAAATACGGGTTCGAGATATGGGTGTGTCCCTAGCACACAGCTATGTGTTCTATATCTACACGGGCGTGTTGAGTCTTAATTCATGAAACTTTTCTAAGTTTTCAAGAGTTCACGATTGGGTTCTAAACCACCCCAGATGTATGATTTGGGCCTCGTAAGTCCGTATATGAGATAGATTGCATGTGAAAAGAGAAGTTTATAAATTGTATAAAAAAATTTTATGGCTCGATTTTGTATAGTTGTTTGAGACAAGAAAGGTAACACCTTGAACCCTATCCCGGCGTCGAATACGGGCGAGGGGTGTTACAATTACGATCTCGGAAACATAAAAATTACTACGAACAGGACTTGAATACTCACCTAATTGAACGAAAATAACTTGCTATCTTCAAACTCCTCTAAACTAGGGTTTCCATGTTTTTCTATTTAAGAAAGATGATGAAAATGATGATATTTTCTTATTTTATTAATTTATCATCTTTTCATCTTTTACTTTCCAATTTCATCCTTTTTTCTTTAATTAAATTTCCATGGATGAATCATCATACTTGTCTAATAACTCCACTTAATGGTCTAATTGTCATATAAGGACCACAAATTTTGAATTCCATAGCTATTTAATACTTATAGCTATTAGAACTCAACTTTTACATTTTATGCAATTTGGTCATTTACTCAATTAAACATGAAATCGGTAAAATTTTCTTAATGAAATTTTTGTACAATATTCCTATCATAATGCAGATCATGAAATAATATTAAAATAATTTTTCTTACGAACTCGAATTTGTGGTCCTGAAACCACTGTTCTGATTTCATTGAAAGCGGACTGTTACAATAATCTTCGAATTCTTAAATGTGGACAACACATCACTTTTCTACTTTAAGAATAATGCCCAAACTTTTCTAGAAAAATCATCAATGATCGTCAGCATATAATTAGCTCCACCCCTCGAAGGCACTCTAGATAGTCTCCAAAGATCAGAATGAATATAATCCAGCATTCCCTTCATTTTATTGATTCCTTTAGTGAATCAAACTCTCCTTTTCTTCCCAAAAACGCAGTGTTCACAGAACTTCAATTTACTAATGCCTTGTCCATCAAGAAGTCCTCTTTTGCTCAATTTTTCCATGTCGTTCTCACTTATATTCTAACACTCCATACCCATACCCGAGACCAGGGTAAGGTACAAGGCGTTACCGGACTGAAATATAAGCTACTATAAAAATCGGGCCGTAAAATTAGTTTCGAATTAAAAACCATCAAACATATTAACAATGTCCCTATTATGGGTCTTCGAGACCCAAAACATGCTTTAAAAGTGGTCTGGAATGAAATCGAGAACTTAAGGAAGTCTTAGAAAAAATTTCATGTTCAAGCCTCACATGCCCGTGTAGAGGCAATGCACACGCCTATGAACTTAGGACACTCCCATGCCCTTTACCCGTGTGGAATTATTTTTCATTTCAAACCTACAGCGGTTTTCACAAGGCTGAGCACATGCCTATGTCCCTGGCCCGTGTCCCTCACACGGCCTAGACACGCTCGTGTCATTGCCCGTGTCCAAAAATCTTAACATTCTGTTTATGACATCATCATTCATTTAGGGGCACACGACCAAGGCACACGTCCGTGGCCAGAGGCCATGTTCTCCACACGGTCGAGACACACGGCCGTGTCTTTGCCCTTGTGTTTACTACCATGCATACTGACTTAAAATTTCGACGTGCAAGGGACACACGACTGTACCACACGTCCATGGGGCTGATTGTGTGTCACACACGTCCTAGACATATGCCCGTGTGTCTACCCGTGTAGACCTTTTTAGGGCTATTATCCAAGCCTTTGGTCACCCTCTAACATCCATACAAATTTATAAGTTTCTATGGTATTTAACATGGCCTAAATATACTCTTAAACCATCTTGGCATGGTCCATTGCATGTTAACCTCATTTTATTGGTTTAACACATGCTAGGTTATCCATTATATTAAAGATTATCATATCATTTTTTTTTTACATTTTACACTTAAGCCATATTATAACCATGTACCATTTTATGCCATATCCACTCCCAAGCTGTTAGGCTTCATTCCATATATATATCCATCCATAATACCACATCATATGGACCACCCAAGCATAAACATGCTAAATAAGTAGGGCTACAACCCATATTAATATGAGTCACATCTCATGGCCATATACAAAATGAATAATCATATCACTTAAGCCGTTACATTGGCTAGCCAAATGACGCATATAACAAAATAAGCAAGACCCTATACATGCCATTAAACAAAATAAAAGTTTCTATATACCAAAGCTGGACAAGTTGATAGTGTGATGACTTTCTCCAACCGTTTTCCAATCTTCACGAGTTCACGAGCTCTGTAAGATAGGGAAATGAGAGGGGGTAAGCATTTACATGCTTAGTAAGTCTGGATAACAAAAAAGTAAACTTACCGGTTGTTTAACATACAACCATATTAGTCACACATTCCAACAAGTACAGAATAGTTTCCTATCATATGCACTCAAATCATCAAGTGAGTCTCATGTCGATACATTATAACATTAATGTAACACCCCTCACTCGTACCCGAGCTGGGATAGGGTTCGAGGCGTTACTAGTAATTTACCTTTACAAACTTACTAAATCAGGTCATCGACCATTGCCCAAAATTTAAAACCTTTCAAACAGGTACACCTCATCCCTTACAAGGCCTTCGAGGCCTAAGACACACTTAGGGGTAGTATGAGACAAAACCGAAAACGTTCGATGCACTTTGAGTACCTTAGAAAATTTTACCTTGCTTGAAGTGCAAGACGCCCGTGTGGCTTAGGACATGCCCGTGCCCTCAGCCCGTGTGCAATACTGACTTCAACCTCACACAGCCAAGACACACGCCTGTGTGCTTAGCCCGTGTTCTATACTGACTTAAGGAACACCTTTCCGGGCTAAATCCTTTCTGCAACACATGCAGGATATCAAGTCACATGTCAATCATGGTTTATCCATCGAATTCCCTTTCTAACCTCAACCGAGACATTTTCCAACAAATCATTATCAAGGATGCATTCCATGTATTTTCATGCCATCAACAATGCAATCATCATACATTTATAAATCATACAATTATGCATATTATGAGTTTACTTTAAGTTATCTGAACTTACCTGGTACTCGTTTCGGTATTGTGTTTCGATTATTCTGAAACATTTCGTTTTTCTTGGTTGACCTCCGAAATTTGTTCCTCGAGGTCTAAAACAATAAAATTAAATCATTAACACATCACATTGTACTTTTTGAGCCTAAATTTCACCCCCGGTCCAAATGACCATTTTGCCCTTAACATTTCACATTTTTACAATTTAGTCCCTAGGCTCGTATAATGAAGCACATGCAATTTCTATCTTACCCAAGCCTAGCGGAACACTTTTCCTTCTTATGGCAGCCCACATTTTCCATTATTTTCACATTTCTACCACATATTTATCAATTTTTGCAAAAAGGTCCCTTTAGGGGTTTTTCATGAAAATCACCTAGGAAAAGATCTTTAACACACCTTCAACTTTCATACCCCTCCATAAACCATCAAAATAAAAGTAACTCATTCATGGTTAAATTTTTAAACATGAACCCTAGCATGAAATATGGCTAGAAATGGAGAGAGTAAGCTACCGAGATTTCAAAAATACAAAGAACATTAAAAACGGGGCTTGGGTGCACTTACTATTGAGCTTAAAAAGCTTGAAAACCCTAGCTATGGAGAACCCTAGATTTTCGACAGCATGGAGAAGAGAAATGAGCTGATTTTTGTTCATTTTTCCCATTTTATTTTATTAAAAAACCAAATGACCAAAATGCCCTTAAGTCCTTTCTTTGAAACTTCATCCATGCAAGCCCATTTTTGTCCAAAAACGTAGAAATTTGGAAAATTTCTCTCTAAGACCTTCTAATTTATAATCTAAAGCAATTTCATACAAATTCCTTCTAGAATCCAAGTTTTGCAGTTTATTCAATTTAGTCCCTAATTTTCAATTGGACACCTTACTCAAAGAATTTCTTCATGAATTCTTAACACATGCATATTCTCATATTCTAGACCTCATAATAATCATAAAATAAATATTTTTATGTCAGATCTGTGGTCCCGAACCACTATTCTGACTAGGCCCTAATTCTGGATGTTACATTTCTCCCCCTTTAGGGACTTTCGTCCTCGAAAGTCTTACCAGTAAACAGGTTCGGATATTGGTTTCTCATGGTTGCTTCTGATTTCCATGTAGCTTCTTCCATACCATGTCGATGCCATAAAACCTTTACTAAAGCTACATTTTTATTTCTCAATTGTTTAACCTCGCAAGCCAAAAGCTTGACCGGTTCCTCTCTGTAGGTCATGTCTGGTATAATCTCAATCTCTGTTGGTGAAATCACATGAGAGGGGTCTGATCGATATTGCCTTAACATGGATACATGGAACACATCGTAAAACTTTTCCAATTCCGGTGGCAATGTCAAATGATAGGCTAATGGTCCAACTCTTTCAGTGATCTCGTAAGGTCCGATAAATCGTGGACTCAATTTGCCTTTGCGACCAAATCTCAACACTTTTTTCCATGGAAACACTTTCAATAATACTCTATCTCCAACCTGGAATTCAATCTCTTCTCTTTTCAGGTCAGCATATGACTTTTGCCTACCCGATGCCACTTTTAAACAGTCTCGTATCACTTTAACCTTTTCTTTAGTTTTCTTAATCAGGTCAACCCCATGAATTTGACTTTCCTTAAGTTCTATCCAGTACAATGGAGTTCAGCACTTTCTGCCATACAAGGCTTCATAAGGTGTCATCTTTAAACTCGTTTGAAAACTGTTGTTGTAGACAAATTCTACCAATAGCAAGTACTTTTCTCAACTACCCTGAAATTCAAGGATGCAACATCGCAACATATCCTCAAGAATCTGAATCATCCGCTCAGACTGACCATCGGTCTGTGGATGGAAAGCCATACTAAAACTCAATTTTGTACCCAGGGCTTCTTGTAACTTCTTCTAGAATCTCGAAGTGAACCTCGATTCTCTATCAGAAATAATCAACAACGGTACCCCGTGTAATCTCACAATCTCATATATGTATAAGTTGGCCAATCTATCAAGAGAGTAGTCTATTCTTACTAGAATGAAATGAGCCGACTTTGTCAACTTATCCACCACAAGCTATATAGCGTCTTTCCTTTTCGAAGTCAATGGCAATCTTGTCACAAAATCCATGGTAACTTTGTCCCACTTCCAATTGGGGACCATTACAGGTTATAGCAAACCTGAAGGCACTTGATGTTCAGCTTTAACTTGCTAACATATCAGGCACTTGGATACAAATTTGAAAATGTCTCTTTTCATGTTGTTCCACTAGTACGTTTTCTTTAAATCATTGTACATCTTGGTACTTCCCAGATGAATAGACAAACGGCTGTTATGTGCTTCTTGCAAGATTTTCTGAATAATCTTATCATCTTTAGGTACACAGACTCTATCTTTGAACATCAAACATCCATCAGGACCAATCTGATAATCTAATTCAATGCCCGATTCACATCGAGTTCTTTTAGCCTGCAGGTCTCTATCATTAGTTTGGGCATTATAGATATCTTGAAGAAATGTCGACCTAGCCCCTAGCTCTGCCAAGACCGAACCATCTTCAAGCAATGCTAACCGAGCGTCCATAGCTCTCAGTGCAAACAAAAATTTTCTGCTTAACGCGTCTGCGACCACATTCGCCTTTCCAGGGTGATAGTCAATGATCAGCTCATAATCTTTTATTAATTCCAACCACCTCTGTTGTCTCAGGTTCAACTCTTTTTGAGTCATTAAATATTTCAAACTCTTGTGGTCTATGAATATACGACAAGCCTCACCATATAAATAATGTCTCCAGATTTTCAAGGCAAAGACAATGGCAGCAAGTTCTAAATCGTATGTCGGATAGTTCTTTTCGTGTGGCTTCAACTACTGTGAAGCGTAGGCTATCACCTTGCCATCTTGCATAAGTACACAACCCAATCCGTTCAAGGATGCATCACTGTAGACCACAAACTCTTTTCTCGGCTCAGGTAATACTAAAACAGGAGCTTCTATCAGCAATGTCTTTAACTTCTCAAAACTCTGCTGACACTTTTCTGTCCATTCAAACTTAACGTCTTTCTGTAGCAATCTCGTCATTGGAGTTGCTATCATGGAGAATCTTTTTACAAATCTTCGGTACTAACTGGCTAAGCCCAAAAAGCTTCTAACCTCAATTATGTTTTTAGGCGGTTTTCATTCAATAATAGCAGAGATTTTACTCGGATCAATTCGGATGCCTTTACCCAAAACAACATGACCCAAAAATACAACTTCTTGGAGCCAAAATTCACTCTTGCTAAACTTAGCATACAGTTGTTTTTCTTGTAAGGTCTGCAACACAATTCTCAAGTACTTCACATGCTCTGACTCATCTTTAGAATAAATGAAGATGTCGTCAATGAACACAATGACAAACTTATCCAAGTATGGCCAAAAGATCCTATTAATTAGGTCCATGAATACTGTCGGTGCGTTCGTCAATTCAAATGGCATAACCAGAAATTCATAATGACCGTATCTGGTTCTAAAAGTTGTCTTTGGCACATCCGATTCCTTAACACGTAACTGATAGTAGCTAGACCTCAAGTCTATCTTAGAGAACACAATGGCTCCTCTTAACTGGTCGAATAGATCATCGATCCTTGGCAAAGGATACTTATTCTTGATAGTTACCTTGTTCAGTTGTCGGTAATCTATATATAATCTCATTGAACCATCTTTCTTCTTTACAAATAATACGGAGGCACCCCAAGGTGAAAAGCTCGGCCTAGCAAAACCTTTATCCTTCAGCTCTTGCAAATGTACTTTTAATTCTTTTAGCTCGGTTGGCGTCATTCTATATGGGGTAATAGAGATGGGAGTTGTCCCTGGCACCAATTCAATACCGAACTCTATCTCTCTCTCGGGAGGTAATCTAGGTAATTCTTCCTAGAATCTGTCTGGATATTCACATACTATTGGCACGGTCTCAATCTTCAACTCTGTTTCCTTCGTGTTCAACACAAAAATAAGGTAGGCTTCATACCCTTTTCTCATATATCTCTGAGCAACCATTGTCATGATTACAGTTGGTGACGTGCCCAACTCTCTTGAATCAACCCGTAGAATCTTACCATCTGGGCATTTCAATTTAATATACTTGTTACCGCAATTTACAATTACATCATGCAAGGCTAACCAATCCATACCAAGTATTACATCAAACTCGTCAAAAGGTAACAACATAAGGTTAGCCGGAGAACATTGATCAAGAATCATCAAAGGACAATTCTTACAGACTTTATCAACCAAAACTGATTTGCCTAGTGGGTTCGACACTCCAACAACAAATTCCATAGGTTCAACGGGTATGTTCATACTAGACACCAATCTCATGCAAATGTATGAATGTGTCGATCCCAAGTCAATTAAGGCAATAACACATGTATTGAAAAGAGAAAAAGCACCCGTAATAACGTCAGGAGTAGAGGCTTCCTCTCGAGTGCAAATTGCATAAGTTCTTGTCGGGGCTCGAGCCTTTGATTTTACAGCACCTTTGGCCGCAACTCGACTGCCACTAGCACTACTAGGGTATCTCGGAGGTTTACCTCGTGCCATGGGAGCACTCGACTTCGGAGTTACTTCTACTTCTCTTTCAATTCGCTCTGGGCAGTTCCTAAGAAAGTGGTCGAGAGAACCACATCTGAAACATGCACCACTCTTTACCCGGCACTCTCTGAAGTGAAATTTGTTGCAACTCTTACACTTCGGCTTTTGGTTATCTACACTCCCCATACTAGTCACCATCGGGGAGGAAGACTTTTGATCTCATCATTTAGAGCTTCTAATTCTACCCGAATACCCTACAGATGAAGTGGAACGTTCATGTTGGCTCCTTGATTTCTTTGTGGAAAAGGGGAGCATCTTACCGCTGGATCTTTTACTCGCAACTCGAGCCTCTCTCTTCACTTGCTTCCTTTTATTATTGAGTTCCTCGGGCTTCTTGGCCCGATCAACTAATGCGGTGAACTCCCGTATTTCAAGAATCCCAATCAATAACTTAATGTCCTTATTTAAACCCTCCTCGAAGCGTTTACACATTTCAAACTCGGTTTGAACCCACTCAGTTGCGTACTGAATTAATCTTACAAACTCCCTTTCGTATTCAACCATAATCTTATTCCCTTGTTTGAGTTCCAAGAACTCCTTTCGCTTTGAGTCTAAGAACCTTTGACTGATATACTTCTTCCTAAACTCTGCTTAGAAGAATTCCCAAGTGATATTTTCCTTTGGCACCACCGAAGATACGGTCTTCTACCAATGGTATGCAGTATCCTTCAAGAGAGATACGGCACACTTCAAGCACTCCTCAGGTGTGCACGATAAGTCATTTAATACCCGTGTAGTATTTTCGAGCCAGAACTCGACTCTCTCAGCATCATCCTCAATTTTAGCTCTAAATTCTTCGGCTCTATACTTTCTAAGCTTATCCACGGGGGCCTTACCAATTCTTACTGGTGTCATACCTCATGGCAAATCCTCGTCGGGTTGGTTATGGGGCAGGGGCGGTCGTGGTATGTTGGGGCGATTCCTCAGATAATCCGCAAACCACTCATCCATCATATTAAAGAAAGCGGCTTGGGCCTCTTCCCGACCTTCAAAAATAACCCTTCTACTACTACTAGATACAGCTCGTTGTACGAAAGCTAGAGCATGGCTCTTGGCTCCCTCGGACTCATCTTGTGTTTGATTGGAAGACATTTACTATATTCAAAACAATTTTAAATAGTTAACAGATATCACACTATCAACGTTCATATAATGGCATGTATAGCGAACTTCAATACCCTCTACGGTAGTCCTAGAACCGACTAAACTGTAGCTCTGATACCACTAAATGTAACACCCCTCACCCGTACCCGAAGTTAGGACAAGGTTTGAAACGTTATCGGTAATTCACCTTTACAAACTTACTAAATCGGGTCATCGACCTTTGCCCAAAATTTAAAACCTTTCAAAATCAAATCATTCAAAACATTTATCCAAGCTTCCACAAGCTCAAATCCATCATCAATCAATCTTGAAAACCCCATCCTCATCATTCAAAATTTTCGATACACCAAAAATATATCAAAACATTAACATATAATCTTTTCATGCTTTCTCAAAGCAACCCATAACAAAAATAAAACTTGAAAATGTGTAGGAAGCTTTTTCTTACCTTATTAAAGCTTTCTCCTTCTATCTTCATTTTCTCACACAAAAACCCATGAAACCCTATGCTAAAAATTGAGAGACTAATGGTGGAAATGAGTTTAAGAGGTTGTTTTCTAAGAGATTTTAACAAAATCTACAGTTCGATTGTTGGATCTTTAAGAAATTTTAAGAGAATGGTGAAGAAAATGAAGAAAAGAAAAGAGAAGCCATGGGAGAATGAGTGGGGCAGCAGTAAGGGAAAAGGTTGAATGGGGTTTTTTTCTCATCTTTTCTTTCCCTTTAAAAATACACCAAATGGGCCTCTAAGTCCACATGCTAATTTTGAAGTCCAAGTCTATGAATTGAAACCCTATATACTTATATCATTATCCAAATAGTCCATAAAAAATTTAATTATCAAATATATCATCTAAATAATATTTCCATCATAAAATACTAGAGAAAATACCAAATTACCCTTTTATGGCAAAATTACCATTTTACCCATTTTTCCACTATTTGCTTGATTTCTTCTCAATAATGGAAATTGTCAATCCCAAACCTCATAATTTACTTGCAAAATTTAATGAGTCTACGGATGATTATAATTGCATCTTTGCTTTTTCCACGGAATATGATAATTGCATCTTTGCTCTTCCCTCAATAAAATTGGGAAATTTACAATTGAGTCTTTGTACTTTCCAATCTTTCCTAAAAGTGATTTTCATCACAGTAATACATATTCCAACTTATAATTATGTCAATTCGTCACTAATAACTCACTTTTTCCATTTGATTAAATTTGCACTTTAGTCTTTAAACTTTTCAAAATTTGTGATTTAATCATTTCATCACATTTTCACCTCCAAAATTCTTTTCATTAAATCTCATATTTGTAATCATTTTATCTTCATGAAAATTCTTTTGTTTGGCAAATTTTCCAATTTTCTCAATAATTTACTATATCTGCTATCGGAATAGTGCCACATGTCAAACTAGAAATTTGGGATGTTACAATTATATACTTAATTCCATGAAATATTTTATAAATGATTATGTATGAAATCAAATAGTATAAATTTTAAACCAGTAAGTTAGATTGGTTGTTATCTATATGTGATTTGGAATATTTGTTTAAGTTGTGTATACAAATTTGTGATAAATTAGTGTGAATAAGTAAAATTAATTTTTAGGGCTATGAATAAGCTCGGATGGTGGATATATGTATAAATTTTGATATAAAATATGAAAATGAATTTCAAAAGTTGAAATTGTATCCAATAATAGTAAATTAAGTGCCTGAATATTATGAAAAGCTCGTAATTAATCCCAAGCAAAGAATGTCACATTTTCAAGTCAATCACTTCACCAAGGTTTAAATTATTCATTCACTCCTCACTCACCATTCAAGCTTATTTTAGGTTATTTAAATGTTCTTGTACCATTTCTAAACTTTCCATATGACCTGGTTTCGAATGGAGGTTATCAGGGGTCCTTTTCAAAGCAAAACAAGAAAATTTCCAGTCACAGTCTGTATGTCAAGAACCTACATGTCTCGAGATGTTACTCTAGTATTGTAGCAATTTTGGTTTGAAATTTGCTTGTCTAGAGACAAAATGTCTCGAGAAAAAAGTGCATATGTCTCGAGACATGGCCTTGGGAATGTAGTATTTTAGATTAGAAGTTGACTTTTCTCGAGACTTTGGCTCTTATGTCTCGAGACCTAGAACAAGGGATCCCAATTCAAAGTTGTAAACATTTCTAAAACAACATCTAAACATCCTTATTTCATTTCATAAATTCTCGACCACTTTCCAATCTTAAAATTTCAGTAAAAGGTCAATCTAATCTTCACAATTTCATTTTAACTTCTCTTACATATCAATATTTCCATCTCTTGTATCAATTTCTTATCATTACAACTCTTTTATTATTTTTCCCTCCTCTCCATTCCACACCTTATATGTACATGCATGTATATATATATGTGAAAATATTTTGCTTTTAGTATAGCACTCATATATGTAATATTAATTATTTTTTTATAATATTTAATATTTTTCAAAATCAGAATAGGGGAACCCAAAATCATTTTGACCTTATCTCACTAAAATTAATATATCTTATAATCTACAATTCCATTATTTACATCATTTCTTATGTATAAAACTAGACTCAATAGGATTTAATTCCATATTTTGTTCAACCTTTAACTTGATTTCTATAATTTTTGGTGAATTTTCAAAGTTAAGCTACTGTTGTTATCCATAGATTGTTTCAATAAAAATATTTGTTTTTCCATGGTTCTTTGCACTAACTTTCATTTAAACATATATAATCATTATACTTTTGATTATGATTTAATTTGATCATTTAGATTTATATGTTTATAACATATTCATTTCTTTAGCTTAATACTTCTCATAATACAAATCATATTTCTCTTTCACTTGAAAACTTGGTGTTTCTACATACCATACTTCATCAAATATTTTCTATCTCTGTTATTTTAATTAAAATAAACACATCATACATTTCCCTCATAACATATTTAACTCAACTCATTGGAATACAATTAAAGTTAATATGAAAACTTACCTCTTTTGACAAGAATTTCCTCTTTTGCTTCTCTTCCATTTCTTTCACAACTTCATCATTATCCTTCTTTTTTCTTCTAGTCTTCTTCACTTTCATCTAAATTGTTGACCATGCTCTTTAGAATTTCTACTTCATTTTTACTTTTGGGTGCATTCGAAAATTCTCAAGAATTTGGGGTGGAATAGAGGAATGCCATGACCAAGAACCAAACTGTAACAAAATAAAACTTCCTCTTTATATATATGCGCTAACGTGGGAAGCATGAAAAGAAGAAAGAATTCTCTATATTTTTCCATGAAATATCTCATTAATTTAATTAATTAAAATATTAAAATATAATATAAAATATAAAATATCTTATAATAATAAAATATTCCACCAATCACATTTCAACACCAAATATTCATCAATTATCATCATGATCTTTCATGATAATTATCTTAATTGAGAAATGACCATTTTACCCTTGTAACATCTCAACATTTACTTTTTTGTCATTTCTCATTTTTGATAAAATTGTAATTTAGTCCCTCTTATTTTTTTCTATTTATTCAATTTGGTCCTCTTTCACCAATCACTACACTTTTTGTCCTTCCCTCCTTTAAGATATTTTCACTTTTGTTCCTTTAAATTTTTGTATTTATATTCTTTCCTCATAATTTTAAATATTTACACTAAAGCCACAATACTTTTCAGATTTTTGCAGATTAGTCCATTCCTTAATTTAATACATCATGTTATACTTTTTGATTCAAATTTCTTTGGTATCCTATGATTTTCACTTTCTTTGATATTATACCTTATTTCACTAAGAATCTATCGTATACAATTTACGGCTAAGGGAATTTTGGAGATGTTACCATGGGTATATGGGCACAAGAAATTGGGGTACAAGAATTTATTTTATTTTTATAGTTATTTTATTTTATGATTTATTTAATAAAAAATATTTTACTAAGTTTGATTAAGATTAATTTTATTAAGTAGATAAATAATTAGAAGAGTTGAATTAAGGGTGAAACACATTTCTGCAATCTATCATTAAGGACAACAATCAAGGGGGATTTTTTAATTTCTTTCTTTTTTGGGGTTGAGGTTGGTGGAGTTCTCCACCACAGTTTCAATTTCCAATCTTTATTATTTTTATTGTTGATTTTTTTTTTATGGGTAGTTAAATGGATAAATTCAGTGTTAAGATTTGGGAGATCTGAAACTGTGCTTCACTTTTCATCTTGGTATTCGCTAGTATCATTTTGTTTGCTGCTTGGAGCAGTATAGTATTGTTAAAATAATTCTATCCATAATTATTGTTTTATTTTGTCGTCTGGTTCGATTGGATGATGTTGAGGGAGGTCAAGGAATTTAAACAGCTTGCATAGCTGAGTGGATTTTTCTCGTTCATAAATTTGTTTAAGTATTAAACTATAAGGGTTTATCTCAAAGTTATTCGTTTTACAAGATTTAATTATCGGACTGTTTTCACGATTAATATACCACTACATAAGAATTGGAGGTTTGAACCTATTCTATGACATTTGTAATTGAATTATCATCAAGTGGGGGTGAAATCCATAGTTTGTGACTAGTTGGTTCAGAACCAAAAATGAAGTTGTGTCATCAACATATTAACTAATTTATTTTTCTTTTGAAATTTTCATATTCTATTTTATTTCGATTTTTTATTATTAAGTCTCATTATACTTCAATCCTTTTATTTATTTATTTTTGTTTACAAAAAATTCCGTAGTCCATCAATGAATTTAAAGTCCAATCGAGATCGTAAATCCTGGACTAGATTAGGTGTTTATAAATCTAATATTTTTACATTTATGACATTAGTTAGAAATTATTTTAGCTATTATTAATAATTAATATTATTATATTTAAAATAGTAAAATAAAAATATTTGGAATGCCAATTTAATAATATACTAGATAATAAATAATATTTTTATCTATTCAAATTCATACTTTTATAAATATAGTTTTTATTTTTTTACAATATTATGACTTATCAAATACGGATAAATATATCTACTGTAAAAACAAACAACAACTTCCCCGAAGTTATTAAAATTTTCTTTTTATCTATATAAAATATAACTATTATTGAAAATGATTATTTACTTTAAAAAATTTTGAATATAATTATTTTTAATAAATCTTATTATTTTAAAATATCTCAATTTTTTCATCCGCACAGGTAATACATAACGAATTTTAGTATAACAGATTTATTATTAATATAAAAAGATAAATAGAATTATAGTCTACTCTTAAAACAATCATTATTCAAAAAATATGGTTTTTTTTAATATTATAAAATGATGAACTCTGATTTTGGATATCTAATTTTACTCACTTTTTATTTTGTTTTCCTTCACACCATATCAATCATGCTCCCTTTCTAATTATTTAATAACATTTCAGTAATTTTTTTCATGTCATTAATATATAATTTTAGTAATTTTTTTTATCTTAAACCTTGAACCCTGAACCCTAAACCCTAAACTTAAAATCTAAACTCTAAATTTTAAATCCCAAACTTCGAACACTGAACCCCAAACCCAAACTATGGGTTCCAAGTTCAACATTTCGGTTCGAGGTTCATAGTTCAGGATTTAGTGTTTATAATTTAGGATTTAGGTTTCTGGTTTAAGATTTAGGGTTCCAAATTTTGAATTTGAGATTCAAGATTCAAAGTTCAAGGTAAAAAAGATTATCAAAATTATGTATCAATGACATAAAAATTTTATTGAAATATCATTAAATAATTAAAAAGAAATTATGGATGATTTGATAGGAAAGATCCATAAAATAATTTCTCTATAATCTTACTTATACATAATTATGACCTTTAACAGTGAAATCGCTTAAAAAATTATTAGTTATCTTATGTATTTATTTTTATTTAAAGATATGTACGATTTCTTAATTATAGTAATGAAATTAAAAATTTTATTATTAGTATGTGAAATAATTATCTTATTTTTAATCATTATAAATATAATTTTATTAATTTCTTAAATTAATTATCTCATAATCTTTGATAATAATGTTTTACAATCTTTTAAGTAATTTCAGTAATATGGAATCGGTCAAATTATGTTCTAAGTCTTTATACTATTTATACATTTAGAATTTAATTATTTATTTCAATTTTTGAGAAATTAGTCATTCTAAATTTCAGATTTAAAAATTTAAATTCAATTATTAACACTATTAATTTTTCCTATTAAATTTATTACTGTAATATTTTAAAATAAAAAAATCATTTGATAATTATATAACAAAAAAACAAATTATTATAACCCACCTGAATTTTTTTTAAAAATTGATGATATTAATAATTAACTCATATTTAAAAAAAAAAAGAGAATTAAATTTGAAATGCAGAATAATTTATACAAGTACAGTTAATACATTTTGATAATGCTTCATGCTCAAAAAGGTGTTTTGACACTTGTAGATTATCAACCTTGAATGGTTGATTCAGGGTCCATTTCCCCTATACCTGAACAAAGCTGGGGAGATGAGAGGCTTTATGTTGTCACTTTTATTGAAGCAAATATAATTCTATATGGGGAGGGGACCATTTCTTTTTCCATATTATTTCTACTTGTTTCTGTGTTTTGGGTGTTTACAATTTTATTATTATTTGATTATTTTATTAGTCATGTTATTTTTTAACAATATAAATAAATAAAATTTTAATAGAAATAACAAATTTACTTTTTAGTTTAACGTATAGTGACTAATTTTCTTTTTTTTGAGTAAAAAGAACAAAATATAATCTAACTCTTAATACAACGACCTCTATGATACTTACTTTTACCCAAAACAGGTTGAAAGCGATGTCTTCACATTTAAAAAAAAAAAAATCATGTCTTTACATTAGGCTTAAAATTAACTAAGTTTCAACAAGTTCTTGTTCAATTCTTATTTTTAAGAATTTTAAATTTAAATTTATGTTGATTTATATAAAAATATGAGTTTATATTCAATCATCTAAATTAATATGTTCACAAATAAATTTAATAAATACACATTTATCTTATTTTCAAATATAAATAAAAAAATATTAATATTAATAACTATATTAAAAGTAAAATAATTTATAATAATACTATTAATTATATAATAATTAAACAATAAATGAATTATTAAACTAGCTTTCATTAATCATAGACATATTTATTCTTTATAAATATAAATAAACTTAATAAACTCTATTTACATTCGATAAATAATTATAAAATGTAAAATGGAATTGTTTATAAATGGGTGATGAAAGGCTGTAGTTATTTAGGGAAAAAAAAAAAACAGAAGGTTGAAAGAAATGATGGGAGGAATGGGGCCAACAAAGGCGAGTGAGGATGAGTCCAGATTCTTTGTCCATGAGGACCTGTCTCCTGATTACATGTTGAAAATGGGTTTCATGATTGAGCAAAGCAGTTGTAGATTCAGGGCTACCACACCACCTACCAATGGCGAATATCTGAAAGAAGCATATGAAAACTGGAAACCCACAATTTCTCTACTCTCTACTTGTGGGGTTTAGGGACATGTTGGTTTTGATTTAAACTTGCCTTGGGCCTTAATAGGCCATAAGCCTATCATATTGGTAGCATCCATTGCTCTGCCCATCATAAAATTTCTACTCTTTTGCATGTCAAATATATACATATTTTTCTTTTATTTTTGGTATCTAATGTACATCCTTCTCCGATTTCTCCAACACTTCAACCATAACATCAACTTGAACGTTCCCTAAAATCATAACTCTGAAATCTGTATATAAATCTCATCATGGGGTGAGTTCAAATCAATGTAAAGCTTTAGGTCTATTTTTAGGTTCAGGCTTCTGAAAAATAAGTCTAAAATTCTATCCAAGCTTAACTTAAATTAAAAATGCTAAACTCAAGCTTGATCTGGCCTATCCGTATTAATTTTTTTCAGAATTTTGTATATAAAAAATTATATTGAAAAAATATAATACATAAAATACACTAAAAATATTAAAATAAATGTTTTTGAACAAATTAAAAATATATTAAAAAAGTATTTATACTTAAATAATATTAAGATAGTTCAACTTAACAAGTAAATATCTCTAAAATAGTAGCAAAATTAGCAATAAAATAGTAGTTATATAATATCCAAACAATAACAACAAAATTAGTAACAATATAATAGCAAAATGACATCAAAACAGCAACAAAAAAAAAAAAGAAGTTTAGGCTGATTTAGGTCGGGTCAGGCTAACCTGAGCCAAAAAATCCTACCCGAGGCCTGACCCGTTTAAAAACGGGCCTTATTTTTGTCCAAATCTATTTTTCGAGCCTATATTTTTATCCAAACTAGAGGTGCTTATGGGTTGGTCTAGTTCTGGCCAAGTCTAAGAATGATATTAACATACCTTATGTTTGCCCAAGTCCGACCCGAAATATGGGCTTAAAATTATTCCCAAACCCGCCCATATTTGTAAAAGACTAACCCAAGTCCATTTTAGGCCCGTCATATTATTTTTAAAAAAATATATTATTTTATTTTAATATTTAATAATTTTATACATTTTTTATTTATTGAAAATTTTTATAGTCATCTAAATATTATTTTAATGTTTACATTAGAGTAGTATTATATATTTAGTATAAGTTTATTTTTTTAATGTGTTCTAAATTACATAATATAAAGTATTATAAACTTAAAAATTGATCAGATCTATTCGGGTCGGGGCGAGCTTGGGCCTTGAATGTTTAAGCCTGAGCCTGACCCATATTTTAAACAGGCCTAATTTTTTGCCCAAACACATTTTTTGAACTTTATTTTTTGCCAAACCCTCCCAAATTTTAGATGGGCCTTTGGGCTTGGGCAAGTGGCCCAGCCCGTGAACAGATCTAGTCCAAATCCTCCCACTTTTCGAACGGGCCTTCGTGCTTGGGCAGGTGGCTTGGCCCATAATTAGGTCTATTTGTCTGTTTAGTACCTCAAAACACCTTCATATCTAATCTCTTTTTTTCTTAAAGCAATTATGCCTTGTAATAACATGAAAAAAAAAAGCTTATTTATTACTTATGTATTATAATAGTTAGATATAAAATAAAAAATAGTTAGTTTAAATTTAAACTTGAAATTTGAAAGATGGGTAATAACTTTAGTAAAAAAATAAGGCTTATTCTAACTAAGCAAAAAAATTTCCTTCTTTTTATCGAAAATAAGTTATGAGAGTGACTCAATATTACTAATTGAATTAATTTATTGCTAATTGATATATTAAACATACATAAAAAATAATATTCCAACCAAATATAGCATAAATATGTAAAATCTAGATGTGTAAATCATGGTACTAAAGGGATCCACTATTCTTTCAATGATTTCCTCTTTTTCTTTGCCTTTTATAATTTTTCTTTAAAAGATTTCATTTCAACATTTTGTTAATACAAATTAGTGAGAAATTGCGAGTAATCACCTTAAACACTAAAAATTATTGGAATTTTATAAATTTGATACGTCATCATCCAAGGTGGCACCAAGGGCCAAGGCTTAACCCCCTCTGATTTGGTGAAATTGTTTTTAAACTCTTTAATATTTGTTTTGGCCTCTAATGTATAAAATTTCGAAACCTATCTTAACTAGTATCATATGAATATGCATGTCTTCACACCTGTTACATTTCTTTTATATATGTTTGTGAAATATAAAACCTTTATTAGCCCTGCATACGTATGAACAAGTAATAAGGTAATTGAACTCACTGTGACTGATAAGTTGGAGAAAAATGGCAAGACTTTCCTCAGCCTCATAAACTACCAAGGAGAGTTTGTTTGGCCCTGACAACATGCCTCCCTTGTTTGGGTACACCATCCACCACTTACTACAGTCTGTACTTTCCATCCTAAACCATAACACTTGTCTCTTAATCATGTGACTTCTTTGGTGATGATTGGGGTGCTAACTTTTTTGGGTGAAAATATAAAAGACTCGGATGAAAATATATGTTTAAATTTAAATTTTAACTAGCATATATATATATATATATATATTTGTCTATAGCCACATAATGACCGACCTCATAATTACAAATTTGATTCTCTCATTAAAATAATGCTCATTTTACAGGGTTCCACCCTCCTCCAATCATGTTCAGCCGTCCACTTGGCCTGATCATCTTCAATCTGAAGCCGTACCTGGTGGTGCCAACTCCATTACTCCAACTTTTATTGAGCAACTGTCAAAAACTAGATTCCACCATTCCTGGAGAAGTAGCCATGTCGGAGATCATCAAATACTTGCACTACTTCCTCTTAAACTACGTATATGTTCCTGGGAATCTTCAATGGGTCCGTACGTAGCATGCATTTGTTAGGGTTAGCTGACCGTCCGGATATAGAAGATGGTACATAATCCAACCCTAATTTTACATTTCTTTCTGCCTTGCAAGCCATTCCTCATGTTTATGGTATGACATAGTGAAAGTCAAGTCTGCCGTAGTTAGGGGAGTGATCAACATGGGCGGCCTTGCTTCTTGGAGGACGGCGGCTCCTTTGGATGGAGGAAAAAGTAAAGCATTTTTAAATTGGACAAAGGCATTCATTTCTCCAATTTGAAACTATGAAATTAAATATTAGTGATTCACAACAATATCTATATTAAAGAAATATAAGCGTAGAACCAAAACTCAATTCTAAATCCACGTTGTCTAACAGATTATATATTGATTTAAAGCAGGGGTAGTGATGCCCTTATCGGGATTACCCCATTTCAACTCTTTTTGTGATTGAGCCATTCATACGCTAATCCCTTTCCCAATCACCTTCCTTTTAACAACTTCAAATATAAAACATAAGTTAACAAAACAGCTTATATTCCAAAAGCAAGAGTTGTATAATAATCCTAAAACCTCATGTGTTATCTAAGCTGTACAACTATATTATTAGTTTATTAAAGCCAACAGAGAATTGACCAACATCAACATGTCATGTTGTGTTTTAGTATCAAATTCACCAATCTGTGTTTAAAAAGTTTGATACAGGGTGGACAATTTCGATGTTAATGCCATCCAGGTGTCCATTTTTCCATTTATCCACGTCTATTGTTTGTGATTATAAATTTTCTTACAAAAAGTCCACCCCCAACAACTTTTTCATTTTCTTTTTACCATCTATTTTAAAATTTCTAAAATTATATTATTTTTTCATTTTTTTATAATAAAATGTGGATAGTGTTTAATAAAATATTTTTTTATGTTAGTAGACATTACTTCGCATTTTATATTTATATGAAATAGTGGTTAAAGTTCTTTTCAAACATCTGTTTGACACGAATTTAAACCATTCTATTAAAAAAAGCAACAAACATATTTTTTTTAAATAAAATAATTAACATTTGTTTAAAGATGTATTTAGATTTTGCATAAAAAAAACTCTTCACTTGGACTGTAATCCCCTTTTAGAAAACTACTTCTACATTATAATTGTATATTTTTATTTTTATTGTCTTGTTATAATTTAAAAATTAGTGGTAAAACTTTGTTTATAATTATGTTTTATTAATTATAAATTTTAAGTTGTAATCTCACATTTCTCATAAGTTCAAATTATAAATTACATGTGGTATAAAATTATTTTAATATCGAATTTTGTGATATTTATATTAATTTTATTTTGTGAAAACATGTGCCATTAAATTCAAATACCATTGCTGTTATTAAATCTGGAGTTGTAAAGCATATATAATGCGCAATGAGTTTATAAAGAAAATTTTAGGTCCACATGGCAAGATCATCTAACTCCACCTATATATATTTATTTTATGCCTTGTGTAGAACACATCCTAAGAAAAGATGGATTTAATTAGTGTAAGTTCTCACATGCAATATTTGTAAGATCAATCTTGCACTTAAAAAGAAGGAAAATATGTTGTTTTTAAGATGCCCAGAAAGATAACTACATATTCTATTGGTTGCATGTTAATCCGCAAAGATGAGTTGCTTGTAGGTTGGATAATGGAAGGTGTTGGAGAGGCAACTACCATGTGATGAAGTTGATGATTGTTTGGATTTTGGAAAGAAAAAGGGCGTTTGGACAGATAGGAAACTGGGACATCATTGTTTTTATTTATGCTCACTTCTTCAAATCAGCTTCACATGAAAGTGGTCAGACCAAAAAGTTGAATAACTAGGAGAAGAAGAAGAAGAAGAAGAAGAAGAAGAAGAAGAAGAAGAAGAAGAAGAAGAAGGAGGAGGAGAAGAAGAAGAAGGAGGAGGAGGAGGAGGAGGAGGAGGGAGGACGTCGTCTATGGATTCAGCTTCATTGTCACTTCACAGCCCCAATGAAAAAGGGGAAAAAATAAAAAGGGTTTGTTGGTTTGTCATAAATAGGCAGACTTTATGAGTTTGTGTGTACTTCGGAGATATTTTATAGAGCTACATGTCAACAACAGTAGAAGCATGTAAAATATATATGTACAGCGAACGACTTAAATGAATGGCTCAGCCAATCTGTCCTCTCCTATACTCTACTCCAACCTCAATGTTAAAACATTTACCATGCTTTTTTATTTTCTTCACGGAAGGTCGTGTTTGACATTTTTATAATATATAAAATGACCCATTTTGCAGGCAATTCTCATCTTGTCTTTTTCTTCTAAAAACTAATCATGGGAGGGCCTCGCAATTAAAGGCCTTGAATGAATCCATAAAAGTTTGCAGCTTTAGGTGCCATGAATTTTCTTTGGTCTAAAAGACAAAACAAATTAAGTGCATTGAATTCTCCTTAAGAGATTCAACAAAGTGAAAGGAAATGGACGTGCTACTCCCCCACTCACCCTTTCGTGGTCACCAAACAAACCCTAGCGTCTACATAAATAATAGTCACCCTAAACTCTCCCATGCTTATCCAAACAAGGCTCATGTAATTTGTTATATTAGAGTGACTTATTGGGACATTTTTAATTAGGTGATATCCAACATTTTTCATGCAGGCAACCTGTTTCTAATTTTCCAAATCTAACACTAGGACAAACGGGGGAAGGAACAGAAAAAAGCTTAAAAACTTGTGCCACCGATCCAATTTGATAAAAAAAAGTTGTACATTATTTTATTAACAATTTACAGGGAAAAAGTGAAACTGAAAACCATACTGTCAACAAAATGCATCCATAACCCTCAAAAGAAAACACACCTTATAAACATTTTGCTACTATCAACACACCAAAAAAGTTGGTTTTCTTTACTCTTTCTTTTGGGGGTGGAAGAGAGGTTCTTTTTTCTCAACACATGACATCCTTGAGAAGCTTGTACCTGCGTGTGGTAGGCCTGGGAGAAGGAGTGCCGCTGCTCTTCCCTTTGTGATCACCACCACTACTCTCGTCTCGATCGTGTTGCTTGATCTTGTCACCCGAATACTCGGATCGGTTTACGATGATTCCACTTCCGTTTCCACCTGATGATTTCTTTGAAGAGCTTCCATGCCTTGAGTTTCTTTCTTCGCTTTGGCACCAATCACACAGTTCAATTGGCTCTGCCAACTCGCTGTAATAGTTGCTGCAATACCTGCAAGGATAAACAAGTCGTTTCGAGCCATACAATAAGAGAAACTTAAAAGATTTTTCTTTTTTTTTTATATAAAAAAAATTGGGTATTAAAAAACATGAAATATGGTTTATCTATAATAAGATGATGATAGCTTAGGATGTTGAGTTGGGGTTTTACGAAACTATGTTGGTTGGTGGTGCTTGGGGGAGATGTGGTGGGCATCCTGTTATCTACTTGGTAAGATAATTCAGTTAGGGGTAGCTTTCAAGCCCAGTGATGATGATGATGAAGATGATGGAAAGAGAGAATAATACATACGAGTGTTGAAAGCGGTGGTGGCACTTGTTACAGCGGAAGAGTTTGTCAGGAAAACCAACGTCGCCGCACATGCAGCAGACAGTTTGAAGATCCACCATTACTGAAGGAGGAGCTGAATTATATATGCTGAAAAACAAGAGAATAAGAAGAGGTAGAAGAAGATGACTTGAAAAAGAAAGAAAAAAGAAAAGAGCGCAAGAAAGGGGGAGGTGGGGGGATGAAGATAACTACAAGAGAGCCATACTATATATCTATATAAAGAAAGAGGATGGTTTCAGAATTCAGAGTCGGTGTATGAAATCCCATACATTAATTTTTTAACCATTTATATACCAAAAAGAAATTGATTAATTTATATATCTTCATAGGTAGACCACAGGTTGCTTGCAGTCGTTTTCAGTTAGAGAAAGAGAGAGAGAGAGAAAGAGAGAGAGAGAGAAAGATGTGAACCTTAAAATTTATGTGAAAGAAAATGACATTTATGTCCTTTGGGGATTTCTTTTTACCTTTTTTTTTTTTCCATCTTTTGTCTTCTTTCCTTTTATATTAATTAATTAATTAATTAAACTTTTTCTGGTTCTTGTTCCTTTGCCATTTACTATTGGCAACTTATGAGCTCCTACGCTACCCCACGCTCCTCTCCTTCCCATTTATGTTAAGAAACATGTTTGTCATCGCGCTATATACCTCAAACTTCATTTCTTTATTTTTAAAACAAAATATTCATGATTATTTTTAAGTAGGATTAAAGAATTGCCCAAGTATCAAATACATAATTGATTTCGGTTGTAAACTTGGGTAATGTTTGATTCATAAAACTTACAAAAAAATGTTTTTATCCTTTTTATATTTGTTTTACCGAAAATGATTAATTAATCAACATAAAAAAAACCTTTTTTTTTCTGAAATATGACTTTTCTTTTGAATGAGCTTGAATATTTTTTTGAAAAGAATCTCTAATGAATAATTTGATTTTCTTGAACCAAGTCAAATATTATATTAAAAATAATTTTTTAATTTTATTTTTTAAAATATTTAAAAATAATATGAAATTGATTTCAACTATTGCAGCTGACATGGCACTGAAAGCACTTTCAGCTGGTCGTGCTTTCAGTGCATTTTTTTGACATGGCACTAAAAAGCGCCCTATAGGGAGTGTTTGCACTCTCTCGATTTCAACTGCTACAAAGTTCCCACTCACCCGTTACACATCCCGAGATAATATTTTCTAAATCATTTTGCCACTCACCCCATGCTGTATAAATGGATCATTTTCAGCATCAGTGTCATAAGTTAATTTCAAGTATATTGAATCGCACAAAGAGGAAGTTCGCAAGACATTCCTAAGGCATAATTTCGAGCAAACACGTAATTGCATCAAGTAAGGTTCGATTTTTGTTGTTCATATATAATTGCAACTCTATTTTTCTGCATAATGTTTTTGTTTCCAACATGCGAAATAGGTTATTTCGTTGAAATGAGTGGACAAATTAATGTTTTTGTTCATTACAACGATGAAGTTTATGACACCGACATTGGGGTTATTTTTTCATTGAAGAACACAACGCGATTGGCTTTCAACTCGAACATACAATTGCTAGAGCTCCATGCATGAATTAGGTGAAAAATCATCGAATCCACCAAAATGAAAGTATCATTATTGAAATATCGATTCTGTGTTTTTGTCGACCCCATCAAATATAAGGATTTCGATGCCAGAGGTGCAAAGGGAATGGAGGCGATGGTCCAAATGCATATTGCTAGTGGATCACCAATACTCTAGTCACATGCGGAGTTTGCAAACACAGATGAAGGCGGTCGGAGGTTGACATATGCTCCAATTCGAGAGGCTAGAATAGAAGAGCAAGCTGAAAGTCTAATGACACAATTGTGCGTTGGGTTCACGACTTTGTTAGAAAGTTCCTATTATAATATCCTGGAATCATCAATGGGAAGACACTCATCGGTTTCAACCCTAGATTTCAATCGTAATAGGCAGAACATCTAGCAGTTGGGATTTGGCGGTAACCCAAAATACTAGACCTAGCATGACACTTAGTTAGTGGATTTGATTTCAACTTTAATTAATTGGTGTTTTGCATCGAGAAAACTTACAAGGGTATGGCATCAGGTTCCACCGATAGGTAATTCGCAGGTGATTTTTGTTGTTCCGACAACTATACAATAAGGGATGATGAACTCCCTACAACCTCTACCAGCGAGGGGACATCTAATCCTAGACATGCTGGGGGTTGAAGATTGAAAAGAACATTGAATCTAATGATGATCCAATCCAAGAGTTCGAGTTGGATGGTTCAGAAATTATATTATTTTCTAAACTAGAGTCGATTCTAACTAAACCAGAAGATGGAGGTTCAGACGGTGAAAGTCTAGACGAAGATGCCGAAGAAGATCATCGGTTTAAGGTAAATTCACCTCTGATTCACATGAATAATGTGGATCTCTCAACAGAATGTGGGTTGGAGTTTTTAGAATTCCTAGAAGATAGGGCCAAGCAAGTTCTTCGTTGGATTTGAGTGATTTAGAAGCGAGGAATGAGTTTTCCTCTAAAAATGCTTTTGTTACAGCAGTGAATCTATACGACATAAAGAATGAGGTAAACTTCTATATTGTTAAATCATGATTGGAGAAATTTAAGGCGAAATGTACAATGAGAAACAATAGATGTGCATGGAAAATCATGGCTTCTTTGAAGAAAAATACGAGGTTGTAAACCATAAAGAAATATACCGCTCCACATATGTGTGTTGCCACGGGTAATGCATTAAGTTTGTTTGATATTTGTGGTATTGAATTCCTAATTTTAATGTACTTATGTTGCTACAAGTATTACACAAAATCATCCGAACTTGGATTTAGAGATGATCACGAACATAATATTACCTATAGTGAAAGTGAGTCATAGGATTTCCATGTAAATTTTAATTGAAAATATGCATAGCTAGTACGAATACATGTCGTCGTACCGCAAGGTGTAGATCACAAAGTAGAAGGCCTTGGAGAAGATGCATAATGGGTGGGACGAGTTGTACAATGATTTGTGGTAGTAGTGTCAGATATTAGATCTGTCGTAACCATTTTTTTGAAAACGGGAATCGACTTGGATTTTGGAAATGAAAACGAATAGAGGAGTCGCCACCGATCCTTTTTGATGAGGTGTGATCGGATCACCTTAAATTAATCATTTTAATAAAAGTTAAGATTTACTAAAACGATAATTTTTGGTCTACGAAAATCAGAAAATGAGTTCGGGAGTCGGTTACGCACGAGAAAGGATTAGCACCCTCGATACGCCCAAAATTGGTACCTAGTTGATTAATTAGTGTCTTAGTGTCGAAGATTTGAAAACTTGAAAGAAATTAAAATACGATCCCTCTTTGTATTAATATTGATTTAAAAATGATCGAATAAGTTAAAACGGATGTTAAGGGCTCCCTTATCTCAAAGTAATAAAACGTCACGCCCAGTAAGTTAGGACACGACATTTCGAACTTTGAGGATGAGCTTGCCTTTATTAACGTATTTTAACTTCTTTTAAAAGGGTATTCGGTTAGCTAGGGTGAATGAGGAAAATCGAAACCCAGTAAGTTAGGGCACGTTTTCTCGAATTCCCAAAAGAAAGAAATATTGCCATATTTTGAAAGTTTCTCTTTTTTGAAGTAATTATCAAATATAAGTTCAGAATGACATGAGCTGATTTGAAATATAATATAAAGACTACTGACTATTTTTGAACATAATATATGGGGTAATAATAATACAATAACATGAAACGACTATATGAGTCGAGTATATATAATTAGGAAATAAATGTTATTATAGTACTTAATGCACTACCATAATAGCAATATTAACGAACAAATTCTAACAATGAAACATACAAAATAAATGAATAATAGCAATGGCAACATTAACAAATAATAGGCAAATATAAATATAAGAAAAAGGGCTTGTAAAAATATTGGCGCTAAAACGTAAACAAAATTGATGGCCCGATTTATAGTAAAGCATGTATAAATGAATGTGATAGTAATAATAAAAATTCATAATAGTAGGAATAATATATGCATATATATAAGTAAAAGAGGTGTCTAATCTTAAAGACATAACAGAGGTGATAATCAAGTAGATGAATAAATTAATAATAATAGAATAATAATAGATAAAAATAAAGGCATGAATAAACTAAATAATTAGTAAAAGATTTAAAGATTGGAAGGATGATAAATAAAGGAATGCAAGAATGTAAATGAATAACACACGTATATAATAACGATGTATAAAAATATTTAAAATAACCTTGACATATATAAAACTTTAAGCAAAGAATATACATAAAAGAGAAATAAAAAAAATGAGTAAATTATATAAATAAGTATTTTAAAAATATACAAACAAAAATAGATAGAAAATAAACAATAAAAATAAATTAAAATAATGCATAATATAAACGTGAATAATAATCTAAAATAAATAATGAGACAATTTTACAAAAATGAAGTTAAAAGGAAAAGGACTCAATTAAGATAAAGATAAAATCAAGAAGATAATCCGTAAATAAATAAATCGTTGGAGCTTAACTTAGGAATATAACACGAGTAAACTCACGGAGACTAAGAACGAAATTACCCCAAACTAAAAAAACACAATGCTTAAACATGGACTAAATTAATATTGAAATAAATTATGAGGCACAAATTAAAATAAAAGGAAATTGGATTTGGAAGAGCAGCAAATGCGGGGGGACTTGATGCGCAAATTCCCCATTGAAAGGTAAAACACGCGGATCCCATAGAAGGCGGGTCGGGTCACGCACGGGCGATCCAAAACGGTGCCGTTTTGGCACTTGGACCCCCACCCAAAAATGACGTCGTTTTTGTTAATGTAAAAATGGCCCATTTTTTTTAAGAGAAAAAAAAAAGGAAAATCCTTCATTTTCTTTCTTTTTCAGAAGCAAATATCAGCCCCCCTTATTTCTCTGCTAGGGTTTCGAAACCCTAGCTTTTGAGCCGCCATCGCTTGTCCACCGCTTCTCCGCCATGGACGGTGGTCGGAGTTCGGTAAATCAGGGCCTTTAGCCCTTATTTTAGCCCCGTAAGATCCATACTCGAAGATCTAGTGCTTTCAACCGTAAACAAAAATCAGTGAAGGACTCCCGATCACTGTTGGGTTTGATTTCGGCGAAGGAGACGAAACTCCGACGGCCTAAAACAGTTCAGGTGAGCCCTTCTTTCTCTTTTATTCTTTTTTGTTTTTACCGATTTACAAAAAAATAAAACAATAATAAACAGAAAAATAAAAAGAATTGAGAGACCTCTTTTTTGATTTCGCTATTTCTCTTCTTCTTCTTTTTTTATATTTGCTTTTTGGTTTCTGAAAAATTCCCCTTTCAAAATACAATCGGTTTTCCCCCCTTTACAAACTGATCTCTTTTTGGCTTTATAGCCGATTACAATATTAAGAAAACGTGGCTACTGTTGCTTGCTGCCTTGCTCTGCTCTATTCTTTTTCTTTTGATTGCAGGTGTCAGAGGAGTTGGTGGTGGCATGTGGGCAACGTTTGCACGGCGGTAGGCATGCTAGGGCGGTGGGGTTAGGTGATTTAGGGTTTCAGATTCTGAAAGCCTAAATTTAGGCTAATTGGGTATATTTGGGCTGTAATGGACTTAGGTTAATGGGTTGGCCCGGGCCTAAATGGGCTTGTACAAGATCAGTACGTACTGAGTTGTGTAATCGATTTGGAAACGGAGCTTACGTACTACAATGATTAGTTGGTCCATGGAAGCCAAGTATTCCATCGTTTCTTCTAGACTTTCGAGCAATGTCAAGAAGCATTCCGGTACTATAAGCCATTGGTATAAATCGATGACACCTTTATAAATAGGAGATCTATGCATTGGTTGTTGTTAGCTATGGTACAAGATGATAATCGAAAAATTTTGCCAATAGTCTTTGCAATAACACTAAGAAAAAGGACACACAATTGGGATTTCCTCCTCTCTAGGTTGAAGAGGCATGTTGTCCCTCAACTCGATATATGTGTCATCTCTGACAGGAGACATGGAATACTGGTCGCAATTGAACGATAGGAAAGCCTTTGAGATCGCACACACTATAGGTATTGTTTAAGACATATGGCTATGAACTACTACGAACAACACGATTCTGAAACTCAACATGCACAACTGATTAATATGGGTATATATTCACCACTATTTCAATTGTTTAATATTTAACTGCTTGTCAGATGTTGGGGCTAATGGATAAACTATTTACGTTTCTCGACAAGGTATGAGCTCGTCAAACACCGTTTCTATGAAATGTTGAAAAACTTGTGAGCCACTAACAGTGCCGATGCAAGCTACCTTTCTAACATACCCTTCGACCAATGAACACAATTGTATGACGGGAGTCTACGATACAGGCAGATGAGGACAAACATGACGAAATGCATCAATTTCATATTGAATGGGACGTGCCATTTTCTGATAACCTTGATTGTGAAAGAAACATTTATACTTGGTAAAATTATTTTCAAAGTGAGTGGAAAAATATGTTGGACATATAAAGGGTGGCTACGTTTGGTGTGAGGACATAATGAAAGAAATTAGAAAGGTTACAAAACGAGTGAACTGTATACATTTAGTGTGTCGCTCACTCGAAAACCTATTATTTCGGGTTTCAGAGTTTGACAGACTCGACCAAGGTATTGTCGAGGGAGCGTACCGTGTACACCTGAGACAACAAACTTGCAACTATGGGAGATTTGACTCCTTTCGTTTTCCATGCACTCATATAATTGTAGCATGTTCCTCGGTACGTTTTGATCACATGAGCTTTGTGGACGAAGGGTACAAACTACAACACATGTATAACATGTGGAAGTATGAATTCTCACCGATCCTAGATAAAAGTATGAGTCTACCAGTATTGAGCACTCCATTCGAGTTGTTACCGAATAATTCATTACGTCACAAACCAAAAGGTCAATCGAACTCTACTCGGATGCGCAAGAACATGGATATTCGAAAGAGAACAAACCAACTGAGGTTATTCGGTTATTATAGGAACCCAGGGCATACAAAGTCGTCATATCCACACTTGGAAGATACTATAAGGACAAGACCTCGTTAACTGATTTATTTATTTTTTAACCATTATTTTTTTCATTCATTTTCAATTTTTTTTTTTATAATTTGTAAATATCAATTTATTATACTATAAAGAACAATACAATATACAACTTTGTTCTATTTTTCTCGTGGAAATTAGATCATTGTACAAATTTGTAATATTCGTATAAAATGACTGAATAAAACTTGGTTTAACAATATAAAGTAACAACGACAACCAATTTTGATTGAAAAACATAATTTATTTAAAACCATTTCATATCCAATATTTGTACAATCTTATTAACTATAACTTAGCTAAACAATTAAGATTTACATGGCAAAAAAAAAATCATTTGTGTCATCGAGTAAAATGTATGCCACAACGGAGTGGTCATCGGTTATGAGCTGAATTTCTTTTTGTTGAAGCTGTAAACCCAACTCTTTTTCTTCGTCTTCATCGTCATCTCCACCCTCGGGTACATGTTATGGTTTTGACCACTCCTCTTGTTCGCATTCACCCGTGGTTGATTTCAGTGTGCTCCTCGGTTGCCATTATTTCTCCTTCATTCTACGAACAAGTGGTTGTGAAGATGGTCTACCTTAGTAGAACAATGATCTCAAGGGTGTTTGCGACACTATCGACTTAAGAGTATAAGTATATTATGTCCCATACACCGATGATAGAAAATACAAACTTCTTGTCGATGTCGCAAGCATAATCGGCATATACATTGTCATCGGAATTGTCATTGTTTGATACATCGATAGTACCGACGTGTAATATGGTGGGGACAGATGTGGTGGTCCAAAAATAATACCTAGAGACAGTGTAAAAATAGAAAAATGTGGTGCAATATGTGGTGCTTGTGTAAAAATGATGAGGTTAATGAAAACACCAGAATAAGTCGAGCCATACTGACCAGGGGGTGATGCAGCCATTGGTGCCTTTTCTTGTGTTGGTGTAGATGATGGACCTGTCTTGACAATTGCTTCAGACCTTAGATTCCTAGGTGCTTATCGCGGCCTAATCGTATGATGTTGCCTACCTCTCACCTCTTTTGATAGTAAATATGGCTTGCCATGATGTCTAAACCATGACATGTACTTCGGATTGCAAGCTAATTCTCAAGCGATAATAGGTTCGCGATGAGGTATAAAGTCGTACCTATGCTTTCAAATATTGATATATTGCGTGTGGAATGTAACCCAATTTTCACCGATTCTCCCCCGCAAGTTAATATTGTGCAGATCTTCAATGTCTTAAGGTGCCGACGAAATTGTTTGCCTAAACCCGAACTACCACATAACTTTATCAGATTCGGGCATCTCCACCGTAGCGTACACTACCAATGCCACATTCACATGCCAAATGTTGGAATTCACCAAGAATTCAAATGGGATGTATACTTGAATTCTCGGATCGAAGTATGATGTCCGTTCAAACTATAGTACAATAATAATTTTAATTATATATTTACTATTAATTTTTAAATCAATTACGTTAATATTATATAATTAAAATTTTAAAAGTATATACCTCCGCTTCCAATCGTTGATTTAACATGAGTTGTATATCTTGAAGCTCCTCTAATAGTCCCACACAACTCAGCTAATAGTTCTACCTATTGAAATAATATAATAATACAATAATTTAAAATTTAAATAATTTTATTAAGATAAATATATTATCTAATGAATTTTACCTTGTTATGAGTGAGAATGTATAAGGGTAGTCTACTCGATGACGTAAAAATGGCAGTCAGTACCACGCCTATGATTGCAATAGGAGCATGCAACCACCGATTTTAATTTTCTATGGTTGCGCCACCAGACACATCTCCCGAAACAATGTCACCAACGCGGTTGACCCCCAATTAAGTCGGCCGCTTCTCTAAAGTTCACGAGTTTAAGTAGCCACTTTAAATGGACAATATTTCTTGATTTATCGGGCATTTAGAGGCTCTCGATGATCCTAAAGATATACACCCGAGCATGTTGTTCTTTTTCAACTTCACTCGATTTTGCACCGAGACCAACAAAATTTCTTTTCAACCAATTCATATTTATTCAGGCTCCATAAATTATGTCCGAAACCTTCCCTAAAAGTTACTCGCATACATCTCTCCAACTGACAGCGACAACTGACCCAGTCATTACCGGCCTATCCACCGATAACCTGAGTCGTAACTACACGTCCTTTAGTGTGATAGTACACTCGCTACATAGAAGATAGAATATGTGTGTCTCGGGTCTCCATCTTTCCAACGATACGCTTACAAGTTTGGAGGTCCAATTTACACCCTCTACTTATACAGGCCACGTACAAAAATCATGTATCACTCAAGTATGGTTCGATTAAAGACTATGGAGGAGCAGATAGATTGCGAACATACGTCTCCAAAATCCAATCTTCCAGCTAATAAAAAAAATACAACATTTAAAATTTCAATATAACAACAAAATAATTAAAGTAAATTAGATTAAAAAAAATTCTTACCATTTGCAATTGAACGACCAAAATGTGCTTGCTATCCAAATGAATTAGAGAATTTTCCATTACAAATTTCAATAAATACTAAAAAAAGCATAATACAAATTTAATTAAAAAACCTTAATACAATTTTAATAAAAAATGAGAGTGAACTAAGAGAATTGAGTGAGAATTAAGAGAGAATTAAGAGAGAGTTGAGAGCAAATTGAAAAGGTAAGAAATTAGGGGTTTAAATAGGAAAAATAAAATAGTCGTAGGAGGGAGTCGTTGGAATTCGACCATTGGGGGATAGTTGTTGCATCGTAGCTGTTAGGGAAAATGCGTCCAGTTGGACACATTTTCTTTTCTCTCTCCAAAATTGGCCTAATCAAGTAAATTTTGAAAAAATCGGCCTAATTCGATAATTTTTCTAAAATTTTAGCATTTTTGGGTAATTTACCCTTTTACAAATATATTTGTTACATATATGATTTTATTTTTCATCCACATTGTGGGTGTACCATAATCTAATATTATATTTACGATTTTGATTGAGTTGATATCACCTATCAATCGAGGTGCAACTCAATAAAAAAAAAGTTATAAAAAACCCTTTACTTTTACAAAGCATCTGATATTATTTAGAAGTCAATTTTATCTTTTCATATAAAATTTTAAAAAAATAAATGTATATTTGAATTTAAAATATTATAATATTTAAAAATTTAACTTTATAATTTCAACCAAAATTATAATTTAATTATTATATTAATTTTTTAAAAAATAATTATATGGGAATTTAATCTAATTAACTAATTAACTAGAGATACTAACTTAAAAATATTATAACAGTAATCGTATAAATATTAGAGGGAGAAATGAAAGAGTGGAGTAAGGCACGCGCAGAGGGAGAGAGTGAGTAGAGATGTAGCATTTGTTGGGAAGTGAAGTTGGTCAACTTGGTTCAGCTTCTTCTCTTCTGCTTTGTTTCTCGGGTGTGAGGGTGCGTGGGACGCAAGGGTCATTAAATGAATCCCAGTGGGGAAATTAGGGAACTTCATCAATATCCCCCAAGTACACTACTACTACTACTGTTTATCAAGCTTTAAACAAAGTCCACAGCACCATCATCCAACCCCCACCTCTCCAGCTATGCTTCTCCCTCTGCTCCGCACCACCACCGACCTGCTTTTCTTTCTCCGTATCTTAACCCTCATTTCTTATTTCTCCATAAGATGATTGATTCCTCTTTATTATCCACTTCAATTTCACCATTTCTGTTTTTTTACTTAATTTGGTATTTCCATTGTAACATTGTTAAATTTTGATAATTGTGGCATTCTCAGCACATGTGGTAATCTCGTATTATATTATGATACATAATTTTTTTTTAATAATTTTAATATATTGAGAATGAATTTCAACAATTGTTGTCCGTATTTATTTAAGTCTAGGTAACTATTTTATCTACATTTATTTTGTACTTATTTTTAAAATAATTTTATATTTTTTAGATTTTTAATAAAATATCTATTTTATATTATTATTTTGAAATAAAAAAATATATAAAATCTAATTTTATAATATATTAATTAAAAGTTATAAAAATTATTTTAAATCTACAATAAATCTAGACAAATGGTTGGTTGGATTCAAATGAATCTAGACATCTAATTTTCTAAATTCATTATGGACTTATTATTATTTTTAATAATTTTACATTTTTATAAAATATCATTTTCTATATTATTATTTTGAAATTAAGAAATATATAAAAATATATTTTTTTAAAAGTATACTTTTATAAATTATTTCATAAATATTGAGGAAGAGAAATCCAAATTCATATGCTATTGGATGTATTTTTTTTTTTACCGAAGTTTATTCCAAACGTGGGTTTTAGTAAATTTATAACTTTTACTTGTCACTATTTATAATTATCACGTTACTTGAGGTTTTATAAAGTATTGATATGTTAATATTTGATTTTATATATTTTGATATAATTATTTTTTTATAAAAATATTTAAAATACATAAAATTATTAAAAATATGTCTTGAATAAACATGAATAAAGTTATGTTTAAATTCATCGAAATCTGAATATATATTTATTTATGTTTATTCTGGACATGAAATAACTTTTATATATTTTTAAGGAATTTTAAATTTTATATATTTTTTAAATTTAAAAATAATAATATAAAAGCTGATATTTTACTATATATATATAAATTACTAGAAAAGTAAATTAGAATGAATCTGAACAAATGGATGTCAAAATTTATTTTAATCTAGACAACTTTTATATATAAAATTACTAAAACAATAAGTTAGAATTTGCCCATGTTGATTCTAAACTTAAAATAAATTTTATAAATTTATATTAAAAAAAAGATTTTATATATTTTTAATTTCAAAATAATAATATAAAAATCTTACATTTCACAATTTTTAAATATATAAAATTAACTAAAAAAGTCTAGAATGAATATAACAAAACAGTCATTTGTATAGGTTTATTCTTAATATAAAATAAATTTTATAATTTTTTATTTAAAAAATTAATTGTTTATTATGATGGCCACATGTCAGGATGTGATGCTACCATGTGTCCTCTTTTTATTGATTATCAATGCCACACCAATAAATTTTAACAGTGTTATTATAAAGATATCAAAGTGTGTTTGACAGAAACCTTATTCAAGTACCAAATAAATAAGAAAAAATTAAGGGTCAACTAAGCATAAATGACTAAAATTAGGGAACAAAATATAAATAAACCAAAAATAAGGGAGCAGAAAAAGAAGAAAAAAAGAAATGATTCCCCTATTAGTAAATATATATTGGAAGTTGATTCCCGTAATAGTGTTATGGGGCAGCAAAATCCAAGGGTGAGGAGGGAAGTGGAGACGCATATAATGGTAGGAGTAAGAACACAGAATCTGATATGAAGCTGATAAGCATCACGTGGGGGCCAAAGGGGTGCTTTACTTCTACCTTTTGTTTTTAGAAATTGATGTGTTGGGCCCCCAAATTCCCTTAGCAGTCTTTTCTTTTCTCTTTAACGCACTTAATTTTTTGTACTATCAGATTTTGGTGGAAGAAATTCTTTTGTAATTCATTATGTCCATTTACAAATATAACTTGACATTGACTTGGAAACAATCAGTAAACACAACTAACCAAAATAATTTAAAAAACCTTTTTATGTAAATATTTATATTTTTTTTAATATTGGATACACTTATCAATCCCTCAAATCACATATATAATAGAAAAAAAAACAGATATATAAGCCAGTAAAAATATTATGAATGTCTTTGTATTTAAATTGTATTTTACCCTCTTTACTTAAAAAAAATAGGTAAATTAATTCTGTATGTTAGATTAAAAAGCACGTTGGTTCTTCTGCTAAAAAAACTAACCCATTTTTACTATTAAAACTAGCATAGTTGATGTACCTCATACTGATATATAAGAACTAATTTGTAATAGTAAAAATAGATGAAATTTTTAACATACATATGGTACTAATTTACCCATTTTTAATAAAGAAATAAAATGTTAAAACAAATTAAAATTGAGAAGACTGTTGGTTTGGTTTATTATAAGGTTTATCAAATTCGTTGTTTCATCACAGCCTGACAATAATAAAGGGTTAAATAAAGTATTAGGCCACTAATATCTCTACCACAAATTGGATTTTGCAGCACAGTTTAGTTTAGATGAATGGTGTAAGAGTGTAATAGTTGATCATAAAAAGACATGACAGGTGATGGGAGGGAGACTCTCATCGCACATCTAGACGTGGTTCGTCCACTTGATGATATAATTAATTAATTAAGAAATTTGGTTAAAAATATGATTAGGGTTTCCCAATCAAATTTAAATGTTACGTCAATGTCTTAATCGAGGACATATCAACATTTTTATAATCCCTACAATGTGCAGCAAGTGAAAGAAAATGTTGGATAAGGGTTGTATTGGCGGTTCCACAAGCTTTTTAATTAAATTAATGGATCATCATGGAGAAAGAAGTTACGAGGCTTGACATGCCTAGTCATCTGTCACCGGTTCAACTTTATGGCTAACATTCTAAATCGTCAATGCATGTGTGTATAAATAATTATGAGATGGTTGAAATCATATTCAGAGGATTGGAAAAGTAGAAATTCATGCACCATATTTAAATAAATATATAATAATCAGAAGTCCATCACCAATGGTGGGTAATGTCAAACCTTAGATATTAAAGGATCTCTCCAAGATCTACTTCCATAAAATCATTTGGCATGTCAATATGCTTCTCCTGTTGTATAGTATAGATTCAACCATTTTTAATTAAATCCCAGATATTTTTGGAAAGATTATATAGGCCCCCAATTTGTTTTGGCTACTCATCAAGGAATTGCTTCAATCGTTGTCATTGTCATGATGACACGGCCAGAGTTTCTACTCTTAATTTATAATGTGTTCCTTTTCTAATTATAAAAAAAAAAAAAACCCTTATTTCATCACTCACCATCTATTTGATGATATAAATTATAATTTCAAAGCTTTTTAAAAATTATTTATTGATTAAAATGTAGATTTGCTACTAAACTTTATTTTAACTGATGTTTACCATTACATTTGAAAATATGAGTAAATTTGTCATTTTATTTTTCTGTGATTTAACTTAGAATTTTAATGAATTCCACCTCTAAACTTGATTTGTTTAATTAAAATTGTATAAAGCCATAGAAACTTTGAGAATGTTAACTATGTTAAACAATAATGATATTTTTCAAATAAAAGATGTTAACTTCGTTAAAATTTGGTCTTATTTAATTCTTTTTAATGGTATAGGGGTTAAATTAATTCATTTAATAGTAAAAGGACTAATTTGATCCAGATTTTATATTAGAGACCTACCAAATGTAATCACCAAAATAAAATAAAATAAAATAAAAACAAAATTCAATGTAAAGTTAAAATGTAATGGTAAATTAACCTTTAGCTCAAAAGAAGGATGAAAAATATCAATCAAAGGAAAATAAATGACAAATTTTAATTTTCACTTAAAGTATAGTGATAAATTTACACACTAGTCCATTCATTATCATAAAATTAATCCATGGAAAAAATTCTCTAAATAAGTAATATTGAAATCTAAAATCAACTTATCATATGTAATAGATTAATCTAATAAAGTATTCAACACTATAATTAGTAATAAAGTTAATAAGAAAAATAAATATTTATATAATTTTATTTAATTACTCTAGTATTTCATATTTTGAGTTATTTTCTCTCTAACATTAAACTTATACTCCTTATTTTCATATAAAAGCAACTTCTTAAGCTTAAATCATCTAAAAATGTGTTTAAAAAGTTATAGGATAAATTATTTATATTACCTATATAATTACTTAAATTCTCACCTTCTCTTTACATTATAGAGTGTAATTAAATAATTACTTAAATATATTATACATATATAATTACAAATAATTACACCTAAATTCAATTATTTTACGCTACCATTTGAATGATTTAAGAAACAATTACAAACCACTAGTCTTTCATCCATCAGCTGTCAACTAAATTAGAAGATTTTTTTTTTTTTTAAAAAACAAATAATAAATATTGAGAAAGAATTGAAGATTGAATAACAGTATTTTAGTATCTTATACCTATTCTAATATTATTACTATTGAATCTTTTACGATCCATTTCCTGTTAATTGTGGATATGGCCCTGTGTGGATATTAAATTCATGGAACCGTACAGTTGATATTAATCTGGGAGTGAAGGATTTCCGATCACAAGTTTTATCTGTATCACAAAAATGTATTTTTTAAATTATTTTTATTTTTATAACACCCCTTACTCGGTCTAATTGTCCAATTGTTAAACTCGAGCCACAGAGTGCTACAGTCAATGCTGAAACAAAACATCTTCAATTCACATCGATTATTTTAAATAAACATAAAATTACTTCATAAATACACAATTAACATTCAAATTAAACATGGATCATACAATCATAATCAATTCAATACATAATAACCAATTATATTTTTCTCATGCCTTATACGAGCTTATGTATGCTTTAGTATCAACCTAAAATTTAATTAGGACTAATTTGCAATATTTCCAAAATTACAGATAAATTGTAACATAACTAAATCCTTCAATAATCAATCATGTCATAAACATTCAAATAATATGATATACAATTAAATTCGAGTCTTAATCGAGCTTACAAAAGCTCTTAAGTTGGCCCGAGCACTAACAATTTGAAACATTTTCAAAAGATAAGGACACTCATGTAAAATAAGAATCACACGACCATGTATCCAAGCCGCGTGTAACTCTCAGAATTCGTGTGGATCAATTTATAATGGCCGTGTAGCTAGGCTGTGTACAAACTGAAATTGTGTTACCCAAAACTTCCCAAATAAAAATAGAGCACACGGTCGTATCATTTACTCATGTGTGACACATGACCGTGTGTTAGCTCGTGTATGCCCATAAGTACCTTATTATGCAAGTTTTAAAAATAAAATTTCACTTAGGTCATAAGCATGTAGTAACCAATCTTTTAACCTGTCCCAAAATGAACAAATTCATGCCAAAGATATAACATTTTCTTATATCTAACCAATATACCTCAAGGCACCTCAATCACATACAATCCAAGTGAAACATCTTAAATCATCTAAACATTTGGACCCAAACATTCATTCCATTAATCACCATGCATAAATCATCCATATACTAGCCATAAGCTAGAATCACAATACCACTATTTATGTAACACCCCTCGCCCGTATCAGACGCCGAGATAGGGTTCGAGGCGTTACCGGTAATTCACTTTTACAAACTTGCACAATCGGGTTACTAAATTTTGTTCGTAATTTAAAACTTTTTAAACGTGTGCACTTTGTCTCTTATACAGGCCTCCGAGGCCTAAAAACACTCCTAGGGGCAGTACGGAACAAAACCGAAATTGTTCGATAGACTTAGAGCACTTAGGGAAATTTTCCCTTAGTTGAAGTGTAACACGCCCGTGGGGCATAGAACATTCTCGTGTCCTTTTTCCAATATGCAACATGGCCAAGGCACACGCCTATGGGCTTAACCTGTGTGCTACACTGACTTCAACCTTACCATTCTGTTAAATAAACACGGCCAAGGCACACGCCTGTGTGCTTAGCCCGTGCTCTATACTGACTTAAAATTTCAAGTGCAGGGGACACACGGTCATAGCACACACCCATGGGAGTAGCCTGTGTGTCACAAACGGCATAGACACACATGTGGACCTTGTTAGGCTATTTTTTAAGCCTTAAGTCACCCTCTACTAGCCAATTACACTTATAAATTACTATAGTGCATATTTGGACCAAATTATCCATTTGTAAGTATAAAACTTTGATTAACCTCATTGCATGTGAACCTCATGTCATTGGTTTCATACATGCTAAGTTAATTCTTATCTTGCATTTAATGATTTAAATGTCTGCTTGACATATTAAGATTGGCTCATTATCATAACTCAATGCCAATTATAACTAAGTCATCGTATATGAATATAAACATGCATAGATTTGTAGGGCATAGCCTACTTCAAAATGAGCCAATTCCTATGGCCATATACAAAAAAAAAAAAAAAAAACATATTTTTACATTCCTTCACTAGGCAAACCAAATGACATACATAACAAAATACTCAAAAATCCTATACATGCCATTGGACAAAATAGAAATGTCTTTATACCAAAGCTTGTCTAGTTGATAGTGTGTTGACTCTCCAATTGTCTTCCAATCCTTATGAGTCCTCGAGCTCTGAAAAGCAGGGAAAAGAGAGGGGTAAGCATTTACATGCTTAGTAAGCCCGAATAATTGGAAAATAAACTTACCGGTTGTTTAGCATACATCCATAACAAATAATTAAACCAATGAACATAAAAATGGTTTCCCTATCACATGCACTCAATCAATGAGTTAGTCACATAACAAATACCATGAACATTTTTATCTTAGATGAGCTCATCATTTTACATGCCATTTGTACATATACCTTGTGATAGTCCCGTTGAGTTTCTAGGAAATCTCAATAGATTATCCAGTCACCGTCAATTCATACGAATGATCATTTTGAGTACACACTCCCGCGAACCTCACATCTTACGGCGGGACTACTAGTCCAGGCTAAATCCTCCGCAATATAAACTCATAAGGTGATGTCGGGGTTACCAGTCCAGGCTCAATCCCTTACGCGAAAAACACCCTTAATGAGCTCGGATCTGAATTACCAGTCCAAGCTAAATTCAGACCCTAATCGGATTACCCATCCAAGCTAAATCCACAATGCACACATATTCTTCTGAGGCTCGATCATTCAAGGAACACCAGTCCAGAGCTAGATCCTTTTTATACTTGAGATCTTCTGATTACACGGTCGAGCTAAATCCTTTTCTGCAACACATGCAGGATCTCAAGTATCGTGTAAATCATGGTTTATCCATCGAATTCCCTTTCCAACCTCAACCGAGACATTATCTAATAATTCATTATTAAAGATGCAATTCATGCATTTCCATGCCATCAACAATGCAATTATCATACATTCACAAAACATACAAATATGCATGTTATAGATTTACTTCGAGTTATCCGAACTTACCTGGTACTCGTTTCGAAGCTGTGTTTCGGTTATTCCGAAACCTTGCGTTTACCTCGATCGACCTCCGGAATTTGTTCCTCGGGGTCTATAACAAGGAAATTATATCATTAATTCACTACATTACACTTTTCAAGTTTAATTTCTACCCCTGGTCTAAATGATTGTTTTGCCCCTAACATTTGACATTTTTACGATTTAGTCCCTAGGCTCGTATAATGAAACACATGCAATTTCTATTTTACCCAAGCCTGACCAAACATTTTTCTCTCTTATGGCAGCCCATATTTTCCATTATTTTCTTATTTCTATCACATGTTTAACAACTTTTGCAAAAAGGTCCCTTTCGGGGTTTTTCATGAAAATCACCTAAGATAAGATGTTTAACACACCTTCAACTTTCATACCCCTCCATAATCCACCAAAATACAAGCAACTCATGCATGGGTAAATTTTTAAACATGAACCCTAGTATGAAATATGGGTAGAAATGGAAAGATCAAGCTACCGGGATTTAAAAAATACAAAGAACATTAAAAACGGGGCTTGGGAGCACTTACTATTGAGCTTGGAAAGCTTGAAAACCCTAGCTATGGTGGCTTGAGAATTTAGGCTGGACAAGGAAGAAGAATGACTGATTTTTGCCTTCTTTTTCCCATTTTATTTCATTAAAAAGCCAAATGACCAAAATGCCCTTAAGTCCTTTCTTTAAAATTTCATCCATGCAAGCCCATTTTTGTCCAAAAACTTAGAAATTGGGAAAATTTCTCTTTAATACTTCTAATTTATAATCTAAAGCAATTTCATACAAATTATTTCTAGAATCTAAGTTTTGCAATTTATTCAATTAGTCCCTAATTTCCAATTGGACACCTTACTCAAGGAATTTCTTCATGAAACTTTAACACATGCATAATCTCATATTATAGGTCTCATAATAATCATAAAATAAATATTTTGATGTCGGATTTGTGGTCTCGAAACCACTGTTCCGACTAGGCCCTATTTCGAGATGTTACAATTTAAGAGAACACAACCACTTAGCAAGACCTAAAACATACCATATAAAGTTCAAGAACAAGTATTATAAACATATTCAAAACCATTATCATTCAAAATGACTTTTATACATAACAAGCCTATATACATGTCAGGAAACCAAATCTTGAACGACTAAAATTCTACCGAGACAGAAGTTGGATAGCGTGAACTCCTAGTTGATCTGGTCTCCACTTTCCGCAAAAGATAACTACAAGATAAGAAAACATAATCGAGTAAGCATTATATATTCTTAGTAAGTTCATGGTTGATAAAACTGTAAACATACCTTGTTTTATAATTTAACATACCAAAGTAACTAATTTAACTAAGTTTCCTGTTATAACATATTACAATCGTAATATGAGAATTCATATACAATTATATAATCCGTAAATTTGCTAAAACCATTCAGATCAATATCAATTTATCAAAACTAGTAAACCAATACCTTATTTTTCTCAGTCAAGCATAAGAACAAATATAACTATATAAACACATTCATTTCCATTTACTATACGGAATCAAATAATACATTTTCTTTTAAACAGTTGACCTAATGAACTAAAGGAACAATTACAGATACGCGATAGCTACACCACACTAGTAGGCACCGTGCGAATAAGTAGGCACCATAGTGTAAATTAGTAGGCATTGTAGTGCAAAACAGTAGGCATCGTAGTGCAAAACAGTAGGCATTGAAATGTAGAACAATAAGCACCAAAATGCAGAACAGTTAATATGATAACCCAATTATTCGATTCATTTATAAGTTCAATTCCTTTTTTATCGATTTCAGTATCGTCAATTCAACTATCAGAATATCATTATATACATAACATAACAAGATTCATCTCAATCCCAAACCAATTTCACCAATTTGTACAATTTTCAATTTAGTCATCTATCTCAATAATAAATTAAATTCACACCAAAATATTTCGATTAATCATAAAAAACTATCAAGTCGTTTATCAATAGTTTTTACAAATTAATTCATTTGTATAACAATTTACATTTATTCAGTGTTACGTATCTTTTCATATTTTTATCATACATTTCAAGTCTTATCAAATTAATCATTTTAATACTGAAAATATATATATACTTAACAATTCAAACTAAAATCAAATCAGAGTATTACAACTATATTATGAATTAACAAAGTAAATACCATATGAACTTACTTAGCAAAAACAACAACGGATAATGTGTCAGAGACTATTCAGCAAATTTTCCTTTTTCCATTTATATCCTCTGATTGTTGTAAATCTTGATCTAAAGCATAATTTAATTCAATTATCAATTCCAACTACCATTTAACAACATACTAAAGTTATATAACAATTCAATTTCATCTATCGAATAATCCCTCTAATTTTATATTTTATTCAATTTAGTCTCTAAAACCGAAACTATTACAATTTCCACATTTATGCCTCATTTTTCATTTTGATTTCAATTTCATCCCTGTACAACCCTCTAAATTCAATAATTATATAAATTTCATGTCAATTTTAAAATATTTTCATTTTAGTCCCTAAACTCAAAACTAACAAATTTCACTTTACAAATTAGTCCTATTACATTTCTAAGCTTCAAACCCTACCATTGAACATCAAAAACCTCAAAATCATCAATAAAAACATTTTAAAAATTTAGCAGTATTAAAAAAGAACACATGGGTCAGCTAAATTAAGCTCTCGAGATCTTAAAAACATAAAAATTATAAAAAATTGACTTGAAATTACCTATTAATTAAAGTACCGAATATCAAAGAGTTTGAAACGCTTTCCCTTTTTTTTCCTACGGTGGAAGATGATGAATAGTAGAAAATGGCTTATTTTTTCTATACTTTAATTAATTTGCTAATTAACTAAATTAGCTTTAAGTAATCTTAAATATTAATCTTAATTAAGTTAAATCAACTATAGTGGCTGCACAATATCTTCCACTATCGTTTGGTATACTAGTAATTGATCCAATTGTTTAATTGGTCCTCCTATTACTTAAAAATCTATAGTAATTAATTTTTATAATTTTTACGATTTAGTCCTTATACCTTAATTAATCGCTATTTCAATAAAATTACCCATTCAAAATTAAATTCACCTAAATAAAAACTTCGTAAATATATAATAAAAATATTTATGGGCTCAGTTTAAGGCAACAAGGTCCCTATACTTCAATTTCTAAAACTATTGACTTTAAGGTCAATACATTTATACCTTAAATAACTGTCCACTTAACAAATTCATCAGACCAAAATCTAATATAATAATATAATTAACTCGTAAATATTAATAAATAATATTTACTAACTCGATTATCAAAATATGAGGTTTCGAAACCACAATTTTCGACACCATTAAAAATGGGATGTTACAATTTTAGTTTAATTATAGTTTACTTTTTTTTATTAAATTGAAATTTAAGATTTAATTATTATTATTATTTTAATTAGGTCTTTTACAGTATTATTAGCAAAGTAGATATTGATGTATTAACAATTGCGGATGAAGTGGGGATATGGATTTTCATGAATTTATTAACATTATCAACATTGTTATAAAGAAAAACATTCTTATCAATTAATAGTTAATGTCATTAGCTCTTTAACTGCAGTAATTAATATATTTATTAATAATATTATAAAAATAGATATCATAACAGAGAGATTAAATATAATTAAAAAATTAAAACCATAATTAGACCTTGTTATTTGAGCGGTATGCAAAAAGTAAAATCAATGTTAGAGTTATTGGAAAAAGAAAATCAAAGTTAATCAGGAATAAACATGGTTGAAACATAAATTAAGTTGATGAATGTTTTTAGGTCTAAATATAAAAGAATTCTCATAAATTAATCGAAAATTGCAATCTCCAATCCAAAGTTAGCATTCATTGAGCGTTGAAATATAGTTCTCTGTTAAATTCCCTAACAGCCTATCAAATGATGATGTGGCGATTGAAGCTGTATTTGATACCAACAGATTAATTAATTTTTAATTTTTTAAATCTAAAAATTATTAATATATTATAATAGAATTTAAAATTTATAAAAATGATAGAAAAACTATAAAATTTTATTAACATTATAAAATATTATGAAAAATATGAAATAACTATAAAAACTTTAAATTTTTTATAAATTATATAAAAATTATTAAAAATTATAAAAATAAATAAAATTTATTAGAATGATAAAAATAATATATATGTAACTTATTAAAAAATATAAAAAATTATAACAATAATAGTTTTTTTATTTTTGAGGATTTGAGTTCTTTAGTTTTAGTAATGAGGAAACAAGAAACTTAAAGTGTGATGATGTTCAAAAATTATATTAGGTGTTGAGTGAGGGGTTTGACTAACAATAAGTTTAATATTTGATGGTTTAAGGTGAGTAATGAATAATAGTTTTGACCGAGGAGAAGTGATTTGAGAGAAGCGAATAAGGATGGATTAAGATTCAATGTAAAGTAATGTGTGAGGAAAAAGAAAAGGGAGTAGTAAAATTTTATAAAACAATTTTTAAAAATTATTAGAAATTATTAAAATATTATAAATTTTTAAATAATTATAAATTAGAAAATTATAGAAAAAAAATTATATAAACTATTAAAATTTTATTAAATATTATTAAAAAATAAAACTGATATAGAAATTATAAGTTTTAATAATTTTCTATAAATTTTCTACAGTTTTTTTTATAAATTTTAATAATTTTTCTATAATTTCTAAAAATTAATTTTCTTACCGTTCTTACAAAATTAATTAATATTTTCATGTCAACAATTTTCTACCTTTAAACACATGTCATCATTTTTACTCGTAAATTATTATGTCAACTGTCATATCATCATTAAATGAGTTGTAACGAAAAACTATATTTTAAAATTTTAATTAATTACTAAATTTTGTTTAGAAGTTTAATTGATTTTTTAATTAGGACATTTTTGAAACACAATAATTAATATTGCAACGATTAATTCCAAGATTTTCAGCCCACTCCAATGTGAGGAAATATTTAAGCAGAAATGCATGGCATTGATAAAGCCTCAACAGCGATCAGCATGTGGCATGTATGAACCGAAAGTATCTGTTAGTTGGCGTTGGCAATGGCAAGAACAAAGCGACTTTTTGGGTGTAGGGTAAAACACACGCATCCAAAGTGTAGCCCAAAAGGAAAACAGATGCTTCAATGGCTTAGCTTTCAACCATGGATGATTGGGACCACCAAAGATCTGCACCAGAATTCCATAATTTGGGACATTTCTACTCTGTTGCTCCTCAGATTTCTTTCGGTGTCTGCTTGCAGGCCTCAGTCTTTCACCTTAACTTATTCTATCATCCTCCACTTCTAAACTCTCACTAATCCAAACTCTCAGATTTTATATTAATGTAATTTCCATTTAGAAATTATAAATATTATTATAATCATAAAATAGATATTTGTATTTAAATATTGTGTAAAAAATAATTTATTATCAAAATACATATTTTTGAAGGTTCTATCCCAAAATATGTTTATTTAGAACATCTTAACATTTATGGATGTCGAATTTTTTAATTGTATTGTGCCTTCAAGTTTTTATTATCCTATTGGAGTTAAATAGTTACTATAGAATGATTAAAAGGTTTCCACACGTATTAATGTTGAATAGTTTGTAATTTATCTACCTTTAATGCTTAAGCTTAGTTTTTAATTGTATTTAACATACAAAGACCTCAACCTCATGAGTGTGATATCTACATTTTTATTTTACTGTTGATGAGTTAAATCTTAATAAATACAAAGATGATACTTATGAGTGTCGAATTTTTTTATTTAAATTTTATCTGTCTATCGTCAACTTAATGCTAATAAATGCATTAACTGAATATCAAAACCCATGGATGTCAAAATTTTCAATAATTCTTTTATCACGCTTATAAATGCCTCTCCCCATATTTATATATATCTTTTTCACACAAGCAAAAGTTGCCTCGGAGTTCCTAAGCCAAAAACTTCTTCAAAATCTTTTTATTTTTATTTTGTTAAATAGTGATTTATCCTCTCAACTATATCTTATCCTTCAATGTTGCATTTATGATTTTTTTACTCTCAATTTGATACTTGTGATTTTACGCCGTCTAATAGATTATTCCATTCTTTTATAAAAAAGTGACATGACACTAGTAATCAATGAAAAAATGACATATGGCATAATATTTTTTAAAATTTTAAAAAATAAAAATCTAATGAATTCCATGTCATTAAAACTATAAGGAAAAAAATAAAATTTATTATTATTTTTACATTCATTTAGAATATCAAAATTTTACTTTAAGCAATATTATTTTTTTTAGTTATTAACTCTTTTATCCTTTTGAATGAAAGAATATAAGGAGAAAATTGATTTTTTGCAAAAAAAATAAATTATGCCACATGTCACTTTGTTATTGGTTACTAGTGCTACATCACTTTTCTGTGGGGTGATCTATTAGATGACGTGAAATCATAGGTACCAAACTGAGAGAAAAAAAAATCTTAAGTATCATATTTAGAAATGAGGTATAATTTTGGGAGCAAATCACAATTTAATCCTTTTTTCACCTTTGATTTCTAAACCTTATTATAGCTCTTTTGTGGGAAGAGAATCATATTGCTCTGATATTCGTGGATATGATAAAATCTATTTACTGATTATTTAAGCTAATATTTACTTGTTATTAATATTTAATTTAGCATTAATTTTTTATTATGTTGAAAATAAATATGTTTTTGCTTTTCTTTACTTATTAGGTATAGGAATGAAATCTACGGATTCAAAAAAATGTGGATTATTCGATATTCAATGAAAAGGAAGCTCAACTAAAAGTGCATCTAGATGTATCATTTTTATGGTAGTTGGTATATGCACGGGTAGAGTCCGTGCAATTTGTTAAATTAAGTTCACTAAAGTTGGCAACTTTCAAGTCTAGAAAATTTAATTAACTTGCAATGCATTTTTTTTGATAAGATCCAGACATTTTTGGGTTGATATATCTTTTGAACATGAAAGAGTTGTCTCTTAGCTTCGGAACGAAATTTGAATCACCTTATTTTGAGTTTAAGAGCTCAAGTTATGATCGTTTTAATGAGGATTGTGCGAGCTTAATTTTGTGAACGGGATTATTGCAGGAATTACAAGTTTTGGACTTTGATTCATGTTTAAAACATATTGTGTTTACTTTTAATTCTAATTTAGTTTATATATAAGCTCAAAATTGTATTTATTGTGTTTTACATTTAGGCATTTATTTTGTTAGCCATAGTTTTTCAAATGTTTTAATATAACAAAGTCAAAATTTGCAATTAATTGATATAAACTTCTGAAATTATTTTGAAGTGTTTACAAACTCATCAAAATGGTTAAAGTTATAAATTCATTTAAAAAATCTTGATTCAAAACAAATTTTACAACTTTAGAACAATTCTTCTGATACAAGTGTAATAAGACAAGTATCGATAGAAGCAAGTTCAAGAGCACCCCAAGCATTTTCCAGACTTTTACCTATACTTGGGGGGCTCTTTTACTGATACATCTCTAGTTATACCTATACTTGGGAGGGGTTCTACCATTAGAAGTAAGTCAGTGAGCAATTTTTTGCTCCATTGCAGCTTCTACCGGTACAACTATTGATACAAGTATGAACCCTTGAAACCTTTAGACTTCTAACAATAAAACAGTTGTTCTACTGATACATCGGGCTCCAATGATCATAGTTTTGAAGAGTTCTACCAACAGAAGTCCACTTTTACCAATATAAGTGGTCTGCACTCTGCAATTAATGCTCGAATTAATTGCAATGACTCTAATTTACTTCCAACGTCTACAAGGTTGTTAGAAGGCTTAAATAGAAATCAATAGCTCTATATTGAAGATAAGAAACAAGTTGTAAACTCAATAGAACAAAATTCCAATATTTTCATTGATATTCTTTTTGTTTTTCATACATACACTTGGGTAATCATCTCTTTTTTTTTTTCAAGTGTTTTATTATCATTGAGCGAGCTTTGTCATTCAAATATCTTCCTTTGAGAGGTGCCTTTAATCCTTGTTCTTATTTCTCATCTTTGTAAGGGTTTGCTTGTAACAACCTATTTCCAGTGGTACCAAAAATGGTAGTTTTGGAACCTCGTTCTCTGATGATCAAGTCTGTAGATATTAATATTTAATAGTCATTGGTCAATATAATGTTATATAAAATTTTAGTTCAAAAAATTGATTGATTAGAGAATTGAGCATAATATAGGGATGAAATCGTAAATATGGTAAAATTGACCATTATGGATTTCTTTTTGCTAATGATAATATGTTAATTGATTAGGGACTAAAATGATAATTTATCCATTTTTCTAGATAGTGTCCGGACAGGTGTTTGCTTTACCTTACTTGTATTGATGTTAATTTTAATTAATAATTAGATTAGATGCATGTATATACTGTAATATAGCGGATAGAGGGAAAAAAACTCATTTTTTCTTTCTTGCATCCTTTCCATCACCAAGTTTCTTCTTTGTTAAGTTAAGAAAGATCGACCAAGTTTTGTGCTATTGTATGATCAAGTTTTGAATCCGTCGAGAGAAGATCGAAGGAAAGGAAAAGTTGTTTAGTAGATTCTATCGTGGAGTGTTATCATTCCGGCAGGTAAGTTCATACAAGATAAACATTGCTTAACTTTATTTTCTCGTGTTTTTTAATTTTATAACTAAGAATTTGGTAATCAGATTTGGTTTGTCAAGTATATAAAAAGGAGATATTGAATTATGCTACAAAGGAATGAGAAAGAGATTACAAAATGAAAACATTTTGATGAACTTAGAAAAGGACTTATACACATGGTTACATGTTATTTCCTAATCGTTCCAAGATCCAACATTTGTTGCAGACTCAAAGATACATGTGGCAGAGATTTTGGAACACCCCAGTTCTGGCAGGTACAAGGTTTGGTGTATAGTCCTAAGGAAGTATGATTGGCAGAGTAAGCTTCACCGAAGTGTCTCTTTCGACGTATAGAGTAGGCGTATGCAGCTATGAGGTTAAGTTAATAAAGGTTCCATATCAAGTGGCTATATTAGTAGGAATAAGACTAGTGATCGAGTAAAATGGCATCGAGAGTATGAGTTCATGTCAGGGATATAGTGCGTTCATTAATGGTGGTACTGTGCAAGTTAAGTTACAAGGTAAGCTAGTTAGGAACCAACTGTATGAACCATGATAGTTAAAAAAAATAAGAGGATACTCAATTAGGTTTTTAGGAAGTTGTAGACTTTTGATGAGACAATTCAATAATGATGTAACATTTGTCAAGTTCCAATAAGGACCTAGATTATAATACTAGATATTCAAGTTTGGAAAAGGGGAGTTCTCTTATTCTTTCTTCAAAAATATGGTAATTTGAGGCTTGAGGAACCGAAGAGATTTCTTTAAGTTGAAGTTAAGATCTCGGGTTTTATTAATGATTACTCCATGCCAAGATAAGTTTTATGACTCTGCATGTTATGTTGTGAAAGAGTAGGTCTATAAGAGTGCATATAATGCCCTCAACTTGACCTGATTCATCAGATCCAGATCTCGGGTGGTACATTACTATTATAGACTTATACATGCTTAAGACATACAAAATTTTCAAAGAAATACATCTTATTCAATAATAGTACCTGTCGAAGTTACATTTGGGCGTACTCTATGTACAACACTTACAAATATAATTACATCTCACATTGGTTTGTAATGTTCCCTTTTATTCAACCTCTAAATAATATTACTGACTTCATTTATTGACCAAAAAAGTCTATTCACTCTATAAAGCTTACAAAAAAATTTTTGAGACTTGTAAACCAATATTTGTATCAGGCTTGACGTGCTTGTGCAACACTTGCTCTGTATGCATGAGTGCCCACTTCGCCACTCCTTTGGTGCAGCCTTGGCATTGTCCCTCCTGGCACATCCTTTACTTGAGACATAAAACACAGAGGGGTAAGTTTGATAGAAGTTACCGAGAAGACCCTATTTTACTTGAGCCCTTATTCATGGATTTCGTCATTTGTTTCTCGTTCATAACTTTGACTCGATCGATTGTACAAGCTTCAACATGACCTCCCATAACGACCTTTCTTTTTGATCGACTGTTTAACGTCACAGCAATAATATGCAAGCGTACACTGTCAATGCAAGTATAGTATACAGATGTGAGTCTGTCGGATATTGATCCCATGAGGATGGTTGTCTTTTGTCTGTCAATGTCAGTGCAATAAATGGATAGAAACGAGATAAATTGTGAGAGTAAGTGTTGAAGCAATAACTTGAAAACAACAGGATAAAAGATGATAATGATGAACTGGGATCCCCAAAATGAATATTCAACAAAAATGCTAAGTGCTCCCAAGGTATAAAAAGTTAGGTGATTGTCGATGTAATAAGTTGAAATGAATAGCTTACCAAGCTTAAATTCTATATTTAATCAAATACTTAAACATGCACATTAGCCACACCTTTTAATGATGGCTATGGAACACTATTAAGAACATGTAACAGCCCGGTTTAGACCCTAGCCAAAATAGTGGTTTTGGGACCACAAATCTAGGTAAGAAAAATTATTTTAATATTATTTTTCATGTTTATAGTATGTGAGCATGTGTGAAAGTTTCATATGAAAAATTAATCGTTTGTGTGCTTAATTTGATAAAAGGACCTAATCGCATAAAATGTAAAAGTGGCCTTCTATTTGTTAAAGTGCCTATTTGTTATGTCTTTATAATTGAGAGGTCCTTATGTTGTTATTTGACCATTGAACATATGAGTGGACATTAATGGCCTTAATATAATGGTTTATTAATGTTTTATTGCAAGGGTAAAATGGTAAAATGACTATTAATGTTAATTAAAATAAAACTAAAAGAATGAAATTAGCCATTTTGTTCAAGCTATTGCCAAAAATCAAAAGAAATAAAGCCAAGGTTGTGGTTTTAGGGTTCGACTATTGATTTTGGTGATTAAGGTATGTGTTTTGATCCGTTTTTGATAATTTCTACGTTTTTGTAATTGCTGCTTAATAATCTATCAAGCCCATGTCAGAATTTCTAAATTTTTGATGATTTTGAGTTGAGCCATTGATGAAATTATGATTTTTATGAAGTTTTATGTTAGTAAATGAAAGATATGTATTGGGTTAACATGTTTTGTCTTTGAATTTTTGATGAATTTGAGTAAAATGGGATAAATTGTGAAATTTGTAAATTGAGGGACTAAAATATGAAATAAATGAAATATGTGGGCTTATATGAACTCTATGAACACTCGGCGTAACATGTGTAAAAGGGGATTTTGTGTATTTTGTGAATTTGTGAATTAGGGACTAAATTGTCAAAATGTGAAAATGTGAAGGCTAATTTGTAAAATACCCTAAATATGTATATATGGATTGAATTGAATGATTTTTAGAATAAAAGGGTTAACTTTGAATACATATAGATCAAGAAAAGAGAAATTCAGGTTTAGATCGAGGGAAATTGAAGATTATCGAGTAAACGATCCAAATCGTCAAATCTGAGTACGAGGTAAGTTCGTACGTGTTAAATGATGTTATAGTTATGTTTTAATGCTTTGATAATGCATAAATTGTATAGATATTTGATTACGATTTGAGAATGATGATAATCGACTATGTTGGGCACTAAGTGTGCGGTTCGAAACAGCTTCGGCTACAAATGACACTAAGTGTGTGAGTTGGAATAGCTTCGGCTATGTGAGGTACTAAGTGTGCGATACCGAGATAGCTTCGGTTTATTGAAATGGCACTAAGTGTGTGAGATTGTTAGGGCTTCGGCAAATCACTGATGCACTAAGTGTGTGAATTCTTAGAGCTTTGGAAGATTTCCGAATGAATTAATGTGATGAATGAAGAGGTATGAATGAAATATATAAATATGGGAAAGTAAAGGTACATATGATACCTATGTGGTAGTTGATACTATATGTATGAAGTTGATGAATTTGTATATATATAATAATTGGTCATGGAGTAGATTTGAATGATGATATGAGAGTTACGAAGTGTTTATTAATTGATGATTTGCGTATTAAATAGTAGATTATATTCAGCATGAACTTACAAAGCTTTAAAGCTTATTGTGCGAAATGTTCTCTATTTTACAGTGTTATAAAGCTAGCTCGGACCCAGGAATCGTCAGTGACTCAATCACACTATCGGACATCTATTTTGGTACCATTGTGAGAGTTGTATATATGGTATATGGCATGTCTAGGCTAGAAGTATGAGAATATGTTTTGGAAAGTGTATATCATGCCATGTGATATGGCTAGATTATGGTTGAATCTATGGTTTGATTTTGGTATGTTTTGTGTTGTGATTATAGCCATGAGACTTGGTTTGTAAATGTTGTTTTGTATGGCCTCTTAATTTGGCTTAAATAGTGTGTTTGATAAGCAAGTTATATGATGCATATATTGCTTATGTGATGGATTAGTTATGAAACGTTGAAATGGTAAATTTTTGTCTTATGAAATTGATGATAAGATGATGAGTTTATGCACTTGAAATTTATGTAAGTTATAATGATTTTGGTATTCTTTGGTTGTGAAATTGAGTAGTAAAATAGATGGTATTTGAATGGCATGAAATATGTACAAATTGGTTTATTGGTTGCCTATGAATGTATGCAAATAATGCTAAAATGTTGTGGTTTTGGAATGCTTGAGATAGGTGGGAAATGTGGCTTAAACCAAGCCTAATTTCACCCAACACAGTTGAGCACACGGTCGTGTGTCTTGACTGTGTGTCTGTTGTAATTTAGTTATTTAGGCCAGTCTTGAGCACGACCTAGACACACGGGCGTGTTTGATGGCCGTGTGAGGCACATAGCCTTGGTATATGAGTGTGTGTGGCCATTTGGAAGGGTACACGGGCTAGACACACAGGCGTGTGTTCGACCGTGTGACCCAAGTCAGTTTCAAGCACGACCAAGGCACATGGTCGTGTCTTGTGGTGAAGTCAGTATGTATGCCCTGTTTTGCCAAGGCATAGACACACGGGTGTGTCTAATGCTGTGTGAGGTACACGATCTGTTCACACGGGAATATGACCTTTATAACTTTGAAAAAAATATTTGAGTTTTGAAAAAATTTGTATGTGCTCGGTTTAGCCCCGACTCCTTTCTAAAGTATGTTTAAGGTTCCGTTGATCTATGTAAGGGACTTTATATTGATGTATGACCTATGATGTTATGATGATTGTGAAATGAATGCTAAATGTGTCGTTATGTCAAGTAACGCCTTTAACCCTATTCTGGCGACGGATAATAGTGAAGGGTGTTGCATTTGATTGATATCAGAGCTACGGTTTAGTAGATTCTAGGACTAACATAGCGCGCATGAGTCTAGTTATACATGCCATATTTATAAACTGCAATAGTGTGATGATTCTTGACAATTAAAATTTTTTTCGTATAGTAAATGGATCCCAATCGAGCCATAGCTGATGATGTGAAAAGTAATGCGCCCGCTCCTACTCAAGGGGCAGCGCCGACCAAATCTGGGCTGATATCTAGTAGTCAGGGAGGAAAGGCTAAGCAAGCCTTCTTCCAAATGATGATTGAGTGGTTCACGAAATTCGTACGAATGAATCCTGGTGCTCAACAACCTCTACCCCCACTTGTTCCTCAACAAGTCCCGGTAGTGCCACAAGTAGTAGATATGATTCGATTGAGAAGCTACCTGTTGATAAGATTCGTAAATATGGGGTTGAAGAGTTTCGGGCTACAGTTGATGATGATGCCGAGAGGGCTGAGTTCTGGCTTGATAACACTATCCGAGTATTCGATGAGTTGCCTTGTACTCCAGATGGATGTATCAAATGCTTAGTATCTTTGCTTAGAGATAATGCATATCACTGGTGAAAAACGTTGACATCAGTGGTTTCTAAGGAATGAGTTACTTGGGAATTCTTTCAGACCGAGTTTTGAAAAAATATATAAGTCAGAGATTCCTCGATCAGAAAAATAAAGAATTTCTGGCATTGAAACAAGGCTAAATGATCGTTACTGAGTATAAAACAGAATTTGTATGTTTGAGCAAGTATGCTCAAGAATATGTGTCTATTGAAGAGATCATGTGTAAAAGATTTGTTGATGGACTAAACGAAGATATAAAATTGTTAGTACGGATACTTGAATTGAAAGAATTCGTAGTATTGGTTGAGAGGGATTATAAAGCTGAGGATCTTAGCAAAGAAAAGGAAAGCGCTGATGCTGAGGCTAGAGATTCGAGAAAGAGATCAATGAATAAATCTTATCATTCCTCGTCAAAGAAATCTAGAGATTTTATTGATTGATCGATAGCTTCAGCGGGATATCAGAATAGAGATCGTAGAAAGCAGTATACCAACCCTAAAGCTTAAACTACCTCAGTATCGAGCGTTGGTAATGTAAAGGATGTAAACCCTGAGTGTAAACAATGTGGAAGACGACATTTTGGAGATTGCTGGGGGAAAAGTAATAATAAAGCTTGTTACAGTTGTGGTTCACAAGATCACTTTATAAAAGATTGCCTAGAGTTAGCTGAAAAAGATAATGCTCAAAACATGAGGCCGAGTAACACTGCAGCTAGAGGTAGACCACTGAGAAACACAAGAAATGCGAGTGGCGGTAGAGGTGTGACGCAAGACACTGTAGCTAGATCTGATGCTAGAGCACCTGTATGAGCCTATGCTATTCGAGCACTTGAAGAAACGTTATCTCCGAATGTTATTACTGGTACTTTTACTCTCTATGATACTAAAGTTATTGCATTGATAGATCCAGGGTTTACTCATTCGTATATATACATGAATTTAGTATCTAGTAAGACTTTGCCTGTAGAGTCTACTGAATTTGTAATTAGAGTATCGAACCCCTTAGGCAAGTGTGTTTTGGTTGATAAAGTGTGCAAGAATTGCCCATTGATAATTCGGGGTAATTACTTTCTGGCTGATTTGATGTTGTTACCATTTGACCTATTTGACATAATCTTGGGAATGGATTGGTTAATATTGCATGATGCTGTTGTTAATTTCAATGATATTAGCTCAGAAATATGTGAGAAAGGCTTGCGAAGCTTATTTAGCTTATGTGCTTGATACGAAAGTGACTGAAAAGAAGATTGAATCAGTGCCAGTTGTTTGTGAATATCTATATGTGTTTCCTGATGATTTACCGGTTTTACCACCGATCTGAAAGGTTGAATTTGGTATTGAATTAATGCCAGGACTACTGCAATTTCGATAGTTCCGTATAGAATGGCACTGACCGAGTTAAAAGAATTAAAGTCTCAATTGTAAGAGTTGACCGATAGAGCATTCGTAAGACCGAGTTTTTCACCTTGGGATGCTCCTGTTCTGTTTGTGAAAAAGAAAGACGGTACGATGAGAATGTGCATTGATTATCGTCAGTTGAACAAAGTGACTATCAAGAACAAACATCCTCTGCCCCAGATTGATGATTTTTTTGGTCAATTAATAAAAGCTACCGTGTTTTCAAAGATAGATATAAGATCGGGATACTATTAGTTGAGAGTAAAAGATTCAGATATTTTGAAAATTACGTTCCGAACGAGGTACGACGGTTATGAGTTTCTAGTTATGCCTTTCGGATTAACAAATGCTCCTACTGTTTTTATGGATTTGATGAATAGATTTTTCAAACTGTATTTAGATCGATTTGTTTTCGTATTCATTGATGACATTTTAATTTATTCACATGATGACATTTTAATTTATTCACATGATGAAATTGAACATGCCGAACATTTGAGAATAGTGCTACAAACTTTACGAGATAAGCAATTGTATGCGAAGTTTAGCAAATGTGAATTCTGGTTATGCGAAGTTCGTTTTCTAGGCCATATTGTATCAGCATCTTGTATCCTAGTTGATCCAAGCAAAATTTTAGCTATTTTGGATTGGAAGCCTCCAAGAAATGTTTCTGAAGTTCGCAGTTTTCTGGGACTTTCTGGTTATTATCGATGGTTCGTAAAAGGCTTTTCTATGATTGCAACACCATTGAAAAAATTGCTTCAAAAAGATGTGAAATTTGAATGGTCTGAAAAGTGTCAGAAAAGCTTTGATCAGTTGAAAGCCCTATTGACTGAAGCTCTAGTGTTAGTACAACCAGAATCGGGTAAAGAATTTGTGATCTACAGGGATGCTTCGTTGAACAGATTAGGTTGTGTTTTGATGCAAGAAGGTAAAGTCATAGCTTATGCTTCGAGACAGTTGAAGCCTCACGAAAAGAACCATCCGACACATGATCTGGAATTGGCGGCTATTGTGTTTGATTTGAAGATTTGACACCATTCTCTGTTGGGTGAAAGACGTCACGTATATTTTGATCACAAAAGCTTAAAATATCTGATGACTTAGAAAGATTTGAATCTACAATAGAGAAGATGGCTAGAACTGCTAAAAGACTACAAGCTTATTATCGATTATCATCCTGGAAAAGCAAATGTTGTTGCTGATGCTTAAGTCAGAAATCATTGTTTGCATTACGTGCCATGAATACTCATTTAGCTTTGTCTGATGATGGTTCAATTTTAGCAGAATTGAAAGCGAGACCGTTGTTTTTACAATAGATTATTGATGCTCAAAAGGTTGATAATGAGATAATAGCAAAACGAGCTCAGTGTGATTTGAATTCTGATTCTGAATTTCAAGTTGATAATGACGATTGTTTGAAATTTCGAGATTGGATTTGTATTCTGAGAAATCCAAAGTTGATTCAGATGATTGTGAATGAAGCTCACAACAGTCATTTATTTGTGCATCCGGGTAGTACAAAAATGTATAATGATTTGAAACAACTTTATTGGTGGCCTGGTATGAAGCATGACATCTTAGAATTTGTTGCGAAATGTTTGACCTGTCAGCAAGTTAAAGCTAAACATCAGGAGTCATTTAGTTTGATACAACCGATTATGATTTCAGAATTGAAATGGGACAGAATCACGATGAATTTTGTATTGGGTTTACCTATTCACCGAGTAAGAAAGATGCAATCTGGGTTGTGGTTGATAGATTGACTAAATCGGCTCATTTCATTCCGGTTCGTACAGATTATTCACTTGATAAGCTTGTTGAGTTGTACATTTCTTAGATTGTGAGATTGCATGGAGTACCTATTCCTATTGTTTCGGATAGAGATCCAAGGTTCACATCATGCTTTTGGAAGAAACTGCAAGATGCGTTAGGTATGAAACTACACTTTAGCACTACTTTTCACCCACAGATGGACGGTCAATTTGAACGGATTATATAGATACTCGAGGATATGTTGAGATGTTGTATTCTTGAGTTTGAAGATACGTGGGAATGATAGTTTCCATTGATTGAATTTGCATATAATAATAGCTTTCAATCGAGTATAAAAATGGCTCCTTACGAGGCTTTATATGGTCTAAAATGTCGAACACCATTGTACTGGGCTGAGCTTAGTAAGAATAAGATTCACGGGATTGATTTGATTAGAGAAACAGAAGACAAAGTGAAAGTAATACGAGATAGTCTGAAAGCAACCGCGGATCGTCAGAAATCGTATGCAAATTTAAAAAGAAAGGATATTGAGTTTGAAATCGGTGATAAAGTGTTTTTGAAAGTATCTCCGTGGAAGAAAGTACTCCAATTCGGCATAAAAGGCAAATTGAGTCCGAGATTCATCAGGCCGTATGAGATTATCGAGCGAATTAGACCAGTTGCTTATCGGTTAGTATTGTCGTCTGAGTTAGAAAAGATACATAATGTATTTCATGTATTGATGCTACGAAGATACAAATCAGATCCTTCGCATGTTATTTCCTTGACTGAGGTTGAAATTTATTTTGATATGTCTTATGATGAAGAACCAAAACAAATTTTAGCTTGAGAGATCAAAGAGCTGAGAAATAAAAGAGTAGCGTTAGTGAAAGTATTGTGGCATCGGCACGGGGTTGAAGAAGGTACGTAGGAACCCGAGGATGCTATGAGAAAACAATATCCAAACCTATTCATTGGTAAGATTTTCGGGGACAAAAATCCCTAAGGGGGGAGAGTTGTAACATCCCAGTTTAGACCCTAGTCGAAATAGTGGTTTTAGGACCACAAATCTGAGTAAGAAAAATTTTTTTAATAATATTTTTCGTGTTTACAGTATGTGGTTAAGCATGTGTGAAAGTTTCGTATGAAAATTTAATCGTTTGTGTGCTTAATTTGATAAAAGGACCTAATCACATAAAATGTAAAAGTGGCCTTCTATTTGTTAAAGTGCCTATTTGTTATGTCTTTATAATTGAGAGGTCCTTATGTTGTTATTTGACCATTGAACATATGAGTGGACATTAATGGCCTTAATATAATGATTTATTAATGTTTTAATGTAAGGTTAAAATGGTAAAATGAATAGTAATGTTAATTAAAATAAAACTAAAAGCATTAAATTAGCCATTTTGTTCATGCTATTGCTGAAAATCAAAAGAAAGAAAGTCAAGGTTGTGGTTTTAGGGTTTGGCTATTGATTTTGGTGATTAAGGTATTTGTTTTGGTCCGTTTTTGATAATTTTTACGTTTTTGTAATCCCTGCTTAATAATCTATCAAGCCCATGTCAGAATTTGTGAAATTGTTGATGATTTTGAGTTAAGCCATTGATGAAATTATGATTTTTATGAAGTTTTATGTTTGTAAATGAAAGATATGTATTGGGTTAACATGTTTTGTCTTTGAATTTTTGATGAATTTGAGTAAAATGGGCTAAATTGTGAAATTTGTAAATTTAGGGACTAAAATATGAAATAAATGAAATATGTGGGCTTATATGAACTCTATTAACGCTCGGCCTAACATTTATAAAAGGGGATTTTCTGTATTTTGTGATTTTGTGAATTAGGGACTAAATTGTCAAAATATGAAAATGTGAAGGCTAATTTGTAAAATGCCCTAAATATGTATATATGGATTGAATTGAATGATTTGTTGAATAAAAGGGTTAATTTTGAATACATATAGATCAATAAAAGAGGAATTTGGATTTAGATCGAGGGAAATCGAAGATTATCGAGTAAACAATCCAAATCGTCAAATTCGAGCACGAGGTAAGTTCGTACGTGATAAATGATGTTATAGTTATGTTTTAATTCTTTGATAATGCATAAATTGTATAGATATTTGATTACGGTTTGATCATGATGATAATCGACTATGTTCGGCACTAAGTGTGCGGTTCAAAACAGCTTCGGCTGTGAATGACACTAAGTGTGCGAGTTGGAATAGCTTCGGCTATGTGAGGCACTAAGTGTGCGATACTGAGATAGCTTCAGTTTATTGAAATGGCACTAAGTGTGTGAGATTGTTAGGGCTTCGACAAATTATTGATGCACTAAATGTGCGAATTCTTAGAGCTTTGAAAGATTTCCGAATGAATTAATGTGATGAATGAAGAGGTATGAACGAAATAGATAAAGATGGAAAAGTACAGGTACGTATGATACCTATGTGGTAGTTGATACTATGTGTATGAAGTTGATGAATTTGTATATATATAATAATTGGTCATGGAGTAGATTTGAATGATGATATGAAAGTTACTAAGTGTTTATTAATTGATGATTTGCGTATTAAATAGTAGATTATATTCAGCATGAACTTACAAAGCTTTAAAGCTTATTATGTGAAATATTCTCTGTTTTACAGTGTTATAAAGCTAGCTCAGACCCAGGAATCGTTAGTGACTCAATCACACTATCGGACATCTATTTTGGTACCATTGTGAGAGTTGTATATATGGTATATGGCATGTATAGGCAAGAAGTATGAGAATATGTTTTGGAAAGTGTATATCATGCCATGTGATATGGCTAGATTATGGTTGAATCTATGATTTGATTTTGGTATGTTTTGTGTTGTGATTATAGCCATGAGACTTGGTTTGTAAATGTTGTTTTGTATGGCCTCTTAATTTGGCTTAAATGGTGTGTTTCATAAGTAAGTTATATGATGCATATATTGCTTATGTGATGGATTAGTTATGAAACGTTGAAATGGTAAATTTTTTTCTTATGAAATTGATGATAAGATGATGAGTTTATGCACTTGAAATTTATGTAAGTTATAATGATTTTGGTATTCTTTGGTTGTGAAATTGAGTAGTAAAATAGATGGTATTTGAATGGCATGAAATATGAACAAATTGGTTGATTGGTTGCCTATGAATGTATGCAAATAATGCTAAAATGTTGTGGTTTTCGAATGCTTGAGATAGGTGGGAAATGTGGCTTAAACCAAGCCTAATTTCACCCCACATAGTTGAGCACACGATCGTGTGTCTTGACCGTGTGTCTGTTGTAATTTAGTTATTCAGATCAGTCTCGAGCACAGCCTAGACACACGGGCTTTTTTGATGGCCATGTGAGGTACAAAGCCTTGGTACATGGGCGTGTGTGGCCATTTCAAAGGGTACACAGGCTAGACACATGGGCGTGTGGTCGGCCGTGTGACCCAAGTCAGTTTCGAGCACGGTCAAGGCACATGGGCATGTCTTGTGATCATGTGGTGAAGTCAGTATGTATGCCCTATTTTGCCACTGCCTAGGCACACGGGTGTGTCTAATGCCGTGTGAGGCACATAGTCTGTTCACACGGGCGTGTGACCTTTATAACTTTGAAAAAAATGTTTAAGTATTGGAAAAATTTGTATGTGCTCGGTTTAGTCCCGACTCCTTTCTAATGTATGTTTAAGGTCCTATTGATCTATGTAAGGGACTTTATATTGATGTATGACCTATGATGTTATGATGATTGTGAAATGAAAGCTAAATGTGTCGTTATGTCCAGTAACACCTTTAGCCTTATTTTAGCTACGGATACAAGTTAGGCGTGTTATAGAACAGGTGGATTAAATTCCTCTAATCCTTAAGCAACTTCCGTTGTTATGCTTGTTAGCTTGAACTGTCGCTACACCTTCTAATGTCAATGATCGCAATAACACTTCCGTGCTAAAAGCATTCAAACCGAAAGATTAAACAGTAGAAGCAAGATTGAAGAAAATAACATTTAACCCAGAAATCATGTATACTTCCATACTTTCATGAAATAGAAAGTAATCACTAGCGTTTAGAAAAGAAAAATAAAAGAAACAAGTGGAGAATGCTATTCCTAGACAACTCGACTTGAATCTATCTATTCCCACTTGTGTTGCACTCAGGACTCCTCCACGTCAAGATCTAAGTTGTATCATTTTCACGTCAGTTCTCCCGTCGGAGCTTAAGTTGCCATAGCTGAAATCTTCAAGGGATAGGTTGAAGAAGATGATCCAAAAAGCTCTTTTTTTTATGTGAATATTTATATTTTTTTCCAAATACCCAGGTGTCATTTCATCAGAATCATGCTGCATCTGTACATACAAGTTAGTTGTGCCAAACTGGATAGCTCACGCATATTTGTTCCTATCCGAACAATTGTCAGGTGCAGTAACAATTCTGGGCGCAATCTGAAATTACTCATGTAGCGACATCAGTACCAAAATATGACAAAATTAAGGGTAAATAAAATAAGATCCAGTAAGTTATAAAATGTAAATTATTGAACTTAAAATGCTAAAATTTGTGCTAAAGATAACTAAATGGGGACAAATTAACCAACAAGTAGGGAGAAAACATGTATTCTTTCTAGTACTATCACTTTCCATGCTAATCTGCACTTGCCAATTGTCAGTATCCCGTATTTGTCATTCATTCAGAGTCCGTTCATAAGCATTATTTACAGATGGTCATCAGGAGAACTGTTCTTTAGATTACACCACGAAGGTATTCCTTTTCAAAAATAGTCATAGAGGCTTTCCTTTTAGAGTCTCGCCACAAAGGCATCATTTTAACAGAGATTGCCACATAAGCTTCCATTTAACAAAGATCTCCACAAAGGCTTCCTTATAATAGAGATCGTCACAAAGGCATCCATTTAGAGATAGCCACAAAGACTCACTTATACTGAAATTTGTATTTTTGATGATAGGAATTTGACTAAACTCACCATCTTGAGGTTTTTCCCTCATCACTGGTACTTACCCAACCATCCTTTACATATTCCATATGATGCCATGGCCCAACGATGGTCTTACACTATCTGGTCTTCAGAGTGCCATAGCCATAGACTTGTCCTTATCAGAGATTCGTGTTTTTAGTCCTGACGTGTCTCTTTAAATGACTCTAGAGACAAATGACTGACCTAAAAGTGATATTTGCTAGGTTGAGTTTAGTGTATGATTGAAGCTTATTGGCTAAACTGCAAGTGAAAACCACCTTGGTTAGTGAGATTAAGGATAAACAACCATTAGATGCGTCCTTGTTGCCATAGATCAAGTAGGTGGAGGATGGAAAATTTGAGGATTTTGGGTTTAATTGTTGATGGCACTTTGTGCTTCCAGGGGAGATATTGTGTGCCGATCGATAAAGAGCTAAAAGAATCCACACTTTAGGAAACGTATAGTAGACCTTATGCTATGTATTCAATAGGAAATAAGATGTATCGGGATTTAAGGGAACTGTACTGGTGGCTTGGACTGAAATGAGAAGTGACAGATTTCGTAACTAAGTGCCTAATGTGCCAATAGGTGGAAGCAAAACACCATTTTCCTTCTGGCTTGTTACAAGCAATTAAGAAACCTCAATAGAAATGGGAGGTTACCCTTAACACCCACTAAGAAAGATTCAATTTGAGTGATAGTAGATAAATTAACCAATTCAACTCTTTCTTACCTGTTTGTATGGGTTATTCATTACAAAAGCTGTCTAAGTTATATATTACAGAGATTGCAAGATTACATAGGGTACTCGTATCAATTATTTAAGATCGAGATCCCCGTTTTACATATCAATTCTAGAAGAAGCTACACGAGACACTGGATACACGTTTGGATTTTAGTACTGCCTTCCATCCGCAGATTGATGAACAATCCGAGCGAGTTATCCAAATCTTAAAAGATATGTTAATGGGCTGCATTATCGACTTTCGTGGTAGTTGGGAGGAACACTTACCTCTAGCTGAATTTATCTATAATAATAGTTTCTAGTCTAGTATACAAATGGCACTTTAGGAAGCCTTGTACGTCGTAAGTCCCGAATACCACTTTGTTTGATTGAACTAGGTGAAAGAAAAGTTTTGGGTCTCGAAGTACTAGAAGAGTCTGAGGGGAAAATTAGATTAATCCAGGATAGATTGAAAGCAACTTTGAATAGGAAAAAGTTGTATGCGGACCTAAAGAGAAAGGAAATTGAAGATAATATCTGAGATCGAGTCTTTCTGAAAGTGTCTCCATGGAGGAAAGTGTTGAGGTTCAAACGAAAAGGCAAATTAAGTCCTAAGTTCGTCAAACCTTACAAAATTCTTAATAGAGTTAGTTTAGTGGCATATCAATTAGAATTACTTTCTGAACTAGACCATATCCATTATAACACCCTTTACTCGTATTCAACATCGAAGCAGGGTACGAGGCATTACCGAACTCACATCATAAGTAATCATAAAATTTCGAGTCATAAATTTGCATCCAAATTAAAATCATTCACGTTCAATCATAAAGTCCCCAGTACGAGCCTACGGGCTGAAAACATACTTTGGAAATGGTATTTGACTAAACTGAGAACTTTAGAAATTTTTACAAAACTTAATTTTTTTTTTTGCTCTAAACAGGGGTCACACGCCTGTGTGGTTTGGGACACGCCCGTGAGGGCAGGTTGTGTGGTCACACACGCCCGTGTCCCTAGCCTATGTAACTCACTGTTTTGTAATGCATGAGCAAATTGATGTCACACGGCCAAGCCACATGCCCATGTGCTAGGCCGTGTGGATAATTAAAATTTCACAAAATAAGTGCAGATTTCACATGCCGAGGACACACGTCCATGCCTGAGGCCGTATCCTCCACATAGCTGAGGCACACGCCTGTGTCTCTGCCAGTGTGCTCAACCTTGAGCATTTTGTTTGTCAAAATTTAGGTGTAGGGGACACACGACCAAAACACATGCCCATGGGGCAGACCGTGTGTCACACACGGCCTAGACACACGCCCGTGTGTCTACCTGTATGGACAAAATAAAGGCTATTTACCAAGCCATTTGTCAACCAAAACATCCACAATTATGACCAACACATGCCAATACAATAGCAACATCCATCATTCACCAAGCATACCATGACCATATCACCAAAGACATTGGTATATATATGAATATACTTAGGTTTACAACCATGTTAGCCAAAATAAGCCAATTAGCATGACAAGGTACCAAATCAACCAATAGCTATTACAAACCAATACATTTGGCCAATCATAATGACACATATAATAAAATGACCAAGTCCCTGTACATGCCATACTTTCAAAATACTATGATCATCAATACCCAAAATGAAAGTTTGATAGTGTGATTCGAATCTCTGACGATCTCCGATCCGAGTTAGCTTGGCGACACTATAAAAACATTGAAAATAAACGGAGTAAGTTGTATAGCTTAATAAGCTCGTATGCAAGAAATAAGCAACCTTACCATGCATATAACATTCAAATAATATAATGTAATTAAATGTAAATTTACCATAGTATCATAATTCATTCCATCATAAAACTTACCTCATTTTCCTCATTTCAAGTATTTAATAAACATGAACTTTACACACATACCTGAACCATCTCGAAATGAACTTACACATATTCTCATCTTTGACATACTCGTGAACCACTCGGAATAAAAATGTCGGATACTCAGGAAATTTGCACACTAAGTGCCACATATGTAGCCAAAGCTACCCAAGTCTCATATTACATAGTTGCTCGCTCTCGAGTTATCAATGGGCTTGCTCACACAAGCTGTCAGTCAAGATGTAGCTACGCTGTGCTGCTCACACAAGCTATCAAGTATCCGCAACATATGTTGGTATACTCAACCACTGGTAGGACGTACAAGACCAGCACCCGGATCACATAATCACATAACACATAATGACCCTAGTGACATGTCACTTGTATCCTACCCTATTCCTAAGGTTCAAACGGGATTTCTTGTGTGTTGCTTCGTTGTCAAACTCGTTCGTAGAGTTATACTCATTCACATAATCAAACATACAATTCATGCAATATTAAAGCGTTTAAGTACAATTATTCTAAAACTTATTTTTAACATACGAATTTAGCTCGGTACAAAATGGCTAATAGTTCGATTTAGTCTACGACTTTGTTCTTTCCTCAGTCTAGGTTAGAACCTCTTCTTTCTTGATCTATAATAACAAATTTAACTCATTCAATCATCATATTATTCAATTTAATCCCAAAAACACCTTATGGAAAAAATTATATTTTTGCCCCTAACTTTTCAACTTTTTACATTATAGTCCTTAAGCTCGTAAAATGATTTTCATTCGATTTATTCATTACCCAAGTCTAGCCGAATATTATTAGTACTCATATCAGCCCACATTTTTTATTTATTCACATTTTTACACACATTTTAAAACTTTTACAAATAGGTCCCTATTTGACATTTTCATCAAAAATTATTTTGTAAATGTTGTTTATCTAATACCAAACATGCATTTTCTACCATTAGACATAAAAATAAACAAATATTCAATATGGGTAAAATTTTATACTTTGATTTTCTTTCAAATTAGTCCTTGAAATAGCTAAATCAAGTTACAACATTCACAAAAACGTAAAAATCATTAAAAACGGGACAATGACGGACTTACAATCGAGCTTGAGATCTTGGAAAACCCTAGGTATGGTTTCCTTAGAGACATTCGGCCATGAAGGACTAAATTGGGGAAGTTGACATCTTTTTATTAGTTAATTTTGTCTTTATTTACCAAATAACCAAATTGCCCTTCACTTAAAACTTTGAAATTTTATCTAACCATGTCCATTTTTGTCCATACTAATTATAATGGTCTAATTACCATTTAAGGACCTCTAATTTAAAATTTCATAGCAATTAGACACCTTTAGCTTCTAGAACACACATTTTGCACCTATTGCAATTTAGTCATAGTAGTCAAATTGGACACTCTATCGATAAAATTTCTTAACAAAATTTTTTCACAATCATTCAATCGTACTGTAGACCTTAAAGAAATAATAAAATTAACATTTATACTTCGAATTTGTGGTCCTGAAACCACTGTTTCAATTTGACCCAAAAACAAGCTGTTACAATTCTGCCCTCTTTAGGGATTTTCGTCCCCGAAAATCTTACCGGAAAAGAGGTTTGGGTACTGTTTTCACATAGCTTCCTCGATTTCCCATGTAGCTTCTTCAACCCCATGTATTTGCTATAGAACTTTCACTTGGGTTATATTTTTATTTCTTAACTATTTAACTTCCCAAGTTAAAATCTTAAACGGTTCTTCACCATAAGTCATATCATGTCGAATCTCAACCTCTGTTGGTGAAATCACATGTGATGGATATGATTGATACCAGTGCAGGATACACACATGAAACACATTGTGGATCCTTTCTAACTCTGACGGCAAGGTTAGTCGATATACCACTGGCCTTATCCTTTTAAAAATCTCATATGGACTAATAAAGCGCGGGCCCAATTTATCCTTGTGACCAAATCTAAGGATTTTCTTCCACGGAGACACTTTTAGAAATACCTTATCACCGACTTGAAATTCAATTTCCTTTCATTTTAGATCCGCGTACGATTTCTATCTATCCGAAGCTACTTTCAAACAATCACGGATTATTTTCATTTTTTCTTGGGTTTCTCTAATAAAATCAACCCCGTAAATCTGCCTCTCAATTCGCTTGGTCCAGTACAACGGAGTTAGACACTTACAGCCATACAATGCCTCATACGGTGCCATCTTTATGCTCGACTAAAAATTGTTGTTGTAAGCAAATTCGACTAAAGGTAGATATATTTCCCAAGTACCTTTGAACTCTAAAACACAACAACGAAGAATATGTTCGAGTACTTGAATCGTCCTTTCAGATTGATTGTCAGTCTGCGGATGAATTGCGGTACTAAAATTCAACTTTGTACCAAAAGCCTCTTGCAACTTCTTCCAAAATTGCGACGTAAACCTCGGATCTCTATCCGAAATAATAGAAATAGGCACTCCGTGCAATCTAACAATTTCAGCAATTTACAATTCAGCTAGCTTATGAAGTGAATAGTTGGTACGTACCGAAATAAAATGAGCTGATTTCGTTAATCTATCAATAACGACCCAAACAACATCTTTATTCTTCGGAGTCAGAGGTAATCCAGTTACAAAATCCATCATAACTTTGTCCCCTTTTCACTCAAGAGTCATCACAGGCTGAAGTAAACCTGAAGGTACTTAATGTTCGGCCTTTATTTGTTGACAAATCAAACATCTCGCTACGAACTCAGAAATATCTTTTTTCATACCTGACCACCAATACAATTTCTTCAAATCATTGTGCATCTTCGTACTTCCCGGATGAACAGAAATACAACCACTGTCTACCTCGTGAAGAATTTTCTGAATAAGCTCGGTATCTCTCAGTAGACAAATCATACCTTGAAACATCAAACAGTCATCGGCCCCAATTTGAAAATCTGAATCACTAGTTGATTCGCTCTGAACTCTTTTAGCTTGAAGTTCTTTGTCACTTTTCTGAGCTTCGCAAATTTGTTAAAGAAATACCAGCCTAGGTTTCAACTCAGCTAGAATCGAACCATCATAGGATAAAGTCAGTTGCGTATTCATTTCTCTAAAAAAAATAAGGATTTCCTACTCAAAGCATCGGCGACGACATTCGTCTTTCTTGGATGATAATCAGTTACTAACTCATAGACTTTCAACAACTCGAGCCATCTCCGTTGTCGCAAATTCAAATCCTTTTGAGTCATCATGTATTTTAAACTCTGGTGGTCAGTAAAGATGTGACACTTCTCACCGATTAAATGGTGTAGCCAAATTTTTAAAGCAAACACAATGGTAGCCAATTCTAAGTTGTGCATCAGATAATTCTTGTCGTGCGGTTTCAACTGTCTCAAGGCATAAGCTATCACTTTGCCCTCTTGCATCAACACACATTCGAGATCCTTCAATGACGCGTTGCTAAAAATCACAAACTCTTTTCCTGACTCAGGTTGCACTAATACTGGTGCCTCAGTTAATAATGCTTTCAACTGTTCAAAACTTTTTTGGTATTTCTCTGACCACTCGAACTTAACATTTTTTTGTAACAATTTTGTCATAGGTGTAGCAATCATCGAGAATCCGTTAACAAAACGTCGATAATACCCAGACAAGCCCAAAAAGCTTCTAACCTCGGATACATTTCTCGGTGATTTTCAATCTACAATTGTCGAAATCTTACTCGGATCAACTCTTATACCTTCCGCTGATACAATATGCCTTAAAAATTTGACTTCTCGGAGCCAAACTCACTTTTGCTGAATTTAACAGACAATTTATTATCTCTCAAAGTCTGCAATACAATTCTTAAATGTTCGGCATGCTCTGCCTCATCTCGAGAATAAATCAAAATGTCATCAATAAACACAACCACAAACTTATCTAAATACAATAGGAAGACCCGATTCATCTTATCCATAAAAATAGCAGGAGCATTAGTTAATCCAAAAGGCGTAATAAGAAATTCATAATGCCTATACCTCGTTCTAAATGTAGTTTTTGGCACATCCGAGTCTTTAACTCTCTGTTGATAGTACCCAGATCTCAAATCTATCTTCGAGAATACTGTTGCCCCTTTCAACTGGTCAAAGAAATCATCAATCATCTGTAACGGATACTTTTTCTTTATCGTAACCTTGTTGAGTTAACGATAGTCGATACAAAGTCTCATGGATCCATCTTTCTTCTTGACAAATAATATTGGTGCACCTTAGGGCAAAAAACTCGGTCTCGCAAAACCCTTGTCTGTTAACTTTTGTAACTGAGACTTTAGTTTTTTCAATTCGGTCAGAGCCATCCTATACGGAGTTATCGATATTGGTGCAGTCTCCGGTACTAAGTCAATAGCAAACTCCACTTCTCTGACCAGTGGTAACCCCGGCAACTCTTCTAGGAACACATTCAAATATTCACAAACTACCATAATAGATTCGATCTTCAGTTCAGACACCTTAGTATTCAGTACATATGCAAGAAATGCTTCACAACCCTTTCTTACATGCCTCTGAGCTGGCATTGACGAAATTACAACAGGCAATTCACTCCATTCATCCGAGTCAACTCGGAGTATTTCATTGTTTTGACATTTCAATTCAATAACTTTTCATCTACAATTCACTACTACATCATGTAGAATCAACCAATCCATTCCAAGTATCACATCAAACTCATCAAATGACAAAAGCATTAAGTCAGCCAGAAAACAGTGACCCCGAATAATTAAAGGACAATTCTTGTAAACTTTATCAACTAAAACATATTTGCCTAAGGGGTTCGACACCTTAATCACAAACTCAATAGACTCAACAGACAAATTATTACTAGATACCAAATTCATGCAATTACAGGAATGAGTTGGTGTAGGATCAAATAATACAGCTACATTAGTATCATAGAGAGAAAATGTACCAGTGATCACATCAAGGGAGGACGCATTATCACGAGCATGAATGGCATGAGCTCTCGCAGGTGCTCTAGCTTCCGATCTCACAGCTGAATCTTTGGATACACCTCTGTTACTGGTCTTATTTCTCGTATTTCTCATTGGCCTCCCTCTAGCAGTAGTATTACTCGATCTTGCATTCTGAAAATTATCCTTTTCAGCCATTTCAGGCTAGTCTTAGATAAAGTGATCTTAGGAGCCACATTTAAAACAAGCCCGATTATTCATCCTACATTCACCGGGATGTCGTCTACCACAGTGTTGACATCCAAGCTTATTAGACCTAACATTACCAATGCTCTCTATGGATGTAGTCTGGGCCTTAGAACCCAAATATTGCTTCCCATGATCTCTATTGGGATACCCAGCTGAAGCATTTGATCGAGCATACAAATCTCTCAATTTCTTTGACGAAGTTTGAAATGACTTATTCATTAGCCTCTTTCTCAAATCTCTAGCCTCAAACTCAGCCTTTCTTTTTTCCTTACTCAACTATTTGGCTTTGCAAGCTCGTTCGACTAGCACAACAAATTCTTTCAATTCTAAGATCCCAACTAACAGCCTGATGTCCTCGTTCAACCCATCTTCGAATCTCTTACACATAATAGCCTCTGTTGAAACACATTCCCGAGCATACTTATTGAGTCTAACAAACTCCTACTCGTATTCAGTCACAGTCATTCGAAATTATTTAAACCCAAGTACTCTTTGCATTTCTGATTAATAAACTGCTGACTGATGTACTTCTTTCTGAATTGCTCTTGGATGAAATCCCAAGTAACTCTTTCCCTCGGTACCACAGATATAAGAGTGTTCCACCACTGATATGCCGTATCCCTCAGATGTGATATAGCGTATTTCAAGCACTCATTTGGGGTGCAAGAAAGTTCATCAAATACTCGGATAGAGTTCTCAAGCTAGAATTCTGATCTCTCGGGATCATCATCTATATTTGCTCTAAATTCTTCAACCCCTTACTTTCAAATATTATCAACTGAAGGCTTGTTTAGTCTTACCAAATCCACACATTGGGGAGCTACGAGAATAGATTGAGGATTAGGTGGGGGTGGAGGATGTTGGGCAGCCGAGATTTGTCTGAACAAACTCGGTAAACTACTCATTCATCCTTTGGAAGAAGACTTTTCTAGCCTCTCCTCCTTAACTAATCGTCACTAGCCTACTTTTAGATGGCTCGGTCCCTTGAATGGGAGCCGGTACATTACTTTCTACATCAACAACCACGTCTCGATCGGGATCCATTTACTATATGAAAACATAGTTTATATTGTCAGGAGTCGTCACACTATCAAAATTTATATATGGCATGTATAGCTAGACTCTTACATATGCTACAGTAGCCTGAGAATCGACTAAAGCACAGCTTTGATACCACTAAATGTAACAGCCCTTACCCGTATTCGACGCCGAAACAGGGTATGAGGCATTACCAGACTTACATCACAAGCAATCATACAATTTTGAGTCATGAATTTGCATCCAAATTAAAACCATTCACGTTCAATCATAAAGTCCCTAGTACGAGTCTATGAGGCCCAAAACATACTTTGGAAGTGGTACGGGACTAAACCGAGAATTTAGAAATTTTTACAAAACTTAGAAAATTTTTGCCCTAAACAGAGGGTCACACGCCCGTGTAGGCAGACTGTGTGGTCACATACGCCTGTGTCCCTAACCCGTGTAACTCTTTGTTTTATAATGCATGAAAAAATTGATGTCACACAACCAAGTCACACGCCCGTGTGCTAGGTTGTGTGGATAATTAAAATTTCACAAAATAAGTGCAGACTTCACACGCCCAGGACACACGTTCGTGCCTGAGGCCGTGTCCTCCACACAGCTGAGACACACGCCCGTGTCTCTGTTAGTGTGCTCAACTCTGAGCATTCTGTTTCTCAAAATTTAGGTGTAGGGGACACACAACCAAAACACATGCCCATGGGGCAGACCGTGTGTCACACATGGCCTAGACATACGCGTGTGTGTCTACCCATGTGGACAAAAGAAAGGCTATTTACCAAGCCATTTTTCACCCTCATTTATACCTACACTTACACCAACTTAATAGCACAATTAATGGTAGGCAACCAAAACATCCACAATTATGACCAACACGTGCCAATACAATAGCAACATCCATCATTCACTAAGCATACCATGACCATATCGCCAAAGACATTGGCATATATATGAATATACTTAAGTTTACAACCATGTTAGCCAGTTTATAACCATGTTAGCCAAAATAAGCCAATTAGCATGACAAGGTACCAAATCAACAATAGCTATTACAAGCCAATACAATTGGCCAATCATAATGACACATATAACTAAATGACCAAGTCCCTATACATACCATACTTTCAAAAAACTATGATCATCAATACCCAAAATGAAAGTTTGATAGTGTGATTCGAATCTTTAATGATCTCTGATCCGAGTTAGCTTGGCGACACTATAAAAACATGAAAAATAAACGGAGTAAGCTATATAGCTTAATAAGCTCGTATGCAAGAAATAAGCAACCTTACCATGCATATAACATTCAAATAATATAATGTAATTAAATGTAAATTTACCATAGTATCATAATTCATTCCATCACAAAACTTACCTCATTTTTCTCATTTCAAGCATTTAATAAACATGAACTTTACACACATGCCTGAACCATCTCGAAATGAACTTACACATATTTTCATCTTTGACGTACCCGTGAACTACTCGAAATAAAATTGTTAGATACTCGGGAAATTTGCACATTAAGTGCCACATATGTAGCCAAAGCTACCCAAGTCTCATATCACATAGTTGCTCGCTCTCGAGCTATCAACGGGCCTGCTCACACAAGCTGTTAGTGTGAATTATGCTTATTGGCTAAGTGTTAGAGAGTCCTCCCTAGAGACCGAAGTTCGAGCTCTCTTCCTTCCATTTTCATATTTAACAACCTAGGGTAAAGCCATGCCTCAAAATATAAACAATTAAGAATTAGGATTAAATAATAAATGAGACATAGGCTAAATGGTTAGGTGGTAGAGTATACTCCTTACCAGCCTAGGTTTGAGCCCCCTCATTCCCCTTAATTTTTTCATTTAAATTTGGCATGTTTAGGTAAATTGCCTATGACGCCGCTAGGGTTTGGAAACCCTAGGTATACAACCAAATTTCTTTCCTAAATGGTCTTTACTTTGCCTTTATCAAAATCCTAATGTAATTATCCTTTGCATATTCTTTTTCTTTTCTTTTCCCTCATTCTTGTACAAAACATTTCAATCTTTGGACTGTTAATTATTTTTCTTTCTGCTACTGAATCTCTCCTCCATTCGTTTAATTCCTATCGGTGTTTAGATTTGTCACCGTTATCAACAGTTAGGTTTGCCAAGAATCGATAAGTGCATTCATTCCAACAGTTAGATCTTGTATTTTTGTAATATCATCATTCTGCGCTAATTTTTTGGTTCAATTAATCAATTTTCTAACCTTGCCAAATCTTTGATAATCTTGCCAAAATCTTAATACCAATCGTTAATTCGTGTGATTTTTTCAGTCAAATGAATGGATTTAGGTGAACCGAACCAGACTTGATCACGAGGAACATTGATTGGACCCGTGGTGAAAGGTGTGTGTTCTTTACCAAGTGAATTGGTGAAAAATCGTGTGAATTTCAAGGCCACACAGTCTCCCATACAACCATGTGGACCACACGACCATGTACCCTATAAATCCTAGGCTAGTTCGTGAACCACACAGTCTAGCCACATGGTCATGTACCCCTCCTACACGGTCTTCGCCTTCTCACACGGCCTGGCTACACCGCCTTTGGACCCCTATTTTATAGTTTTGCCTAAAAATTTATGATATGTTCAGTTTAGTCCCTGAACTAATTTTAGAGTTTTAGTTCACTTAATTTAGTCCCTAATATTATGTATATTTTGGAATTTTGATTTGATTTATTGAATTATTATATGCATGATATGTGAATGATACATGCCTATTGTCATTGTATTTTTTATAAACTGGTACTATTATTTCTTCTACTCTATTACTAATTGCATGTTCAATGTGCCTACTGTTACTGTTGAACCGAATACATGTTAAGCATGTCTATTGTTCTGTATTGTTCTGTTACAAACATGACATATTGTATTGAAAGGGGTGGGATGATATGAACGGAGGAAGTGCTAGTAGTTTAATAATCTGCAGACACTGATGGTTCTTCCACAAACTTACTGGCAACTTGTCTACAAACTTTTTATCTAAAAATATTGATGGTTTATCCACAACACGATGTGTAGGAATGGATGGGTTTTGGGAAACTCTTACTACGGTGTGTAGCGGAGTTGGGTAGGGTATTTTTTGATAAATTTAAATTGCATTGTCATTCATAAGCATTTACATGCAAAATTGTGAATTTTGAGATATTATATTAATGAGTTAATCTAAAAAATCGATACTCTAATTTGCTATTTGATTGTGATAATTCTATGAGTTGTTATTTCATATGTTTTATCCACTTTCATGCATTGATTATTTTTGTTATCCTTTCAAATAACCCGCAATGTTAGGATGCGGACTCGACATTCAGAGGGCTCGTCTCTTTTTTTTTATATAAAATTATTTTAGGCTTATTATTTATTTTTTTTATTTGAGAACTGTATTGTTTCATTTGAACTATGGCATGAGACTTTTTATTTTTGGGTTAACCTCAACATGCATGACATTTAAATTAGATAGGTTATTAAATTTTGGAATTTAATTAAAGATGCATGAAATTTGGTCTTAAAATCAAAACTATGACAAGTATCACTTTTTTGTTGCACTACTTTGTAAATGAGATTTGGAAAACATATAGAAATGGGGAATCAACTTTTGCAAGTAATCATTGAAATTAATCGGTTTTTGAAAGAGATTGTACCTTTGATAACACACTGAGTTTTCTTCTAAAATAAGCAAATGTTTTAAAAAGACTGTTTTACGAACAATGATTGTTTACTAGGTCATTTCGGTGGCCAATCTAATCTTCAAAATCTGGTCGTAACGTCTAGGTCGAGTTTGAAAGGTTATAATTATATAAAAAAACTAGAGAATTTAATTTATTATTTTTATATTATTTTGTTTTGGTTTATATAAAATGAATACAACTCGTTAAAATAGAACGTAAATTTGTTACAAATATCACATATTAGAGTAATACAATATTACCTAAAAAAGATGTGGTATTAAGATTACCTCATATTATCAAACCTTGACAGTATTAACAATATTACATTACTAGTTTAAGGTAATTTTTTTATCCAAATATGAAAATGTGAGTCCAAAATGGAAGGTTACCATCAGTATCTTAGATTCCTTAAACCAAAATCTCCTTAGATAATTTGTTGTTTATGAATTAATTATTTTTAAGTTACAGATACTAAAAAGATAAGTAAATAGCCTTTTGTGAATAGTTGTTTTAGAAATTAAAATTTTAAAACTTGTTTACTTTAATTTTTTTATTTTTAAAATTTCCTTTTAATTTTTTAACTCATTTGAGTAACCTTATAAGTCTAATAACAGGTAAAATGCATGCATTGTTGAAACCTACAATTGACAATTGCAAAGAAAACTGATCGTGCAAATGGAATTGTTGGCTACAGTGCTTATTGAAAAAGGCATTGTAACAAGAATAAAGAAAAACACAATTGATGTGTTTACGTAGTTTGATTTCCTTACATATATGGAGTGTAGATAAGTAAGATAATCCACTATATTTAATCCCAATACAATTGATTTAAGTCTTATTATACCCCGGTATAGCAACCTCACTTTTGTACCTAAATATCTAAATTACTTACCTTTAAGTTTTCACAACCTATGAAAACTTAGGCTGTAAACTAAGAAATAAACTTGTTTACACCCTCAATGTGCTCTCAACTACAAGTTTCTCAATGAACATATAAGTGTTAATAACTTGCGATACAAAACCTACACAAGCGATCTTTTCAAATATATAAGAGTTTGAGACTTGCTAACTGTGAAAATAAAATAAAATAAAGAATACACAGATTTTATGTGGAAACTTTTTCGAAAAAAACCACGGGCAGAGGAGAAAAAAATTCACTATGTCGAATTCGAATTAATTACAAGAGGAATAGACTATGGCTATTTATAGGCTTGTAAAGCCATATTCTAGTAAGACTAAAACACCTTATTCTAATCAATATAAAATAGATGGAGTTTAATAAGGTTTAAAAAACCTTTTTCTAAAAATAAAATAAAAGAAGTGTAGTTCTATAAAGATTTTACTTTTATTTTATTTTACCACTGTATTTTATTTAAATAAGGATTCGGGTCAGTTAATTTTAAGAATCTCCATCTTGACACGAATTCTCAATGAACAAGTTCTTCATCGCGAACTCTCAACGAACAAGTTCTCCACCTCTTCCATAAAACCCCTTAAGGGTTTAACTTCAACAATGAACACCAACCAAGTCTAAGCAATGCTCAAACTTCGTTATAAGAAGTGACTTAGTTATCATATCTGTAGGATTTTCATGAGTACTAATTTTGCTCACAACAATATCACCATGAGCAATAATATCACGAACAAAATGATACCGAACATCAATGTGTTTTGTTCTCTCATGAAACATTTGATCTTTTGTAAGGAAGATTGCACTCTGGCTGTCACAGAATACTGTACTGATTTGAAGGTCTTCATTGATTTCACTAAAGAATCCCTTCAACCAAATTGCTTCTTTACAAGCTTCAGTAATCGCCATGTACTCAGCTTTAGTGGTAGACAAAGCGACTGTAGTTTGCAAAGTGGCTTTCCAACTGATTGCACAACCTTCGATTGTAAAGACATAACCTGTGAGAGATCTTCTTCTATTAAGGTCTCCAGCAAAATCAGCGTCAACATACCCAATGACTCTATCTGTAATTCTTCCAAACTGTAAGCAGACATCAGTAGTACTTCGTAAGTATCTTAAAATCCACTAAACTGCTATCCAGTGTTCTTTACCGAGATTTGCCATATATCTACTAATTGCACTGACTGCATATGATAAATTTGAATGTGAACAAACTATAGTATACATGAGAGATCCCACTGCACTAGAGTATGGAACATGTGACATGTACTCAATCTCATCATCTGATTATGGAGACAAAGCCGATGAAAGTCTGAAATGGGTTGCTAAAGGAGTACTAACAGGTTTAGCACTCTGCATATTGAACTTGCAAATAACTTTCTCAATGTACCCCTTCTAACTTAGGTACAATTTACTTGCTTTTCTATCTTTGAGAATCTCCATGCCAAGTATCTTCTTTACTGGTCCCAAATCTTTCATCTCAAATTCTTCACTTAGTTGGGCTTTGACCTTTATTATCTCTCCTTTATCTTTTGTTGCTATCAACATGTCATCAACATAAAGAACTAGATACACGAAAGAACCATCATTGGTTTTCTTAACGTAAACACAACTGTCAAAACTACTTCTTTTGAAATCATGAGAAGTAAAAAAGAAATCAAACCTCTTGTACCACTATCTTGGTGACTATTTCAAACCGTAAAGGGACTTTTTTAGTAAGCAAACATAGTCCTCTTTTTCTGAGACTGTAAAACCCTCTGGTTGTTGCATGTAAATGTCCTCCTCAAGTTTTCCATGCAAAAATGTAGTTTTTACATCTAATTGCTCAAGCTCTAAATCATGCATGGCCACAATACCAAGCAAAGCTTGAATCGAACTATGCTTCACAACTGGGGAGAATACATCTGTGAAGTCCACTTTTGGAATTTGACTGTAACCCTTTGCAACAAGCCTTGCTTTATATCTGGGTTCTTCAACTCCTGGAGTCCTTTCTTTTTTTTAAACACCCATTTACAACAAACAACCTTTTTACCTTTAGGAAGTTTCACAAGATCCCATGTTCTGTTTTTGTGGAGTGGTTCCATCTCCTCTTGCATAGCAAATATCTACTTTTCTGAGTCTTCACAGTTAATTGCCTTAGAATAATTAGATGGCTCTCGATTTGCATCTATATCTTCAGCCACATTTAAAGCATAAGCAACTAGATCAGCCTTGGCATACTTCTTTGGAGGTTTAATTTCTCTTTTAGATCTATTTTTGGCAATAGAGTATTTTGGTGAAGAAGTAACTCTATTCTCAATTTTTGTATTGCCTTAAAGAGTCGACTCTGTATTATTCTGATACTCCACCTGCTTTTGATTTTCTTTATTGGAAGAGTCTTTAAGAGATAAGTTACGTAGCATAGTAGTTTTATCAAAAACGACATCTCTGCTTATCACAACTTTTCTATTTTCAGGACACCATAACTTATACCCTTTTACACTGGCTTTATAACAAAGAAAAACACATTTAATGGATATCGGTTCCGATTTTCCATTATCAATGTGAGCATACGCAGGATACCCAAAGATCTTTAAGTCAGAATAATTAGCAGGATTACCAGACAATACCTCTTGAGGAGTCTTTTTCTCAATGGTAACGGATGGAGATCGGTTGATAAAAAAAATGCACTAGAGGCTGCTTCTGTCCAAATCGACTTCGGTAAGTTGGCATTTGACAACATACATCTAACCTTTTCCATGATCGTTCTATTCATTTGTTCTGCAATGCCGTTTTGCTGTGGAGTATGACGAACTGTCAAGTGTCTCACGATCCCTTCTGACTTGCACAGTCTATTAAACTCATCAGAACAAAACTCTAAGCCATTGTCTGTGCGGAGGTATTTTATTTGTTTTCTCATCTATTTTTCAATCATAATTTTCCAAGACTTAAATGCAGAAAACACATCACTTTTCTGCATCAGGAAGAATGCCCAAACTTTTCTGGAAAAATCATCAATAAAGGTTAGCATATAATTAGCTTTACCTCTCGAAGGCACTCTGGATTGCTCCCACAGATCAGAATGAATATACTCCAATGTTCCCTTCGTGTTATGGATTCCTCTATTGAATCGAACTCTCTTTTGCTTCCCAAAAACACAGTGCTCACAGAAATTCAGTTTGCAAATTCCTTGCCCTTCAAGAAGTTCTCTTTTGCTTAATTCTGCCATGCCATTCTCACTCATATGCCCTACGTGCATATGCCAAATTTTAGTAATATCATCATCTGACAAGGAAGAGGAAGCCACAGTTGCATCACCAGTAATAGTAGAACCCTGCAAAACATATAACTTGGTAGTCTTTCTCTGCCATTTCATCACAACGAGGGAACCTTTGGAAATCTTTAAAACTCCACTCAACGAAATTAAATTTCTCTTTAATTCTGAAACATGTGGTGTGTCACTAAGTGTTCTGACAACTCCATCAAACATCTTAACTTTAATTGTTCCAACACTTGTGATTTTACATGAAGCATTATTTCCCATCAAAACAACAGCTTCAGACACTGTTTCGTAAGTTGTAAACCAATCCCGATTGGGACTCATGTTGAAGGTGCAGCCTAAATCAAGTATCCACTCCTTGTTCACTTTAGAATTGTTGACAGAAGTGACTAGAAGTTCACCATCGCTGTAGTCTTCTACAACATCAGCTTCATCGGAATTTTCTAGTTGTTTTCCCTTTTGATTTACAGCCTCTCTTTTAATCTTGTTCTGTAGCTTATATCACTCAGATTTAATGTGCCCTTTTTTCTTGCAGAAGTTACAAGTTTTACCTCTGTTTGAAGACTTCGATCTACCCTTAGATTTACCGCGAGGATTTCGTTCCTGTGTCCTTCCACGATCATCATCAGCATTCCGATCTTGTCTCCCATGAACAATAAGACCCTCTCCCTAAGAGTCAGGTTTAGCCACAAGATGCTTCATCTTATCATACGAGGTCAAAGAATCATAAACCTCATCAACTGTGAGAGACTTGCGGCTATATAAAATAGTGTCTCTAAAGGTTGAATAAGACGGGGGCAACGAACAAAGTAGAATCAACCCTAGATCTTCCTTATCATACTGAACCTCCATGGCCTCCAAGTTGAGAGAATTTCTTTAAACACTGTTAAATGTTTGTGTACAAATGCACCTTCCTCCAAACGATGAGCATAAAGACGCTGCTTCATATGCAACTTGCTTGTTAGAGTTTTCGACATACATATTTGTTCTAGCCTCTTCCATAATGCAGCGGTGATCTTCTCCTTCATCACATCCTGCAAAATTTCATTGGACAAATGCAGATGTAATTGTGTTAATGTCTTTCGATCCTTACGCTTCTTCTCTTCATCTGTTAATGTCGAAGGCATCTTATCTATCCCTAGTAGGGCATCCTCCAGATCCATCTGCGCAAGAACTGCTTGCATCTTAATCTGCCACAATGCAAATTTGGTGTTGCGATCCAACAGCGAAATTTCATACTTCAAAGATGCCGTTACCGTGATCAAGATGAACTACCCAGAAGCTCGGATACTAATTTATGAAAATAAGATAAGATAAAAAATAAAATAAGATAAAGAACACACAGATTTTAAGTGGAAACCCTTTCTAGAAAAAACCACGGGCAGAGGAGAAGAAAATTCACTATGTCGAATTCGAATTAATTACAAGAGAAATAGACTATGTCTATTTATAGGCTTGTAAAGCCATATTCTAGTAAGACTGAAACACCTTATTTAATCAATATAAAGTAGATGGAATTTAATAAGGTTTAAAAAACCTTATTCTAAAATAAAATAAAAGAAGTGTAGTTCTATATGAATTTTACTTTTACTTTATTTTACTACTGTATTTTATTTAAATAAGGATTCGGGTCATTTAATTCTAACACTAACATATTAGATCAATTACTATCAATTACCCTATAAAAAAGCAACTAAAATAGCATATACAAAATTCCAAGCTAATGTTGGATTATTGGAAATAAGTTTTCAATGCAATGCTGATCCAATCTCTTTGCTTCAAGGGATTTGATTGTTATATCCGATCTGATCTACTATTTAAGTTTTATGTTTCAAATGGATGGCTTTTTATAGATAGGCTATCATATTTTTACAACATTAATATGATTTAAGCCAAAGAATTTTGTTACAAAAAATTGCTAACTCCAAAAATGACAAATTATGTTGTTTGTCACAGTGCTACTACAATGACACACTGTGTGAGCTACACATAACTGCCTCGATGTATTATAATTCTTAAAGCTTTTAAAACTATAAACTAAATCATATACTTTTTAGTGGTTTGTTTTTAAAAAAATTTTACTGAAATTTTCATTAAATATATTCTATTACTACTTTAATGGTGATAATTTTGACATTAAATCTATTATAATAATTTTTATTTATAAAAATAATAATTTAATTGATTAAATATTTAAAAAATTCGTAAAAACATATCGTCACTATTTATAATTTCAATCTTTATTATGAAAATTTTTGTTATTGACTTTTGTTGAAAAATAAGTTTCAGATAACGTGCTTTAATGTATGGTTTTGTGTTTATCAATATTCTTTAAATATTATAAATATTACAGTCTAACTATTATTATAAAGACTTTAATGAAAAACACTTATAAATTTATTAAAAAAATTACCAATTTTCGTTTAAAAAATGATATTTTATTACAATTTTTTTAAAAAAAATTATTTTTAGTATGAAAAATATTATTTTATAAAATAGTAACAAAAGGTTTATATATTTGTACAACAAAGAATTGTCACATTTTAGGAAAAAAATACATAATATGAAGGTTTTTATTAAATAAGAATTAAAATGAATTTAGTAAATTTACTGGATTGGAATTTTACAAATTTTAAAACTTTATTCAAATTTCAATATTGGGTCCTAGATCATTATTATTTTATTTCAATATTAAATAAAAATTTCAATTTTAGCCATTTAATTTTAAATTTATATAATTTTAGGTTTATATGATTAAATGTATTAAAATGTTACTACATTTTACAAAATTAAAAAAAATCAAATATTACAAAAAAATCATTAGTTTCCTATGTTATATAATTTGGTTCGTTTTAACTGTTTAAGGCAAGTGGTTATCTCACCAGCCACCCCAATGGCACCAATGTTGCAATACTCTTTGGCCAACTACATAAAGATCACAAAATTACTGCACCTCATACCAATTAATTTCAAATTATAGGATAAAACAACACTTGCAATAAAGAATGGGGGCTAGTAATTGGAATTTTCAAATAAAAAAATAGTATATTGCTCTTAGTTAATTCATTGTCGGATCTTTGTGCACCACCACTACTGAAATTCATTGTCGGATCTTTGTGCACCACCACTACTGGACATCATCAAATCCTCTAAACAGTCTAGTCACCATACCATTTCTACCTAGTTAACACCACCATAGCCACCTCTGTTATCCTATTTCTAACTTCTTTTTACTATAATATCAACTACGTAAATCTTTCAATAACATTTGCACCACTGAATCAATCCCATCATTTTTAACTTTTAACCATTTAACCATAAACCTACCCTCAAACACCAATCCACAAACCCAACTGAACCCTTCACCCATAGCCATTATTAGCCCCCATCTAACCTAAATTTGTAAAAAAAAAAAAAAAGTCATTCAAGACCCATGCCTTAACCCCCAAACAGAATTGAATATATAAGAAGCAAACTAAGAATAAAAAACCCAATAAAAGAGAAAAGAGAAACATAGTTTGAAATTAGGTTCATTAGATTGAAGGTAAGACTTATGGAAGCATCGTTTCTTTGTATCTTGTTCGGAGATCTCTAAATTTTAAGGTTCTTTTAGCAAAACTTGACATGATAAGGTGAAAGAGGAATAAGAGTCACATTTCGATATCATTATTTGGGTCAGAGAAGATGACGACAGTGATTATACATCCCTTGGAAGGCTAGGGTTTCAATAAAAAAAAGGAGACATTTTTACTTTGGAAGGGAAGCACAATAAAAAAGAAAGTAGGACATAATAGTCAGGATTTGGTAGACTACGGCGGCAAAGCTTGTTACCATTTTTGCTATTAAACCGTACTTTAGAATATATATGATTAAATATAATTGATTGGAAGGGAATGAATAATTATGTACTCAAATTGTCATAAATTTATTCCATGACTATACTAGTGTTAATTGTATTTATGGTTATATAACTTTGTAATGTCTCGAAATTTTTTATATTAAATTTCATGAAATTTCGATAAAGTATTGCAAGGTTTGTTGAATATTAATAAATTTGTAATGAATTTAATATCGAAAATGCTAATGAAGGAGTTAAGAATTTATGTTAGTCTTTTAATAGCATGGGTTTTGTTTTAGCTTGGATTTAGTTGAAAATTGAAAAGGAGTTGTGTTAATGGAGTCTTTTGGAATAAATTAGAAACTTGCAAAACTAGGAGTTTTTATTAAGCTAAATGCCTAAAGCTTATTTTCAATCCAAAATCACATATTTTCTTCTTTCCTTTCTATCATTCACGATAGAAATTAAGAGGGAGATAATTTCCTCAAAGTTTCTTTTCTCGTCCATCAAACACTCAAGCAAGAGAGAAAAACTTGTTTTCTTCATCTCTTGTGTGAGACTTACCTTAGAAAACTGATTTTGAAGTACCGAAAACAGAACTCAAATCTCTCTCAACTAGGAATTTTTAAAATAGGAAGATAAAGTGGAAAAGATTGATTTCAACAGTAATTTTTTTTTTAAGTTTAATGCATACCTTGATTGGTATAAAGGTTTTAGAGTGGTCAAAAACACATTTGAATCATTCATAATGTTTTTCAAAGAAGTTTCAAGTAGATTTTGGTATTAGGTAGTGACTTCGTTTGAGTTTAGTATTCATCGAGTTTGATTTTGTCAATTTTAAATGTCTCATCACTAACAATTGGAACGAACCTTTGTTGATGAAATGAACAAGGCTATCGAGTCATCAAAAGCGAAAGACAACATGGTTGTATGTGACAAGTGAACGTTCTTAAGAATAGAATACTTAGGAAACTAGGTTTGTGGTTCTTGATTTGAGATTCTCCTTAGGTTTTGTTGTTTTAGTTTAATTGTTTATTATAATTATTGTAGAAAAAAATTTCTAAATTGAATAATTGAGTAAATTTCCTAGTAAAACTTGCTGGAATTTGTTGGATATAGTCAACATACCATAAAATGTAAGGGACTCGATGATTGTCATTGATTATTATGTAGACTATCGAACGCGTCTATAACACCCCAAACCTGACCTAGACATTATGACCAAATCTGGAGGAATTACATTAGTTTGTTTAAAAACCCAAAAATTGAAATTTAGCTTTAGAAATCATATGATTCAAAAATATTACTTTTGGCAATACTCTAACATGTTATTTAGAACAACACACGTGCAAAACTTATTTATTTTATGGAAAAGTACTTAATTTGACATTTAATTTTGCAGCAAAAATTTCAGAGTTGATAAGTTGAAACCATGTTTTCAATAAGTGAAAATGTATATTTTTTTTTGATTGACCATATTCAGAAACTCTCATTATTAACCTTCGTAAAACTCATTTCAAATTTGCAACAGAAAATCCTTAGCTCATAACATTTATTTAAATTTCCAGAAATCATGCGGAAAACTTAAACTAAATAACAAAATCCAAAAATTTATCCAAAAATCAAAATTCCAGAATTATTAATAAATAAAACCATCTTCTGCAAAAAAACCAGTCCAGGTTTCCAAATGCCGCCCACTCCTAATTCTGTCAAATACCTGAAAAGTAAAAAAAAAAATGGGTGAGCTTACAAGCTCAGTGTGTAACTCAACCCAAACAAACAGAACAAACTCAAATATAGTAACAGTTACAGAAATAGATGCAATTCAGATACAAATACAATCTCAGTTTCAGATACAGATGCAGTTTCATATACAGAGTCAAATACAGATACAATTATAGATGCAAATACAGACACAGAAACAAATCTTACCCCTATCCGTTACACACTATCTCCATCTAACCAATCATACCAAATAGGCTAATGAATACCCATTCAACCCCACACACCTATAAGTGAACGAATGTCACCTTTCAGAATACCGCAGCTAAGTTGCTAGAAATAATGCAATAATCTGCCAAAATCAAATAGTGTGGTCAAGCCACCATATCAGATATGTGGTTAAACCACAAATTAAGTCATCTCGAATTGCTCGACAATGATGACCCGCCACCCTGGGTTGACTAACAACGATGGCTTACTAATGTCAGTATGCAGTTAAACTACAGAGTACTGCCTCCATTACATCACAATCCCACCCCAATGCACAAGTTAGAACATATTACATACTTAGATGCATATAAATGAATCATACTTAAACAATTTCTCAAATTACAGATCAAAAGTAGAAAATATACCACATACTTGCTCTCAAATGTTACACATACAATACCAATATTTAATCTCATGCATTCAGAAATCACATTAATAGAGGCAGAGTATTAGATTTCATGTTTTAAATTCATATTTATACATCACAGACCCTACATAATGGTTAAGTTTGATTCGCACATCAATTACGACCATAAGGAAAATTTTTAGAAAATTGGCCCACACGGCCTAACACAAACTCGTGTGGCCCACACGCTCGTATGGCCAGCACGACCTAAGTAACCTATCCCGTGTGATCCATATAGTACGGCACAGAACCTGGCACACATCTGTGGCATCGACAGTGAGTTTTCTCGCTTCAAATTGTTTACTATTTTTCAGGATATTCGTTACAGATTGGCCGATTCTGAAACACGACGATACAACACACTTCCAAACCCTAAAATTACACAAAACCACACTGATTAACAATCGCACATCAAACCCAAATCATAATATGTCCACAATTGCTAAGATATTCAACCCTTACCTTGGGAGAAACCGATTCCTAAAACACTTTGCTCGCCAAAAAAGAGGTAGGTGCCTTATGACCTTCCCTTAACAAATTCCCACAAAAGAACACCAAAACATAGTCAAACACCCACAAAAATTTCTCGAATGACATTACTCAAGAACATCTTTCTTAATCATAATATTACGAAAAATGAACTGTATACTTACACGGAACTTACCTCAACTTTGGAACTCCAAATTGCACACACCAAATCAACAAAATTAGAGACTAAAACAACAAAAGAAAAGAGGAAGTCTTGAAATAGCAAGAAAAACGATTGGAAATTATGTTGACAAAAAGAAAAGAAAGAGTAGGAAGGAAAAGAAATTGGGAAAATGGGAGAATAAATTTCAACTAAGAGAGTGAAATGTAGGAGAGAAATTATCTCCTTTTTTTTTGTTAAAAAAACCACCCACTAACTCCTATTAAATTTGATTAGTTACACTAAACCAACAAGCTCATTTTTGTCATTAGTTGAGTGAAAATATTATATAAGTCAAATGTTCAAGGGTAGGGTTAGAACAAAAATAATAAAAATACAAGAGAAAATATTCGAACCCAAAACCTCACACACACAAATAACATACTTAAGCATTGAACCATATTAACTTATTTGTTAAAATTCCTACAACCTTAATTCAAAAACAGGACATGACCACTCTTGGTTTCACTAACTCAATTTCTACTGACCCGATTTTTGGGGTGTGATAACGTTCGAGAGTATTTTTATTATATGTGCTTGCCCATTGTTAAATGATTAATTATGGTAGTTCAATTGGACACTCATGTGTCTAAACATTTTTCTTATTTGAGTTATTTAGGAAAATTAACTAATCAAATTGAATCATTGATTGAATTTTTATTAGTGGTATTGAACTTATTGAACTTGCTTCATTGATGTTACATTAGTACATATAGCTTGTGAAACTTGATATTGATTTTTGTACTATAATTTCAATTATGCATTGAATCATCACTAAGTGATTTTGCTTAGTGCATTGGTTTGTTCTTTTTCATATGTAGACCAAAGGTTGTGAGAAGGAAGTTTATGGCAGTACCTCATTTCAAGTGTCAACAAACTTATTTTAATTTTCATAATGAAGCTTTTCGTATCTTTTTTTTTGGGGCAGGGGATGAAAGTTTCATAAGGGCATGTAATTAGGACCTCTATTGGATAAGTTGATGATGTTTTTATCATGTGTTTTCAATTGGTCATGATTTAATTTTGTTGAATTTTATTATGAACAATAGATATAAACATGACGTTGTCATATGATTTTTGGTTTGGTCATTGGAAATTGGATATATTTCATATCCACTTGATGAACTAAAAAAGGTGACAAATTTTACTTTAGTTCCTTGCAAGTATAATTGGGGGTCGTAGCTAGACTCGAATAACTGTTATGTATGTTGGTAATTGTAGGAGGCTATTAACAGTTGAATAGGGTGTTAAGATGCACTTGTGTGCAAATTTAGGCTAAATATGAGATGAAAATTACTTAGGTAGCCAGATTTCGCATTACTAAATATTAGACATGATATAATGTGTTTCTATATGTTGAATATGCTTGATTTTGATGCATGTTAGACTCATTTAAGCAATATTAAGGACTTGGTTGATGTATGTTTTGACTATTTTTTTCCCTAGAAATTGTAGGTCTAATATGAGGTATCGATACCTCATACTAGGTACTAGAACTTTAGGGCAAGGTCTTGATGCATAAACTCTATTAAGCATGACAAATACTAAGAGGGGATGATTTGGTACTTTAAAAATCTTTAAAAACTTTTCTAATTGATAAGAAAAGGGAAGAAAAAGGTTAGACAAATCGATTTTGTAGTCATTTGACCCCAATTGCCTATCGCCATTACCTTAGTATACCTCAACCAATGATTTCTCAGTTCACTATACTTTAATTGTTACCTTTCAAGGAAAAGCTATAACCTTTACAATCACTATCTTTTTATAAAGACTAAGGAATAACTTTCCCCCCTTTTTTTTTTACTAAACTAAAACCCTCTAACTTCTGCGGCTCAACTATAAACATTTACAATCTACTTAAGGTTTTATACCTAAAAAATCTTAGGTGTACTCTTTAGAACAAAGAGAAGATAAGCAAACTAACAATGAACCTCTAGTAGGTATGTGTTTGCAAATTGAAGCTCTAAAAATAAATATATGTGAGTAAGAAAAAATATTATAATAAGCTTTCAATAAATATGTATTAGATAAATGAATAAAAATGAAGAAATGGAAGATTTTCGCTTGAACTTTTTGCTTGGATGTTATTCTATTAAGTCTTGACGTGTTCATAAAGAGTATTTATATCGATGAACAAGTTTGTGGAGTTTTATGGTTGTTGGGGGGATGAATTCTAGCTATTGGAAGTATTAATTTTGGGTTGAAAAAGTGTCATTGCAACTCATGTACATGTATCGATAAATCCCTTGGATGTATCGATACATCTCATGAAAGTAGCCGTTAGAAAAAATGTCATATAGGAACATGATGATATCATATACCGATACATCAGGAGAAGTACCCATACATTGTAACACCCCTAATCCCGTCCCATTACCGGAATAGGATTACAGAGTATTACTTGTCATTACATTACATTTACATATAAAAACAAGAATAAATGCAATACTATACATTATAATTCTAATGAGCCCACAGTACTTAATAAGAATAAGTAAAACAAACCGAGGACTTGATCGGAAGCTTAGAAAATTTTAAGTGAAATTTCAAAATGACTTCCTTTAATTAGTACCATACGCCCGTGTGGCTAATGTGACATGCCCGTGTGATTAATCTGACACGCCCGTGGAGGGCTAACCGTATGGATTACACGGCCTGGACACGCCCGTGTCCTTTATCCGTGGAGCTCTCTAAATTGTATCTTACTAATTGACTAATTTCACACGGCCAAGGCACACGCCCGTGTGCTCAGCCCGTGTGCTAACTTGTTTGTAGCATTTTAGGTGCAGGGGACACACGGCCTAACAACATACCCGTGTGTTAGCCGTGTGTCTCACACGGTCTGGTCACACGCCCGTGTGACAAACCGTGTGGACTCAAAATGAACCTTGTATTTCAAATTTACAGCAAACTATAATCAACAAGCAATTTAATATTTTATCATTCAACCAATCCAAAAAACATGATAAAATACACTGAATACCCATCAAATTATATTACCATAGTCTAACATATATATATTCAATAACCATGAAACATAACTACTTCAAAATTTGTGCTTAAACACCATTCAAATCAATTTCAAATAGACTATATTATAACAACACACATTGCATCTATTATCTATCTTTTAGCATTCTTTACTAATAACACCCATAAACAAGATTACATCAAAATAACGTAAGTACTTGCCATTCTTTAAGACAGGAAACTTCACCAAATATTTGAGTTCGAGAGTTGACTCGGATGCTGAGACTCTAGCTACTTTGTACCTAACCTGTTCACGGAAACAAACCGTATGCTGAGTATACACTCAGTGGTATTTCTATAAACCAATACTTAATATGCATTTAAAATTTAACTAGAAATTCTAGCAATAAGAACTTTATAAATTATCTTTCAATTATCCTTATATCACAGTAACACTTATCAATAAAATCATATTCAATAAGATCATATAGTAACAATAGTATCTTTCAGTGTTCAGCACAGTAGTTTACCCCTATTAACATAATTCGGACCTGGACGAATACACGGATCTAACCCACATACCGGGATAATATACAGTGTTTCATCGGCCAGAGCCAGAATACACTGTAATGGTAACAATAACAGTAATAGTAACAGTAGCGGTACACAGAGTACCTCATCGAAATGAATGCGGAACAGTAACAGTAAAATGACACTTATAGTGTCTCATCGACACAAAGTCGAAATATCCCTGAACACTTCCAATCCTATGGCATGCCAATTATATCCGACTATCCCGACACTGTTAATAGAGATTTTAGTTCTTTTTAATTTAAATAGTCACATTTCAAACAATACAGTAAGTTCACAATACTTACCTCAATTTTCATTTTTCATACAATTTAAATAATGAATACATTAAACAATTATTAAGCTCGGTTTATAGAAATACAAACCGTAATTCTTGAGTCACTCTTCATCCACTTTCTCTTTTCCTTTCTTTGACGATGTTTCCGGCACTACGTTAGCTACGAGAAATTAAACAATTTAAAATTTATTAATATACTATATCACATTACACATTTCAATTTTCTACACAACTTTTGCTTAAATTCCAATTTAGTCCTTCCACCATAACCATTCTTTCTCTTTAAAACCAATCCCATATTTTCATTCTAATCCATCTTTCACAAGTCTTAACACTTAACTTCCTTCATAAAACATCAATCCTACAATCTATACAATTTAATCCCTACTATAACAAAACTTATATCTCTCTTTACAATTCAATCCTTCTCCCACTTCTAGCTTGAATTTCTATCACTTAAACCAATAATTCTTCCATTTATTCAACTTAATCAACATCTAAAAATTCAATAACTTTCTAAATTTCAACATGACTCAAATAGTATTTCTTCCTAGGATTCCAAAGACACCAAAATTACAAGAAAATAGATTAAATTGACTTACCACTTAAAGCTTGAACCTTAAAACCCTATTTTTCCTTTCTTTTTCTTTCCTTTTTTTTCTTTCTTTCTTTCCCTGTTCTATTTCGTTTTCATTCATTCTTTTATTTCTTTTATTTACTTTAATTATTATAATATATTTAATAATTATTATTTAAAATACATATAAATATTTACATATGTGCAAACATGTATATTACACATGTACTATATTTTTACCATACACTTGTTTCTTTTTGGTCTATTTACTAATTTAATCCCTTGACTTTTCTTTAGTTTATAATTAAATTTCACACTTTATTCAATTTAATCCTTATACCTAATTATCCTTAATTCAAACTAATTCACTTAATTAAAATCTAATTGACCACTCACTTAACTTCGTAAACATTTCTAATAAATATTTATGAATCTAATTTTCAGAATCGAAGACCCAAAAACTCACTTTTTCGATGACCTTAAAATTTGGGTCGTTACATACATTGTCCTCTTGGAGAGACTTTTTGTTACTGACTTGCAGGTTTTGATACAAAGATCCCCAAGTATCGATACTAAGCCAGCAAAATGCCTTAAAATATTTAAACACCTTAAAACACTTTGGTGTTGACTTAAAAATATTTAGATAGGTTAAAACACATTTGAAACATGTTTTTAAGTACTTTGCATTTGCAACTCTTTAAAATGTTTTGAAACTTCTAGCTAAAATTTTAAACCATATTTTCACCAAATGATTAAGGAAATAGAATAGATGAAAATTTTTCTTCAGTGTTGTTATATCAAAAGCTTGAGATATCAAATTTAACAAACTCCAATTTATTGGAACACACAAAATCAGTAAACAAAATTTTGGATCAGGTTTTGAAAGTATTGGAACCTGACTCTGATGTATCGCTAAAAGAGGTTAAGTTCAAGTACACGTGGTCCAATATATACTGTTTGATTTTCTATGAAAAAGTATTGATACCTACTACCCAAGTATTAATATGTGGGTCACAAGGTCACCTAATTAGGCCTCGAATATCATTTTAAGGTTGTGTCAACTTAAATGATGTTTGCTTAAGATCTATGAATGCTTGTAATGATATCTTATGCCTAATTGACATGTTTGAAGTGTAGTGTTGAACAATTGGTTGATTGGGTGGTCTTGATGACCAATGTGACACGTTATATTCAAGTCAAATCACTAAACCACGTATGAAGTGTTACAAATTCAATTATGCTCAAAATTTTAGTCAACTGAATTCCATTAAATATGCTTCAGTAAAACTTTTGAGATATTGTTTGCGAATTGATGGAAAAAATTATTTATGGTTATTTTCTTTAATTGTATTATGATGTTATAATTAAAAATAAAATGAAAATAGTTAATGTTATTTTATTCATATCTTATATGCAAAAAATAGAGATGCTTTAATATAATATGTAATTTTATTCAGATTTCATGTTTCAAAGCAAATTACCTTTTTCAAAATATTTTCTTTCGTTTATCATTATTATTATCCTAATTTGACACCCAAACATACCTAATTTGTTTCTGCACCTTGTTTTATATTATATATATATAATTATACATATATATCATTTAAAAAATATATTAAATTATTAGTTAAGGATAAGAACTAGGATAAACTATTGATTATTAAATAAGGATAAAAATTATAAGGTAATAATTAAGAAAATATTTTGGTAAAAGAAGGGCAAAATTTTAAAACAATAATTAGGTGGCAACTATAGCGAGAACTTTCAAAATGAGAATCAAAATTATCTTAGCCATCATATCAAAATAAATGGTTGTAAGATTTAGATTTTATATTTATATTACCTTATTGAAATAAAACCAACAACACCCATGTAATTAAAAAATATTTTGGAATTAAAAGACCTAACCTATATGATCCCATTCCTTCTTTTATCAAATACTATTTTTTTTCGCTTAGTCGACTGGAACATATTAATAATAGAAAGGCATTTGAAAATGTCAACCTCTTTCATTGAAAAAGATATTTAAAAAATCTCAGATAACCTAAGACATCCAACACCTGCGCAAACAACTAAAGAAATGAAAAAAACCATTTCACCACCAAGCTTTAAATAACGTTGGCCTTCTCACCCCTGCTATTGCCAAAACAATAGCCATACCATTACCTTTGTAACACCCTTCACCCGTATCTGAAATCGGGACAGGGCTTGAGGCATTACCGGGTTTAAACTTTCATGACATACAAATTTGGTTTACCAAATTTTGCCCAAAATTTAAAACTTTACACGCACATGCGTATTGTACCTTATATAGGCCCTCGAGGCCTAAAACATACGTCAGAAAGGTTCGGGACAAAACTGAAAACATTTGATAAATTCCAAACGACTTAATGATTGTCTTGCCTAGGAGAGTCACACGCCTGTGGGGGTGGGGCCGTGTGGTCACACACACACACGTGTGTTTTAGGACACGCCTGTGCCTTCAGCCCGTGTGGCTCTCTAGTTATAACATCAATATTCATCTAGGGATACACGGCCAAGACACACGCCCGTATGTTTAGGCTGTGTTCTATACTGACATAAATTTTTAGGTGCAGGGGACGCACGGCCATACTGCACACCCATGGGAGCAAGCCGTGCGTCACACACGGCCTAGACACACGCCTGTGTGTCTACCCGTTTGGACCTTGTTTGGCTATTTTCCAAGCCTTTGATCACCCTCTATCAACCAAACATACTTATTGGTTACTTTAATATAAGTTGAGGCCAAATTATAAACTTATACAAAACTTTGATTAACCCTATTGCATGTAAATCTCGTGTCATTGGTTTCATACATGCTAGGTTAATTCCCATCTTGCATTTAGGGATTTCCATGCCTCCTTGACATATTTGAGATTGGCTCATTCTTACAACTCATTGTCAATTAAAAACCAAGCCATCGCATAATAACATAAACATGCATAGATTTGTAGGTCATAGCCTACTTCAAAATGAGCCAATTCCCATGGCCATATACAAAATGATATGTATATTTTTACATGCCTTCATCTTGGCAAATCAAATGACACATATAACCAAATACTCAAAAGTTCTATACATGCCATTGAACAAAACATAAGTATCTATATACCAAAGCTGAGCTAGTTGATAGTGTGTTGATTCTCCAATCGTCTTCCAACCTTTATGAGTCCTCGAGCTCCGTAAGATAGGGAAAAGAGAGGGGTAAGCATTTACATGCTTAGTAAGCTCGAATAACTGGAAACTAAATTTACTGGTTAATTAGCATAAAGCTGTATTATGCATTAGAATCAACAAGCTTGGGAATGATATTCATAACACATGCACTCAATTAACAAGTTAGTCATGATAATAAGGAACCATGTAATTTGTCTTAAATAAACTCATCATTCATCATTTCATCTACGTTCACCATATTAATCTCGTTGAGTTTCTAGGACTTTCCGATGGATTATCCATTTACCGTCAATTCGTAAGAATGATCATTTCAGGTGTGCACTCCCGCGAACCTCACGTTTTACGACAGGATTACCAGTCCAGGCTAAATTCCCTGTAACATAAACTCATAAGGTGATGTCGGGAGTACCAGTCCAGGCTAAATCCCTTATAGCGACAACACCCTTACTGAGTTTGGATCTGAATTACCAGTCCAGGCTAAATTCAGACCCTAATCAGATTACCCGTCCGGGCTAAATCCTTAATGCACATATATTCTTCGGGAGGATCGATCACTCAAGGAACACCCGTCCGAGCTAGATCCTTTCTATATTTGAGATCAACGGATTACCCGTCCGGGCTAAATCCTTTCTACAACACATGCAAGATCTCAAGTCACATATAAATCATGGTTTAGAAAATCAAGAATAACAGCCTCTACTGTTTCAAGCCCAATGGCATCAATTGACTTAGAAAATCAAGAATATGCCATTCTTTACTCGTCTTTCAACACCCCACCGCATCCAGCTTTGTCCTCCTTAGTAACACTTGCCACATTGAACTTTGTCCACCCATAAGGAGGTGAAACCCAATAAATAACAGCCTCATTGACTTTATTTCTCGAAGGCTTGCATTTCGCTAGGCAAAACCACCATGAACCCTCTAGAAATTGAATGTTATCATGCACCACCCTTGCCTACATCAGAGATCTCATTTTGAAAAGAAACAACAACAAATCAATTGTCATTGAAGTTTTGTCAAACACAATATCGTCTTATGCCAGCCACGCTGGCCAACAAAATGTCGAAACCGGTATCAACCATAAACTTTTATGAACACCTATGAAATTCATATTAAAGCATAGCGAGTAAAATCTACAAAGCAATCAACCATTTTCCACTAAAAACCCCACCAGTTAAAAATATTGAACCAAAATCCATCAATGAATTTGCATTTAAAGAAAAGATCATTAGCGTGCTCCAACTTTCTAACACACCAGGGACATCTACTTTTATTCTGATCCAACCGCACACCTCGGATTATGAGAAACTCCTTAATTGGAATACAATCAATGAGCAGCATCCACAAGAACTTCCTAACTCCTGGTTGACATTCCTAATTATGTCGATAGTGGCCGGATCTAACTAAGTTTCCTAAATAAAACACATATTCGCCTTTGCCTTGCATATAACTCTTCTAACAAATGATTTTTTAACATCCAAACCCATACACCTACTATTCCAAGAATAATCCTCGTACCAATACACACAATAGGGATACAACAGAATAATGAGATAAACAACCAACAACAACATAAAATAGCACATGTGATTTGGCAGCACTACAAGAAATGGAAAGGAAAAGGGTAAGCACAAAACTTAGTAAGTTGCATGTAAATATCAAAATAACAACCATGTTACCACATGTGATCATATTCCCAATATATCATAATTCGCACAAAGAGTAAATGTTCATAACAATTCTTACTCATGTTTATTCCTCGCTATTCATACAAGAAGAGTAGAGTTCACATATCATCAATTTCATTTAAGTACCTGTACCACTCACAACATGGTCATAAGCGCTATCATTTTGACAGAAACCGTAAATTTCCTGTTGAACCATTTGGAATACTACAGGATAATCACCAAGTCTCAAACATATGGTACGATACCGACGCCATGTTCCAAACATGGTCTTACACTAGCTCTCACATCTAAGTCGATGCCATGTCCCAGACAGGTCTTACATTGACTTACATACATCAAGGTCGATGCCATGTCCCAAACAGGTCTTACACTAACACACCTCAAGCCGATGCCATGTCCCAGAGAGGTCTTACACTAGCTTACATATCTTGAGGCTGATGTCGTGTCTCAAATAGGTCTTACACTGGCTCTCATCTATCGGTGCCGATGCCATGTCCCAGACAGGTCTTACACTAGCACACACATCACCCAAATGTCATAGCATGGATATCCAAATTATTCCTAAGGTTCAACCGGGAGTCTCTACTACATCGGTTCTCATCATGCACATTCACAGCAATAGTCCACAATTTATGCCATATTAATTATACAATACATAAATACAGATAAGTTACATTATTTACATACAACTTACCTCGATATACAAAATGTAGGCGACTAATTGTATTTAATCCGCTTACTTGGCTTTTCCCCGATCTAGGTCCGAATTGCATATTTCTTGATCTATAATAATAAAATTTCACCCATTTAATCATCACATTATTAAAAACATACTACAATTCACAATTCGACAAAATGACCATTTTGCCTATAGACTTTGCAAAAATTATGATTTTGCCTTTAGGCTCGTAAATCAATTTTTATCGAGTTTCCTCATTAACCAAGCCTAGACGAACTATTTTATACCTATAGAAACTCACAATTTTAAACATTTTACACAATTACCACCTATTTTACAAGCTTTACAAAATAGCCCATTTAGGTGTTTTCATGAAACCCCTCTCACAAAAGTTGTTTATTTAACAACCATGATTCATTTTCTTCCATAAAAATTCAGAAAACAACATGAACACTATCATGGAAAATCCCTAGTCTCTCAACCATTTTAAAAAATAGCCCCCCATTAGTTAGCTTAAGCTATAAAGGCTCCAAAAGTACAAAAATCATTAAGAAAGACTACCAAAATCACTTACTTGAAAGGGTGAAAAGTTGCTAAAATTTCAAGCTTCCAAAACCCTTATTTCATTGAAAATTCCGGTGGAGAGGAGGAAGATGAAAGGTGATATCATTTTCTCTTTATTTTTATTTTATTTTAAGTCAAATTAGTCACCAAATTTCACCTAACCTTTGACCATTTCATTTTCTTTGTCCTTATGGCCGACCACCCTTATTAGAATGGGCCTATTTTCCCTTTAAAGACCCTTAATTATGACTCTCTAGCTATTTAACACCATTTTCTAGTAAAACAAAACTTTTACCCTTTATGCGATTTAGTCCTTTTTCGCAATTAAGCTCACAATCGCTAAAATTGATTCACCAAAATTTTCATGCACTCATATAATCACGCTACAACACATAAATTGATGTTAAAAATAATTTCTCTAACCTCGGGCTAGTGGTTCCAAAATCACTATTTCTCTTACCTCGGTGATGCAAGGAGTTATGAAAGGAATATGAATATGATTGATATATGATTTTGATTTCTGAAATATGGGTCTGAGGCTAGTACAATGAGGGTCTATTTGTAATCATGCATGACTGTGGGGTATGTTTAAGTTGGTAGATTTTAACCGCCCATGTATTGTATGGGTTATGTTTAAATTGGCGTATCGTGTTTAAATGTCAGAGCCTTACGAAAAATCCTATTTTTCTTTCTTGCGAGTATTGATACTTGTTGATTATCGGCATTCTTGTAAATTATTTATGTCTATTTTGAAACTCACTAAGTTCAAACGAACTTACTATGTTACTTTTTCTTTTCAGGAGTTTTGATAGTAGAAGAAGAATCAACCGAAGGGATTACGCCAGAGCTGAGCTTACGAGTGAGCCACTTATTTATTTTTGTATCATGCATGGCTATTTTTGGCGGGTGGTGTATAGATTTGTTTCGTACTCAACTTATAGGGGTGAAACGAGGAAATTTTTTAGAGGGGCCAAAATTAAATTGTATATTTTCACGATCGTAAAAATGCAATTTTACCATTTTAATAGCCTATATCTTTTACAATTTTTAAAGGATTAAGTTAAATTTTTATCATTTTTGGGAAGCAAAGTGCAATTTTACCATTACAAATTTAAAATTTTAAGGGCTTAAATAGAAATTTTCTATTTTAGGGGGACCAAGGTCTCTGCCAGCCCCTGGGTTCGCCACTATCAACTTATGTAATTATCCTTATCGTTTGCACTGTTTTTGTTTTCAAAAAATTTCCTTTTTTCCCTGAAAGTGTATGCCTAATTTCCTTGATTTGTTGTTTATGAACTTATCATTTATAAGTGTACGAAATAGTTGGGAAGTGGTTGGATAATAGATTTTTCTTTTATGACTCCTATTATTTTCTTTAAGTATGTGTTACAAAATGAAAGAAAAATAATGGCTTTTAAGTAAAAGGGAAATCTTCATAACTATTCTCTAAAACTTTAAGTTAATCAAAAAGTTTGAATCTTCTGGTCAAAAAGTTTGAATCTTCTAGTAACGCCCCAGTCCGTTGGGCTGTTTGTCTGGCTAAACATTATACGCCATATTTTTCTGATGGACTAACAAGTGTTACATGCTTGACCTCTAACTTCCCTTAGAACCACATGCTAGAGACCCTTCAACCTTATTATTTCATTTACAACTTCACATTCGTCCCCTCTTACACTAAATCCCAACATTTTTCTCACTTCCCAAGCATTATTTGCTTCCTCGAGAATCAACTTCCTTTTATTATTGATATCAGAATCGAAAAGTGATGCATTTACTACCTCATCTTTATTCGAATTTCCTCTCCCTTTTTGTCTCCTCAGTACCTGAACTCTCTTCTTCTTCTTTGCTACAGTGAGGAATCCATCTTGAACTTCAAACATAGAACGTACTTTTTGACCCTACAATTTTTTCTTTTTTCCTATTTTGATTTCATGAAGATACTCCTCGATTTACCCTATCCTCTTTAACCTCTCCTCTCGATTCCACTCTACCCCTCTAATTAACAAAATTATTTGATTTTGTACTCCCATTAGGCCTCATTTTATGGGCCGTCTATTGATCCATTACTTCCTCCAATCCCACAACCACTTCATTACCCCTGTGTTCTTTCTAGCTCCCAACCTAATCTACGATACTTAATCCAACTATAGATAAGCCCATGTTGTTGAAATCTTTCTTGGCCTATTCATAGCAACAGTTGTCTTCCTCATCCCCCAAATTGATACCGACCCTAGACCCACACAACTGTTCCTATCCCATTTTTAAATCATTTTCCTATGTTCTCTTACACCCACCGTTAACGTTTTCTTATTCGTGGAAGATGACATTAATTACTTCATCATCCTGTTTTTAACTCTCCTCAGAAGCCTTATCAGTCCTAGTTCTCATCGTCGATCCTGACTTAGACACAATTGTATCATCCTTCTCCTATAATGGTTCAAAACCATCTTTTTTCCTTTGCTCTACAGTCCCCACTAATATCGTCAAATGATTCCGACAAGCCTATTTCCATAACTCTAATAGAAAAATTCATGTAAAACCCCTAACCTGTATCTGTCGTCGAAATAAGGTTACAGAACAATTACAAATAATTTAGGTTAATTACTATTCAATTTTTGTAAGTGGTCTTATTGTCCCTTGTATGGGACCTTGATGCCCAATAATAACATTGGAATCGAGTCGAGACTAAATCGGGATCTTAGAGAATTTTTGTGAAATTTCCAAAATTTTTCCTAAATACAGGGCACACACGCCCGTGTGGTCAGGGCACAAGCCCGTATAACCATAGGACACGCTCGTGTCACAAGCCATGTCTGACCCCGTATAACTCTCTGACTTATGCCACACGGTTAGCCACACGTCTATGTGCTAGGCCGTGTGGTTAATTCAATTTTTCAAAATTAAGTGTAGGTTTCACAATGCTAAGACACATGCCCGTGTTCTAGGCTGTGTAGCATACACGGCTGAGACATACGCCCTTGTCTCTACCCATGTGCTCAATTCTAAGCATTTTGTTTCTCAAATTTTAAATGCAGGAGACACACGGGGAAATCACACGCCTATGTGTTAGGTCGTGTGTCACACACGGTCAAGACACACGCCCGTGTGTCTTGCCGTGTGGACAAAATAAAGTCTTTTACTAGCTTTATTTCTCACCCAAATTTGCCAATAACCTACACCAAAATTTACAAGTATATACCAATCAATTCAAGCATTAAATTCAAGCCAATTCTAACATCTAATATGATATTTTATCATATGTATTCATTATTATAATCCTTACTATTGTTTAATCTATATATTAAATATACCTTGATAAAACATACTTAATATTCTTGTCATATAGATACTTATCATGATACAACCTTACATGTATAGCAAAACAAATCATCACTAGCCACACCAATGGCTAATTTACAAACCATATTCATATGCCATCAATGGCCAAGTTGCCTATACATGCCATTATACCAAAATAAGTTTACTATTTATACCAAAACAAGTTAGTGGATAGTGTGATGATACTCCAATCGATCTCCAACCTTTGCAAGCTTCCGAGCACTATAAAATAGAGAAAATAAAACCTAGTAAGCATTATATGCTTAGTAAGTTTGTATAACAGGGATTAAAACTTACCAATTACATTTAATAATATTAGGTATACAATTAACATGCTTTCATCATTTTGACAAGTTTACCTAAACACACATGTACTCAATCAAGCAAGTTAGTCATATAATACATTTACACATCAAATAAACTTAGATGAGCTTATCATATAATCCTTCATCAAATAATTCAGAAACATTCAGGGTATATTTCTATACATCTCATTATTTTCTCATGTTAAGAGTTTTATCCATTGAATTATTGAATTATTGATGGATACTTAAGTAGTACACTCAAGGTGTACAATTCTATAAACCGCCAATCCATAATCAGGGGAACCCATCAGGGCACATAATCAGAGAGCACACTCTCGAGCTACATATCAGGATACTTAGAAGAGCCATGTAATCATTTAACAGGACACTTATCCGGGTTAATCAGAAACTCATAAGGGTTTTACTCAGGAAGCTCATAAAGCTTATCAGATATCTTCGAAGAGATACTATCAGGAAGTACCGGATAGGGTAACAGGTAGTTCAAGCAAGCCTAACAGGATGCTCATGAAGAGTTGTGTTTGTGTCCGCATTATATGCAAGATCACAACCGATCGCATATTAGGACGCTCACAAAGAGCTACGGTAATGCGCAATACATGCTAAATCACTACCGATCAGGATACTCGCAGAAACTATACATCAGGATGCTCGAGAGGGCTATATCAAGATTACTTGTCTGAGCTAAATCTTGTCTACAACGTATGAAAAATTACATTCACTTACGGGAAATCACATGTATCCATCGATTTTAATTCTTCGACGGAACTTAACTTCTTAGTAACATTTTCAATCATAAAAATAATTTCATGTTATTTATAACATTCATATAAATCACATAAACATATACCACATTCAATTCAAATACAACATTCAATTAAAACATATTAGTATGCATAATTAAATTACACAAACTTACCTCGATAATAGTTCGTATAAAAAAATCTACTAATCTGAAATTTTTTTTCTTCGATCTAGCTTTGAATTTGAGTTATCCGGATCTATATAAATGAATTTAATCATCAATTTAATAAAATTCATATTCATTTATATTCAATTTACACTATAGAAAAAATTACCATTTTGTCCATAAACTTTTCATAAATTCCAATTTCGTCCCTAGGCTCGGAAAATGAAATTCATGCAATTTACTCCTTATTCCATGCCTAACCAAAATTTTAATATAAAATTTACAGCACATGTATTCTATACAATTCAGAATTTTTCTTCAATTTTCACAACTTTACAATTTAGTCCCTAAATCACATTTTCATCAAAATTCACTTTGTAAAAGTTATTTATCTATCAACAACCTTTCATTTTCTACCATAAATTTCAAATTTTCAGCATGTTCATCCATGTAAAATTTCTATACTTTGATAAATTTTCAAATTAATCCCCCAAAATAGATAGATTAGACTATCCCGGTTTCAAAAATATAAAAATTACTATAACTAATTTAAGCCTAGAAAGCTTGTTTCTTTTTCCTAGGGTTCCTATGGAATATTTGGGGAATAAGATGATATAAAATGATTTTATTTCTTTTTAATTATTTATTATCTTTTAACTATTTTGATTTCCAATTTAGTCCTTACCCTTTTTCTAAATTCCATGGATGATTCATCAAAAATATCTACTAACTTTTCTTTAATGGTCTAATTATCATATAAGGACCTCAAGTTTTGAATTCCATAGCTATTTAATCCTTCTAGCTACTAGAATTCAACTTTTACATTTTATGCAATTTGGTCATTTCTGTAATTAAACACATAATCGGTAAAATTATCTTATCAGAATTTTTATATGACATTTCTATCATAATACGGGCCATGCAGTAATATTAAAATAAATTTTCTTTTCGGCTCGAATTTGTGGTCCCGAAACCACTATTCCGATTTCACTGAAAATGGATTGTTACAACTCACCTCCCTTAGCTCTAGAAATATTAACTAATCGATATGTTCTTGTGAGTTGATTGATACCAACATCATCATTTTGTCGAAGTTGTTCAACTTCGTCGAGTTCTCGCCAAGAGAAACAAACTCTCTCCATAATCCTGCTACTCTTTTGAATGATGGGTAGTTCCAACAGTGCAAGGAAATACTTAATACTTCAATCAATGGCACACTGTCTTTCATTACTGTTTTCTCCAACCATGGCTCTATTATGACAAAAAAATTCCCTTAAATATGCCCAATCGTTCTACTTTAATATCTTGAGTAACTTTTCATCGGGTATTTCGATCAGGAAATGCCTTCCTTGAATCCTTCAAATTTTAATCTCACCCAAGCCACTTTGAGCAATTTTTTTTGTAAGACTCTTTATTTCACAAAACATTCAAGTTTCTTCCACCAAACATTTCTGGAGCTTTCAGAGTTTGTTCATCGTCGACATGTCCCTTGATCAGTTTAACTTGATTTTTCCGCTTACTATCCCTAACTCTTATCATACTCCTATTGTCCTACTTCTGTTATATATTTTCTCCTAAGTCCAATATGATATCCATCGCCTTCTTTCCACTCACCTCCCATTCTTTATGGTTTACAACATTCTACCTTGATTTCCTTATAAATGGAACTATTCTCCCAACTTAACTCATTCCCTTAAATCTTGCCATGTATATCGATATCATATACCTTAAAATCACAAAACCATTTAACTTGTTGATAGCCCTTCGTTCGTCCACCATTTTGTCAAACCTCACAAAACCAAACATTCTTCCACTCTTACTCTTCTTTGTCGAAATGGACGCATCAATGACTTCTCCATGATACTGAAACAACGTCCATAGGCCTTTCCAATACATGGTCATCGAAATGTTATGAGCATATACCATAATCAGATCCTTCTCCATAAATTATCTTATTTATGTTAACCTTGTTTTTCGTCGTACTTACTCCATATACTAGTTTCTTATACCATGTGATGCATATGTTAGTTGTATATATTAATTTACTTTTTACATTTAAAATTTTTTTGTACATTTTCACAAATAATATAAAATAATATAGCTTAAATACTTTATAAAATATTGTATATTATTCAACCCATCGATTGATTGAATCAGTGAAACCTTTGTGATAAATCTTCATAGTGTTATTGTTTATTTCAAGCTCTACAACAATTGTTTTATTAATTTTAAGCTGGTTGTTATATGGTGTCATGCATATCTCAGCTTTGCATTGCAGCTATTCAACCACTCTCTCATCGAATTTATTTTTCAAATTCTTAATAGATGATTCTCTTTCATGATCTTACTATAAAAAAATTGAGAATAAATTATGTAAAAATAAACTATATATAAAGTAAAATAGAAAAAAAATTAAATAGAAAAATTAGGTTAAAAAACTTTAAGCTGTGAGTGGATTGTTTTACAATTCTTCGTTGTGTTTCATTATCTTCACAATAATCCTATTTATAGGTCTTCATACATGCATAAAATGGAAGGAAAAAGGTGAAATTTGAATATTGATTTTATTTCATATAAACTATTCCTTAATTGTTGTGGTTTTGTTTCTCGTAATTTTTATCTTAATTGTCATAATCAACATTAAGGATTTTTCGATTACCTTTTACACTGACATTAAAAAGTAGATCTATTTTTTTAATGTAGTTATTATCGTATATAACAGTAATTTACTTAAAATGAATCTTTGACTACTTTCAAAGATAGAGGTAGGAAGTAAGGTTTAATATAAAATGAGTTGTAAACATCATAAGTAGAAATTATATTCACTGTTATTATAGTAAATTACAATTTAAAACAAAGTATTAGGGCTCAATAATGCAAATATGAAAAAAGTTTATTGAAAAGTTATTTAAAAATTTTAAAGAATTTATAATTAATGCAATAATACATCATTATTACTAGGGGTGAGTATTCGATTGAGTCGAGTCGGATTGAGTTAAAAAATTTCGAGTTAGTCCAGTTGACGAATCCTATTTTAGCAACCGAACTCAATTTGAATTTTTTTCGAATCGGATCGAATCGAATCAAAAAATTTCAAGTCAAGTCGAGTCGAGTTAACAAATCCTATTCTTTGTACTCAATGTTGCACTTACATGAACTGATTATTTAACTAGTAAACGAATTATAATATTATTTAACAACATAAACAATATAATGATTTTGCCTTTTAACTTAATATATAAACATTTATCAAAACAATGTAGTTTTAACTTTTAACTTAATGGTTTTGACTTTTAACTTTAGAAAAGGTAAACATTTATTAAAATGACGTAGTTTTGTCTTTTCTTATTCGGATTTTCGGATAACTCAAATTGTGTAATTCACATTCGAGTTAAACCGAAAAATTTATTTTTTTATTCGAGTTGATCCAAATAACTTGATTAACTAAAATAACTCGAACTATTTAATTCAAAATTTGAAAATTTTATCGAGTTTTTCGAATCGAATCAGATTTTGCTCACCCCTAATTATTACCCATGAAAATAAAATCATATTTAAAATTTAATTCTAAAAACGGAACCACTATAGACATAACTAAAAAAGAAAATATTTTAGAAAAAAAAAATTAACTTAGAGCTCAATGTTTGATATATGCTTTCATTCCTTTTTTTATAATATATAAAATATATTATATGATTTCTAATTTGTTTAATAATATATATTAATATATATATATATGTAAATATATCTCAATAGAAATATGTTTATATACAAATATAAATATAAATTTATTAATTATGTTAAATTAACTTAATTTAATGATTATATTTTATTTTTAATAAAATTATAAATGATAAAAATATTCACAAATATATTAAAAATTGATTTAAAATATTAAAATTTAATACCAACCAAGAGGAGTTGATAAATACCAATACAAGATGGTATTGACCAAAATAGACTGAAATACACATAAATTTGAGATGAAAAAAAAACTTAAATTATATAATATATAATATTGATTTAAGGATAAAACAATATGTACAATAATACTAACCACCATGGATTTTCACTTCCAGATAAAACTTTGTGATGGTACTTGTGATAAAATATGATTTCTATTACATTATCATCATCACAAGTCCTCTAAATTTTGTCATAATAGTTGAATTGTAATTTTAGTTGTCACTTATTGATCACTAATCTACCACTAATAAACTATAAAAATGACGGAAGTCTATGAAGAAAAAAGATTCAAAAACATTTTGGCAATGAATAAAAGATTTTAGTGGTTTCTTTAGTCTCGGATGAAACATTATCTCAATGCAATTGTAGGATGAAGACAACTGCTGGGTAGGTGAGATAATTTGAGCTCATCAGGTATTACAACGAAAATGAAAGCGAAAAGCTCCAAAATGAAACATCCATGAGCAGAGAAATAGGCAAAAGAAGTCATCAACTTCACGCCATGTGTGTGGATACAAGTCCAAAGTACAAAGCAGACTGTTTCTATGCAATGTGAAATACGTGTAGGAACTGGTTATCACCAATTTGGGGTGTTTCAATATGGAATAGGCTACTTTCAAGTGCCCCTTTCATCCATTCTTTACCACTCATTTTGATAGTAAAAATATAATTCCCTGTACCATACGTAATGAAAAGACCGATCCCGTGGCCCTCAGGTGAGATCAGCATCTTTATAGTATCATATTCCATTTTATAATAACTGGAATGCTAACAGCACTCTTCATTAATTTGTGCTACCTAGTTGCTACAACTTGTACTTATTTATTCCAAACAAATCTAAGACAACATATTATGCTGCAGTCTTTTCTTCTTTCCCTTTTCGCCAACCCAACTATATAATAAAAGTAGAAAAGAGTCAGTTGCATATAAGCTTTATGGAAGTTGGATATTATTATTAATTATGGTTGGGGAAGAATAAAACAATGAAAACAAAGGGTGGATATGCATGAGTGTGGACAGCAGCATCGTAAGGCAACAGCCGATACATTCGGGGAGAGGAATTTACGGAACAGAACTATTAGTGCACCCAATACAGCGTTATTGGTTGTAAAAGTTGTTTCCTTTAGGTGGGTTAATTTACCCGACAACCATCCAAATTGAACCATACCCATGTTTCCATGAAATTTCATCTTACATCCGGTCCCATGCACATGTGAATTGCAATCGTCTGTGGGCCTCACTAGATTTGGGTGAGTGAAAGCTTGGTGATTCCAACTTCCAGCCCAGTTTCTACGTACGCATTTCCACTCCATAACAAATTAGTAGTATTCCTATCTTTGCCTATTTAGCTTTTACCTGCCCTACCTAATGGTAGTGTACTCAAACCAGAGCACTTCCACCATACTCTAACACTATGATTTGGCCCTTTTTTTTTATTAAGTTTTTCAGACACTTAACTAAAATTAACCCAACATTCTATGAGAGAACAGGTTGATCTATGCTTATTAAATTGATGAAGATACTGCTTTCTTTATTTCAAATGCACGTGCCTAATGCGTTATACCAGCATGCCCACAAAGGCCACTTACAGATCTGACAAGACACTGGGCCATCTCTGACAACTAGTTCATTGAAAAAGGTAGGTCACTCGAGTAGATGGAAGGACTGGGTACATGCCTAAAAGTATTGCAAAAATGGCAAAAAAAAAAAAAAATCAAAAATAGGGAAATTGTTTAATGCTACCTACCCACTTCATGTTTTTACTCTCTTTTTTTAATCTTAAAAAGAAATGATTTAAAGTTATCCATTCGGAAGCCTTTTGGATCCTGCTTTTGAGTCCTGCAGTCAGTAAATCGACTAAAATATTTAAACATACAATGAGAACAAAAAGTAAGACTCAGTCAATTATCTGTTTATGATCTTCACTTTGTTAATTGCACTAGCATCTTAAGTTGTTGCAACCAGTTGCACTGGAAAGGTACAGAACGAGCAAAATGGAAATCAGCCATGGTTTGAGCAGTGTGATAGAAACCCCGTGTTTTGCAACTAATCATTGGCAGCATCGACTGCAAACACCTGTGCACAATCAATACTATCAATGTAAATATTTACTTCTCATATGAAATGAAAATTATGAGGCAGACAATAAAAGACAACTACTCATCCAACTTGCGGCCCGACCATAAATCATGCTTCTTTTGGTATAAATAAATATATCGAGATTCAGCAATGTCTGCAACTGCCTACAGTTTACGGCATCCTCCTCAAAAGAAAACTGTATGGTTACTTTGTAATTTGCTTCTTCTTTTCTTACCTGGAGAGATGCATGGGTGCTCGGGTGGCATGTTTCTTAATCCTTCAGTCCAGGCTGGACTATGGTTGAGCCATTTTCTATAACATTTTTCCTTCCATCACTCTGCAAATCCCCAATAATAACATATTCAAGCAAATATTTTCCATCTCTCGTCTAACTGACCATTTTCAATTACCGTTTGGCATTTGATAGACAAGTCCTTAAAATGCGAATGAAGGTGACCCCAACAGCCAACACGTATGCTTGAGCACTTTTTAAGTTTTAGCAGTAGAGAACCAAAAATCTAACTTAAGTCAAACTTAATTCAAGTTAAATAGGACTCGTATAAGCCTATAAACACTATAATTCCTGTAGCAAAAAAGGAAACTAGAGAACTTCATGCCTACATTGTGAAATATACATCAACAAACCAGCCGCTGTTCTCATGTATCTTCTGCAAGGCTTTGAGTTGCAAAAACACTTTAACAAATATCAGACACACAGACATATAATCCATCATTTACTGATTATATATTTACTCTTGAAAGAAGATATCGTCTTTTGAGGATCATTTCAATGAAGGCAAGTAACATCAGAAACCTGGCAAAAAGTACACAACTAGGACCTTGACTTTTTAGAAACTGAATATCTCATTGCATAAAATTATCTGAACTCCAACTCCAACTAGAAGTAAGAAAGAAAATTATTAATAATTAAATGCGGAAGATTAAAAATGTTATTGCTTCTCTAATTCCTGGAATGACACTAAATAATGGAAGGAGAAAAAGCCCATGAAATCAGTAAAGAAGCAGTCTCAGATAATTCACTCATCAATAAATACATGTCCATACTTGAAACAGAAAGAGCAAAATATGTTTCCATGAAGGTGGTCTAAGAAAATAAATAAGCAATCGAAGTGAAAGTTTCATAAATTTGAGAGTAAAGTAGAATATTGTGGACAGCAAGTGTGAAAACATGTCTAATAAAAGGAAAAGAAAGATAACTTGAGTTGATAGCTGAATGGATATGAAATTGTTGCACCTGGTGAATCAATTGAATTTAAAATCCCATGGGCATGAAGCAAAAATATAACAAAAAAAAAAAAAAAAAGGGATTCTCAAGCATCAACATGTAGTAATCAGCTCTTATAAGGCTGTGATCTGTTTTTGTTCTAGTACTTGGGAAAATATTCACATAAATGGTATATATTGTTAAACATACATTGTGCGTCATTGTTTGTCACCACCAGAACAGGGAAGAAGCCCTGAAGTTTTCAGATAAATATTTGAAAGCATGGCCATCCATGCAACATTAACCTGAAAAAAAATAAAGAGAAAAATGGAGGAAAATCCTTTATTCGTGACTTCATATGGCATTTGCTCGAATATTTTATATGTACATACTGACTTAACACAGAACGAAAAGTGAAATAACATTTTTTTAGTTACTACTTCTTACCCAGTTATTTATAGCTCATAATGGCCTCTAACAAAACCTAAAATCAAGTCAAACAGAAGGAAGAAATAACTAAGTTTCAATTAGATAAAGGGTTAGAAAGCTCACATTTGATTACAAAGAGAGGCAAGGTTCATCCACTTTATTCTTTCCAGTTATATGGTGCACGCTCGACAACTAAATAATCATCCCTGATATCCTTCACAACTCGTATCTCATCATCAAGGTAGACAGTTTCAAACCTATACAGAATCTTACAATCAGAAAAACACTTCTCGGCTTTCTCAAAAAGAACAGGAAACCGTATCCATAAGAAATTGCCATCAAACACAAGGAAATATTCACTATCACTATTAAACATGTTTTTATCGAATTGCAACTTAAAAAAAGGCATCAAGGAGGAGTGGACCTTATTGTCAAATGCTAAACTTGGAACCCAGAGTTCCTAATGTAAATCAAGACCTAAAATTATGTATTTCTGCAAAATAAATGAGAATTACTACAGTCAATAATATATATAACAAAGATACAAGTGCTCACCAACCCTGCCCAAATGGAGGCAATGGGAACTCCCAGTTTTTTCCCCTGAGAACCGCACTCGTAAAACTACAAATTCAAAATCCAGTTTTATTCAGTCGTTAAGCGAGAGGAAAAGAAGGAAAAGTAGGTTTTGCTGAAGAAGAAGTAATTACTTGAAATTCACTCTCTGAGACGACGCAATTTCAATGCTGGACCGAACGAAGAAAACTCCGTCGGGTGGAAAGGTAATAACGTTATTGAGAGTCTTGTTGTCGACGTCTATGACCTGCAAAACGTCGCCGGCTTGAGTACCGAAGAGGTAAGCTTTCTCTATAATGAAGAGCTGCTCTTTCTCCGTAGTCCATAGAAGCCGCCACGTGGCGGATAGGGAGTCGCCTGTGGTGACAGTATTGCGGCCCAGAACGGCCATGGCATCAATGGCTTTGATTATTGAATCGCGTTTGTTAGTGTCGTTTTGGGTTTTGAGACCCCGCTCCTGGTCGGAGATGAGATTGAGGAGGTGTTGTTTGGCTGATTGGGATTGGGTGGTGAGGGAGGAGCATGTGATTTTAGGTTTAGGATAATGAGGAGGCCGTGGTTTTTGTTTGGTGGTAGTGGAGACAGTAAGAGGAGACGATAGAGTGAGAGCTGCGAGTGACATGGTGCTTGGGTTTCTCTATTTCTTCGCGCCACGACCAACTGATTAAAAAAAAACAGAAATTTGTGGTTCAAACACAGTGGGACTTTGGGGGATAAAACTGTAATCAATGGCGTCCAATCTCCCAATTTCAATTTTCTGGGCCAACCCAAAATAGCTGTTTATGATTGGTTGGGATCGACACCAGTAACCAAGGAATACTATACGTGAATTGAAGGGACTTTTTCCGATTTCTTGCTTGCTTGTCTCCTGCCTGACATTGTTCTAGGATGGCATGGCGGCTTCATGCTAACAATGGCTTCATAGCTCTGTGTCCTTGCCTGCTTTCACCTTTCAAATTTTAATAACAAACATTATAAAATGATTGATCCCAATTTCTAAAGCATGTGAGCTTAGAGCTTATCTGTCTGTTTTAACATTTTACAAGGAGAAGCTCATAGTTGAGCCGATGGTGAAATTTTGCTACTTAAAAGACTTGCCGCGAAACTTGCTGAATACACAATGTTGTGTTTTTCCTTATTCTTTTTAATCAAGTATTCCTGCTGATTTAAGATTTAATATTCATCTTAATCATCAATTTTAGAGTTATAAAAATAGACTACAAGTATACCAAATACTTAACTTATTTTTAAATAATAATAATAATATAACCATATGAAAATGAACACACTTAATTCAAATTTATTTTTGAAAAAGATATAATTGAAAGAACTATAATATATCACTTGCTTCCCTTTGTGATTTATAATTTATTTTTCTCACAACCCAGACATAGGGTTAATGAAATATTCGTGTTGGATTACTACAATTCTATTTCCATAGATTGGACCAAACTATGAGGCCTTGAAACCAAACCTTGAGACCTTCTAAGTTCAGAAACCAGGGCCTTAAAAATGGAATACTAAAATTCATGTAGGAAGTTTGTTTATTTTATACATGTTCCCCGACGTGTAAACATCAGGCTCCAATTAAAATTTGAATATAATGATAGAACCTCCACCCAAAATGTATTCACTCAAAACATCTTGTGTTAGTGATGAAAACAGTGACATGTGAACTTAACAAAATAGCAGGGACAAGAGATGCCTCAAACTGCAATTCCATGATTACTAATTTTTGAAACCTCCTTTGTCAAAACATTCCGTTCTCGCTTTGCCTGAGACGCAAGGTTGGAAACCTGCAAATCAATTATTCCATATAAGCAATGCTTCCAAGGAAAACAGCAGCAGTCATCCAGGTTTATGGTCTATGCATTTCATTATATGACAATCAATATACTTATATATATTCAAAAACCAAGTCCATTCATAATATTCAGAGAACATACCTGCGATCGAAACCGAGATGCTTCTCTGCTTGGAAGTTCTCCAAGGGTATCTTTTAGTCCTGATGCGACATAATATAAGGAAGTTTTCTCAGCCATACAAATGCTGAAAATAATTCAATGAACCTAATTGAGAGAAAGTACTTGAATACCTGCTGCCTGTCTTTCAATCTTATAAGCTGACTGAATTACACTTCGGATCTGCTTGCCTGCTTGCCTGAGACAAAATTGAATATGTCCAATGGCAATAATTAGCCTCAAGAGGCAGAAGTTAACATTACACTGCACTTCATTTGAAATTACAAACCTGAGTTTTGTCCGGCCACGGATCAGCTCGTCTTCGGCTACTGATGCACTTCGCTGGAAGCATAAATTTATGAAATATATTTCATATATGCTTGATTAAAGGACTTAAGTTGATCTAGGGAAATGATCCACTATAATTTGTGCAATACACTAATGATATTCTAATGTACATTAAAGTATTATCAAATAGGAACTAGAAGTCAATATAATTCCAGGATGTATATTAAGAACAAGAAACTTTTGAAGTGGATATATACATCACCGCATGAACAGTTTATTGGATAAAAGATGTTTGAAAAGTCATTTCAGCAATTTAGATACTTTTCAATTCCTGGGGATTACCAATTCCCATTGAACACACAACCCAAAGCACTAATTAAAACAGCTCAAGTATACCTTAGGAAACAGTGAATTCTCTATTGTCATCAACATTTCATTCTTACCTTTAGATTATTATTAAAAAAAGAAAGAAAAGCTATAACTTATGTGTTTAACACAGAAGAATTCTAGAATCAGCCGAAACCAAGAGTATAAATTCTCCACCACTGATGAACCTTCATGCATAAACTATGTACTTTTTAGGATAAGTGTATTTATCAATCCAATAAGCAGAAAAAATCCTGCTATTGAAAAACCAGCAGACACCAGAGGAAGATAATTTTTGCTTCTTGGTTCAAAATCCTAATTTTCTGAAACAGCCAGTTTGTAGAGATATCAGGGAAAATAAAATAGAAAACCTAAATTTTACATCACCAAGAATAGCCTATAAAACAACACTAGAAGACGGAGTAGATATGCTGAACTATAAACCAGTGGCTAGACACCGTACATAGAACAGATGTCCAAAATAATAAAAACATGAAACAACATAGGCACATGATAATAGAATGCTTGTCAATAGTTTTCATCAGTTAAATCTAATGCGGAAAATGTTACCTCTAACTTCTCACTTTCAGCCTTAAGGCGGTCAATTGATTGTCTCAGTTCCTTTACTCTAATATCAGCTTTGGAAATCAAGGACTGCAACAACAAATAGTAGGACATAAATGATAGTGGCTTTAAACTGATAAGATGTTTAATGGGTGTTGCCCAGTATAATGAGCTTTCTTTTTTTGGTTCAAAATAATCTAATAAATTCAGAAAGATGCTTCCTGAACTGAGTGATTGTGTCGTAAACAGTAAAAACTGATAAATATATCACTGCATGGACCATGATGTGCAAAAAGAAATAGAAGATCCAAAAAACTGTTTGGGAGGCATTCATTCAAGCAATATGGAAGAAGAAGCTATAAAAAGCTCCTCCAACATTACTACAACAGGCTGTTTCAACTTTCCCTTGACATATCAAAATTCTACTACCTTTTATGCTGCAAACTTAAATAATCCTTTGAGTTGATACAAATTTGGGATAGCCATTTGTTTCCATACTTTTACCATGAAAAATGTGTATGATTGGAGTAGGTTAACAGATTTGAACTTTCAGGAAGAAAATGGAATTCAAGATTCTGTTGCAGGTAGATATGGATTTCACTCTTTGAGAAATTGGAGTTTATAGAGACCTAACATTCCAATGTCCTGGGAGGGTAACTTTTTGCATGTAATTAGAAATCCCATTCATGTCCTTTTCTAAAATCCAAAATGAGAATAAGTAGTGGGTCTTCCAGAATCCAAATTGAGAATATGTATTTATTAGCTAAATAAACCCACCAACAAAAAGGACAGAAAGGGGACTCCATAAATCATAACATATAAGGCGAACGATATTTGACTCACCTCTTCGCTCTGAAAAAGACGCAAAGTCTTGTAATACAGTAAATGTCTTGGCCCTGGACATTGCAACAACTAGAAGTAAGAAGATGAAGAGAATTGCTTAAAATGTCATTTAAGGAATTAAGCAAACTTAGCACTTGCAAGGCTGGGAATCGTAAACCTGCAAGTTCTCTAAGGAACAACTTTATCAAGACCCCTTAACAATTCTAAAACACTTAAACTAATCATTAAATTTGGTCATGACAAACAACACCAGAACATAGAAAGAGCTAGTTTCAATGAATAGCGAGTTATGCATATACATTTGCTCGTACAATTACATGGTAGCATCATTTTCATCATATACAAAAAGGATAGAGACGGTTTTAATTGATGCCCATTGTTGCATATACAACCTAGGAACCGTACTTTTAAGTACCAGGAATCCCAAGCCAACAGCAGCACCGCCGGTGATCAATGGATTCGAAGCTGCAATATTAATCCCCTCTGCAACAAAAATGTGAAACCTCAAAACCGAAAATTAATTCTCCAAGTTACAAGCAGAACGTGCATGGATTGAATGGGTTGACGGAACAGACCTTTAACTTTGCCGAATGCCAAATCCTCGTAGACATCAAGTTGTGATTTGAAATCTTTAAGTGACTCCTAGCAATTTAAAAGTATATAATAAAATAAAATAAATTTCCCCTTCTCCTAATTCTCGGCTAAAAAGAGAGAAAGAGAGAAGCGTACAATGGTTAGATTAAAATGAGCTGAGGAGGTGGAGCGAATTTCTGAAAGTCGAGATCTAGAAGCTTTGATAGCGTCGTTAACGTTCTTTTCGATGATCTTCTGGTATAGAAGAGCTTGCTCCACAGCGGAATCGATCCATGGAGTGACTTGTTCTGGAGCATTCGATTCGCTTTTTGAAGGGAAATCGCTGGGCGGCGAGGGTGGTGGATTAGGGTTTGGACAATCTTCTGGTGAATCAGAGACCGTTGCCATGGGTGGTAATTGTTTTGCTATCTCAGAAACTTTCTCTTGCCCAAATTAGTTTTGAGGGGCCAACCATACCAATCCCCGAATGTTCCATTTTACACTTGAAGGATCCGCTAGATAATCGGGTCAGTTTTACATAATGCGCCTTTACTTTTTTAGTTAACACTTAAATTGAAATACTCTTTTTAAATTTAAAATTTTACTTCACTATTAAAATTAATGATGTGAAAGATAAAATAACTTTTTTAATTCTCAATATTTATATTTTTTATCAAATTGATCCTTTCCCTTTAAAACAACATATTATTATAAAAAAAAATATCTAATTTTTTTCATATTTTAAACAAAAGGATACAAATTTTAAAAATTATATTAAAAAAATATGAAAAAAAAACTCTTTCAATCTGAAAAGCAAAAAAATAAAAATGATTTTTTAAAAAATATTTTAAAATTATAAAAAACCCAAAATTCAATGATATTTAAACTAGACTACACCGGTTGGACTAAGAATCAGTTGAATTGTGAGAGGTAAATCATGGTTAACCTGCAAACCGATATGGACTGGTTGAGCCAAGTCAAAAACCCAATTGAATCGGTAGTTGATTTGGTTTTTATAATTTTTTTATTTTTTAATAATTTATTTGCTTTGAGCAGGTTGATTAGTCGTTCTCAGAACCAATTGGTCAAACTAGTTTGAAATTGGTTCAACTACCGATTCAACCGAGATTTTAGCTTGGTTCAATTAGTCCATATTTGTTCACAAGTTAAACAATTTTTTACCTTTCACCAAATCAATACCCCAAGTGATTCTCAGTCCAACTAGTTTGACTAAACGATTTGGTCCGTTTAAATAACATTGAATTTTAGATTTCTTTTATATTTTTAATTTTTTTAATTTTAAAGAGTCTTTTTCATAAATTTTTATTTTAAAATTATATTTTTTAAAAATTATATTTTTATTGGTATTTTACCTAAATAATATTAAAAATAAATTAATTATCGAAATAGGTCACCCAAAAAATTATTTACCAAAATGGAATGTTTTGAATAATAACACTGAGTGATGCCAAACAAACTAGCGGCACCACCCAACTTTTCCCCAAAATCATTAGGACATCATTAGGCAATCATCAATTTTTTTTAAAAAAAAAAAAGAATTTCTTTGGTGCCGCCACTGTATACGGTTGGCACTAGTATGTACAAGGAATATCGCGTAATATATGAGGGTAATATAAGAGTTACACGAGTTTAAAAAGAATGTTATTTTTAAAAGGTGGAGGGGGAGCTGTCAGGCGGCATCGGATTGAGTAAAAAAAATTGACTGGAAGTAAAAATAGGCTAAAAGTAGGCCTGGAAACAGTAAAAAATAAAGGTTCAAAAAGGAGGAAAATAAAAGGACTCGTGATTGTAAAAAAAGTAAGTTTTTAATTGGTGGAGGGGCGTTGTCAGGCTACACCCACTTTTTGCAGACAAAGCTAACCTGTGAATGAATGTAAAGAAGAAAGCTGTAAAAAAAAAAGCCTGATTTATTACATGCATTCAATTTTTTTAATTGTTCAAACCACTATATAAGGGTTGGTCCCCTTATCCAAGCATCACCAATTGCCTTTTTTTTTTTTTATTATTAACAGCAATTAATGGTGCATGAGAAGCGGAGACCAACCCATGCATGTAATAAATCAGGCTTGTTTTTTACTTCCCTTTTTTACAAATTTTTTCTTTACATGCATTCACGGGTTAGCTTTGTCTACAAAAAGTGGGTGCCGCCTAACAGTGCCCCTCCACCAATTAAAAATTTATTTTTTTAAGTTATGGGTCCCTTTATTTCCTCTTTTTTCAGTCTTATTTTTTACTGTTTCCAAGCCTACTTTTAGCCTATTTTTACATTCAATCAATTTTTTTCGTACTCAGTCTGGTGCCGCCTGACAACTCCTCTTCACTCTTTAAAAATAACAAATTTTTTCAAGCTCATGTAACTCGTATATTACCCCCACTGCTTTAAAAAAATTTGATGATGGTCTAATGATTGCCTAATAATTTTGGGGAAAATTTGGTTGGTGTCACTAGTTTGTCTGGCACCACTTGGTGTTACTGTTCAAAACACCCAATTTTGATAAATAGTTTTTTGAGTGACCCATTTCAGTACTTAATTTAATTTTTTAATATTATTTAGGTAAAAAAGCTATTTTATTTAAAATATAAAAAAATTAAAATTTTTTTATGTAGTTTTAAAGGGTAAGGAATAAATTGAAAAAAAATGTAAATGTTGAAGGCTAAAAAAGTTATTTTACCTTTGAAATTTAACTTTAATAGAAAAATTAGTCTAAGTCACCAAGATTTTTAAATAAAAAAATATTGGGACGCAATGTCTCAAAAATATGGACTAAATTTTAAATTTCAAAAGAGTATAAGGATCTTTGGCATATTTAAACCAATTGATAAATTAAGTAGTAGAAAAATAAAGGTTTAAATGTGCCAAAGGGTTCTATACTCTTTTAAAGTTTAAAATTTAGTCCATATACTTTAATTTTGAGACATTAAGTCCCTATATTTTTTATATAAAGTAGTCCATATTTAGAGATTCGGTTCGGTACAAGACTGTGTACAATTTAGATTCAGAACAGATTAGTTGTACACAAATATTTATATATATGAAAATTCATATATATGTTACCGATCAAATTCAGATACAAACATTCCTAGAACCCATCCGCTACACACCATCTTCAACCATCCCAACACACCGTTAAGGACATTCAATTCCCTTCTATCCCTACACACCACAGAGTGTCTATTTGACACATTTACAGTAACACAGCTTATATGTTGGACCACAATGCGTCAGGTGCTAGAATCGAAACTATTCACATAGTGGCTTAACCACTGATTTAGAGTAAGTTTCTTCCTTCTTCACAACATCCCAACCCATGCATATGCAGAGTACAAATATTCACAATGCATTTACAGTTACAACATTCATGTGTCAGTTGCAAAGTATCAGAGAATTCTCTCTCAATCAAGTTCAGATCATTCATACAATGGAGAAATCATTATCAATCATAAACCACATTTACGGCCTCAAAAATGGGTTTCGATCCTTCTTAATATTGCCACGCGGCGTGGACACATGGCCGTGTCCTTGTCTGTATAGCTCACACGGCCTAGGCACATACCTATGCCCTTTGCCCGTGTAGTTCCAACATATAAATAGAGAGTTACACAGCTTGGACACACGACCATATCCTTGCCCATGTGACTCACATGGCCTGGGTACACGCTCGTGTGCTTACCCATGTGGTCCTAAGTCACAAACAGTGAGTTACACGGCCTAGGCACACGCTCGCGTCTTATGCCCATGTGAACCCTGCACTAGTTTAGCCATACACGGCCTGGTTACACGCCCGCATACTAGTCCATATGGCCCAATTTGATGAACAGTGAGTTACACGGTCGGTCATACAGCCTTCCACATGCCTATGTGGCTCACATGGCCGAGACACACGCCTATGTGGCTCATACGGCCAAGACAAACGTCCGTGTGCCTAGCTGTTTGGCATCGACAGGCACTATTTCCTGCGATCCAAAACTTGCAAAATTAGAGTTTTCGGTACGCACCTATTTTTGTTTTGACGTAGAAACAATACGGAGACTACCCAGAACCTCATACGAAATACAAGAAATTAAACTAATATGGTGGATTAACGTGTTTTGCAAAATCCTTACACGAAATTGACCTCACAGGCAACCAGAATTTACAATTCACATAATAATCAATTGCCGAAAGAAGAAAAAATAAAAGAGGGAAGAAAGGAGAACCAAGGAACTAAAGTTTAAAAAGATAAATAAAAGAATGATAGAATATTTTAAGTTAACCACCACCCCTTTCGACATTTACAAAAAAAAATTTCGTAATGCGTACGATGGGACTCGAACACGAAACAAACAAAATACAGACAGATGCTTAACTAGTGAACCAGCAGGCTCATTCTTGACACCGATTTAACCAGAATTGCACTTAACCTGTAACAGCCCGATTTTGGGGCTAGTCGGAACAGTGGTTTTGAGACCACAAATTCAAAGTTGAAAAAATTATTTTATTATTATTTTAGAGTCATAGCATGTTTATAGTAGTGTATGAAAAGTTTGGTGAGTTAATTTTGATGTTTATGAGACCAATTGCGAAAAAGGACTAAATCGCAGAAAATACAAAAGTCTTAAATTGATAGCTAAAGGTGTTAAATTGCTATGAATCTTAATTCAGGAGTCTTTAAAGGGAAAAAAGACCCTTAAATCTTAGCTGGCCGACCATGGGAGATAAAAATATTGAAAAGTCAACATTAGGTAATTTGATGACATAATGTATAATATAATAATGCCCTAAGCCTAGCTATCATCTTTTTCTTTCATTCTTTCTTCATTACCATTGATTTTTCAGCCATTTTTATGGGTTTTGAGCTTCAAAAATTTTAGCAACTCATTCCTCTTGCAAGTAAGTGATTTTCATGACTTTTCTTAATGATTTTTACATTTTTGGACCCCTTGAAGCATGAGCTCTCAAATGAGGGTACTATTTTGCAAAAATGATTAAGAGTTTAGAGTTTTGCCATGAAAGTATTTGTAATTTTTTCTAAATTTTTATAGAATAAAATGAGTCTTGGATGTATTATAAACAACTTTTGTGAAAGGTGTTAGCATGAAAACACCTAAAAAGATTATTTTGCATAAGTTGTAAAATAGATGATAAATGTGTGAAATAGTGGGAATTTGGGGTTGCTAAAAGAGTAAAAGAGGTTCGTCTAGGCTTAATATATGAAGAAATTCGATAAAAATTGATTTTTGGGTCTAGAGGTAAAATGGTCATTTTGTCAAAAGTCTAGGGGCAAAATGGGCATTTTACGAAAGATGTGAATTGTCGATTGCTTAATTCTATTTAGTGACTAAATAAGTACATTTTTATATTATAGATCAAGAATTACCAAACCCGAACCTAGACCGGAGGAAAGCTAAGCAAATCGACTAAATCAACTAGTCGCCACATTTTGTAATCCGAGGTAAGTTGTATGTAAATAATACAACTACATTGCTAATGTATATATTGAATTGTATTTGAATTAATATAGCATGAATTGCTTGATTGTGGAATTGAGAAATTATGATGATAATAGAGATGGTAGAGTTCCCATTTGAACCTAGAAAACAAATCAGATATTCATGTCATGACATGTGGGTTATTGTGGGCCAGTGTAAGACATGTTTGGGACATGCATCGACCATATTATGAGAGCTAGTGTAAGACCACGTCTGGGACATGGCATCGGCATCGAGACGAGTGCTAGTGTAGACATGTCTGGGACATGCATCGGCCTCAAGACGTAAGCCAGTGTAAGACATGTCTGGGACATGCATCGGCTATGAAGTGATAGTCAGTATAAGACCATGTCTGGGACATGGCATCGACACCCTACCCCTTGGTTGAGGCTTATCGAATACGTGGTGAAGTTCTGAACGGTTCAACAGTGAGAGATACAGTTTAAGCTATTGAGTAAGGTATAACTGATTTGAAATGCATGAGATATGAGCTCGATTATATGCTATGAGATTTATATGGATAGTGATGAGTAAGTTATGCTTATGCCCATTTTTGTGTTACGAGCATGCTGTTGAATGGTAAAATTGTTGTTGTATATTTATTTATGTGCAACTTACTAAGTTTTATGCTTACTCCCTCTCCTTTCCTTTTTCTTATAGTGCCGCCTAACTAGCTCGAGGATCATCGGACGTCGGAGGTAACGATCACATTATCAACCGAAGCACTTGGTATAGTTAGACTATTTGTTTTTTAGAATGGCATGTATAGGGCTAGACTTTGATGTTCTGAGTCTTTGAAAAATTGGCCAAATGTGTTGGCATGAGTGATTCCCCTTCATTTTGTATTAAGCCTCAAATGATGACTAATATTCATTTTGTTATATGCAAATGATGTTATTTTCATGGATGAGTAAAATGCACAAATGAAATGTTGTCTATTGTGGCTGATTTGGTTGCTATTATGTAGGTTGTGTAAGTAAGGGTGGCAAGGAGGCTTGGTAAATAGCCTTATATTGTCTACATGGGTAGACACATAGGCGTGTGTCTAGGCCGTGTGTGACACATGGTTTTCCCCATGGGCGTGTGGTCCGACTGTGTGTCCCTCTGCATGTAAATTTTGAAGTCTAAATGCATGGTAGTAAACACATAGGCAGTGACATGGCCGTGTGTCTCAACCTTGAGAAGGACACGGGCGTGTGCCTTGGCCGTGTGACCCTTAAGAGCTGCTGACATCAGAAACAGAATGTCCAGGTTTTTGCACACGGGCTTGGACACGGTTGTGTGCCAGTCCGTGTGAAAACCCCTGTAGGTGTGAACTTAGAATTAATTCCACACAGGCGTGTTACCCCTTCCACACGGGCGTATGCCCTTGTGTCAAGTGTTATTTTTCTAAAGTTGGCAAAAGAACCTGAGTTAGTCCTGAATGATTTTTGAGGTGTGTTTTAGGCCTTGTAGGCCCATACTAAGGATGTGTTGATAAGCTTGAGGAAGTTTTAAATTTGTCCAAGTTTTGAGAACTCGAAAATGGTCGTAAGCACTAGTTTAAGTTAGGTAACGCCTCGTATTTCATCCCGGCGTAGGATACGGGTATGGGGTGTTACACTTAGTGGTATTAGAGCTATGGTTTAGTCAGTTCTAGGACTAACCAAGCATGAGTACGAGTCTAGCTATACATGCCATAATTGTATATCGATAGTGTGACGATCCTGACGCTTATAAATTGTATTTTCATATAGTAAATGGATCCTGATAGAGCTACGGCAGATGACGTGGAGAGTAACACGCCGGCTCCCGCTGAAGGGACCGCGCCAATTGAGAGTGAGCCCGTGACTATGGGCCAAGGCGGAGGGGCTAGAAAAGCCTACCTCCAAATGATGGATGCTTGGTAAACGGAGTTTGTTCGTGCAAATCCGAACACTCCACCCCCTCCATCTCCTCCGATTCCTCAGTATGCTCTTGTAGCTCCGCAATGAGCAAAAGTGTTTAGGAGGGAGAAGCCTCTAGTAGACAAGATACGGAAGCAAGGAGCAGAGGAATTCTGGGCTAACAAAGATGACGACCTAGAGAGAGCAGAGTTTTGGTTGGAAAATACCATCAGGGTATTTGATGAAATGTCATGCACGCCTGAAGAGTGGGTGAAGTGCGTAGTGTCGCTCCTACGCGACTCGTCCTATCAATGGTGGAATACTCTCGTGTCCATTGTACCAAGAGAGAGAGTAACTTGGGAATTCTTCTAGGAAGAGTTCCAAAAGAAGTATATTAGCCAGAGGTTCATAGACCAAAAGATGAAGGAATTTCTAGAGTTAAAACAAGGTCGTATGACAGTAGCGAAATATGAACGTGAGTTTGTGAAACTCAGCAAGTACGCGCGGGAGTGTGTATCCATTGAAGCTACCATGTGTAAAAGGTTTGAGGATGGTCTAAATAAGGATATCTGAGTATTTGTTGGCATATTAGAATTAAGGGAATTTGTGGTACTTGTTGAGAGAGCATGCAAAGCAGAAGAGTTGGTTAAAGAGAGGAGGAATGTGGCTATTGAGTCGCGTAATTCAAGGAAAAGACAAATGGGGAAATCACATCAGTCCTCATCTAAGAAATCTAAGGAATTCACTACCCGATCGAATGCTTCAGTGGGGTTCTCGAATAGAAACAAAAACAAGCAGAACACGGCATCTAGAGCCCAGACCGATTCTGTCGCGAGTGTCGGTAGTGCTCGGCCAAATAGGCCAGAATGTTCATAATGTGGTAGGCGTCATTTCAGCAAGTGTTGAGGGAATGAAAGGGGTTGTTTCAAGTGTGGATCATTAGAACATTTCATCTAAGACTGTCCCGAAATGGAAGAGAGAGAGAAAAAGCAAGAAGTGAAGGCAAGTAGTGCTCTTTTGAAGGGTAGACCACAAAAGAACCCCGAAAGTGGGACTAGCGGTAAAGGCACGCCAAGAGATGTTACGGTGAGGTCTAAGGGCAGAGCGCCTGCAAGGACTTATGCTATACATGCCCGAGAAGAGGTAAAGTCTACTGATGTGATCATGGGTACTTTTTCTATCCATGATATGTCTGTTGTTACTTTAATTGACCCGGGGTCTACCCACTCTTATATTTGCATGGAATTGATATCTCGTATGAAATGTTAGTAGAGTCCACTGAATTTATGATAGAAGTGTCAACCCTTTAGGCAGACATGTGCTTGTTGACCAAATGTGTAGAAATTGTCTTTTGACAATTAGAGGTAATTTTTTTCGGCTAACTTAATGTTATTGCCATTTAATGAATTTGATGTAATCCTTGGGATGAATTAGTTGACCTCTCATAGTGTTGTAGAGGACTATGGGTGCAAAGTTATTGAGTTGAAATGTGAAGATGAGAATGTTCTTCGGGTTAGACCAGATGAATCAGATAAATTGTCTGTAATGATGTTGTCTTTGACTGGTGAGAAATATTTAAGAAAAGGATATGAGGCATACCTCACTTTTGTGTGGAATACTCATGTGTTTGAGTCGAAGATTGAATCGGCACCAATGGTTTGTGAGTTTATAGATGTGTTTCTGGAGGAGTTGCCCGGATTACCTCTAGCTAGGGAAGTTGAATTTGGTATAGAGTTGGTCCCTGGTACAGCGCATATCTCGATTGCTTCGTTTAGGATGGCTCTGACAGAATTGAAAGAGTTAAAAGTACAATTGTAAGAGTTAACGGATAAGGGCTTTGCGAGACCGAGCTATTCACCGTGGGGTGCTCCGCCACTTTTTGTGAAAAAGAAAGACAGGTTGATGAGGTTATGTATTGACTATAGACAACTCAACAAGGTAACTGTAAAGAACAAGTATCCTTTGCCAAGGATCGATGATTTGTTCGATTAGTTGAAGGGAGCCACTATGTTTTCTAAGATTGATTTGAGGTCTAGCTATTACCAGTTAAGGGTTAAGGAGTAAGATGTACCGAAGACTGCGTTTCAGACGAGATACGAGCATTATGAGTTCCTCGTCATGCCCTTTGGTTTGACTAATGCCCCGACAGTGTTTATAGATTTGATAAATCATATTTTTTTACCGTATTTGGACAAGTTCGTAGTGGTCTTTATTGACGACATACTGATTTACTCGCGTCGGAACATTTGAGAATGGTTCTACAAACTTTGAGAGATAAACAACTTTACACCAAGTTCAATAAGAGTGAATTTTGGCTTAAAGAGGTCGAATTTCTAGAATACATTATGTCAGGTGATGGGATTAGAGTTGACCCAAGCAAGATCTTGGCTATTGTTGAGTGGGAACCGCCGAGGAATATAGCTGAGGGTCAAAGCCTTTTGGGTTTGGTCGGATACTATAGACGGTTTGTAAACGGATTCTCTATGATAACTACTCCGATGACAAGGCTGCTGCAAAAAGATGTCAAATTTGAATGGACAGAAAAGTGCCAATAGAGTTTCAAGAAATTAAAAGCTTTGTTGACCGAAGCCCCAGTTGTAGTGCAACCGGAGTCGAGTAAGGAGTTTGTGAAATATAGCGACGCCTCCTTGAATGGTTTGGGGTGTGTGCTCATACAAAAAGGCAAGGTAATAGCTTATGCCCCGAGACAGCTAAAGCCACATGAGAAAAACTACCTGACGCATGATTTAGAGTTGGCTGCCATCGTATTCGCGTTGAAAATTTAGAGACACCATCTGTACGGCGAGAAGTGTCGGGTATTCACCGATCACAAGAGCCTTAAGTACTTGATGACTTAAAAGGAGTTGAACCTAAGGCAATGATGATGGTTAGAGCTAATAAAGGATTATGAGTTGATTATCGATTACCACCTGGGAAAGGCGAACGTGGTCGCCGATGCATTGAGTAGAAAATCGTTATTTGTGTTGAGAGTAATGAACGCCAATTTGGCTTTTTCTGGTGATGGTTCGGTTCTAGCAAATTTGAGAAGTAGACCGACATTCCTATAAGAGATCCGTGAAGCTCAGAAAGGTAATAAGGAGTTGCAAGCCAAGAGAACTCAGTGCGAGTCAGAGATTGAATCAGACTTTCGGGTTGGCACCGATAGATGTATAATGTTCAAAGATAGAATTTGTGTACCTAAGGACAATGAGCTTATACAGAAGATTTTATGAGAGGCACATAGTGGTTGCTTGTCCATCCACCCGGGTAGTGTAAAAATGTACAACGACCTAAAGAAAATGTACTGGTGGTCAGAAATGAAAAGAGACATTTCAGAATTCATTTCTAAGTGCCTCGTGTGTCAACAAGTGAAGGCTGAACACCAAGTACCTTCGGGTCTACTTCAGCCTATCACGGTCCCCAAGTGGAAGTGGGATAAGATTACTATGGATTTCGTGACGGGTTTGCCGTTAACCCCAAGGAAAAGAGATGCCATTTGGGTTGTTGTGGATAGGCTAACAAAGTCGGCACATTTTATACCAGTGCGTACCGACTACTCCCTTGAGAGATTGGCTGACTTATACATTTCTGAGATTGTGAGACTACACAGGATGCCCTTGTTGATTATTTCAGATAGGGACCAGAGATTTACCTCGAGGTTTTGGGAAAAGTTACAAGAGACATTGGGGACAAAGTTGAGTTTTTGCACAGCTTTTCACCCGTAAACCGGCAGTCAGTCGGAAAGAGTGATTCAGATTTTAGAGGACATGTTGCGTTGTTGTGTTCTTGAATTTCAAGGTAGTTGAGAAAGATACTTACCATTGGTTTAATTCGATTACAACAACAGTTATCAGACATGTCTGTGAATGCCACCTTATGAGGCTTTGTATGGGCGAAAGTGTCGAACGCTCTTATATTGGACTTAGCTAAGAGAAAGTCAAATTCACGGGGTCAATTTAGTCAAAGAGACCGAAGAAAAAGTTAAAGTGGTTCACAACTATTTGAAGGCCACTTCGGACAGACAGAAATCCTACGCGGATCTGAAATAGAAAGATATTAAATTTCAAGTCGGTGATAGAGTGTTTTTAAAAGTATCCTCGTAGAGGAAATTTCTCAGATTTGGTAGAAGAGGTAAGTTGAGTCCTCGTTTCATAGGACCTTATGAGGTTACCGAAAGAGTAGGACCGGTTGCCTATCGATTGGCTTTTCCACCAGAATGGGAAAAGATTCACAATGTGTTTCATGTGTCCATGCTATGCCGATATAGATAAGACCCTTCACATGTGATTGCGCCAACGAAAGTTTAGATTCATCCGGACATGACTTATGGCGAAGAGCCGATCAAGATATTGACTCGTGAAGTCAAATAGTTAAGGAATAAGAGTATAGCACTCGTGAAAGTTTTTTGGCATAGACATGGAGTCGAGGAAGCCACGTCAGAAGTCGAGGAGACTATGAGAGATCAATACCTGAATTTATTCACCGGTAAGATTTTCAGGGACAAAAATTCCTAAAGGGGAGATTTGTAATAGTCTGATTTTGGGGCTAGTTAGAATAGTGGTTTAAGAACCACAAATTCAAAGTCGGGAAAATTATTTTATTATTATTTTAGATTCATAGCATGTTTATAGTAGTGTATGAAAAGTTTGGTGAGTTAATTTTGACGTTTATGAGACCAATTGCGGAAAAAGACTAAATCGCATAAAGTGCAAAAGTATTAAATTGATAGCTAAGGGTGTTAAATTGCTATGAATCTTAATTTAGGGGTTTTTAAAGGGAAAAAAGACCCTTAAATCTTAGATGGTCGGCCATGGGAGATAAAAATGTTGAAAAGTCAACATTAGGTAATTTGATGACATAATGTATAATATAATAATGCCCTAAGCCTAGCTATCATCTTTTTCTTTCATTCTTTCTTCATTACCACTGATTTTTCAGCCATTGTTAAGGGTTTTGAGCTTCAAAAATTTCAGCAACTCATTCCTCTTGCAAGTAAGTGATTTTCATGACTTTTCTTAATGATTTTTACATTTTTGGACCCCTTGAAGCATGAGCTCTCAAATGAGGGTACTATTTTGCAAAAATGATTAAGAGTTTAGAGTTTTTACAAGAAAGGATTTGTAATGTTTTCTGAGTTTTTATGGAAGAAAATGAGTCTTGGGTGTATTATAAACAACTTTTGTGAAAGGTGTTAGCATGAAAACACCTAAAAAGATTATTTTGCATAAGTTGTAAAATAGATGATAAATGTGGAAAATAGTGGGAATTTGGGGTTGCTATAAGAGTAAAAGAGGTTCGGCTAGGCTTAAGATATGAAGAAATTCGATAAAAATTGATTTTCGGGTCTAGGGGTAAAATGGTCATTTTGTCAAAAGTCTAGGGGGAAAATGGTCATTTTACCAAAGATGTGAATTGTCGATTGCTTAATTCTATTTAGTGACTAAATAAGTACATTTTGCTATTATAGATCAAGAATTACCAAATCCGAACCTAGACTGGGGTAAAGCCAAGCAAATTGACTAAATCGACTAGTCGCCACATTTTGTAATCCGAGGTAAGTTATATGTAAATAATACAACTACATTGCTAATGTATATGTTGAATTGTATTTGAATTAATATATCATGAATTGCTTGATTGTGGAATTGAGAAAGTATGATGATAATAGAGATGGTAGAGTTCCCGTTTGAACCTAGGAAACAAATTGGATATTAATGCCATGACATATGGGTTATTGTAGGCCAGTGTAAGACATGTTTGGGACATGCATCGACCATATTATGAGGGCCAGTGTAAGACCATGTCTAGGACATGGCATCGACATTGAGACAAGTGCTAGTGTAAGACATGTCTGGGACATGCATTGGCCTCGAGATGTAAGCTAGTGTAAGACATGTCTGGGACATGCATCGGCTACGAAGTGATAGTCAATGTAAGACGATGTCTGGGACATGGCATCGACTTGTGGTATTAGCCAGTGTGAGACCATGTCTGGGACATGGCATCAGCACCCTACCCCTTGGTTGAGGCTTATCAAATACCCGGTGAAGTTTCAAACGGTTCAACTGTGAGAGATACAATTTAAGCTATTGAGTAAGGTATAACCATGTTGTGAGTGGTACAGGTACCAATTTGAAATGTATGAGATATGAGCTCGATTATATGCTATGAGATTTATATGGATAGTGATGAGTAAGTTATGCTTATGCCCACTTTTGTGTTACGAGCATGTTGTTGAATGGTAAAATTGTTGTTGTATATTTATTTATGTGCAACTTACTAAGCTTAATGCTTACTCACTCTCCTTTCCTTTTTCTTATAGTGCCACCTAACTAGCTCGAGGATCATCAGACGTCGGAGGCAATGATCACACTATCAGCCGAAGCACTCGGTATAGTTAGACTTTTTGTTTTTGAGAACGGCATGTATAGGGCTAGACTTTGATGTTCTGAGTCTTTGAAAAATTAGCCAAATGTGTTGACATGGGTGATTCCCCTTCATTTTGTATTAAGCCCCAAATGATGGCAAATATTCATTTTGTTATATGCAAATGATGTTATTTTCATGGATGAGTAAAATGCACAAATGAAATGTTGTCTATTGTGGCTGATTTGATTGCATAAAATAGTTTTGTATTGGTTTTGGTTGCTATTGTGTATGTAGAAGCCCAATTCTGCCCGGGCCTCAAAACTCCAACCAATTAAACCCAAACCCATATCAGATAACCCCAAAATAAAATCCAACTAAACCATCAGCCTAATACAAATATAACCCAATCTAAACGGCCCAGAAAAAAATAAGACCCTAATAGCCCAACCCAGAAACAAAACAAAAAAACCTAAGTCAACCTAACTGCTGCCGCCTCTACTCTCTGTCCCATCGTACCATGCCAAGTCTGCCACCGCCACTCCACCGCCCTCCACTTGCGCCTGCAAGAATTAAAATGGAAATGACAAGAAAGGATACAAAAATACATTTAATATTTTGTAAATGGCTATATAAGCCAAGAAAACCGAATGTAATTTTTTAGACATGAAATAGAACAAAAAAAAGAGAGATTAAGACACCAATAGAAACATTCGATCACAGCAAGAAATACTAAAATAGAGGAGTTAGGTTCGGATAAAAGGTGTTATTCTTGATCTATTTTCATTTTTATTTATTTGCTTTTTCGAAACTATTTATACATATAAAGATTCATTTATTTTCTTTTACTATTTATACATACATATATTAAAAATATATCAAAAAATATAAAAAATAATAAAAATACCGTTTTTGGAGTTCCGGCCACCGTGTGCGGTGGCCGACGACGACAACACCACGGCAGTCCCTTCGTCGGATTCTGGCTCTAGCCAAAGAGAAATAAGAGAGGGGAGTGAATTTTTTTTAAAGCAGGAGAAAATGAATTTTTTTGGAAAATTTTTGCCTTAAATAGAAAAACAAAATGACGTCGTTTTGGCTTAAGCTCATAAGCCTCAAAACGACGTCGTTTTGCCTAGGATCCGCGCTCTGACCCGACCCACTCTAGGGATCCGCATGTTTTTGGTTTCTGGGATATTTACGTGCGCAGTCCTTCTGCTTTTTTATTAATTTGCAATTAAATTCCTTTTGATTTTTAATTTTGGCCCAGAAATTTACTTCGGGTTTCAATATGGTCCTCTCTGATGCTGTGCGTTTGGAGGAGAAGGGATTATTGCCCTTTCGGTCCCTCTTTGTTATTCACGCATTCAATGTGGTCCATTTCCTTCATTATTTATTTCGAATTTGCCCCAAATTTTCGTTTTAAATTCAATTTAGTCCCTTGTTTAGTTATTTAGTTACTTTATTAAATTAGTGAATTTTATTATTCTCTTTTACTATTATTTATTATATTTTTACTATTATTGTTATTTTTATTTTCATTACTACTTTATTATTATTGTATTATTGTTATTATTTTCTTTATTATTACCATTAAAATTACATTTCCTTTCTACTTATTGATTCGTTATTATTACATTTTGTATCACTATCACAATTATTATTATATTTATTATTATTATTGTTTTCATTACTATTATCACTATTATCCTTATTGCTTATTGACATAGTATATTTGTTTTATTATTTTCTATTATTGTCATTATTAATATATACTATTATTATTATAAATATATTATTATTATTATTTACATGTTATTATTTCTTTTTCTTTTTATTATGGTCTTATTATTATTACTATTATTATTATTATTATTATTATTATTATTATTATTATTATTATCATTTTTATACTATTATTTTTTACTACTATTATTTAGCATATTATCATTACTATTACCATAATTATTATTATTTTACTACTATTATTATTAGTATTATTATTATCATTATTATTGTCATTTTTATTTTGTCATGTTTTATATTTTTATTTACTTATTTATTTGCTTATTTCATTTCTCTTATTTATTTGCTTAAGTTTTTTTTTACTTGTTTATTTATTTATATATTGATATTACTAGCCTTGTTTTTAATTCATCTTTTTATAATTGCTCATATTATTGTTATCGGCCCCATTGCACCTGTTATTATGTCATTATACGTATTAGCACTGTAACTTGCTTTTATCACGCCATATTTTTACTCGATATATTAAAATGTTGTTTCAAATAAGCAATATTTCGTATTTCAAGATTTGAAAAGTCGTTCTCTAGCTCACGGAGTTTCGATTTTCTCGATAAATTCGAACCTACGAATGTTTAAAAAAATTTAAAATAATCTCGGTATTAAGAAAAAATCATATTCTAACTTACGGAGTGTGATTTCTTTCTAAAAACCGAGAAAATCAAATATCTTTCAAAAATAAATTTTTCTGCATTTATTCGTATATCGAGAATTTAAGACATTGTGTCCTAACTTACGGGACATAATTCTTTTCCTCGATCAACGTGAAATACGCCTTTTTTCCTAAAATCTTTTAATTAAGCAATAATTTAACGATAAATTGTGTTTTTCTTCAAAGTTCTCAATTTTCGACACTAAGACACTAATTAATCAACTAGGTACTAATTTTGGGCGTTACGAGGGTGTGCGTAACCAACTCCCGAACTCATCTTTCTGAATTTCGTGGACCAAAATCGTTGTTTAAATAAATCAAACCGTTTATTAGAAACAACCACTTTTACGAGGTGGCCCGATCACACCTCATCAAAAAGGATTGGTGGTGACTCCCATGTTTGTTTTCGTTTTCAAAATCAAGTCGACCTCTTTTTTTTTTCAAAAAAAAAATGGTTTTGACAGCTTGGCGACTCCACTGGGGACCTTTTAAATAAGAGAGTCAAGCCACGAGTTGATTAATTTTTGTCCCTTTGTCGAAAATTGAAAACTTGGGTTAAATGTACGATCCTTTCGTTGCATTTTATCCGTCTTTATTACGATCTTCATCATTATGGTTTATAATTGCTGTGTTGGTTTAAATTTTGGTATCTTTTTGCACATTGCATTGCACGATCTGTTGATCTTACCCTTTTAAGTGGGAGTGAGAAACTATTCCTTTGTGAGGTTTTCACCTTCGTGTAGGATAGTGGATCGCTTTTGGGATACAACTGTACCTATGTCTTCGTGAGATTTTTACCTCTGTGTAGACATAGGGAAATGTATTCCCTTGAACTGAACTCGGTCTATAAGAGCCTATAATGGGTGAGGATCGATGAATCTGCTGGTTCAGGTACCTTTTCTTTAGAACCGAACCGCATATAGTGAGCTGTAAGAACCCGACCTAGGTAGAGCTACACCAAACCCTAGTGGTTACCTGAGCAGGTGCTATATTTATTATTCCTTGCTTACTTTAAACTGTGTATGAAATACTGACTCGCTTTGTTTTACTTTGATTGTATTTGCATGACATTTTCATCACAAAAGGTGTTGATTCACATTCGGTTGCTAAATAGATAACTTATCATGGAAAAGGGGTTTCTTGATAAAGTGGAGGACAATGTGACTGTCCGAATATGGGCTGAGACAACGTAGCAAGAGAAATGTGATAGTCTTACCTAGGGGTATGTGTCAGAACTTTGGAATTTCACTCGGATCAGTGTAACCCAAAATAATCTTGAAGAGATGAAAAAAATTTGGGGACAGTGGGATGACGAGATCAAACAACTATTCTACTGTCATTATGGTGATTTACCTTATCTGCTCGATATCAAGGTAGACGAGCACCTATTTCAAGACCTTGCCCAGTATTGGAACTCTTCTTATAGTTGTTTCACTTTTGGGAAAGTAGATTTGGTACCTACTATAGAAGAGTACACGACCTTACTCTGTTGCCCGAAGATTCAGGTTGACAAAGCTTATTCTAGAGCTGCCAACGTCCTAACATTCTCTAAAAGGCTGATGAACGTCACAGGAATGAGCAAACAGTGGGTTACAGCCCGAATCAAACAAAAAAGAGATTGTAAGTGTATTCTTTGGAGGAATCTGAGGGATTTAATCTTAGCGCATCTTGATATGAAGGAGAGGGTTGATGTTTTCGCTTTGAGCATTTATGGACTGGTTATCTTCCCCAAAGCTTTGGGGCATATAGATGAGGCAGTTTTCGATATTTTTGATAGGCTTAATAAAAGGGTCACACCTGTACCCGCGATCTTGGCTGAAACTTTCAGATCATTGAATGCTTGTCAAAGAGCGGGTGAAGGGAGATTCATTGGATGCGCACAGCTCTTGCTAGCTTGGTTTCACAGCCATTTTTGGAAAGTGGAAATGGTCTCGTATCGCATCTTCTTCGAAAACTACTCTCCACTGAAAGAGTTAGTGGCTACATCGAGACGGGACGATGTTACAGAGGAAAAGTGGATGACGATTCTTCAAAATCTACAAAAAGAAGACGTCGAATGGAGAGCCCCGTGGATGGTCTCTGACCAAATATTATATCAGTGTGGAGATTTTGATTGGGTGTCCTTGCTGGAGATATGAGGAGCCGTCAGGTATGCTCCTCTGCTCGTGTTAATACAGTATAGATCAAGACAGATTACGCCACCAACGCACGGGTTAGCTCAGTGCGAGTTCGCATACAAGGGAGATAATTAGAAAAAAAAGTTTGTGAGATATCGAATGCTTGGAACCAAACTCATAGAATGAAAAGGTTCGCTGCCAATCTAATGACTACCCCTGAGTATGACCGGTGGTGGGGCTAGAGGATCAACGATAAAATCCCTACATCAGATCAAGAAAACACCCGGTCAATGGAAGAACACTTAAAAGTGATCCCATCTGAGCAAGAGATCATCAAACAAGATTTCGAGAGAAAAAGTTTGGAACTAGAAAAAAGGATCGAGCAATTGAAGGAAGAAAAAATGCAGTTAGGGTTAGATGTCGATGTCCAGAAACTAGAAGCTGAAAGACTCAGAAAAGGAAAAAACAAGGCTAAAGAGGATTTGGACAGTTTGAAAATGGACTACAAGAAACTGCGAAGGTCAATGAGAACCACTGGGCTGGAAAAAAGTAAGAACAATGGCGGCAGGAAATTAAAGAGGAAAAAAGTAGAGCCAGCCAATGGGAAGAAAAATTTCGAGATTCTCAAACTCGAGAAGATACTCTAAAAAGGAGTTTGGTAGAAAGCCAAAACGAGAAGGAGGGATTAAAGATTCAAGTGTCAGAGTTAGAAAGATCATTGTATCAGTATCATAGTCGTAACTCTGCAATCGAGTTAAAGGCTAGTCTGAGCAAAATTGAAGAGTTAAAAGGGAAGATAGAAGAACTTAAAACTGCGCTACAAAATCGTGAACTTCAGATTGAGCTCATTAAGGCAAATAACGAGCGATGGAAGGAGCAACTTTATCAATCTCAAGATCGGGTCAAGAACAAGGATTATGTCATGGGCGAAGCTTTGACTCAAGTGCGAGAAGTGGCCGATCACTTACAAACATTAGCAGTCTAGGCTGATGTGCTGAGTTTAAAATACGAGTCAAAATCGGATCGAGGCCGAGAGCTAGCTTGGCTTTTTAGGTAGGTGAAGGCATTAAGTATCAAGGCAAAGCCTTATATGTAATCTGTTTTATGTAAAGAAATTTATTTTCTAGAAAAGTTACTCTAATGAAATTGAATCAGAATCAACGTCTTTTTGCATTCATTGCATTCATCCATCAGCATTGCATCATACGCACTAAAACTCACAAAAACCCTAAAACTCATGGTAGCTACCCTGGAACATCGTTACGGTACATGAGGAAAAACCAAAGCAATGGACCAAAGGTTGGAAAAATTGGAACAAATGCAAAAAGAGATGCAAAATCAACTACATACACATATGCAAGAACAGATGGCCAAAATCTAGCAAGACATGAGGGACCAGATGCTGGAGTCCCAAAGAAGTATGATGGATCAATTAACATGACTACTGGCTGGCAGATTAGAAAAAAGAAAAAGCCCCATGATCAATGCTGGAGATGATAATGAAGATCCTCTCTACCCTCCGGGTTTTACCCCAAGGAATGTTCAGATACAACCTGACATGTACCCACAAAGGTCATTTGTTACAATCAGGCCCCAACAGATTCAGGTTGGTATTTCAATGCTGATAAACTACCAAGTCAGCTCAGGCTCTAATCCGGGGGATAATCTAACTAACCCCATTGTCCCCGATCTCGTTGATGTGATGGAAACAGAAAAGACAAGGGTAGAGCTCCCGAAACAACTCGAAGATCAGTGTAGATGGTTAGAAGAAAATTTTAAAGAAATGGAAAACGCCGACTATCGTGGTGGAATCGATGTTAAGGAATTGAGCTTGGTTCCGGACTTGGTGCTTCCCCCCAAGTTCAAAACTTCAGAATTTGAGAAGTATAATGGGACTAGTTGTCCTGAAGCTCACATCACCATGTTCTGCAGACGAATGGCAGGCTATGTCAATAATGACCAACTATTGATTCACTGTTTTCAAGAAAGTCTGGTTGGGGTAGCATCTAAATGGTACAACCAACTGAGCCGTACCCAGATCAATTCATGGAAGGATCTAGCACAAGTTTTCATGAAGCAGCATAGTCACATGACGGATATGGCCCCTGATAGAATCACTTTACAGAACATGGAGAAGAAGCATAATGAAAGCTTCAGGCAATATGCCCAATGGTGGAGAGAGGTGGCCACACAAGTCCAACCATCTCTGCTAGAAAAGGAAACCGACATGCTATTCATCAATACCCTGAAAGCACCTTTCATTAATCACATGCTAAGAAGCGCAACTAAAAGTTTTTCAGACATAGTAATGTCTGGTGAAATGATAGAAAATGTGATAAGGTGCGGGAAAATAGAGGCTGGAGAAAATGCCAAAAGACCAGCCCCAAGGAAGAAAGAGCACGAGGTAAATAATGTGAGCACATATTCGAAATCAATCACTGTAAGCCAACTGAGGACGACAACCACTGGTCAGCAAGGTCCACCCAGACAAGAGCCCAATACAAAGAAAAATATGGAAAAACACCAATTTACGCCTATTCCAATGACGTATACGGAGTTGTACCAAATTTTATTTGATGCACATGTTGTGTCCCCCTTCTATCTAAAGCCAATGCAACCCCTATACCCCAAATGGTACGACGAAAACGCCCGATGCGAGTACCATACGAGAATCACGGGACACTGGATAGAAAACTGTACTGCTTTCAAGAAGTTGGTTGAAAGACTCATCAAAATGGGCATTGTGAAATTTGATGATATGTCTAGTGCAGAAAATCTGTTACCTAACCATGTGGATAAGGGGGTAAATGCGATAATCGAAAGTTCGGGGAAGGAAATCAAGATGAATATCGCAAAAGTGAATACCTCGCTCAAAGAAGTATGGAAGAAAATGGTAGAAAGAGGGTTAATAACGTAGAATTCAGGGGACAGATCTCGAAGAAAAAAGTATTATTGTGAGTTCCATGATCAAGAGGATCATGAGATTCAAAGATGCAGTGAATTCAGGGCTCTAGTACAATGATTGAAGGATAATAAGGAGCTAGAATTCTTTGAGTATACTAGAAACCCAAAAGGAAAAGATGTATGTGCCTCAGAAGAGGGGTCAACAAAGAATATTTACAAGGTCAACCACCCAGTGGTTATCATTTTGCGACAAAAAATTAATGAAGCCGGGGCACAAGTCGCACCAAAAGTCGTAATCCAGAAGCCTGTTGTTTTTCCTTATAAAAATAGCAAAAGGGTACCTTGGAACTATAATCCCGGCTAACGCATCAGAGGAAGGTTTAGACGTGGGTTTCTATATGCGCAGCGGAAGACTCTATGATACCCTAAATATAAAAGTCGAGCTTATTAAAGAAAAATAATTGGTGATTGAGCAAAAGAAAGAGAAGCCAGACGCAAGACTTGAACCGCCTATTAATGAATCGGTAACGGAAAAAGAAACCAAGGAATTCTTGAAAATTTTAAAACACAATGAGTATAGTGTCATGGAACAGTTGCACAAACAGCCAGCTCGTATATCGGTACGGGCTTTACTCTTAAGCTTAGAAACCCATCGTAGCGCAATGATAAAGGTGCTGAATGAAACTTATGTCGCTAACGATATTTCAATAAACAAGCTGAACTGCCTAGACAACAATATAAGTGCCGACAACTTCATCTTCTTCAATGATGATGAAGTACCGCTACGAGGTAGGGGATCAACTAAGGCTTTGCACATCACGACCCGCTGTAAGGGGTATACGTTATCAAGGGTATTGATTGACAACGGATCGGCCTTGAATGTCCTACCATTATTCACACTGAACAGATTGCCTGTAGATAACTCTCACATGAAAGCCTGCCAAAATATAGTGAGAGCATTCGATGGCATAGAAAGGAAGGTAATGGACAGAATCGAAATACCCCTTTTGATTGGTCCAAGCATGAACGAAGTAGATTTCCTAATGATGGACATAAAGCCTATGTATAATTGCCTATTGGGGAGGCCATTGATATATTCAGCTGGGGCAGTCCCTTCGTCGCTACACCAAAATTTGAAATTGGTAACGGAAGGTCGGTTGGTGACGATAAATGCCAAAGAGGATATCATCGCAGCTGTGACCAGTGACGCGCCATATCTAGAGGCAAACGACGAAGCAATCAAATGTTCCTTTGTGTCTTTGGAATTTGTGAATGCGACATTCATTACCGAAGGAAATAGGATCCCAATGCCCAAGATATGTAAGGCTACAAGAATGGGCCTGCGATTAACTATTGGGAAAGGGGCCCTACTGAGAAGAGGACTCGGGAGACACCTCCAAGGAAGGATTAAAGCACCAATGATGAAGGACAAACAAAACCGCTTCGGCTTAGGATTTAAGCCGGACGCAAGATAAAGAAAGAAGGAACTAGAAAATAAGCAAGAGAGAAGGAGAGCGCGATTGAGTGAGGAGGAGATCGAATGGGAACCAATGATCTTTCTCCATATATCGAAGACTTTTATGTCTGGAGGAATCATTCACCCTGAGTGGGAAGATGCCAAGAAAGGAAATCATGGAAGGAATGTTGGAAAATTTGGATATTAACGCCACATACAAAGTAGAAACTAGAGTAAAGAATTTGTCAGGCATTTGCCCTTATGAGCCGGGAAGTGTTCTGAATAATTGGACTGCGGAAGAGATTCCTATAGTCTTTAGAACTAACACAGAGTAATGTTCAAAACACACTTTATGCTTTAGGCCTAGAAGTAATAAGAGTCCTTTTTGTGAAATAGGCTTATGTTCAAAATTATTATTTCAATGAAATGCATCTTTTTGTCTTATTCCGAGCAAATATTATTTTATTCTTTCATTCATAATCATACCATACATATCATTATTCTTAGATTCTTTTATTCTTTGTATCTTCCTTCGCACCTACAACAGGTCTCTAGATATCAACGATATGAGCGACGCTACTACTAACTCAGAATCTCCTTTTGAGAGAGATTTGTGTCTAGAGAGATCTCAGGATTTTGAAGATGACAGGGGCTGTAACTTATCCCCTGATTTGTTAAGGATGGTAGAACAAGAGGAGAAACAGATTCTACCTCACAAAGAGTCAGTAGAAATTGTGAACTTGGGAGATGAACAAGAAAAGAAAGAAGTAAAGATCGGAGCTTGCATTACCGCAGAGACAAAGCGAGACCTCATTGAGTTACTCCAAGAATTCAAAGACGTTTTTGCATGGTCCTATCAAGATATGCCTAGACTAAGTACTGATATCGTGGTACACCAACTCCCCATAAAGGAAGAATGCAAGCCGGTTCAACAGAAGCTTCGAAGAATGAGGCTTGATGTTTTGTTGAAAATAAAAGAGGAGGTCAAGAAATAATTCGATGTTGGTTTGTTACAAGTGGTTAAATACTCAAAATGGGTAGCCAATATCGTCCCCATCCCTAAAAAAGATGAAAAAGTACGGATATATGTAGACTACAGGGATTTGAACAAAGCTAGCCCGAAGGACAATTTTCCATTGCCCCATATCGACACCTCAGTGGACAACACGGCAGGTTACTCACTGTTCTCTTTCATGGATGGCTTCTCTGGATATAATCAGATAAAGATGCATCCTGAAGACATGGACAAGACCACATTTGTAACCATGTGGGGAACCTTTTGCTATAAGGTAATGCCATTTGGACTGAAAAACACGGGAGTAACATATCAAAGAGCCATGGTAACCCTATTCCATGATATGATGCACAAAGAAATTGAAGTTTATGTCGACGACATGATCACCAAGTCCTGGACAGAAGAGGAGCATGTACGAGTCTTGAGGAAATTATTTCTAAGGTTGAGGAAATTCCAGCTGAAACTCAATCCAGCAAAATATACCTTCGGGGCGAGGTCAGGAAAACTGCTAAGATTCGTAGTCAGTAAAAAAAGGATTGAGATTGACCCAGATAAAGTCAAAGCCATACAAGAGTTACCTCTGCCACGAACTCAAAAGGAAGTTCGAGGATTCTTAGGGAGACTAAATTACATCGCTTGGTTCATTTCACAACTAACCGAGAAATGTGACCCCATATTCCGTCTCCTTAAGAAACACAACCCTGGTGTTTGGGATAAGGAATGCAAGAAGACTTTTGACAAGGTTAAGCAATACTTGTCTAATGCCCCAGTGTTAACACCACCTAGTCCAGATAAGCAGCTGATACTGTATTTGGCAATATTTGAAAATTCTATGGGATGTGTGCTTGGCCAACACGATGAGTCAGGAAGGAAAGAAAGAGCGATATATTACCTCAGTAAGAAGTTCACTGAGTGTGAGATGAGATACTCGCCAATTGAAAAGTTGTGCTGTGCCTTAATTTGGACCACCCGAAGATTGAGACAGTATATGTTGTATCACATAACTTGGCTCATCTCAAAACTTGATCCTCTGAAGTACATGATGGAGTCGACTACTTTGAATGGAGAATGGTCTGATGGCAAATTCTACTTTTCGAATTTAATATAGTCCATGTGAACTAGAAAGCTGTAAAAGGGAGAGCAATAGCATATTTTCTAGCCAGTAGAGCTCTAGAATACTACGAGCCTTTAAACTTTGATTTCCCAAATGAAGATCTAATGTATGTGGCAACCACTGAAAAAGACTCTTAAAAAGATCATCCTTGGAAGCTAAACTTCGACGAAGCATAAAATGCTATGGGTAACGGAATAGGAGCAGTCCTAGTATCCCCAAATAGATATCATTACCCCTTTACTAGCAAATTGGATTTTGACTACACGAATAATATGACAGAATACGAAGCATGCATCATGGGCATCCGTGCAGCCATAGAACACAAGATTAAAATGCTAGAAGTATACGGAGATTCTGCGCTAGTGGTTTATCAACTCAAAAGTGAATAGAAGACGAGAGACCCCAAGTTGATCAATTACCGAAGTCTGGTCCTTGAATTAATTAAAGAGTTTGATGATATCATCTTTTTCTACCTCCTGCGAGAAGAGAATCAGATGGCTGACGCCTTAGCAACTTTAGCCTCTATAACTAAGGTGAACAAGTAAGAGGATGTGAAACCAATCCAAATGAGTATTTACGAGGCTCCGGCCCATTGTTACAACATCGAAGAAGAAGAAGAAAAGGATGATCATCCTTGGTATCACGATATATTGTGATATGTGAAGAATTGTGAATACCCTGACCAAGCTACTGAGAATGATAAAAGGACGTTGAGAAGATTGGCTATTGATTATGTCTTGGATGGGGAGATCCTATACAAAAAAAGAAAGGATCAGGTGCTATTAAGATGTGTGGATGCTATAGAGGCTAAGAAAATCTTGGAAGAAGTCCATGAGAGCATCTGTCGGACACACGCTAATGGCTTTATAATGGTTAGGCAAATTATGAGGTTTAGTTATTATTAGTCCACTATGGAAGGAGAATGTATTAACTATGCCAAAAGATGTTATAAGTGCCAAATCTATGGAGACAAGATTCATGTGCCTCATTCACCTCTGCATGTTATGACTTCTCCATGGCCTTTCTCAATGTGGGGCACGGATGTGATTGGGCCAATTTCGACAAAAGCTTTAAATGGGCATCGATTCATCTTTGTGGTCATCGATTATTTCACCAAGTGGGTAGAGGCCGCTTCATATGCCAACGTTACAAAATCGGCAGTTAGCAAGTTCCTAAAAAAGGAAATCATTTGTCGATATAGAATGCCAGAAAAGATCATATCTGACAATGCATTGAATTTGAACAATAGTACGATAGCGGAGGTCTGCAATTAGTTCAAGATCAGACACCACAACTCGTCACCGTATCGCCCGAAGATGAATGGTGCAGTCGAGGTAGCCAATAAGAACATCAAAAAGATTGTGGGGAAGATGACTGAAACTTATAAAGATTGGCATGAGAAGTTACCATTCGCCCTGTATGCTTATCGAATGTCTATCAAGACCTCTACCAGGGCAATGCCTTTCTCACTAGTTTATGGAATGGATGCAGTTTTACCCATCGAGGTCGAGATTCCTTCCCTCAGAGTTTTGTCAGAAGTAAAGTTGGACGAAGCAAAATGGATCCAGTCCTGATACGATCAGTTGAATTTGATTGAAGAAAAAAGGCTAAGGGCTGTCCATCATGGTCAGATGTACCAAAAACGGATGATGCGAGCTTACAACAAAAAAGTTCGTCCCAGAGAATTCCAGGAGGAAGACCTAGTATTAAAAAAGATCCTGCCTATACAAAAGGATTTCAGAGGAAAATGGATGCCGAATTGGGAAGGACCTTATGTGGTAAAGAAGGCCTTTTCTGGAGGAGCGTTGATATTGACCGAAATGGATGGCAAGACTTTACCCAATCCTATGAATTTAGATTCGGTTAAGAAATACTTCACTTAAAAAAAAAAGGGAGAGGCCAAGGTGAAAACTCGCAAAGGGTACCTTGAGACCAAAGGGTACCTTGAGACCAAAGAGATTTTGAATTGAAAACCCGTAAAGGGCGATTCAAATTTTGATCGAAGGTGGGGCATGCGGTAGTCTTGCAACACCTGAATTAACAAAGAGGAGAGATGTTATATCTTGGGGCATAAACAAGAGTACTCTAGATCCCCTAAACACATATTGAGCTCAAAAAAGGGTCCTCAAAAAGTTCGTACAGAGAAGCTCATGTTGCGATATCTGGGGTACCTATTTTCCTTTTATTTATTTTGTATTCCAGCAATGTTTGCTTTCTTTGATTAATCTATTCTTTTCAAATTTTGTTTCTGATAAATTTCAGTTCCATCCATTATTACGATCTTTTACAAGCATTTTGCATTGAAATAACGATTATTGGACTAATAATACTTTCACAAAAGGAGTTCTGCATATTACTCCGAAAGCTTCTAAATAGTACAAGAACCTGAAACAGGACTATTATTTAGAACTAACCAAACCTAAGGGTTGGAAACATTTGAGAAAGAATAGTTTAAATTGGGACTACCTCTTCGGGTTTTCTGTCCAAGATCTAAGTTGAATAAGAAGATAGGATATTGTTTCAGTGATAGAACCTTGATGAACAAAGAGCAATGGCAACCCAAACATTAAGAAGGGATCATTCTCATGACATTCTATTTCATACAAATATCAGTCATATACATCTAGTTAGGAGCATTTGACTCATTCTGATCATCACATCCTAATCATTTGGCATAAGCATAGGCCCATGAAGTCAATTCTACAGGTCATGTCCTCCAGAGGACGATGTAGCAAGATTGGTGAAGTCACAAGTCTTATCTCCCGGAAGTTGCAGCAGAGTAGACTAAAAATAGCGAATCTTATTTCCCTGAAGCTGTATGGAACAGATTGAAACTATAAATTACCGATCTTATCTCTCTGAAGTAGTAGTAGTGCAGATCAAAACAAACCTTATCTCCCTGAAGTTGCAGTGGAACAGACTGAAGATAGTAAATCTTATTTCCCTGAAGTTGCAGTGGAACAGATTGAAGCTTTAAATTATAGATCTTATCTCTCTGAAGTTGTAGTAGAGCAGATCAAAACAAACCTTATCTCCCTGAAGTTGCAGTGGAACAGATTAAAGCTATAAGTTACAGATCTTATCTCTCTGAAGTAGCAGTAGAGCAGATCAAAACAAGCCTTATCTCCCTGAAGTTATAGTGGAGTAGGTTGAAATTACAAGTCTTATCTCCCTGAAGTTGCAGTGGAGCAGATTAAAGCGACAAGTCCTATACCTCTGAAGTTGTAGTAGGTTAGATTAAACCTAAAACCACAAATCTCACCCCCTTTTGAACTTGCAATAGAGTAGATTAAAACTACAAGTCTTATTTCTCTAAAGTTGAGGTGGATTAGATCAGAGCGATAAGTAGCAGTGGACTGGAACGAGGCGACCTGAAGAAGAGAAGCACCAAAGAAGTCGAGACTTGGCAAGACCGGATAAAATCGGTCTTTCTTAAAAGTCTTTGCTCTGTTTTCGTTACACGACAACGAGCAAAGAGGGGCAGCTGTACAAGCCCAATTCTGCCTGGGCCTCAAAACCCTAACCAATTAAACCCAAACCCATATTAAATAACCCCAAAATAGACCCCAACTAAACCATCAGCCCAATACAAATATAACCCAATCCAAACGGCCCCCCAAAAATTAAACCCTAATAGCCCAACCCAGAAACAAAACAAAAAAACCTAAGTCAACCTAACTGCTGCCGCCTCTACTCTCTGTCCCATCGCCCCATGCCAGGTTTGCCACCGCCACTGTCGGGTCACCACCGCCACTCCACCGCCCTCCACTTGCGCTGCAAGAATTAAAATGGAAATGACAAGCAGGGATACAAAAATACATTTAATATTTTTTAAATGGCTATATAAGCCAAGAAAACCGAATGTAATTTTTTAGACATGAAATAGAACAAAAAAAAGGAGATTAAAACACCAATAGAAACATTCGATCACAATAAGAAATACTAAAACAGAGGAGTTAGATTTAGATAAAATGTGTTATTCTTGATCTATTTTCATTTTTATTTATTTGCTTTTTCAAAACTATTTATACATATAAAGATTCATTTATTTTCTTTTACTGTTTATACATACATATATTAAAAATATATCAAAAAAATATAAAAAAATAAAAATACCATTTTTGGAGACGGTGGCCGACGGCGACACCATGACGGTCCCTTCGCCGGATTCTGACTCTAGCCAGAGAGAAATAAGAGAGGGGAGAGAGTTTTTTTTTACAGCAAGAGAAAATGAATTTTTTTGGAAAATTTTTGCTTTAAATAGCAAAACAAAACGACGTCGTTTTGGCTTAAGCTCATAAGCCTCAAGACGACGTCGTTTTGCCTAGAACCCGCGCTCTGACCCGGCCCACTCCAAGGATCCGCGTGTTTTTTGTTTTTGGGATATTTACGCGCTCAGTCCTTTTGCTTTTTTATTAATTTGCAATTAAATTCCTTTTGATTTTTAATTTTGGCCCAGAAATTTACTTCGGGTTTCAATATGGCCCTCTCTGATGTTGTGCGTTTTGGAGGAGAAGAGATTATTGCCCTTTCGGTCCCTCCTTGTTATTCACGCATTCAATGTGGTCCATTTCCTTCATTATTTGTTTCGAATTTGCCCCAAATTTTCGTTTTAAATTCAATTTAGTCCCTTGTTTAGTTATTTAGTTACTTTATTAAATTAGTGAATTTTATTATTCTCTTTTACTATTATTTACTATATTTTTACTATTATTGTTATTTTTATTTTCATTACTACTTTATTATTATTGTATTATTGTTATTATTTTCTTTATTATTTCCATTAAAATTACATTTCCTTTCTACTTACTGATTCGTTATTATTACATTTTGTATCATTATCACTATTATTATTATTATATTTATTATTATTATTGTTTTCATTACTATTATCACTATTATCCTTATTGCTTATTGACATAGTATATTTGTTTTATTATTTTCTATTATTGTCATTATTAATATATACTATTATTATTATTATAAATATATTATTATTATTATTATTATTATTATTATTATTGTTATTATTATTATTTTTATTATTTTTACTACTATTATTTAGCATATTATTATTACTATTACCATCATTATTATTATTTTTTTACTACTATTATTATTAGTATTATTATTATCATTATTGTTTTCATTATTATTGTCATTTTTATTTTCTCATGTTTTATATTTTTATTTACTTATTTATTTGCTTAATTCATTTTCCTTATTTATTTGCTTAAGTTTTTTTTTACTTGTTTATTTATTTATATTTTGATATTACTAGCCTTGTTTTTAATTCATCTTTTTATAATTGCTCATATTATTTTTATCAGCCCCATTACTCCTATTATTATGTCATTGTAGTATTAGCACCGTAATTTGATTTTATCACGCCATATTTTTGCTCGATACATTAAAACGTTGTTTCAAATAAGTAATATTTCGTATTTCGAGATTCAAAAAGTCGTTCCCTAACTCACGGGGTTTCAATTTTCTCGATAAATCCGAACCTACGAATGTTTTAAAAAAATTTTAAAATAATCTCGGTATTAAGAAAAAATCATATTCTAACTTACGGAGTGTGATTTCTTTCTAAAAATCGAGAAAATCAAATATCTTTCAAAAATAATTTTTTCTGCGTTTACTCGTACATCGGGAATTTAAGACATTGTGTCCTAACTTACGGGACATAATTCTTTTCCTCGATCAACGTGAAATACATCTTTTCTCTCGAAAATTTTTAATTAAGCAATAATTTAACAATGAATCTTGTTTTTCCTTCAAAGTTCTCAATTTTCGACACTAGGACACTAATTAATCAACTAGGTACCAATTTTGGGCGTTACGAGGGTGCTAATCATTCCTCGTGCGTAACTGACTCCTGAACCCATCTTTTTGAATTTCGTGGACCAAAATCACTATTTAAATAAATCAAACCGTTTATTAAAAACAACCACTTTTACGAGGTGACCCGATCACACCTCATCAAAAAGGATTGGTGGCGACTCCCATGTTTGTTTTCGTTTTCAAAATCAATTCGCCATTTTTTTTTTAAAAATGGTTTCGACAGTGTAGGTTGTGTAATTAAGGGTGACAAGTAGGCTTGGTAAATAGCTTTATATTGTCTACATGGGTAGACACACGGGCGTGTGTCTAGGCTGTGTGTGACACATGGTGTGCCCCATGGGCGTGTGGTCCGACCGTGTGTCCCCTGCACGTAAATTTTTAAGTCTGAATGCATGGTAGTAAACACACAGGTAGTGACACGGTCGTGTGTCTCAGCCGTGAGAAAGACACAGCCTAGCACACGGGCGTGTGCCTTGGCCGTGTGACCCTTAAGAGTTGCTGACTTCAGAAACAAAATGTCTAGGTTTTTGCACACGGGCTAGGACACGGGCGTGTCGTGGCCATATGAAGGACACGAGCCAAGGACACGGGCGTTTGCCAGGCCGTGTGAAAATCCCTGTAGATGTGAACTTAGAATTAATTCCACACGGGCTTGTTGCCCTTCCCACACGAGTATGTACCCTTGTGTCAAGTGTTATTTTTCTAAAGTTGGCTAAAGAACCCGAGTTGGTCCCAAATGATTTTCGAGGTGTGTTTTAGGCCTCGTAGGCCCATATTAAGGATGTGATAATAAGCTTGAGGAAGTTTTAAATTTGTCGAAGTCTTGGGAACTCGAAAATTGTCGTAAGCACGAGTTTAAGTTAGGTAACACCTCGTATTCCGTCTCGGTGTAGGATACAGGTATGGGGTGTTACATAACCACCTAACATAAGGATAAGGGTTGTTTTAAAATAACAAAACTTTAGCAACACAATTCAAACTTCAGACCTCAAACACAAAAGCAGAGCTTAGAACTAGAGATACAAAAATTAATTACTGTAGATTCTCACAATTAGACTCTTAAATTTTTGGGGCATTACAGGATCATTTATCCAACTTTCAATTCACCATTAAGATGGTGTGTTTAACATATCACAATCTCATATAACTTACAATTCTTTTTCGTGTGCATGTATATTAGTCTTTCAAATATTTCATAGCAAATCATTCATACAAATATACCATGTGTAAGTCTCATTCTCATTTGGAATCATGCTATACAAACAATTAACATACATCACATCAACTAATCATCTACAATAATATCAATCACACAATTATTCAATCATTCTTACATTTTTGTTAGCATGCTAAATAGTTAGGGCTCGAAATGAACCTGGTCCAGCCACTTACAATTTAATTACTTAGCCACTTAGCCAAGCATGATTAGCAAGATTATTCCTCAATTAAATCATTTAAAAATAATATTAAAACACTCAAGTTAACGATTTAGGACCAACACCTTAATTTATGCTATACTACGACACATTTGTGAATTTCGCGGTTTCTCTTTAAACTTTAAAATGAACCTAAATTAAAGATCATCATTAAACTAAATAAATACACCACTTAAATAGACCCTAAACACCCTTTTATGAGTTCAATCCAACCATTACAGTTATAACAATTTTTCAGATACAAACTAGTTAGATTTCTTATACTGGTTTGATGCGAAACGCACACACGAACGTCTATCGGCTTCATTGTTGATTTAGAGCATTTAATTCGGCACCTAACATATTTAAATACTGAAAAATAAGTTGTAACACCCCCCACCCATATACATTATCAGAATAGGGTTATGGAGCATTACTAAACATATAACACAATTAAACATACATTTTTTATACAATTTTTCCATTTCAAACATAAAACAATCACCATCATTCATATCATCCCTAATAGGAGCCTACGAGGCCCAAATCATGCTTTAGGAGTGGTTCGGGACTAAACCAATAACTTAGGAAATTTCTGGAAAAATTAGAAAATTTTACAAAATATAGGGGACACACGCCCGTGTGGCTCAACCGTGTGTCTCACACGGCCAAAGACACGTCCGTGTTACTGGCCTTGTGGACATTCGAAATGGGATCACATGGCCGTGTCCCAGCCCGTGTCCGACCCCGTGTAACTCTCTGACTTGGGTCACATGGCCAACCACACGCCCGTGTGCCCTTTGAAATGACCACACACGCCCGTGTACCGGGTTGTCGTGCCAAACCTGTAGGGTATACTAACTTATGCCACACGACCAAGTCACACGCACGTGTGCTAGGCTGTGTGGAGCATATTGACTTGATTTCTAATTTAACACCAAGGGACACACGGCTGTGTAACTTGACCGTGTGTCACACACAGCTGAGACACATGCCTGTGTCTCTGCCCGTGTGGATAAAAATAGGCTATTTACCAAGCCATCTTGCCACTCAAATTTGCATAGACCTACACCAAACCAAATGACACAACACAAGGCATAAATAGGTAATCAACCAACCTCAACCAAGCATATTTCATACCATTTTAGCACCAACAATTCACATTCTCAAAACATCAATATGGTCACTTTCAAACATACATTATTTTACCCAAATTCACAAATATACCAAATTCAAATCTCAACCATATAGTATTCCTAATTTCCAGTTATCAACAAGCATCACATATCCCTCATCAAACACATAACTAAAGCCATATGCACACACACACATACACACAGACACATACATTCATCACCAACATACCAAAATAAGCCAACTCACATGGCTATACACATTATATACCATTCATCCATTATAAGCTAACTCAAATGGCTAAAACCATTACTAACATATACCAAAATGACCATAACTCCTATACATGCCATATAACCAAAACATAAACTCAAAAGTACCACAGTGATAGCTTGATAGTGTGATGAGGTCTCCGACGATTCCTGAATCTGAGCTAGCTTTGATTTCACTATAAAACACGGAAAAATAAACCATGTAAGCTATAAAATAACATTCAAATAACAAGCAAAGCTCACCATTCAAATAACATTCAAAATATGAACATAACATATTATGAAACATTTAATCACAATGTTAACATATATTCAATCACATAACTTACCATAAACTCACAACTTCTATAGGTTCGATGCTTATATAGTTTCTGTTCATACCTGTACTGATACTTGTCTATTTCTCACTATTTCATATCTTCGATATACCCGTTGAACCATTCGGAATACTATCGAATACCCGGGAAACTTGCACCTTAAGTGCCACATATATAGCTAAAACCATCTCAATCTCATATCACATATAGTGCTCACTCTCGAGCTATCAACGGGTCTGCTCACACAAGCTGATGGTCATGACGAAGCTACACGATGCTGCTCACACAAGCTGACGAGTATCCGCAACACATGTTAGATAACTCAGCCACCGGTAGGACGTACGGACCAACACCCAAATCACATAATCCCTAATGACATGTCATTCATATCCCAATCTATTCCTAAGGTTCAACCGGGATTTTTAGTAGTTGAATCATCGTCGAACACATCCGCAAGGTCATATTCACAATTTATGCAATATCAAGCATTTAAAACATAAATATAATAATGCTTATTACATACGAACTTACCTCAAATGCAAAAATGGTGAAACGAGTCGATTAGTCCAAAACCTTTTCTTTCCCCGATCTAAATTTGTATTTTTACTTTTCTTGATCTAAATGTAATCAAAATTAACTTATTTAATTATCACTCTATTCAATTTAGTCCAAAATACACATTGAGGCAATTCAACCTATACCCATGCTAGCCGAATTTCAATTAAGTCCCTAACAACCCATATTTTCATTTATTTCACAATTTAACCACAAAATTTTAACATTTCTCAATTAAATCCCTAATTGATAATTTTGTCAAAAATCACTTTACAAATGTTGTTTATCTAACAACAAGCATACATTTTCTATCATCAAACATCAAAATACACATAGATTTATCAATGGAAAACCCTAAACCTTTAACATTTTTGTAAATTAGTCCCTAGGCAAGTTAGATTAAGCTGCAACGATCTAAGAAACATAGAAATCAATAAAAATGAGACAAAAATGAACTCACATGCACAAGGAGACTAGGAAAAATGCTTCAAGCTCTTTAATGGTGTTTCAAACCCTTATTTTCAGTTGGAAAAATGGAGAAGAAAGATGATATCTTTCTTTTTTTTTTATTTAATTCATATTGTTTTATTCATTTACCAAATTAAATTTTATTATAAACCATTAAACACACTTAAAAGATGTCCATATTTGTCCACTCATGTCAAACATGGTCTATTTACAACATAAGGACCTCTAATTTAAAATTCCATAGCTATTTAATACCTTTAGCTGATAGAACACAAGTTATACACTTTACCCAATTTAGTCTTTTTTATCAAATTAAACATTCAAACGATACAATTTCTTAACGAAATTTTCACACAATTATTCTATCATGCTATAAACCTCAAAATAATAATAAAACAAATATTTTGACCTCAGATTTGTGGTCTTGAAACTACTATTCCGGTTAGACTAAAAATGGGTTGTTACATAAGTAGTTATTCTATCTTTAAAATCTTTAATCCAATCAATTATTGGTTTCCCCAAAAATTAAATCGAAACTACGCATTAGCCCATAATCAATCACACTTACGCTTTCTGAATTGTCAGATTTGAGTCATTGAATGATCAATATTGATTTTTCCTAAATTACACATGATTAAATGATTATTAGAAAAGGTTCAAGAACCCAAGATATTTCTGGAAAAAAATGGGAAAAATTAAAGAAACAATAGCCCCTTTTGTGCCTCTAGGTGCGGCGCACCACCACCAACAATGGCGAAATTAGGGTTGATTTAAAACCACAATTGAAATCAATTTAAAGACTGGAAAAACAACCATTAAATATTTAAAAACCACCCCAATTATATATCTAGAAAATTGGGTACTTTATTGAAATATCCATCAAGAAAACCGAAAGAAAATAACACTTACTCAAACAAAAAGATAAGGGCGATAATGAAGTTCTTTTGGGGCATCAATGGAGGCCAATCCTGAGTGCTAAAATTTTAGATTTAAGGTTGGAAATTTTATGATAAAATGAAAGCAAAAAGATGAAAGAAATGATGTAAGAACTTGTTGCAAAAAGAAGAGAAATTGATGGTGAATTTTGGTGGCTTGGGCGGCGGCACATAAGGGAAGAAAGAAAGAAAATTGAAGAGAAAAGAAGAAAAAAAGAGGGTGAATGGCTAGGGTAGGGAAAAATTGACTTAAAGGTTGAAAAATATAAGAAAAATTTGTATTTATACCTAGGTTTCAAGGCTTGGGCGGCACAAAATAAGGAGAAGGAGAAATTTTAGCAAAAATTAAGCTATTTTGCAAGGGAAGGGAATTGAACTTCGGACCTTAATCTAATTTCCATGCTTTTTCATTTATCAATTAAACACTAGACTATTTCCTTATTTTTTAAATAAATTTTTTTATTTTAAAAAATAAGATGTGTCACATACTAGGATTTGATGCAAAATTTGCAAAATAAAAAAAAAATAGTGCAAGAGAAGTGATTTTAACTTGGGTTTTCAGGAATGTTTCACTAACACTTAACCAACAAACCAATACTTCATTTATTTCCTAAAAAAACATAGATAATCTCAAAATTTGGGGCATGACCACTCCTTCTCAATTCACAAACTTGATGCTACTAACCCCCGATTTTTGGGATGTGACAATGATAATAGTATGAATTATGTTATGTGATATTGGATGTATGTATGTATGTATGTATGTATGTATGTATGTATGTATGTATGTATGTATGTATGTATGTATGTATGTATGTATGTATGTATGTATGTATGTATGTATGTATGTATGTATGTATGTATGAATTAATGATGAGATGAATTGAGAATGATAATATATGAATTGGATTTTATAATGTAATCGAAATATTGGTTACCCTATTGGCTATTCAAGTAGACTCGGATATAGTTTGCATGCCATAGGGTTCGGTATAATAATTAACAACCATCGTTGTTGAATAACCTAGGGTGGTAAAATGTACATATTCTAGTAATCAACTTTGCCAAGCAACCCGAGATGACAAAGTAATCAGATAGTGAAAAACCATCATTGCAACCCGAGATGGTATGATATACTGATTGCGAAAGCCATCATTGCTAGGCAAGCCGATGTGGCAATATGTACATGTTCTAATAGTTATCTTTGTCGAAAAATCTAGGATGACAAAGTAAGAGATTCATGTATCTGTCCTAAGTTCGTGTTTGGTTAATAGGGCTTATAAACATGAATTAGTTATATGATAATTGGAATGAATTGTGATTGAATTTGATATACCTTGTAAATATATGAAATGTGGAAAAACAACGGCATGTGAAAGACCGTACGAACCGATTATACGACTCGAAAGGCTGATATGGTATTAAGTGAATCAATAGATTCGAGATGGGAATGAATAACAATATAAATGATTTGGTATGAATTGAAAAGAAAATGACAAGTCCTTATTAGTAGAAATTATGGTATGAATTAGTTACATTGAATTGTTAAATGTAATATTCCATGAATTGGGATACAAAGCTATTATGCATATATCATGTCTTAATGGAAATTCTTGGTATGAATGGGATGTGTATTGGCTAGAAGTTGAATTTGAATAGATTTTGCATGATTGTTGTTTTAATATATGAATGTTAATGGTTTTGGTTGAATTAGATGTTTCATGGAATATGTTATACATGATGTTGTATATGTTTAATTGACTTAAATCATGAAAGAACCATTGAGCTTGTTAGAATTAAATGACCCGGATCCTTATTTAAATAAAATACAGTGGTAAAATAAAATAAAAGAAGAATCTATATAGAATTACACTTCTTTTATTTTATTTTAGAATAAGGTTTTTTAAACCTTATTAAATTCTATCTATTTGATATTGATTAGTTTCAGTCTTACTAGAATATGGCTTTACAAACCTATAAATAGGCATAATCTATTCCTCTTGTAATAATTCGAATTCGACATAGTGAATTTTCTTCTCCTCTGCCCGTGTGTTTTTCTTGAAAGGGTTTCCACGTAAAATCTGTGTGTTCTTTATTTTATTTTTTTACTTTATTCTATTTTATTTTATTTTTCACAGAGCTTTATCATTCAGCATATGATTTGTTTATTCCATGTGCAGGTTTAGGTGGATCTCGAAGTCCCGAGACATGATTCAACATCTAGTCAGAAGTCATCGACTCAACAATGTTTGTATAATCTATTTTCATTTTAACATATGACATGTACCTAGGTTTTGAGTCGGTTTTGGATAATACGTGACCATGTTGATATTTAAAGCTAGAAATGGTGAATTTTGATATGGCCAAATGGTTGACTTATATAATTAAGATTTGTATATATATATGAATTAAATGAGATGTTGTATAACTTGTGGCATATATATGTATTTCTATCAAATGGTTAAATGGTTAGAATTTTGGAACTTAGCATATGCGTTTAAGTTGAAATGATGAATTTTGTGTAATACATATGTATATAAGATGTTAAAGTTTATAAGTAAGCATATTTGAAATGTATCCTTGCTGAAATGGTTGAATTGGGCATAAGTTTGATTGTTTAGGTGTTGCAAAATGGTACCATTTGAAAACAAATGGTCAAGTTTACGACGTCAGACCCTTGTCATCGCAACAAGGAAATCGATAGTAAGTTGCGTCGTGACAAGGAACCCTTGAAGTCGCAACATCAACTCGATGATTTGAAAACTAAATTTGGCCCTTATTCGACCCTGAGTCATCTTAAGAGTTTTCGTAAACTTGTATAAAACCTGGAAATGATTGTATAATATAATGTAAATGAGTAATATAATGAATAGCATGTATACATGGTTAAATTGAATTGTATTTGATCGTAGTTGCTCTAGAAACGAATGTGGCATCCTGTAGCTCACCCGATGATTGGGTTGGGTATGGGGATTTACAATATATATTTTTATTTTTATTTTCTTATTTAAAATATGAACAAAAATAAATTTTTTTAAAATTTTTTATGTACTTTTAAAAAACAAGACCAAATTGACAAAAAATTATTAAGGATCCATTCATTGTCACATATTTCACACATTCTTTAGGTGACCATACTAACTGATTAGTCAGTCTATCACATTTGAGTGCTTGTTAAGCAATCTTTTTATCTTTTCATTTCCATAACACATGTTTGTGTAATTTCATAATTTCTTCTTATCATTTTATATCGTATTTTCTTTCATCCATGTTTGAACGTCATATTGACCATTTCACTTTCTATAATACATTAATATATATGCTCATCCTCACATTAAAATTCATACCATGACATTTAAGTCTCCAAAATCACTTTCTTAGCTCAATTTAATGCAGCTAGGCCAAGTTTCATACATTTCACTATGATTCTGTACATTACCAAATCTTACAAAACCTTTGTTTTGTCATGTAAGTACTCAAAACCATATTTAAAAATGTACATAGTGATTGCATAATATTATTTTATCATTATAACAATTTTCATAATTATCCCATTAAAGATGCTTAGCACTTGGATAAACTAAAAATTAAAATAAACTCTCTAACATATGGATTCTTCCTTCCACAAGTTTTCCATCAATTAATCCTCAATTTCTCAAAACTCAAAATATAACAAATATATTAATTCCCAAACTTTTCAAGCTTTTTCAAAGCAACAAATCTAAAATATCAAAATAGAGATGATGGAAAACACCATTTCGTACCTTTTTTAAACTCTTTTTCACTGGCTTCAACTTTCTCTCACTAAACATATACAAACCCTAAGTTGAAAATGAAAAGATTGGAATGTGTGGTGGATTTAAAAAAAAAAAAACAAGGAAAACGAAGAAAATAGTTCTCCCATTGAGAAAGAGGGTGAGTCAGTTGGTAGTGTCGGTGAGGAGTAATTTTTGGGTTGAGTGTTTAATCGAATTGAGTGAAAAATTTCGAGTTAATCAAGTTGGTGAGTCCTATTTTATCATCCTAACTCGATTTGAATTTTTTTTTAATTGAGTCGAGTGGAATGAAATTCGATTCGAATTAAATTCAGTGAAGTTGTTCGAGTTAAATTAAAAAATTAAACATGCCAAATTAAAATCTTATTACAGTATAACTAATTTTATGTTAGAGCATATAGATTTAAAATAATAAAAGAAGAAGATACTTTAGTATCATAAACTTCAATCATTAATTAATTTAGTTAGGTACTCAAAATTATTATTTTAGAAAATTTTAAAATTTCTTTATATATTATTTATAATTTTTTTAAAAATATAAAAATTTATTTTTTATAAATATTTTGAATTTTAAAAATTAATTTGAACTTTTTTATTATTTTTGTTGAGAAAGAGACCAATTTGCTTATTTTCAAAATTGACAAGAGCCAAAAGGGTATTTATATCAATTTATTATTTGAATTATTCGAGTTATTCGAATTGTAAAATTCAATTCAATTCGAACTCGAAACTCGAATTACTTATTCCAGTTAACTTAAATTACTTGAATAACTCAATTCGATTAACTCAAAAATTAATTTTTTTTAATTTTTTAAAACGAATCGAATTTTGCTCACCCTAATAATTTTTATACCAAAATCACATTTTAATGCACTAAAAAAAATTCTTAGTCAAAGTCCAAGTCAAAATTTTAACATGCGGTCCACGTCTAATCTTTTTAAAATGATAACATCCAATGACTCGCATTGATCCCAAACACATAATATTTTATCGAAAATAAAATTTTCAATATAAAATTCTTGTCAAATGATCAAAATGTCATTTTATGTAGAAATTACACTTTAACCTCCTTTTACCCTTTATTACACTTTCTTCACCGTAACCAGGTGCTCATCAAACGCAAACTCCATAAAACATATGAAATCTCTAGTCTAAGTACATGGGTGGTGAGAATTACACCTATTCTTTTTATTACAATAAAAATGGGAAAATTCACTATATGCCCTGCACTTACAAATCCTTTCCAAATTAGTTCAAAGATGATTTTGATCGCATCAATACATATTCCAAGTTGTTTTAATGCCAAATAATAATTAATAACTCATGGTTTCATCTTTTTTGTCAAATTATCTTTTAGTCCCCTAATTTTGTAAGATTTACGATTTGATCATTTCTCCACATTTACAATGTCCTTCATTGATTTTCATCTCCAATATGAATTTATTTCCTTATGAGTTCTATTTATTTGACTTATTTCCTTATTTTGAAAAATTCGTCCTACTAACTCTTGGAACAGTACTAGATGTCATGTTGGAAGTTTTGGGAGCACTACACTTGAAGTCATAATTTTAATCTTCTTAATTTTTCTTGCTTGCACCACCAGTTTTCTAATAGCATTGCCACGAGGACAACTTGACAGAAGGTTCTTGGCCGTGGAGACAATCATCTGTTACCACTTAAACACAACATAAGCACCCCTGTTGTTGGCCCTGGGCTTGTCTGAAATATGTTGGTATGTTGTACCATACTGACAAAGCTTCAATGCTAGACGAAGTGATTGAATACCTGAAACAACTACAAGCACAAGTTCAAATGATGAGCAAGATGAACATGCCACAAATGATTTACCAATTACAATGCAACAACTCCAAATGTCAACGATGGCCTCGATGGGGCTGAGCACGGGAGTCTCGGACATGAACACCATAAGCCAGCCAAATATCCCCGTCATTTTGCAGTTCTTCCTAATCCTAATTTTATGATTATGACTTCTTGGGATGACTCTGATGACCAGCCACATGCTGCCACAGCAGCTCTCTAATGCCAGGCTCCCTCTCCACATTCCCGGGGGGCCACTCACAGGTAACATTTGTTTTCCGTTCATATAGTTGTTGATGATTATAGTGCTGTTCCACTTGAGCTATTAACTTGAATGACAAGGCTCTAGGCTCTAGCACGTTGGTCTTGTTATTGAACCACAAAGATAGATCAGTGAATTGGTCATCAATCTTGTCATTAATTACTTATATCGGTTAATATGTTCCATTAAGGAAAGAATAGGCAACATTCAGTTTTTTACAGTCGGCACATGATAGAATATATGTTTACATTCAAATTTGAATTTGCTTTTTTTAAAGATTAATATTCAAGTTTGCAGTCAATGACCAAGGATGCTTATAGCCGCATGGCCGCCTTGTATCAGCAGATCCAACAACACTTAGGCTTCTAGTTCTAAGAACCAGCTTCGTTTTTATGCACAGAAAGCCTGAACAGGGTTTTAATTCTTACATTTGCAAAGGTTTTGGTATGATTTAGTTCATGTAGTTATTTATCTCTGAATTACAAGCTGGTAGGTGGTAAGTTTGCTGAAATTAGTTTGCTGAAATTATTCTGTCCTATGCAATATATATCATGGTTTAATTTAGTGTTAAAACATAAACCTGGAGAATTCTAGCACTAATGAAGCTTGTCTGCAAGCCACGATCAAAACTTTTTCAGACAAGGCATATTACCAATTTACCATAGCTAATAGAAACTCAAACTTGACCATTGGATGGCTTCGACTACCTTTAATGTAATGTAATGTAATGGCGGATGTTCAATCAATGAGTTAACGTGTAATGTTGATGAAAAGATGAGCATTTAAATGGTTGGCATCCTACGTTTTACTGCTTCTGTAAGTTCTTTTTTTTGTTTTATAATGCAAAACAATTGGAGGAGCGGTACCAGATGTCGATGATATGTGTGCATGTGTCAAAAGATGCAAATCGTGCTTTTGTAAAATTCAATTATTGGATCCAACCATGAAGCATTGGAATCTTGCAACTCTCAGAAGAATTTCCAGCTGATCCCAGCAGAGTTCATCGTTATCAAACAGACTTGTAGAAGTGCCTTTTTTCCTTTAAAGAAAAGATTTCATGGCTATTGTTCCTTAGTTCATCAAAAGGAAAGCTCGTGGGATGGAAAGATCATATCATGCCTGTCGTATGGATCATATTCAACTTTGCTACATAATCTCTGGACCTCAGCTCTTTTTGAAGTAACTAGTCATTGCGTAATACATTACCTTTTATCATTTTTCTTTGCCTTATTATATAAGAATATTAATTCTAATCAATTGAGCAATATAAACAATCAATTGAGCCCTTAAAATATTAATTTTCATGTAAACTCTTGACCGTCCGTTAACTTCACTATTAAGGTTGTGCTATGTGGTATGATAAATTCCCTTCTATTTGTTTGAAAATTGTTAAAAAATATATAATATAAAAAAATTAGAACAGCACTATTTAAAAAAATAGAATTTTTAAACCTTGTAAAAATATAAATAATAGAAAATTATTTTAAAAATAAAAAAATAAAAATTTAAAATTTAAAATAATTATAAAAATATTAAAACTTATTAAAATAATATAAAAATAAAAAATATTAAAGAATTTAAAATTATGTAAAAAGAATTTGCATAAATCGCTAACATGTCTCACAAAAAGTTGACCGTTAAGAGAAAGAACCAGAATTGGATTAAGGTCTAAGGGGAGAGGTTCAAGTTCCCAAATGACGGCACCATGTTCCCACTCAACGTTGATACTTATATTGATGATATCAACAAGTTGATCATTCTCAAAGATGGATCCATAAAAAATATAATTTGTTATATTTTTATAAATTCTATATAATTTTTTTTGTAAAAATTACAAATTTTTGTAGTTTTTGAAAAATTATAAAAAATCAAGTGCAATTCTTTTTTATATTTTTTAAATTTTTTTAATTTTAAAAATTATATATTTTTTTCAATTTTTAAATAATTTTTGCAAAAAAATATAATTTGATAGTTTCTGAAAATTCTAATTTTTAAAAGAATATTTTAAATAATTTAAAGAGAAATTATCAAATTTCACCATGCGGCACAACCCTGACATGTCATGTAGTGAAATTAGGGATATGAGTTGCTTACATGAAAATTGATTTTTCAATAGATTAATTGATTGCTTATATTTGATTAAGGATTTAATTGAGTATTATATAAAAAGCTTTATTTTCTTTTTCTTTTTCAAACTAAAATTGAAAAACGTAAAGGGTACTGGGCGTGGAGGGGATAGTGTCATGGTGTTTGATTGGAGGAGATATATGATTATTGTTTTTTTCACTCTTCATATTTTCTTGGTAATTTAAGTATGTCTTTGGATGTTTTTTATGTGAAGGTTGATATTGACAAAAAATTTTCAAACGACACTAAAATAATAAGATAAACTTGTCCCCCATAAGGTCGAAATGTTTTTCTAGTTAGCCCTTGGAAGCAAAGTGGCCACGTATTAAAAATAAATATTATCAATGTTCAATTGGCTGCTTGTCCCCTAAGCATAGGTTGTATTGAAATCATAGATCACCTGTTTTTTACATGTTATTTATCTTGGAAAATCCGGTCCATATCTTTCCAAGCATGGGGTTGTCAGTCAATATGTCACTTCGAGTTCAATGGTTCCCTTCTTTATGACATGGCATAATGCTCCTCATCCTATTGGGAAGGAGATGCTAAATGGTTTAAGATGGGTAGTTGCAATATCTCCTAGAACAGCTGGTAGTTGATAGAAATAAATATAGGTGAGAAAAGTTGAATTGTGTATCAATTATAAAGATCAAAAAGTTGATTCTTGAGTTAAACGTGAAGTTACTATCCATATTTGATCATCATTAAAAATTTTCAACCACTATGAATACCCTATCAAAGTTTCGTGGAAAAGATTTTGTTGTTCCATAAATTACAACTCATCTTTACAAGTTTGTTGATGGTGTAGAACCTCGTCTCATCCTCTTATATCAACTTGATACAAATTGGTAGGAGGAGAATGGAGTAAGAGGTAGCTTGAGAATGAAGTAAAAGGCAGTAATGGTGCTATTATAATGCTACTGACCTTTTGTTGTTTCTATTGGTTCTCTTTTGCTAGGATCTTAATATTTCTATTTATATTTTGGTTGATTTATAGTGATTGCTTTCATGTATTGATTTTTAGTAGTGGGGGAGATGAACTTTGTTTTTGTCAATTAAGATGAACTGAATGTTGCTCTAACGCCTCATATTCTGCTTAATCGCCGAGTTAAGGTACTAGGATGTCACATTCGTTGTTAGAGCAGTTATTGAAAATTTCAGATCAATTTATTTAATTAATATAGATCATTAACTCATTTTAATAATAATTAAATTTACGACAGAACTAATTATGAGTTAAAAGAACTCATTAAAACACCCACAATTGATTAAAAACCAAATTGTAAAGTTTATAAAAAAATTTTTGAACTATCGTTGCGACGTTGGGGGTTCCACATCGTGACATGGTGAACTTGTCGTCGTGACGTCATCTCCATTTTCCTATAAGTTCCACACTTTATTTATTTATTTATAATTTATTTCATTACCTAAACTGTATTTAGATGTCATAACCGTCACTTCATTTTACATATCATCCACTTACATCTATTTCTAATCTCAAGTCCTCATAAAACATGATATTCAATAAAAGCTAACAAAGTTTATAAAAGTAACACAAATATTAAAGTTTTACAAATAAGACCATTGGAGGATTTGCACTTTCAAAAGTAGTTTACCCACTTTATGTATATTTTATATTTATTTCTAAATTTTGCCAATCAATTTAATTCTTCATAAAATTTTAACAAAGATTTCAATATCACATCAATTAACAATTATTCACTTATTATTTTATCAATTCGTTTAAACATACTCACACGTATTAATCATTCCATCACTTACAACCATTTCGAAACATTTCAAATTCATATACTATATATATATATATATATATATATATATTCTCCTCCTCTCCATTTCACATCTTTTATGTATATATTTATTAGAATCTTTAGCTTTTAGTATATAACATGCTTATATGTAACATTATCCATAATTCCACTATTTATTATGTGTTCATATCAAAACTGTCCACTTGAGTCCTAGTCAATAAATTATTTATATCTTGAGTTATAGAATTCAAAATTAAGATTCTCTTGATGTTTTTGAAACTATACCAAAATATATTTTTACCATAAAAATTTCGAAAATTATAATTTAGCCAATAATTACAATAAATTCTTCAAATTTGCCCTTGTTCTGCTGCTTAATAGCTTTAACCTTTCTTTACTAAAAATTTATTATCTCTTAGCACAAGGTTTGGATGATGTTTCCATTTTTTTGTCTTGAAAATATACTCATTAATAATTTAAAAATATAAATTTAAACCCCTAATTATTGTTTTAAAATTTTTGATGATTTTCCAAAGTTAGAACAAAGTAACCCGAATCCACTCCGACCTTGTTTCATGAAAACTAATATATCTTAAAATATAAAATTCCTTTCTTTCATCGTTTCTTCCATATGAAACTAGACTCATTAATATTTAATTCAATCTCTAAATAAATTTCTATAAATTTTGGTGAATTTTCAAATTTAACTGCTACTGTCCAAACTATTTTAATGAAAATATTTTCTTTTCCATGGTTCTTTACACTATCTTTAATTCAATCACACATAATTGCCAGACTTTTGATTACTATACAATTTAATCACTTATGTTATGTGTAGCTTACATATTCATTTCTTAATCTTAGTACTTTTCACCATACAAATCACATTCTCTCTTACCAACTTCGTGTTTTAAGTCTCTATGCTTCATCAAATACTTTCTATTTCTAGTATTTAGATTAAATACATGTGTCATACATCTCACTCAAAACATCTTTAACTCGATTTATTGAAATACAATTAGGTTTAGTATGAAACTTACCTCATTTGTCAAGAATTTGTTCCTTTCTTCTTCATTTCCATGCATTTCTCATCTTCCACACTTTCCTTATTTTCTCCACTTTTATCTACTATTCTCGTGCTTCTAAATTGATGAACATATTCTCTAGAATATTTGCTTCATCTTCTCTCTTTAATATCTAAGGAAATTTTCAAAAATTTTGGGTAAAAAGGTAGGTTTTCATGACAAAGGACTAAATTGTAAAGAAAAGAAATCTTCCTTTCTCACCCTTTCACTCATGTTGGAAGGATGATAAATTTCCTTCATCCTTCCTTACTTTTTATACTACTATTTTCTAAATGAAATAATAATAAATATCTAAGTAAAATATTAATAAAATAATATTTAACTAACTAACTAATTAATTAAAAATATCACTAAAATATCATCAATATCATCATTATATTCTAGAATTCTTCCTCTTACTAATTGATCATTTTGCCTTTTATGATCTTCCGAAATTCCATCATTGAATAATCACCTAATTTGGTAAAATTATGATTTAGTCCCTCATACTTCTTCACCTATTCAATTTGGTCTCTGCATGCCAATTCCATATCATAGTAAATTGAGTTATTTTCACTTTTGGTCCTTCAACTTTCTCATTTTTACACTTCGATCCCTTAAATTTGGAATATTTACACTTGAGCCAAAAACTTTTCACATATTTACGATTTAGTCCTTAACTTAAATCAATAAACTAAAACCTACTTCTTAATTATTAATTTTTAATACTCCTAAATATTCTCTTTTATCATCTTTATATCATTTTATCATTTTATCGAAAAATTAATTATACATTATTCAATTTACTACTACGTTTATTATATATCAATTTTAGGGATGTTACATTTATACTTGTGCCATAGAAATTTTTGCATATTTACATGATAATACTCTTGAATGACATATTTTTATGTATTAATTACATATCTATTTTGAGTATGATCCTACTAATTTGAGCTATCTATGGTTTTTTATCTTGTAGGGACTAAATTGAAGGCAAAAAGAAATTTGGGGACAAAAAGCGTGAATTTAAAGATAAAATGGGCCAGCATACGAAATAGGAAAAGAAGTGGTGCCGAAAATGCAAAGTGTGGAAGACTTGGGGGCAAAAGTGTAAAGAAGAGATTTTATAAACACAAGACTCTATTTAAATTTTAATTATATTAGGATAATTGTTAAGATTATTATTTAAATTTAATTTTAGCTTTTATCTCTATTTATCTTTTAGAATTTAGATAGGAATAGACTAGGTTTTCTAAGTACTATAAATAAGGGATGGAGTGACATAAATTTCACTCATCTTTTCTGTAAAGCTCCCTCTCCCAAAAAGCTTAGCCTTTGTTCCTTTCATTTATTCAATAAAATTCCATTTTTATTAAGTTTATTTCTTTCTTTCCAAAAAGCATAAGCCACTAAATTTATCTAGCCAAAGGTTGTCGAGATTCCCCAAAAAAGGTTCATTAGGCTTAAAATCCACACTTAGCCTTCTCAACGAGTATTCATCGTTTCTCCGCACCACAGGACTGATGCTTCCGTCAATGTCTATTCAAAAGTGATCTTTTAATCTTGTACAAAGACGACCGCTTTGTATGTTTTGGGAAGTTTGCATAGTCGGTTCGTTAACTTACTGCATCAGTGGTTGTCGAGCCCAAGAGACGAAATGGCATGACATTCGCCATTGAGAAGTGATCTAGTGTAAGACGATTCCACAAAAGTGACGGTTGGCTAGAGTTAGGTTCCTCTAAATCATAAGTTTGAAGTCTGAGTGGAGCTGGTGGTCGTAGGCATCCTCTTCCACTATAAATGGCTTATTCTATTTGAGAAGGATCACCTAAAAGCCGATGATTGAACCCAAAGAAGATTGAGACAACTGGAGGCTGGAATCTCTCCACCAAAAACTATTTTTTCTCAGCTTTGTTTATTTCTACAATTTCAATTCAACCAAACTTTTAATTCTATTTTTTTATTTTTTCCAGGTACGCTGCTTTTTTTAGACACGACTCTACCCGAGATCTCGAGGAACAAGAATTCGTGCAAATCCAGTCCCTGAGGATTTGATCTTACTTCCCTTATACTATTATTTTTTGTTATTTTATAGGGATAGGATATTTTTGGTGCTCTCAATGACGCATCAAATTTTGGTGTCATTGCTGAAGACTGGTAACGTACTAATCTTGTTTCTTTGTTTCTTATGACCAAATCTGCTCCAGGAATTCTTGCGTTTGATTCAGAAATAGAAAAGATTTGAGAGCCAATCGCAAGGAAACAAAGTTACGAAAAAATTAGTCAATGGTGGTAGGGACTCAAAGTAACCCACCTCTGAAAGTAGAAGTAGACGACGAGATTGAGTCTAGGGTTAACGAAAACTTTACTCAAACACTTGAAAATGAAAGAATAGGAGTCGATCCACCAGAAGAAGTGCTTAACGCTAAGGTTAACGAAAACCTGAATTTAGCACATCAACCTATGACTCAAACGAATCGGCAATTGGCCGAAGCTCCTGCAGAACAACCGCTGTTATGCATTGCATATCCTACTATGGATACTAATTTTGTACTGAAGTCAGGATTAATCCAGTTGCTGCCAACTTTTCGCGGATTACAAAATGAAAATCCACATAAACATCTAAAAGAGTTTCATATGGTTTGTCTTAGTATGAAACCTCAAGGCGTAACTGATGATCAAATCAAATTGCATGCTTTCCCTTTCTTCCTAGTAGATTCTGCTAGGGAATGGTTGTTTTACCTACCTCTTAGATCTATTACAAATTGGATTGATCTTTCCTATTTATTTCTTAACAGGTTTTTTCCAACATCGCGTGCAACTGAGTTAAGAAGGGAAATAGTTGGGATAAGACAAAAAGATGTGGAGTCTCTTTATGACTATTGGGAGTGGTTCAAAAAATTATGTGCAAGTTGTCCACAACATAGGATAACAAAATTGTCTCTACTCTAATACTTTTATGAGGGCTTGAAACCCATAGAAATAAACATAGTAGATGTCGCTAGTGGAAAGGCATTGGTAAACATGACTCCCCAACAAGTAAGGTACTTGATATCCACGATGGCTGCAAATACTCAGCAATTCCAAGCCAATCCTGAACCTACTAGAGGGGTTTACCAGCTAAGTATTTCAACTTTAGAAGATAAAGTTGATCGACTTACTAATATCATAAATTTTATTTTTACAGTAAAAATAGGACCAACTCGATTGTGCAAAATTTGTGCAACACCCGAACATACAACTGATGCATGCCTTAGTTTGTGTGACGATACTATGACTCATTTAGATGTTGTGGGGAACTTTCTTGGACTGTCTGAAGGCGATATGACTCCTATGCAAATACATATAACCCAGGATGGAAAGACCATCCTAACTTGAGTTATGGGGCAAACCTGCAGTACAACCAGCCATACCAAAATCTGTTCCCACAATAATCGCGAGATTTAGGTACTTCTCTAGAAACTATGGTCAATAAATTAGCAGCTAATATGCTTGATTTTCAACAAAAAATCAAGGTGTTTATAAGAGAATTGACCACATCAATTGAGAAAATGAACTCACAAGGAAAGCTATCGTCACAAATAGAACCTAATCCAAGACAACAAACAAGTGCAATGGCGTTGCAAAGTGGAAAAGAACTGGAACCAATTCTTGGCAGAAATCTTGGCCAAGATTCCGGCCAAGAAAAACCCGAGAACGATGAACAGATCTGAAGAAAACCTCAATTGCCTAAAATTCAACCTCTATTTCTAGGATGATTGAACCAATGTCAGAAAGGTAGAGAGAACAAGGAGATCTTCAAAACATTCAGAAATGTCGAGATCAGCATACCACTATTGGATGCCATCAAACAAATTCCGCGATATGCTAAGTTCCTTAAAGAGCTCTACACCAACAAGTGAAAATTAACTGGTAATGAAAGGGTAAGCATTGGTGAGAATGTATTCGCAGTGTTACAGCGGAAGATGCCAACGAAATGAAAAGATAGGGGCATGTTCGCAATACCATGCAAAATAGGCCACTTAGGAATTAAAAAAGCCATGTGTAATCTAGGAGCTTCCATAAATGTAATGCATTTTTCCATTTATGAATCACTTAATGTGGGTTTTTTTGACGAAAAAATGTGTTATCATTCAGTTAGCAGACATGTCTATTGTGCATCTCGAAGGAGTCCTTAAAGATGTATTAGTGAAAGTCAACAGACTTATTTTTCATGCAGACTTTTATGGGATAAAAATGGAAGAAGATAACACTCTTAGGTCTTCAGAAATCTTGTTGGGGTGACCTTTCCTTAGTACTGCAAATACTAAGATTGACATGTGTAGCAGAACTCTCACGATGGAGTTTAATGGAGAGATCATGAAGTTTAACATTTATGACGCTATTAGTCACCCAAGTGAAATCTTGAACGTAACCTGTGTCGACATAATTGACTCATTAGTAGAAGAAACTTCTGAGTCATCTTATGGAGATAAGCTTGAAACGTTGTTTGATGATAGTTTTGATTCAGGATTTATTTGTGAATCTATTAATGAATTAACAGCTCCTATGAATACTAAACTTCTACCTTCTGTTGTGCAGGCACTAGATCTGGAATTAAAACCACTTCTCGAGCATCTCAAGTGCACATTTTTAGAGAATGATGAGACTATTATCGACTTAAAAGGGATTAACCCCTTGACAGGCACACATAAGATTTTCATGGAGAAAAATACAAAACCAAATAAAGAGGCATAAGAACGATTGAACCCAAATATGGTGGATGTGGTAAAAAATGAGAATCCAAGCCTATACGTATGAAAGAATTCAGCTGGAATAGGCCCAATACTAGTTGGGGCGTCAAGCTAATGACGTTAAACAAGCACTTGTTGGGAGGCAACCTAATTTTATTATATTTGTATTTTATATTTATATTTATATTTTCTATTTTCTTTATTTTCTTGCATGTTAATAAATTTTATCTCTCTTCTTATATATAGGAGAATCGAGGAATCAAAAAATTTAAATTTGGATCGGGCGAAAACAATAACGAAAACGACATGGGGAGTGTTCTAAACCCTTTCTTTTCATCATATTTATTAATATTATTTTTCACATCGAGGACAATGTGTTTTAAGTAGGGCGAGGCATTCCTCATTATTTCTGTCATTTTATCTGCTGTTTTTACTGTTGTGTTACTGTTACTGTTACGTTATGCTCGTTTCAGCCGACATTTATTTTTTTAAGAATTTTCTGCCTCTTTTTATGCCTAAGATTTTAACTAGGAATTGCCCACTGTTTGACCTGCGAGCATGATTCTTGTCTACTGAGTTAATTATGATTTTTCTAGTTTGATTTCTTCTCAACTGTTTTATTTCTGTTAGGCTAAAATAATTATGATTAATAGAGTTAACGTATCTTACTTATAGTAAAATTGATTAAGTCTAAATGCAAAGAAGACAATTAATACAATTGCATGCTAAAATTATGTTCATGACTGTTAGGTAGTTGCTAAAACTTATTTTTGACACTTAAGAAACGTGACTGGTTGAGTAACCGGGGTAGGGTGCTTGGGTTGTCATCCTACTTCGCGTCAAAAGATTATGTGACGTGTTAGGTAAAACTCTACTAACCGGAATTAAGAAAAAAAATTTTAAGAATGTGTTGGGCTGAGTAATCGGGGTGGGATGCTTGGCTGTCATCTCTCTTCGAGTCAAAAGGTTCAATATATTCTTTTAGCAAAAAAAAAAAGAAAAAGAAAAAAAAGAGATGTATTAATAATAAAATTGCATTTGGGGACTAAAGGTGAAAACAAATAGGGTGTCTTGGGAAGTTTAGTAAATTACCTAATTTTCATGAAATAATCCAAGTCGATTTTGATTTTTGTGTGTTTAAATTGGAATACTTTTTCAATTTTACTTAAAACAAGTTAAAGGTTCTCTTTATTTTTCATATGCATTATGCCTAATTTTTATAAAACTTTAGAGTGATATTTCTTTCATGGTAAAATCTAAATTACACAGTGGATAGGAACCATACTTGAGGACAAGCATGGGCTAAGTAGGGGAAATTTGATAATACTTTGGAATGACATATTTTTATGTATTAATTACATATTTATTTTGAGTATGATCCTACTAATTTGACCTATTTATGGTTTTTATCTTATAAGGACAAAATTGAAGGCAAAAGAAAATTTAGAGGCAAAAAGCATGAATTTAAAGATAAAATGGGCCAGTATGCAAAATATGAAAGAAGTGGTGCTGAAAATGCAAAGTGTGGAAGACTTGGGGGCAAAAGTGCAAATAAGAGATTTTATAAACACAAGAGTCTATTTAAATTTTAATTATATTAAGATAATTGTTAAGATTATTATTTAGATTTAATTTTAGCTTTTATCTCTATTTATCTTTTTGAATTTAGATAGGAATAGGCTAGGTTTCCTAAGTACTATAAATAGGGGATGAAGTGACATAAATTTCACTCATCTTTTTTGTAAAGCTTCCTCTCTCAAAAAGCTTAGCCTTTGTTCATTTCATTTATTCAATAAAATTCCATTTTTTATTAAGTTTATTTCTTTCTTCCCAAAAAGCATAAGCCACTAAATTTATCTAGCCAAAGGTTGTCGAGATTCCCCAAAAAAGGTTCATGAGGCTTAAAATTCTCACTTAGCCTTCTCAACGAGTATTCATCGTTTCTCCGCACTATGGGACTGACACTTCCATCTATGTCCTTTCAAAAGTGATCTTTTCATCTTGTGTAAAGATGTCCGCTTTGTATGCTTTGAGAAGGTTGCACAGTCGGTTCGTTAGCTTATTGCATTAGTGGTTGTCGACCTCAAGAGACAAAATGGCGTGACATTTGCATTGAGAAGTGATGAGCTAGTGTAAGACGGTCCTACCAAAGTGACGGTTGGCTGTAATCAGGTTCCTCTAAATCGTAAGTCTAAAATCTAAGTGGAGTTGGTGGTCGTAGGCATCCTCTTCCACTATAATTGGCTTATTCTATTCGAGAAGGGTCACCTAAAAGCCGATGATTGAACCTAAGGAGGATCGAGACAATTGGTGGCTAGAATCTCTCTATCAAAAACTATATTTTCTCAACTCTGTTTATTTCTACAATTTCAATTTCAATTTACACAATTTCAATTCAACCAAACTTTTAATTTTGTTTTTTTATTTTTTTTTCCAGATACGCTGCTTTTCTTGGGCATGACTCTGCCCAGGACCTCGAGGAACAAGAATTCATGGAAATCCAGTCCCTAAGGATTTGACCCTACTTCCCTTATACTATTCTTTCTTGTTATTTTATAGGGATAGGATATTTTTGGTGCTCTCAATGAGGCATCATTACAATTTACTCCCTTCCTTAATTTAATATATGATGTCATGCTTCTTGAACTCTATTTTGATATATTACAACTTTCATTTTCTTTGATCTTATACCTTATCTCGCTAAGATTTTACCTCATATTATTTATGACCAAGGGGGTTTTGAGGATGTTACAGTTGCGACATCAACTTGAATAGTTCCTAAGCAAAACTTGGTTCCTGCATTGTTTTTAAACAAAAGAGGAGTTGCTCTCTTTGTTGGACATTTTTAACAAAAAAAATGAGAGTTAGATGCAACAAATGCTTGCTATGGCTTACTTTGGTTATGGAATGGTTACTTGGATTGTTTTGATGATTATCGACTTATTGTAGTGATGGTCGTGAAACTAACTAAAAATTTGACTAAGCTAAGTGCACCAATCGAACATTAGTATAGTTATGGTGAGACGAGGACTAAAAGTACTAGTAATTACTATCTTTTTATTATCTAGCCTAACAATTAAGTGAATGTTTATATTAAGACTAATTATTTAATTAACTAAGATTACGACAGAGATAAAAGTTGGAAAATACTGTTTAGAAAACTGCTGGAGAAGACAATACCCAAGGAAGAATCCACCTAGACTTCACTTATCACTTCTGAATTAGACGATTTATTCACTTGACTTAATTCGTAGAAATCCTTGATTTATGTTAATAACTCTTTTGAGACTAAAAACAACTAACTCTAGGTTAATTAATCAAAATTTCTTTCTAATTAAAACCCCTATTGTCGTATTAACTCGATCTATGGATTCCTTTATTAGATTTGACTCTAATCCGACAGATTTATGTCGTCCTATCTCTAGGATTGCATGCAACTCTGCTTAATTATGAATGATCTACTCTTAAACAGGGACTTTTGCTCCACTGAATAAGCACATCAAAAACCTGAATTAATGTCCTAGAATATTAAAGTAAGGGTTAAAACTCACAATTAGGAATAAGAACAAGTATTTATCATATAATTCAAATAGTAATAAGATTCGTCTTAGATTTCATCTCCTTTAGGTATTTAGGGAGTTTAGTTCATAATAATGAAAAACATCTCAAAATTGGGAAAACAACAAAACATAAAGAAACCCAAAGAACTTCTAAGGAAATTGAATGGAGATCTTCAGTCTTGAAGTAGATCATGCCTCCGAGCTAATTCCGATGGCTATCCTTGAGTATTTTCTGTCTTCTACTTTGTGTGTCCCCCTTTAATCCTCTTCTAGGGTGTTTATATAGACTTTGGAATGCTTCAAAACCCTAAAAAATTAGCCTTTTTTGAGTAAAATTAGACTTGGGTTCGACAGGGACACGGCCGTGTGCCACGCCCGTGTGAAGGTGCTCAAGCTGTGTGTAATTTTGACTTGGTTTTTAGTCGACACGGTCATGACACACGGGGGTGTGGCCTGCCCGTGTGCCTCACACGAGCGTATGGTTTACCCGTGTGGAAGTGCCTAGGCCGTGTGAAATACTGATAAATCATCCAAAAATATGCCAAGCATGGGATGAAAATATGTATATATTATGGTTTATCAAATATCCCCACACTTAAGCATTTGCTTGTCCTCAAGCGAAATCCTCAACTCATAATTAAAATAAATCCTTCTCAACTTATAATTATCATCAATAAAGAACATTAACGTTTCAAACAATCCAAGTTGAGCATTTTAATCATAAAATCATAGGTATCCCCCTTTATCTAAGTAATAAGGGTTGACATCCTCACTAAAGATTCACTCAAATCACTCAAAGTGTTTAAGGTTCAATAACCAGGCACTCAATAGTCAAACATGAAAAGTTATTACCATAAGCTTGCAAGAAAATCAAATCTTCACCACTATAAATGAGATGATACATGAATCAAAAGGTCTTTAACAGGGTTGTAATAGGGCATGGGTTAAAGGTGTGAATAAAGGCTAAAAAAGAGGGTTAGAATCAAGATTCATTTAATAGGTTACTAAACTTAGAATAATAAAGCTAATTACTGAATTACGACCAAGTGCCAGAATTAAAGTTACCTAATACTAATAATAACTTTAATTTGTCTAAGCTGATACTGGAATAATATGTAATTACATGAATCAATATATGTTTTTTTAATAATAAGAACAAGTACAATAATGGAAAGTACATAATAAGAAATAATTCAGCAATTGAAATGAATGATCATAGTTAGGTAACTAATCAAATCAAATCTCGATAAAAACGGAGTCAGTAAAAAGGGGAAAAATTCTTCACGAATAAAAAAGAGTTACGTTGTGGGTTAGCATTAATGGGGAAATCAAGAAACAATGGTTAAGGCTTAAAAGGGGTTCATTAAGGGTCAATTATATAGGTGGGCTTTTTATAGGGTAAGTGGGTTAAAACCTAAGTGCCTTTATCATCTCAGTATATCAAATCAAAGGTGTGGTCTTGACATGCATAATCGAAGCAAGTTCTAGAATAACAAATCAATGTTGACACACTCATAACCAATAAAATCAGTGAGCAAGAAAGATATATGCTCTAAAAGGCTCAAAATCTCACGAAAATTATGAGTATTTGATGTCAATCCTGTAAATTCAAAAACTTCAAGATAATACCTTAATTCAAGGAAACAACCTAACAATTTCAATTCTCAAAATTCAACTTATCATGCTTGATTCTCACATGCCTTTAAAATTTAAACAATCAATGCACAATTCCCTATGATTAAATTCAAAACATATTAATAAAAATTATAAATTAATCAGAATTCACTCTAATAATAGTATGAGGAAATTATTTGAGATCGAGATAAAAATTCAGGGATTTTCTAATAACATATAAATGATCTCCCCACACTTATGATGTATATTGTCCTCAATGTACGAAGATAGATAATAATAATATAAGCATAATATCAGAAGAGAGGGAGAGAAGCGAAACTGCCCTGAATTTTTTTGATGAAATCCTTGAAATAGTGAAAGCTAGAGTTGTAGATAAGGCTAATGAAGGGCATGATTCTGAGTTACTAATAAGAAAATAAACACAAATGTGGAAGAGAATTAAGGGATTACTTGATAATAACCATAAAGATAAACATAATTCAAAAAATAAAACATAAGTCTTAAGAAAAAATAAATAAAATAAATGGACTCAGAGGTCCTCATCATCAAATACGTCAGCGTCACGAGGTGGTGGTGGTGAAGGCAAGATGTGGAAGTGCTAGCAGATCTGCTGCAAAGTTGCCTCGATGCTGTCGAATCTCGTAAAACACTGTTGCTCGAAATAAGTGAGTCGCTTGGATATATCGGTCAAAGTGGCAGCAGGAGGTCGATGACTCGGTGGTGGTGACGGCGAGTGTGGGTCCTCGTGAGGGGAGGGACATCATCAGTAATGTCCTCTGGCTCATCCTAGTCATCAGCGTGAACGAGTCTGTACTGAGGGGGGTCGAATCCACGGCGTCGCTCTATCTTCCTCATGTAGATCATACTAGAAATTCTTTGAGGAGCCATCTAGCCTACTAGAGTGAGTGTTGATGACATCTCTGGGGTGTCGGAGAGGCTGAAGTGTCAAGCGAGATGAGTCACATAGGGACCAAGACAGATGGGACCCCTCCTATGGCGGTCCATCTGATGGCGAAAAGCAAGCATTGTGAAGTATGCCAAATCAAAGATGTGACCAGTCGCCATGCTCCAAAGATAGTATGCGTTAGTAGTGCTTACAAATCCTGTGCTCTCTCTCTTGCCAGTCAACGTGTGAGCTAATAAGGCGTGGATGTATGTAGAGCTGGAGAAAGAGATGTCGCTTTCAAGTGACTCGCGTCATAACGGATCTGACTAGCTGTGAGATTGGTCCAACAGCACGAGGGTGAGTAATGGATATGACGGTGGAGGTGAAGAAAGTTATTGACACCTATAAACTCATCAGTGTAGATGCCCAAAGCTGCGCCAAACTCAGGGACGCTCATATGTTGCACTAAGCCACCAAGTCAGAAAGTGATAGTACTGGCCTTGTCATGGGTATTCATCACATGTTGTAGATGGAAAGTAGTGCAAAACTCTAAGGTAAGCTCTGAATAGGTGGGCTCGATCATCGCAAAGAATCGATCCCACGGGGCAGTGGTAATGAAAGCACGGACCTCATCAACTAGTCCGACCTGCTCCAATGCTGCCCAGTCAATACATCAGCCCAAACCTAGCGATCGTACGCATAAAACCTAAAACAAGTCATCCTGTGGGCCTGACGAGAATCAGAACAGAGGATGACGAGCTTTGGTCGAGGCGCTCGAGAAGGTTGAACCGGAACCCTTCCGCTTTTTCGAAGCGAGAACGGCAGTCTTCTTGCCTATTGTGTTCGCCATAATAGGCCTACAAAAGAAAAAGAAGGGATCAATAAAAAAAAACCGCATTAAATAGCATCCAAATAATCCTTAATAGTAATCTATTCCTAAAACAACATGTTTGAATATCAAAACATGCAAAATTTAAAAGTGAAATATCAAATGATAAAGATTCTAAAAGTAAGATGCAATAAACAATCCTAATATGAATAATAAGTATAATATTAATAAATGAGTAATATAGGTCAATATGCTATACGCAGGAAATAACAATCCGAATGATCAAAACAACCCCAAGATTAAAAAAATGAATGAAGAATGAATTATGAGAATATAGATAAACTAAACAATAGTATGAGTAAAAGAAGAATAGAATAGTACGCTCTAAATATAATTAGACAGACTAATAAACAATATGAAAATAAAAGTAAATAAATAAAATGAAATAATAAATAAGAATTAAAGAAATAAAATAAAATAACTAAAAAGAAGGGGCAAAAAGGAAAAAAAAATTGAACCGACTGTGTGAAGGGTGTTTGGTCAGAAGAATGGTACGGCGCGGGGAAGGCGCGGTGGTTAGGGGTCGACTAGCGTGGTGGGGGCGTGGGGGAGGTATCTGGTCTGTGGTTGCGAGGGAAGAGGGTAAAGAGGGTGAGGGGGAAGGGCTCGCGCGGGATGAGGGATGTGGGTGAGGATGCTGCGTAAGGGAGAGGGGCGGGGGGGTCGGTTTGTGGGGCTAGCAGTGGTGGCTTGTCGGTGTGAGGGTCAGCGGCTAGGGTGGGGCTTTGGGGGTGAGGAAGAAGAAGAAAACGTAAGCTCCAGGTTTCACACGGCCTTAGACATGGCCACCACTATCACACGCCCATGTGGATTTATCGCTGGCCGTGTGCATGTCGATTTTGGGAAATTTTAGCCCTGTTTCCACATGACAAGGACACGCCTCTGTGTCCAGGCCGTGTGGGTCACTGTACCTGTATAAAAACAATGAAAATAGATCAAATAAATGGGTTAGTGGTGTTAGTGCTTGAGTTGCTCCCGAGAAGCGCTTATTTATAGTCTAAGCTCAACTCAACTCATATTTGCACGGTCATGGTGGTTCGAGGAGTTGAAACTCCGCATTCTTGTTATCAATCTTATCAAAATAAGGTTTTAGACGAGTACTATTTACCTTAAAAGTGCCAAATTTAGGATGAGTTACCTCGACTGTACCGTATGGGAAAACATTGAGACCGAAAAAGGGGTTGCTCAATTGGGTTCAGAAGTTGCAACACGAGGGTTTGCTTTCTCTAACAGTACTTTCTCTCCAACCTTCAGTTGTTTCGATTCACCTTTAAGTTTATCATGACACTGCCTTGGTTTGTCGGGTATCCTCGGTTTCTCCCTAACCTATATTTGCTATTCATCTAGTTCCTCGATCTGTAGTCTTCGCTCTTTATGGATAGTCTTGTCATTACATGGACTGGAACGTGGCTCATTTGTACTTCTCGAAAGTTTTTCCTGTAAAGAGGGTTGAACAAAAAGTTACTCACATTAAAAGAACTTGCGTGATCATCTCGATCACTAGTCTTTTTGATAGAATCACCAGCTTGGAGTTTAATCATGTCATCGCCTACCCGAAGTATTAACTCACCTGTACCGACATCAATAATGGTCCTACCAGTTGCTAAAAAGGGTCTTCCTAAAATTAAAGGAGTGTCACTATCCTCATCCATGTCTAAAACAACAAAGTCTACTGGAAATATAAGTTTGTTGATTTTAACGAGCACATCCTCAATTATAGCCCTAGGAAATCTAATTGTTTTGTCAGCCAATTAAACGCTCATCCTAGTTTGTTTGGGTTTCCCAAGACTTAGTTGTTTAAACATTTTATAAGGCATAACATTTATACTTGCCTCTAAATCAGTTAAAGCATTATCAACATTTAAACTACTAATAAAACAAGGAATAGTAAAAATCCTTGGATCTTTTAACTTGTTGGGTAGTTTATTTTGTAAGATAGCTGAACAGACTACGTTTAGCTCCACACGCAACGAATCATCTAACTTACGTTTGTTTTCCAAAAGCTCCTTTTGAAATTTAACTGAGTTGGGCATCTACAAAAGAGCTTCAATAAACGGTAGGTTAATATGTATTTTTTTTTTTAAAATGTGAAGAAACTTACCAATTGTTCGTCTGTGTAGTCTTTCTTTGTCGCTTTAGGGTACGGCACGTGAGGTGTGTATTCTTTGCTTACCAATTTTTGTTTGTTCTGGCTTTCATCCACCTTATTTTGACTTACCACTGTTTCTTGCCTTGGTTCTAGTTTAGGATCAACTATCCCTTCTTCATATTGAATAGTAATCGCATGAAGCTGCACTCTTGGGTTAGCCTCGGTGTTGCTGGGCAAGCTACCTTGTGGTCTTTCTGAGATTAGCTTAGCAAGCTGACCTATTTGATTCTTGAGACCTTGAATCGATGCTTGTTAATTTTTAAGTGCTGTCTCGGTGTTTTGGAAACGTGTTTCTGACACCGAGATGAATTTTGTTAGCATTTCCTCAAGGTTCGGCTTCTTTTCCTGCTGGTAATGTGGTTGGAAGCCTGGAGGGGGTTGTGATCTTTGATTGCCTTAACCACCCCAAGAGAAGTTGGGATGGTTCCTCCAATCTGTATTGTACGTATTACTATAGGGGTTATTCTGAGGTTTAGAATTATTACCCATATAGTTGACTTACTCGCTCGTAATGCTAGGGTCGTAAGCTAGGCATTCTGTATTATTCATTCCTCCTCTATTTGTGTTACACTGCATCACTTAATGTACCTGCATAGAGACACATAAACCATCAATCTTTTTATTTAAAAGCTCTACTTGGTTCGATAACATAGTAATCATGTCAAGGTTGAAAACATCGACTGCTTTATTAGGCTTTGTCCTCATGACTTGCCACTGATAGTTATTCAGTGACATCTCCTCAATAAATTCATAAGCCCCATCAGGTGTTTTATTATTTAAGGTTCCACCGGCCGCTGTATCGACCATCTATCTAGTTGAGGGGTTTAAACCATTATGGAAAGTTTGAACCTATAGCCACAGGGGTAACCCATGGTGAGGGCACCTTCTCAATAAATCTTTGTATCTCTCCCATGCATCATAGAGTATTTCTAGATCCATTTGTACAAAAGAAGAAATATCATTCCTTAATTTAGTCGTTTTAGCCGACAAAAAATATTTAAGCAAAAATTTTTCAGTCATTTGTTCCCACGTGGTGATTGACCCTCATGGTAACGAGTTGAACCACTATTTAGCCTTATTCCTTAATGAAAAAGGAAACAACCGAAGACAAATGGCATCGTTAGAAACACCATTGATCTTAAAAGTGTCGCAGAATTCTAGAAAATTTGCTAAATGAGTGTTTGGATCCTTGTCCAGCAAACCATCAAATTGAACAAACTGTTGTATCATTTGAATTGTGTTAGGTTTCAGTTTAAAATTATTTGCAGCAATAGCAGGTCTAACTATACTCAATTCAGTACCTGTTAAATTAGACTTAACATAATCATACATAGTACGAGGGGCAGGATTCTGATTTACTAGATTTGCGGCAACCACAGGGGGTAGCAGATTATTTTGATTTTCAGCCATCTCCTCGGTTGTAGTATGGATATCGTCCTTTCTCCCTTCCTATATGTAGTGCAGGCTTCGCCTTATTTCTCTTCGATTTTTGCAAGTTGTGCTCTCGATCTCACTATAAAAAAGTAGAGGTCCTGACGGGTTTCTTCTAGTCATAAACTATCAAAAACCTGCCGATAGCAAAAGAAAAGAAAAATTAGAAAAGAAAAATTAAACCAAACGCAAAAAGTAAATTGCAATAAAAGTAAAAATGGCTAAAGTAATAAAAATCAAGCATTCCTAATATTTTAGTCCCCGGCAACGGCGCCAAAAACTTGATGGTCGTGAAACTAACTAAAAATTCGACTAAGGCAAACGCACCTATCTAACAGTAGTATAGTTATGGTGAGACCGGAAATATCGTATCCACGAGGACTAAAAGTACTAATAATTACTATCTTTTTATTATCTAGCCTAACAATTAAGTGAATGTTTAAACTAAGACTAATTATCTAATTAACTAAGATTACGACAGGGATAAAAGTTGGAAAATACTGTTTAGAAAATCGATGGAGAAGACAATACCCAAGGAAGAATCCATCTAGACTTCACTTATCACTTCTGAATTAGACGATTTATTCACTAGGCTTAATCCGTAGAAATCCCTGATTTATGTTAATAACTCTTTCGAGACTAAAAAAAATTGACTCTAGGTTGATTAATCGAAATCTCTTTCTAATTAAAACCCTTATTGTCGCATTAACTCGATCTATGGATTCCCTTATTAGATTTGACTCTAATCCGGCAGGTTTATGTCATCCTATCTCTAGGATTGCATGCAACTCCGCTTAATTATGAATGATCTACTCTTAAACAGGGACTTTTTCTCCATTAAATAAGCACATCAAAAGCCTGAATCAATGTTCTAGAATATTAAAGCAAGGGTTAAAACTCACAATTAAGAATAAGAACAAGTATTTATCATATAATTCAAATAGTAATAAGATTCGTCTTTGATTTCATCTCCTTTAGGTATTTAGGGAGTTTAGTTCATAATAATGGAAAACATCTCAAAATTTGGAAAACAACAAAACATAAAGAAACCCAAAGAACTTCTAAGGAAATTGAATGGAGATCTTCAGTTTTGAAGTAGATCCTGCCTCCGAGCTGATTCCGATGGCTATCCTTGAGTATTTTCTACCTTCTACTCTGCGTGTCCCCTTTTAATCCTCTTCTAGGATGTTTATATAGACTTTGGAATGCTTCAAAACCCTAAAAAATTAGCCTTTTTTGAGTAAAATTAGAATTGGGTTTGATAGGGACACGACCGTGTGCCACGCTCGTGTGAAGGTGCTCAAGCCGTGTGTAATTCTGAGTTGGTTTTTAGTCAACACGGCCATGACACACAGGCGTGTGGTTTACCAGTGTGGAAGTGCCTAGGTCGTGTGAAATACTGAGATAAGCCCATTTTGTCCGTTTTTGGCCTATTTCTTGCTCTTTTCACCTTTCTACGCTCACTTAAGTATAAAACATGAATTTTAAGGATTAGGAGCATCAAATTCACTAAATCTTATGATAAATCATCCAAAAATATGCCAAGCATGGGATAAAAATATGTATGTATTATGGTTTATCATATAGCATCTATCTAGGGGTAGAAAGTTGATTTTTGATGTTTGTGAAAATAATATATGGCTTGGGTGGGAAATTTATTTGTGACAACTTTTGTCAAAAATACTAAATTGAGAGATTCTTAGAACACTGACTGAGCTAACTAACTATTTCATTATTGTGTTGCGACAATTGTGTTTCTTATTTGGTCTTTGTAATTTTGGACTTGTGAAAATTTTTGCAACAAATAAATTATTATTTTATATTCATTTGATCTATTAAAGCATTTTTTTTGGATTATGGAAGACTTTTTAAAGTTGAGTTGGTAATATAAAAAGTTATCTAAAGAGATGAAGTAGAGGAATGAAATTGAAGATAATATTTCATTATTTTGAATAGTAATTAAATTGCAAATAAAGTTTATTGGGGATTATTTTGGACAAGAATTGAATTCAAGATTATATTTGATTATTTTAAAGAGAAATTAAATTGAAGATAATACATGTTGTGTAACACCCCTCGCCCGTATCTGATGTCGGGATAGGGTTCGAGGTGTTACCTGTAATTCACCTTTACAAACTTACACAATTGGGTTACTAAATTTTGTTCGTAATTTAAAACTTTTCAAACGTGTGCACTTTGTCTCTTATACAGGCCTCCGAGGCCTAAAAACACTCTTAGGGGCAGTACAGAACAAAACCGAAATTGTTCGATAGACTTGGGGCACTTTAGGAAATTTTCCCTTAGTTGAAGTGTAACACGCCCGTGTCCTTTTTCCAGTATGCAACACGGCCAAGGTACACGCTCGTGGGCTTAGCCCGTATGCTACACTGACTTCAACCTCACCATTCTATTAAATAAACACGGCCAAGGCACATGCCCGTGTGCTTAGCCCGTGTTCTATGCTGACTTAAAATTTCAGGTGCAGGGGACACACGGCTATAGCACACACCCATGGGAGTAGCCCGTGTGTCACACACGGCCTAGACACACGCCCGTGTGTCTACCCATGTGGACCTTGTTAGGCTATTTTCCAAGCCTTAAGTCACCCTCTACTAGCCAATTTCACTTATAGATTACTATAGTGTATATTTGGGCCAAATTATCCATTTGTAAGTATGAAAATTTTATTAACCTTATTGCATGTGAACCTCATGTCATTGGTTTTATACATGCTAAGTTAATTCTTATCTTACATTTAATGATTTATATGTCTGCTTGACATATTAGGATTGGCTCGTTATTATAACTCATTGCCAATTATAACTAAGTCATCGCATATGAATATAAACATCATAGATTTGTAGGGCATAGCCTACTTCAAAATGAGCCAACTCCCATGGTCAAATACAATAAATAAATAAATAAATAAATAAATAAACATATTTTTACAAGCCTTCATTAGGCAAATCAAATGACATACATAACAAAATACTAAAAAATCCTATACATGCCATTGGACAAAATAGAAATGCCTTTATACCAAAGCTTGTCTAGTTGATAGTGTGTTGACTCTACAATTGTCTTCCAATCCTTATGAGTCCTTGAGCTCTGAAAAGTAGGGAAAAGAGAGGGGTAAGCATTTACATGCTTAGTAAGCCCGTATAACTGGAAAGTAAACTTACCGATTATTTAGCATACAACCATATTAGGCAATGAAACCAGCAAGCATAGGATAGTTTCCTTATCACATGCACTCAATCATCAAGTTAGTTACATAACAATGTACCATGCAATTCATCTTAGATGAGCTAATCATTTAACATATCATTTATATAAAATCCTCGTGATAGTCCCGTTGAGTTTGTAGGAAATCTCAATAGTCCCGTTGAGTTTGTAGGAAATCTCGATGGATTATCTAATCACCGTCATTTCATAAGAATGATCATTTTAGATATGCACTCCCGAGAACCTCACATCTTACGGCGAGATTACAAGTCCAGGCTAAATCCCCCATAATATAAACTCATAAGGTGATGTCGGGATTACCAGTCCAGGCTAAATCCCTTATAACGACAAGCACCCTTAATGAGCTCAGATCTAAATTACCAGTCTAGGCTAAATTCAGACCCTAATCGGATTACCCGTCCGGGCTAAATCCACAGTGCACACATATTCTTCAGGAGGCCCAATCATTCAAGGAACACCAGTCCAGGCTAGATCCTTTTTATACTTGAGATCTTCGGATTACTAGCCCAGGCTAAATCCTTTTCTGCAACACATGCAGGATCTCAAGTCTCATGTAAATCATGGTTTATCCATCGAATTCCCTTTCCAACCTCAACCGAGACATTATCTAATAATTCATTATTAAAGATGCAATTCATACATTTCTATGCCATCAACAATGCAATTATCATGCATTCACAAAACATAAAAATATACATGTTATAGGTTTACTTCGAGTTATCCGAACTTACCTGGTATTCGTTTTGGAGCTGTGTTTTGGTTATTCCGAAACCTTGCGTTTACCTCGATCGACCTCCGGAATTTGTTCTTCGGGGTCTATAACAACAAAATTATATCATTAATTCACTACATTACACTTTTCAAGTTTAATTTCTACTCCCGATCCAAATGACCATTTTGCCCCTAACCTTTGACATTTTTACTATTTAGTCCCTAGGCTCGTATAATGAAACACATGCAATTTCTATCTTACCCAAGCCTATCCGAACACTTTTCCCTCATATGGAAGCCCACATTTTCCATTATTTTTCTCATTTCTACCACACATTTCAAAACATTTGCAAAGTGGTCCCTATAAGGGCTTTTCATGAAAATCACTTAGGAAAAGATGTTTATCACACCTTGAACTTTCATACCCCTCCATAACCCACCAAAATACAAGAAACTCATGCATGGGTAAATTTTTAAACATGAACTCTAGCATGAAATATGGGTAGAAATGGAAAGATCAAGCTACCGGGATTTCAAAAATACAAAGAACATTAAAAACGGGGCTTGGGAGCACTTACTATTGAGCTTGGAAAGCTTGAAAACCCTAGCTATGGAGGACTTGAGAATTTCGGCTGGTACAAGGAAGAAGAATGGCTGATTTTGGCTTATTTTTCCCATTTTATTTCATTAAAATGCCAAATGACCAAAATGCCATTAAGTCCTTTCTTTAAAATTTCATCCATGCAAGCCCATTTTTGTCCAAAAACTTAGAAATTGGGAAAATTTCTCCCAAAGACCTTTTAATTTATAATATAAAGCAATTTCATACAAATTGCTTCTAGAATCCAATTTTTGTAATTTATTCAATTTAGTCCCTAATTTCCAATTAGACACCTTACTCAAGAAATTTCTTCATGAAACTTTAACACATGCATAATCTCATATTATAGGTCTCATAATAATCATAAAATAAATATTTTGATGTCGTATTTGTGGTCCCGAAACCACTGTCCCGACTAGGCCCTATTTCGGGATGTTACATGTTGGAAGATTATTTTGGAGAGTTCAAATCCGTCATAATTTCTCTGTGTTGACCTATAAAAAGAAGATGATGTTCTCCATTATTTTACTATATTGAATTTGTGTAATTATTTTGTTCTTTCGGAACTTATTTAGAAGTTACTTGTTTTGTTATTTTCATTTTATAGGAGAGTGATATTTATCTTTGCTTGAAATGGTAGTTTTAAGGGAGAGTGAGTGTAAACAAATTGTGCAACTTTAAGGCAGCAAATATCCTTGGTGTGTTTGGATAGATTAGGTTGGTTATGAAAGGTTGTACTATGAAAATTATATAGTGGATTCATTCTCTGAATAAGATTCTACAGAAATAGGTTGTTCAAGCGAACTACATAATCAATTCATTGTCTCTTCCTCTGCTTCTTATTCTTTACTATTTCTTATTATTTTCATTGACATTGCAACCAAACTTGTGCACTTTCAAACTCACTATAAGTTGGATGATTAATAATCCTTAAGACAACTAATAAGTGTGTAGATAATTAGCCAAATTTGTTGGAACTAGAAATAATTGTGTAATTGTCACATCCCAAAAATTGAGTTAGTAGAATCAGGTTAGTGGATCGAATACCGAAATTAGGTTCATAGTAATAATCATGTAAAAATATTAAAATAATAAATATGATAAAAATTCAAGTAAAGAAATTAAAATTAAGCGTTTGATTATTAATTAATTTAAAACAGATTTTAAATATGAAGTCGATTTTGAAAATAATTGATGAAATAAGTTTTTAATTAAATTTGGGTTGGTTTGAAGAAAGGTGGAAATCCAAAGTGGTTAAAAGGGAAATTGTCTAATTTTTGAAAGGTAGGCTATTTAAACACCCAACCGTCACTTTCCCTCCTTCATCTCTTCCATTTGAAATCTCTCTAAAAATCCAAATCTAGGTTTTCCTTTCAAATTAGCCAAACAACTCACACTCTCTAACCTCTCAAATACCAAAGTAGCCTCCAATTTCAAAGAAAAAACTATGAGTTCTCCATCAATTTCACCATTTTTCTTCTCATGGTCATCCTTGAATTAGATCCATAATTTTTCATTTTAACAAATTGAGGTAATATTCTAACTTTTTATAACCAAACAAAGCATGTTGTTAATTCAATTCGAGTTTTACTTGATTGTATGGAGATTTTAATAGATTTAATGTTTTTAAACCAAGCTTTGATTCGAAAATGGTGAATCCCAAAATCTTAGGTAAACATAATGTTTTAAACTAATTTTTGACTCATTTTGAACTAATCAGAAGGTATTTCAACTCAATTTAATAGATCGTTAACGAATTTTTAAGAATCAAATATTTTCCTTATTTCAAATGTTCATGAGAGCTTGATTTTCTGGAAAAGTTAAATTTGACTAATTAGATTTAGTTGAAGGCTTAGGTTTTTAATAAAATGGTATTTAGGATGTTTGAAATCAAATTCGAGGTTTAGAAATAAAGATTTGGCAAGGAATCTCTTATTTCGGCAAAACTAGTTAATTTTCGGTAGTAATAAGAGAGTGTGTAGATCTGCGATTTTGCTATGGTTTGGATGTGAATAAGATTTTAATTAATGACTGTGTAATGTATTTGTTATGTATGCAAAATTCTAATCAATTGGGAGCTTCTACGAGCAAGGAAAAGGGTAAAGAGAAGTTTACCTAGCCTTTGATGTTCGACCGAAAGTAATCCAGTGTGTGATCGTAATTGCTGCTTCTAGGCACAATTCAATGCATTATTAGGGAGCTTAGGTTATGCTAAACACCTATCCTAATTTTTGAGTGCAAGTATCCCTATTCGATATATTATCGTTGTGGCACCCCAAACCCAACTGATACGGGGTTCGACTTGAATCCAAAACATCACATTAGCCACTTACATGACTCTCCTTACCGACCACCAAAATACACCATAGAAGCCACCATTCACAACATGCAATACATGCATATTATTCAATTAGCCATTAAAAATAAACATCCAACCCTAAGTCATGATTTTTCTATCATAATACAACAAAATAAGAATAAGAGTAAAAATGCCATTTTACAAATACCGTGCAAAAAAACCATAATTTATCCAATTAAACCTACCTATAGTTAAAACACCCTATTTAAGACTATATTTGAAAAATTCATTTCTTAATGATAAGTAAATCTTGTTTAATTTTAAAAGAAAGTTTAAAGGACTAAACCGTAAGTTTTGAAAAATATAAAAAAAAACTATTTTACAAAATTAAGAGTAAAATTATGAAATTTACCACATATGAATTAATCATGCAGATTTTTAGGTTATTTTAACATGTTTAAAGACTCCAATTACATAATACAAGAATCAGGATCAAATTGTAAAGATAACAAAACATGCCCACAACACTTAGAGAGTCTTGTCGTGACCATGAAGTTTACCTCATCGCAAAGTGAACTAGAGACCCTCTATTGTCTCGGTGATGCAATAAATGACATCTCGATGATAATCCCTCGTTATGATGTCGTTTATGGCTCATCACAACGTTGATTATAATATTTGCAGAAAAATTACAGCAACTTGCATATGACACTTTGACACTCAACTACACATACCATTTCGTGATTTCAAGCCAAATTCCTTATTTTAGCATGTCATATAGCATACACAGATCATATAAATCATGCTCATTTACACAAGATCATACATTAACATACTTTGGTATCCAATCCAATTACCTATGCTAACATGCCTTTTCAAAGTCCCAATTCAATCTACTCAACATACCAAATTTGCATATAAGGAAATTTAAAGTGCAAAATAGGTCCACACCTTGCCATTTGGTCATTTTGCATTTATCCAAGCATTCATCTAGTCATTTAAGCATATATAACCTCAACTCATTAAGGCACATGAATGCTAATCCACATATAACCTAACCATTCATATAGAATCATTTATGCAATAATCCAAGCAATAAAAACATCCAAAAACTAGTTATAAAAGTCCTTAAATAGTCTATAGAATGCTCATTTGCAAACCAAAACAAAAACTAAAGCTCGATCTCTGAAAAGAATCCCACATTACTATCATTTATTATATAAGAAAACCATCTCACATACACAATCAAGTAGCTTTGCCTTAAGATCACAAGCTTGCTCACTTCACCACTCCACACAAGTTATTTCTCTGCAAAAGAATAAACACAAGAGACTGTGAGCTTAAATAAGCTTAGTAAATGCTCAATATGCTACAATAAACCACAATATCAAGGGTTAAAAGCAAGACTAGAAAGCACATAACACTTATAATCATTAATCAGTTAATCATGTCGATACATTGACATCTTGTGATTATGAAATATGTATAAAAATACAACACATTTGTAAAAATTCATTTTCCAGTTGTCTCAAAAACAGTGGTTTCGGGACCACAATTTCGATGAGAGAGTTCATAGATATATTTAATTAATATTTATGAGTTAAATATAATATAATAGTGAATTGTGATTTTATAGATTTTATTAATTGGTCAATTAGTCAATGTACAAGTAGTGTGTACTAAAAGTCAAGTGGTTTTGGAAAATAAGGTATCGGGACCTCATTTTTGTAAATCGAGTCCGTAAGTATTTTCATTAAATATTTACAGAGCTGTTATATAGGTGAATTGAAGTTAGGTCTAAAAATTTTAGTGATTGGATAGCTAATTAAGGTACAGGGACTTAACCATAAAAATCATAGAACTTAGTCACTATTAATTTTTATTAGCTACATTACTTATCTAGTAAATGTTTATAAGGTTTAATATAACAATTATGCCATATTTAATTATAGTGGGATGCCTTGTACTTAGTTTTGTTATATTTTATATGTTAATTTAAAGTTAAAATAATAATAATAAAGTTAAAACATAAACATAATGGTCATCTTCTTTATTTTTAAGTTTCACCACCAAGAATAGAAAACCAAAGCATGAGAAGTCATTGTTAAAACTTCCAAAGTTCAGCCAAGTGCATGTGAGTCTATTTCTAACACGTTTTTCGTAAATTTTATGTTTTTGAGATCGTTGCGACTAAGTCCAGCTAACTCATATATCTATTTTCAAAACTATCAAAGATTTAAAAAGTTTCCATTGATTCTATTTGAAGTTTTTGAATGTTTATGGTAGATTTTGAAACTTAGAAATAAAATAGGATTAATTTGTTAAGTAAATTTTGTTAGTTTTGAGTTTAAGGACTAAATTGTAAATATCTTGAAATTGGTATGAAATTTCTATAAATTGTGATAACAGGAGGTTGTATATGAACATAATTGAAGTGGGTTTAAAATTTTGAGTTCAAGTTTAAAAGATATGATAAGTTCGGTTTTAGGGATTAAATTGAATAAATTACAAAAATTTAGGGGGCATTTGAATAATAAAATTAAAATGACATATACTTATAATAGGATTATTTAAGATATTTGGAATTGATAAATTGAATCGAATTATTGAATAGATTAGAAATTGGACCGAATTGAAGATAATCGGGGAAATGACAAAAGTTGTTGATTAGTCTTTAGATAGTTGTTTGTTTGTTGTCTTGACAAAGTAAGTTCATATGGTATGTTTGTGATAAAATTTTATACATTTAGAATTGAAGAATAAATTGAAGATAGTATAATTTGATAAATTAAGGAATTGACTTTGAATTAGATTGAAATAGGATATGTTATGTGATAAAGTGATGATTTGATAAAATGAGCTGACTTGATTTGATTTAGATTGGTTGATAGTGATAAGGATTAAATTGAATATATATGAAAAATGTGTATGTATATATTTATGTGTACGTGTAATTGAATGCATTTAGAGATGATTGATGTTATCATGAGTACCGATGAATGATTTAACGATGAAAATATATGTGAATTGAGATGTTGATTGATAATAAATTGAGTAATGAATACCCTATTAACTATTCAGGTAGAGTCGGATATAGCTGGCATACTATAGGATAGGAAAATTTTAGGGTTTTACAACTATGTGTTGAGGAGTGTTGGGCACCCCATTTGTCGATTATGCTGGCCAGTGTTAGGAACATTTATTTTTCGATTACCGGCCAGCACAGGGCGCAATTCATTGTTACAGATTTATCCATTGAACACTGGGTGCCAAATTGGTGAGTTGGTTGGCTCCCTTTATTCGTCCGAGTCTGAGTCATGTTAATAGGGAGATAAAAGATAAAAACTAAAGGTTCATAATTGAAATTACGATAATGAATAATGTTATGAATCGACCCGATTAAGCAACAAACAAGTAAAGATAACGAAAGAAATTGAGAAATTGAACACACAAATTTAACGTGGAAAAACCCCTCCAAAGAGGATAAAAAACCACGGGCAAAGATAATTTTACTATAATGGCAAAACAACGAAGAGTAAAAAAGATAGAGATAAAGACTAAACCTCGAAAACCCGAAAACAAAGAACCCTTAAAACGTAAACACAAAATTCTCTAAATGTGTTATGAGTTCTAATATCTAATGGGTGTATTTTCTAAGGTTGTAAAAGAGCCTATTTATAGGCTAAATTCATATGTCAAATAATAATAAAATAATCTAAACTAATCAGTGTTTGATTGAAACAAATAAACAGAGTTTAACTAGAAGATTATTTCTCAAATTTGACTGAAATAAGAGTCATAATTAACAAATCTCCACCTTGACTCATATTTCTACAACGCCATCTTTACCAAAGCCCGCCACGAGCCTATCTTGAACTATGTAGGGAATTAACTGAGTTGAATCTGTGCTTAAAAACTGGAAGACTTCTAGCATTCGACTTATACACTACCAAATCAAAACTAACCCAGGTCTGATTTTCACGAACACAGTGCCCTAACTTTTCAAAACCTACATCCAAAAGAGAACCTCTCTTCAATGAAACGTTCATACATTTTTCCCTCCTATGATCAAGTTGCCTCCACTCCAAACGAGTTGACTTCAACTCTGTAACGGACAAGGGACATCCGATTTCACTGGTCACTATAGAACCTTCCAGAATATAAAGACTGCCAGTTCTTATACCTTTTAACAAAATGAGAGCTCCATGAGATACTTTAATGCCACTCGACTCGATGTTGATTCTGCATCCTTTCAAGTCTAAAATACTCAAGGAGATGAGATTCTTTCGTAAATCAGGTACATACCTGACATCTGAAAGTGTCCTAATCATCCCATCGTGTATCCTAATTTTAACAGTACCAATACCAATTACCTTACTAGATGAATCGTTTCCCATGTGCACAACTCAACCTTCAACCAAACTGTATGTGGAGAACCATTCTCTATTGGGACACATGTGGAAAGAACATCCCGAATCTAGGATCCACTCGGACGTGAGCTTAGAGTTATCGCTCGTTAACACTAACAAGAAATCATCACCACTTTTATTGGCCAAATTAGTACCAGTTACATCCTCCTCAGCAGCTCTTTTATTTCGCAGTTTATAACAATCTGCTTTGACGTGACCTAACTTTTTACAATAGTGACACCTTTTGTTTCGTTTCTTTGATGCTATCAAAACGGAAGCTTGCCTATCTGCCTTGCTATCCAAATGAAGCTCATTGTCAAGTTTGTCTCTACTCAACAAATGACCCTTCACATCTTCGAACGAGAGTTTGTCTCTGCCATAAATCAGGGTCTCCCTGAATGACCTGTATGAAGGGGGTAAAGAGTACAATAATAGCATAGCTTGATGATCATGTTATTTTGTAACAAGTTTTAAATATTTATAATTAATCATTCTTGAAACTAACTATTATCACGATGTAGGCAAGTGTACATATCGAATAGTAATATAGTTTTAGCAAGACCGGATTGTCGAACCTAAAGGAATTAAAAGTACTAGTAATGACTGTTTTTTTATTATCTAGCCTAAGAATAAGGGGATTTGTTTTAACTAACTAATTAACTAAACTAAGAATTCACAAAAAATAAAATTGGGGGATTACTTTTGGAAAACGATTCAATTAAGACAATACCTAAGAAAGAATCCACCTAGACTTTACTTGTTATTCTGGCTCCGAATCGGACGATTTATTCATTTGACTTGATTCGTAGAAATCCCTAAGTTATATTATCATCTCTCTTGAGACTAACAACGTCTAACCCTAGGTTGAATAATTGAAATCTCTTTCTAATTAACTTCCTAAGGTTGCATTAACTCGATATATGGATCCCCTTATTAGGTTTCACCCTAATCCGGAAAAATCTTGTCACCCTATCTCTAGGTGCGCAATCAACTCCGCTTAATTATGACAATTGTACTCTTAGACAGGGTCTATTCCTCCTCTGAATAAGAGCGTAACTTGAATCAATATCCTAGAATATCAAAACAAGAATTAAGAACACATAATTAAGAACAAATTAAATATTTATCATACAATTCAGAAAATAATAACAAGATTCGTCTTAGGTTTCATCCCCCTTAGGTATTTAGGGAATTTAGTTCATAACTAAAAGGGAAAACATCTCAGAAGAATAATGAATACAAAACATAAAGAAAACCCAAAACTCCTGAAGGGGAATTGATGGGAGAACTTCCGTCTTGACGGTGAATCTAGCTTCTGAGATGGATCAATCGGCTTTCCTCGAGCAATTCCTTGATCCCTCCTGTGTGCCTCCCCTTTTCTCTTCCTTTAAGGTGTATTTATAGGCTTTAAAATGCCTAAAAGCCCCCAAAATTAGCCTTTTTCGAATTGGACTCAACTTGGGCTCGACAGGGACACGCCCGTGTGCCATGCCCGTGTACGATTACTTCAGGCTGTGGTCAAGCCTGTTAAAATAGCACGGGCGTGTGGTCTACCCGTGTGAGTCGTGCTTCGATTCTGCCAAATTGACACGGCCATGTGGCCTTCCTGTGTGAGGAAGTTTAGGCCATGTTGATTTCGTATTTTGGCCCATTTTCTCTATTTTTGGCCCGTTTCTCGCTCTTTTCTCTCTCCTAAGTCCACCTCAGTATAAAATATGAAATTAAGGTATTAGGAGCATTGAATTCACTAATTCTAAGGAAAAATCATCCATAAAATGCGCAAAGCATGGGGTAAAAATATGTATAAATGACTGTTTATCAAATACCCCCCACACTTAAGCATTTGCTTGTCCTCAAGCAAAATCCTCATCTTATAATCAAAACAAATTCTTCTCAACTTATAATTTCTATCGATAATACCTCAATATAATCCATAGGTAATCAAACATTGAAAAATTGACTAAAAGACTTCAAAGTTTCAAACATTCCAAGTTGAGCATTTTATCATGAAAACATAGGTGTCTCCCCTCATCTAAGTAATTACCTTTGATTCAAAATCTCACAGAGTTTCACATCCTCACTAAAGATTCACTCAAATCACTCAAGGTGTTTAAGGACAATAAATGAAGCACTCAATAGTCAATAATGAAAAGTCATTACCATAGGCTTGCATGAAAATCAAATCTCCATCACTATAAATTGAGATGAAACATCAATCAAAAGGTCTTTAGAGGGTTCTAACGTGGCTTTGGTTAAAGGATGTGATCACAATCTGGAAGAAAGGGTTAGAATCGAGATTAATTTGAAAAATTACCTAACTAGAAAAATGACTAGTCATTAGTTGTGTACAACAGAGCTTTTTTCTCGGAATATGGAATTTAACTATTTTAGCTCAAAAGATCACTACTACTTATATGTATACATTTTTTTTAAGAACAAGTCAAATAACTAACTATTTAGAACAGGACATAGCTAAGCAATTTATTCAATTCAAATCTCGACAAAAATAGGGATCAATTTAATTGAGGGGATTTTAACAATAATGAGTTATGGGTTAATATTGAGGGTAAATCAATGAATGGGTTGTTAGGCTCAAGGGGGTTCACTAAGGGTTAATTGTGAAGGTAAGCTTTTATGGAGTGAGTGGGTTAAACCTAAGTGCCTTTATCATTTTGACAAATCAAATCAAATGGTGTGGTCTTTACATGCATTATCAAGCAAGTTCTAGAATAACAGTTCAATATTGGCGCACTCATAATGAAAGTGAGCATGGAAGAAATAATAGATGGTCTTGAAGGCTCAAAATCTCACAAAAATTATGGCTTTTTAATGTTTAAACTTGTGAATTTCAACTCAAGATAATACCAGACTTAGAGAAACAACCTAAAAGTTTTTAATTCTTCAAAAATCAACTTATCATGCTTGATTCTCTAATGTCTTAAAGTTTAAACAATCAATGCATAAATGCCTATGTTTTAATTCAAGACATATCAATAAAATTCATGAGTTAATTAGAATTCATTCTAATAGTGATATGAGTAATTCACGTGAGAGTAAGACATATTGTAATGGTGATATAAAAGACCCCCTCACACTTAAGATGTACATTGCCCTCAATGTACAAAGATAGATATATTGGAAAAGATAAATTTATGATCATAAGATAAGGAGAGAAGTGAAACTTCCTGAATGATGAATGAATTCCTTGAACTGGAGTTTTTGGAGAATAAATGGCGTGAGAGTAGAGAAGGATACTCCGGTGGTGGTAAAGGTTCGTTAGCCCATAAGTCTTGCACCTAAAGAATATTATATCTAGTGGTAGCTACGGTCGTGGTCGAGCAGGACATCGCAGTCGTGGAGAACCTTTCCTGGTGGAGTTTTTAGTTCCTATGCCATGATGAGCTTAGGAGCTCTATATAACTGTGACAGAATCAGGAACTTTTTAGGAGATGTAAGGAAACAGAATTACTCGTAATGGAATAGCTGAAGTTGGTCATTGTAAAATAAAAATTCTAAAATCTAATAAAGATAAGCGTAAAGAAAAATAAAAAAGAGTCTGAAGAAAAAATAAAAGTAAAAACATAAAATATGAAAGTTTTTAAACATCTTCATCGCTAGATGGTTTGTGAGGTGGGGGTGGCGATGAGATGTGAAAATGTTGACAAATCTGATGTAGAGTCGCATTAATGTGATCAAATCGTTGAAAACATTGCTGCTCAAATCGTGTAAGGCGCTCAGAGATGTCAGCGTATGAAGCCGCCGCATGAACTGGATGAGAGGGGCGTGGTGGTTGAGACGGTGGGTCCTCGTGCTGTGGGGGGACATCATCAGTAATGTCCTCGGGGGCCTCCTCCTCGGTAGATTGGGCGAGATGATATTGATGAGAGTAAGTTCCTCGATGCTTTTTGATCATCCTCATGCTTAGCATGCTCGAGATGCCTTGTGGTGACATCTGGCCAATGAGGGTCAAGGATGATTCTTGGGTTGCAGTGTTGAGGAGCCCGAAGTGTCGCGCCAGTCGTGTCACATAGGGCCCAATGGAGATGGCCCCTCTCCGATGTCGCTCTGTCTGGTGGCGAATGGCAAGGGTAATAAGTAGGCGAGGTCAAAGATGTGCCTGTGCGACACACACCATAAGTAGTAGACGTCATTGGTGGTGACGACACCGGTGCTCTTTCTCCGCCCTGTCAAGGTGTGTGCTAAGATAGCATGTAAGTACCTCAAGGAAGGAGAGGGAGCTAATGCCTTGGAGCGGCTCAGTTGTAGGTGTCCGAACCGGGGACTAAATTGTACCAGCACTTCAAGGGAGAGTAGTGGATGTGGCGATGAAGAGTGTCGAGGTCGTTTTCATCCATGAAGTCCTCTGTGTATAGGCCCAAAGCTATACCAAACTCGGGTATACTTAACTGGAGGACTAAACCACCGAGACGGAACTGGACCATGCCGAGATCATCGTAATTTGTCATTATGGTATGAAGATGAAATGCTGAGCATAGTTCCATCGTAAGCTCGAGATATGTCGGCTCGATGATCCTAAAGAAAAGCTCCCAAGGGTCGGTGGTTAGGAGGGCCCCAATCGCATCAACCAACTGAACTTGTTCTATTGTAGCCTAGTCGATGCAGCGGCCCACAGTTACAGGTCAGGCCCGGAATATTTAGTAAATTTTTTCTTGGGGCCCAACGGGGAACTGCAGAAAAGGGTGGAAAATTTTCGCGGTAGGACCCGAGGAAGATGACGCCCCCTTCCTTTTTTTCGAAGCGGGGACGATGGTTTTCTTTCCTTGTAAAGATGACATTGTACCTGTAATCAAAACCATTAATTTATCTTGAGGAATGGTCAAAGTAAAATGAAGACAAAAATTAAAATAAAAACCATAATTTTAGCCACAACTACTAAGACTAACAACTTAACCAAAGCAATCAATTTTATGGCATAAGAATGGCAGAGAATTTCATGGAATGCAATCATACTTGACAGATGAAACATGTCAACACAAAATGCATGAGTATGTCTGTTATTCTAACCATGAATAATTACTTTAAACTAGTCAAATGGGGTAGGGAAATCATGTAATAAGTAAGAATTTCACATGAAAGAGATGATAACTACTCTAGATAATGAATTTTGAGTGATACAAAGATAAAAATAACATATAAAATGCAGATTGCTATGATAACTAGCATGAAAAATGAATGCAATTAAAGGGAAAAGAGTAAACAAACGCTAGAAAGGGGGAGAATGAGCGTCGAAAACAGGGTTGGAAGCGGCGCACCGGCGTGGCGGGGCGGGCGTGTGGACTTGCAGCGGCTAGGGTTAGGGATTTTGGGTGAAGAAGACAATGAATAGTGCAGTCTATTTATAGATTTTGGGGTACACGGCCAGGGAACACGCCCGTGTTCCCCAATTTCAGCCCGTGTGATTCGCGGATTTTGAATTTGGGTGTGTCTGGCATTCGGCCCACGCTCGTGTATTTTGGGCATGTAGGTGCACACGGCCATGTCACACGACCGTGTCTGGCTTCATTCGCTTCTCCCATGCCCGTATATGAAGCTCCACGCCCGTGTTAATTTGACAGGTTCGACTACGGGTGCTAGACACGAGCGTGTCGAATGCCCGTGTTATTTTCTCAGGTTCAACCACAATTCTAAGGCACGGACGTGTCGAACGCCCGTGTTATTTTTGCAGGCTCGCCCACAGCCATATTGTACGGCCGTGGCGTTTTATCATAGCCCGTGTTTGGGAAAAATTTCTGCCTTGTTTCCACACGGTCCTCAGCATGCCCGTGTGCCTGGCCGTGTCTGTGTGGAAAACCTATATTCAAGATCTCCGTTAGTAAGTTAGGTGTTAAATACTAAAATTTAAAGAAATTAATATTGTTAGTGCTCGGGTTGCCTCCCGAGAAGCACTTATTTATAGTCTAAGCTCGACTTACCTCTCCATTGAATGGTCATGGTGGTTCGAGGAGTTTATACTCATTCCTGCTATCAATCTCACCGAGATAAGGTTTTAGACGAGTATTGTTTACCTTAAAAGTGCTGAACTTGGGATGACTTACCTCGACTATATCGAGTGGGAAAATGTTAAGTACCGTAAGAGGGACTTCTTCATTCGGTTTGTTAGTGACAATGTGAGGATCTGCAGCATCTAATAAAACTTTATCTCCAACCTTAAGTTGATTTGGAAAGGTATTGAGCTCGTTCTGGCGTAGTTTTGGGTTATCAGATGTTCTCAATTTATATGTCCGCCATTCATCTAGCTCCTCGATTTGTAGCCTTCGATCTTCATGAATAGGTCCTCTACTATTGCTTAAGAATGGCTCATGTACTTCCTTTATACTCTTTTCCTGTAAAGTAGGTTGCACCATATTGTCAGTTTTAGTAGATTGGTTTAGACGATCACCTTCAATTTCTGATGTGTTGCCAGAATTGCGAGCTTGAAGGGTGATGTTTCGTCTCCCACACGAAGTGTGAGCTCACCTGTGCCAACATCAATAATCATTTTAGCATTTGCTAAAAAGGGCCTTCCAAAAATCAAAGGAGTGTTGCTATCCTCTTCTATGTCTAAAACAATAAAGTAAACGGGAAATATAAATTTATCAATTTTAACTAGCACATCTTCAATAATACCCCTATAAATCTTATAGTTTTATCTGCTAATTCTATGCTCATCCTAGTCTGTTTAGGTTTCCCAAGACCTAATTGTTTGAACATTTTGTAGGGCATGACGTTAATACTAGCCTCTAAAGCAGCTAATGCATTATTAACATCTAAACTACCAATTAAGTAAGGAATTGTAAAACTCCCTGGATATTTTAATTTGTTGGGTAGTTTATTCTGTAGAATAGCTGAGCAAACTGCGTTTAGCTCCACATGCGACGCCTCGTCCAACTTCTGCTTATTTGCTAAAAGCTCCTTTAAAAATTTCATTGTGTTTGGAATCTGTGATAGAGCTTCAAAAACGGTAAGTTAATATGTAATTTTTTTAAGAGTTTAAGGAATTACCAATTATTCATCTGAGCGGTCTTTCCTTGTCGCATTAGGGTATGTCACACGAGGTTTGTATTCTGTACTTACCGATTTCTGTTCTTTGCGGTATACCACACCTTTACCTTTCCTTATCTCATTATCTTGCCTTGGTTCTGGTTCAGGTGTGACTAACCTTTCCTCATCTTGACTAGTAATCGTGTTGAGTTGCTCTCTTGGATTAAATTCTATGTTGCTTGGCAAGCTACCTTGTGGTCGTTCAGAGATCAACTTGGCAAGTTGTCCAATCTGAGTTTCGAGCCCTTGGATCGATGCTTGTTGATTCTTAAGTGATGTCTCGGTATTCTAAAAATGAGTTTCTGACACCGATATAAACTTTGTGAGTATCTCTTCAAGGTTCAGCTTCTTCTTTTGTTGGTAGGGTGGTTGTTGGAAGCCTGGAAGGGGTCTCTGATTGCCTTGGCCTCCCCATGAGAAATTTGGGTGGTTCCTCCAACCTGTATTGTAAGTGTTACTATAAGGATTGTTTTGAGATCGAGGATTGATACCCATGTAACTTAACTGCTCGTTGTCCATGATGTGACCATATGGCGGGTATTCTGAACTGCTCGATCTACCTCCATTTGCTTCGCATTGTATTACTGGGTGAACCTCTGAAGAACTAAGAAAACCATAAATTTTCTTATTCAAGAGTTCTGCTTGATTAGAGAGCATGGTGACTAAGTCGACGTTATAAACACCAGCTGTTTTCGTTGGTTTTGTCCTCATGACTTGCCACTGATAGTTATTCAGTAACATCTCTTCTATAAATTCATAGGCAGCTTCAGGTGTTTTATTGTTGATGGTTCCGCCAGCAGCTGCGTCAACCATTTGTCGAGTCGAAGGATTTAGGCCATTATGAAAGGTTTAAACTTGTAACCAGAGTGGTAACCCATGGTGAGGGCATCTTCGCAAAAGATCCTTATATCGCTCCCATGCATCGTAGAGTGTCTCTAAATCCATCTACACAAAAGAAGAGATATCATTACGTAATTTAGCCATTTTAGCCGGTGGAAAATATTTTAATAAGAAGTTTTCGGTCATTTGTTCCCAAGTAGTAATTAACCCTCGTGGTTACGAGCTCAACCACTGTTTAGCTTTGTTCCTTAATGAAAAGGGAAACAACCAAAGACGTATGGCATCATCAGAAACGCCATTAATTTTAAATGTATCGCAGAATTCTAGGAAATTTGCCAAGTGAGTGTTTGGATCATCATCCTGCAAAACCATCAAACTGAACAAATTGTTGTATCATCTGAACAGTGTTAGGTTTTAGTTCAAAATTATTCGCAGCAATAGCAAGTCTAACTATACTCGATTCAGTTCCTGTTAAAGAAGGTTTAGCATAATCATACAAAGTGCATGGAGTAGGATTTTAATTTACTGGATTAACAGCAATCGCAGGAGGTATCAGGTTTTCCTAATTTTCAGCCATCTCCTCGGTTGTGGCTTGTATATCGTCCTCTTGCTCTTGCTCTATGTATATTAGGCTTCGCCTTATTTCTCTTAGGTTTCTGCGAACTATGCGATCAATTTCTTTGTCAAAAAGTAGTGGTCCTGACAGGTTTCTTCTAGTCATAAACTATAAAAACCTGCCAAGAGAAAGAAAAAGTAAATTCGTAAATAATAATAATAAGAAGAATTAAATTTCAAGGAAAATAAATGGCTAAAGTAATAAAAATTGAGTGTTCCTAATATCATAGTTCCCTGGCAATGGCGCCAAAAACTTGATCGTGTTATTTTGTAACAGGTTTTAAATATTTATAATTAATCGTTCTTGAAACTAACTATTACCACGATATAGGCAAGTGTACCTATCGAATAGTAATATAGTTTTAGCAAGACTCGATTGTCGAACCCAAATGAACTAAAAGTACTAGTAATGACTGTCTTTTTATTATCTAGCCTAAGAATAAGGGGGTTTGTTTTAACTAACTAATTAACTAAACTAAGAATTCATAGAAAATAGAGTTGGGGGTTTACTTTTGGAAAACGATTCAATTAAGACAATACCTAAGAAAGAATCCACCTAGACTTTACTTGTTATTCTGGCTCCGAATCGGACGATTTATTCATTTGACTTGATCCATAGAAATCTCTAAGTTATATTATTATCTCTCTCGAGACTAACAACATCTAACCCTAGGTTGAATAATTGAAATCTCTTTCTAATTAACTTCCTAGGGTTGCATTAACTCGATCTATGGATCCCCTTATTAGGTTTCACCCTAATCCAGTAAAATCTTGTCACCTTATCTCTAGGCGCGCAATCAACTCCACTTAATTATGACAATTGTACTCTTAGACAGGGTCTATTCCTTCTCTGAATAAGAGCGTAACTTGAATCAATATCCTGGAATATCAAAATAAGAATTAAGAATACATAATTAAGAACAAGTCAAATATTTATCATACAATTTAGAAAATAATAACAAGATTCGTCTTAGGTTTCATCCTCCTTAGGTATTTAGGGGATTTAGTTCATAACTAAAAGGGAAAACATTTCAGAAAAATAATGAATACAAAACATAAAGAAAAACCAAAACTCCTGAAGGGGAATTGAGGGGAGAACTTCTGTCTTGACGGTGAATCTAGCTTCTGAGATGGATCAATCGACTTTCCTCAAGAAATTCCTTGCTCCCTCCTGTGTGCCTCCCATTTTCTCCTCCTTTAAGGTGTATTTATAGCTTTAGAATGCCTAAAAGCCCTCAAAATTAGCCTTTTTCGAATTGGACTCAACTTGGGCTCGGCAGGGACACGCCCGTGTGCCACGCCCGTGTACGATTACTTCAGGCCATGGTCAAGCCTATTAAAATAGCACGGGCGTGTGGTCTACCCGTGTGAGTCGTGCTTCAATTCTGCCAAATTGACACGGCCGTGTGGTCTGCCCGTGTGAGGAAGTCCAGGCCGTGTTGATTTCGTACGTTGGCCCATTTTCTTCGTTTTTGGCCCGTTTCTCATTCCTTTCGCTCTCCTAAGCCCACCTAAGTATAAAACATGAAATTAAGATATTAGGAGCATCGAATTCACCAATTCTAAGGAAAAATCATCCATAAAATGCGCAAAGCATGGGGTAAAAATATGTATAAATGACAGTTTATCACTTGATCTTCATCATCGATATGAACCTCAACGTTCTTTAAATCATTTAAAAAAGTAATGAATTGACTGATGTGATCTCTAAGAAGCTGTCCTTCGTTCATGTGAAACGTAAATAGACGTTGTTTCAACACTAAACGGTTAGCCAGAGACTTAGTCGCATAAAAAGTTTCTAACCTTTTCCACAAGGCAGATGAGGTCTTCTCTATCAATACCTCCTGCAATATCGTATTCGTGAGGCACTACTGGACTGCAGACAAAGCCTTTTCATCAAGCTCTTCCCATTCTGTTTTATTTAGATTCTCAGGCTTTTTCCTGGTAATAACCTTTTTCAAGCCGGATTGAACTGGAATCGTCATCATCCGAACTTGCCACAGATTGAAATTTGTCTCACCATCGAACTTCTGAATTTCAAACCTTGTTGCTGTCATATCTAAATGGGCTAATCTATGAAATTTGAACTAGCTCTGATATCACTTGTTATGAATTGACCCGATTAAGCAACAAACAAGTAAATATAACGAAAGAAATTGAGAAATTGAACACACAAATTTAACGTGGAAAAACCCTCCAAAGAGGATAAAAAACCACGGGCAAAGATAATTTTACTATAATGGCAAAACAACGAAGAGTACAAAAGATGGAGATAAATACTAAATCCTGAAAACTCGAAAACAAAGAACCTTCAAAACGTAAACACAAAATTCTCTAAATGTGTTATAAGTTCAAATATCTAAAGGGTGTGTTTTCTAAGGTTGTAAAAGAGCCTATTTTTAGGCTAAATTCATATGTCAAATAATAATAAAATAATCTAAACTAATCAGTGTTTGATTGAAACAAATAAACAGAATTTAACTAGAAGATTATTTCTCAAATTTGACTGAAATAAGAGTCATAATTAACAAATAAGTATTTGAAATCCATGAAATTAGAAAATTGAATATGAGATGTGATATTTGATATTTGATATTGAGATGGCAAATGGATAAGAATGTAAGAAAAATGTGAAATGAAATGTCTATTTGTGAAATGAGTTGATATGATGATCGAGTGATATATTTATACATATTGAGAATCGATTATATAAGACCAAGGGGCCAATATGCAAACATGATAAATCAATGAATGTGATTCAGAATTAGTACTATGAAATACAATAGTGATTGATATTAAATTGGCATTCAATATCTATTTAGTATAAAGATGAATTGATATGATATGGGAATGAAGTTCATATGGTTTAATATGATTTGGATTGGTAATTCAACTTATGAAATGAAAATAATATTTGGCATTAATTTTAAATGGGATGTATTGAAGATAAATAGATTGTATGATATGTTAATATAGTGAATTGATTTAAATGATTAACAGTTTTATGAATGGTAATTGAAATGTTATATGATTGAGTTACTATATGATATGATAAATGTTGAACTCACAATTTTTTATATTTGATTTACCATGGTAGGTAAACTATACCAAGTTAAGTAGCATGTAGTGTATATTTGTAAACTGAGGTAAGTTACTTAGTTTTTTACTTGTGAACTTACTAAGGATTTATAATGCTTACTCCATTTGTTTTCCTTTTTCCTAGATCACCGACTTTCAGAACGTGTCTATCAGATTCTTAAGGAGGTCACACTATCATGTTATTGTTTCGGTAGTCATTTATATCGTTGAAAGCTAGATTTTGTGACAAGTAAATAGGTTTCAATATGGTTAAGTATTGATTTTTAAAGTTGATGAAATGGTCTATATTTGTTATATTTGTTTTGCATATGTGTATCATAGGTATATAAGACTTGGAGTGTAATGGATTGAATGAGTTCTTCACATGTTAATTGCGTACCTATATGTAATTGTGAGCTAAGATATAGATTTGGGCATGAAATGAATTTTTAAACTTGTGATTTTAACCATCTGGGTAAAAGTATCGATACTAGGGACCAATGTATTGATACTTGACCAAATGAGCAATGTTTTGAAAATGGCAAAATGTCGAAAAATGCCAAAACGATATTGATACCTTTGATAAAAATATCAGTACTTGATAAACCATAATTTATACATATTTTTACCCCATACTTGGCATATTTTTGGATATTTTTCCTTGGTTTTAGTGAATTTGATACTCCTAATCCTTTAATTTCATGTTTTATACTCAGGAGAGCTTAGGATAGCAAAAAGAGTAAGAAATGGGCCGAAAACAGACAAATTGAGCCTAATTCAGTGTTTCACATGGCCTAGGCACTTCCACACGGGTAGGCCACATGCCCGTGTGTGACACACGGCCTACCCGTGTGTCATGGCCGTGTCGACATTAAACCAAGTCAGAATTGTACACGGCCTGAGCACTTTCACACGGGCATGGCACATGACCGTGTCCCTGTCAAGCCCAAGTCTAATTCTACTCGAAAAAGGCTAATTTGGGGCTATTTTGGGTATTACAAACTCTATTTAAACACCCTAGAAGAGGATTAAAGGGACACGTGGAGTAAAAGGCAGAAAACACTCAAGGACAGCCATCAGAATCAGCTCGGAAGCAGGATCTATATCAAGATTGATGATTTCCATCCAATTTCCTAGAAATTCTTTGGGTTTCTTTATGTTTTGTTGTTTTCCAATTTTTGAGATGTTTTCCATAATTATGAACTAAACTCCCTAAATACCTAAGGGAGATGAAACCTAAGACGAATCTTATTATCCTTTGATTTATATGATAAATACTTGTTCTTATTCTTAATTGTGAGTTTAACCCTTGTTTTAATATTCTAGGATATTAATTTAGGTTTTTGATGTGCTTATTTAGTGGAGGAAAAGTCCCTGTTTAAGAGTAGATCATTCATAATTAAGCGGAGTTGCATGCAATCCTAGAGATAGGATGACATAAACCTACAGAATTAGAGTCAAATCTAATAAAGGAATCCATAGATCGAGTTAATGCGACAATAGGGGTTTTAATTAGAAAGAAATTTCGATTAATCAACCTAGAGTCAGTTGTTTTTAGTCTCGAGAGAGATATTAACATAAATCAGGGATTTCTACGGATTAAGTCAAGTGAATAAATCGTCTAATTCAGAAGTAATAAGTGAAGTCTAGGTGGATTCTTCCTTGGATATTGTCTTCTGCTTTGGTTTTTCCAAAAGTATTTTCCAACTTTAATCTCTGTCACAAACTTAGTTAATTAGATAATTAGTTTTAGATAAAACATTCTCTTAATTTTTAGCCTAGATAATAAAAAAGATAGTAATTACTAGTACTTTTAGTCCTCGTGGATACGATATTTCCAGTCTCACCATAACTATACTACTGTTCGATAGATGAGCTTGCCTTAGTCGAATTTTTAGTTAGTTTCACGACCATCAAGTTTTTGGCGCAATTGCTGGGGACTAAGATATTAGGAACACTTAATTTTTATTACTTTAGCCATTTTTACTTTTATTGCAATTTACTCTTTAATTTTAGTTTAAATTTTCTTTACTAACTTTTCTTTTCTTTACTTCTGGCAGGTTTTTATAGTTTATGACTAGAAGAAACCCGTCAGGACCTTTGCTTTTTGATAGTGAGATTAAGAGCACGCAGAAACCGAAGAGAAATAAGGCGAAACTTACAATACATAGAGGAAGGGAAAGAGGACGATATCCATACTACAATCGAGGAGATGGCCGAAAATCAGAATAATCCGCTACCTCCTGTGGTTGCTGCAAATCCAGTCAAACAGAATCCTGCTCCTCGTACTATGTATGATTATGCTAAGCCTACTTTAACAGGAACTGATTCAAGTATAGTTGGGTCTACTATTGCTGCAAATAATTTTGAATTGAAACCCAACATGATTCAATTGATACAATAGTTTATTCAGTTTGATGGTTTGCAAGACGAGAATCCAAACACTCATTTAGCAAATTTTCTGGAATTCTGCGACACCTTTAAGATCAATGGTGTTTCTGACGATGCCATCCGCCTTCGGTTGTTCCCATTCTCATTGAGGAATAAGGCTAAACAGTGGTTGAACTCATTACCACGAGTGTAACACCCCAAACCCGGCCCAGAAGTTATGGCCGGATCTGACGTGTCACATTGAAGTTTTTAAGAAAACCCATGCCTCTTTCAACGTCCTTCTTAGTGTTTTAAAAGATAGTCTTTGCTAAGTTAATAAAGTGAATGGAAGTCATGCACACGGGTAGGTATCCAAAGCAGAGGAGGTGAGCCTAGAAGGTCGCTTAAGTACCAAGCTCTTGATTGGATCCAATCCTAGACATGCCTACAACCATTGCCACACTTTGGTGCTAGGTTAGGTTTTGAGAAAAACGAGCTGGAATTCATTTAAGTAGATATTTTTGATAAACTGATTAATTGTATCGTTACGTTATTTTGAAAACAATTATCATTTTGGAAACACGCCCTAGGTCTAACTCATATTGTTATCAGAAAAATATAGGGTATAAGATAAAATAATCCCAGAAAAATAATTAAAACGGCCTTATTACAACCCAAAACCAAATAATAATATTAATAAGATAAAACTTATAAAGAAATAAATCGGCTCCTTATTGCAATTAAAAGAAACAGAAACAGAAACTGTAGTGTGGCCATCTCCGAGTCCCTCGTAGCTCCAAACCATCAAAGCTTAGGGATTACCTGCACAGTTAGAAACGGGGTGAGTTTACAAAAACTCAGTGTGTAATCCCAATAACAAACAAACAGTAAATAACACGGTATCAGTACAATCTGGGCCAAATCCCTATTTAGTCTTGACATATACTGGGCCAAAGCCTTTCGTTTAACGGTTACTCGGCCGAAGCCTTTTCATAAATCATATCACTGGACCGAAGCCTTTTCATAAATCATATCATTGGGCCGAAGCCTTTTTATAAATCATATCACCAATATATATTCACAATCAAATCCGTCAACCACACAGTCCAAGTCAGTCACTTGCCCACAAGGGCAAAACAATCATTTTTCATATTATAAGGGTATTTTTGTAATTTTACCAAAAATCAGGGTTTTCCATGTTCATTACATTTGTCAATATTTCTAAGTGTTTAAACAATGATCTTTAACCCACTTATCAAATTTGGGCTTTTGGGCCCAAAACCCCTAATGGGCCCTACGAATGCTGATTTAGCCCACTAAGCCTGCTTAACCCAAATTTTACAATAATACTAACCGTGTTAACATGCAACCGTGTTAACATGCAACTTTTCCAAATTCCATTTTCTATCAATTTTACCCAAATGGGCCCAAAAGCCTATTTGGCCCAATTCCAGCCCATTGAGGCCCAACTTACCATCGTGCACAAAATTGAGTTCTTACCCGTTCCATCGATCCAAACACCGACCTTATCGTATTTATCGCATCTATACCCACTCGGAACATTACAAGTTCTCGAAATGCCGGTATTTTAGCATTTCGGCTTCTCAGCAGATATTAATCTAAGTTACTACGAGGGTTAGTACACACCTGTTATGGGTTGAAGTTGAAACGTTTCCATAATCAATCACCTACGATAACCACCACCTGTCACTCAAACTTAACTAATCCAATATCAATATATGTAAATCTTAAGCATATCAGTCATACGGAACATAAGGGCATATTCGTCATTTTACCATACAAGGGTATTACGGTCACTTTACCCTACAGGGGCTTTATGGTCTTTTTACCTATTAGGGGTATTTTAGTCATTTCATCCTACAATGGTGTTTTGGTAAATCTACAAACCAAGGGTATTTCAGTAATTTTGTAAACCAATGGTATTTCTATAATTTTTAGAAAGTCAAGGGTATTTTTGTAATTTTGTAAATTAGGGGTATTTTGATAATTTTACAAATTGAGAGTATTAATGTAATTTCACAAACTAGTGGTATTTTGGTAATTTTACAAACTAGGGGTATTTTGGTAATTTTACAAACTAGGGGTATTTTAGTAATTCTATCCTACAGGGGTATTTCAGTAATTTCACAATCGAGGGTAAAACGGTAATTTTGTAAACTGAGGGTAAAATGGTAATTTTGTAAATCGAGGGTAAAACGATAATTTTATAAATCGAGGGTACTTTGGTAATTTTACAAGTCGAGGGCATTTCAATAATTGGTAAACTAAAGTATTCTAAATAGGGATAACAACACAAATGGCCCTAAAGCCCATTCTCAGCCCAAATGGGCCCACATGCTCGTGTGGCCCTTTTATCCCAGACCTAGCCACAGATATGAGATTCACCTAGCCTAGTCCAATATTTACTACACAATCAAACAACTTATCCCATTGGGCCCATCGCGGCCCAAAGTAGCCATCCTACAACTAGAGTAGTGAGAAATACACACCTGATAGGAGACTGGAGTTAATCCATGCTCCGAGCACTCTTAGCCGACGCCCAACCCAAACGAGCACGCCATACAGCGAAAGGGATCAGCCAAGAAAGGTACCTTTACTCTCCTTATGGTTCCCTCTATTTAAAGCCAGCTTCGCAACCACTCTTATGTTAGCTTCTCGATATGGGATCCCTCCAACATCAAAGTTTAAATTCAACACCAACTCTTGCCGTCCCCTGTTAGCAAAATAAATGCTCATTGCTTGCCCTGGGATTCGAACCCATGCCTCCCCTCAGATGCTCCACATGCTACTTGCCACTAAGCCACAAAGCTTTTTGTGTCATGTTTTATCCCCAATTAATTATAAAGTCTAAAGGCCAAAGTCCAGGTTCCCTTAAAAAAAAACCAAAATAAATTATAAGAGCCAAGGCTTAAACCCAGGCTCCCATACAACCTTAATGACGCCACAACCACTAGACTACAAGCTTCCTTGTGTCATTTATTTAACACAATAATTTAAAAGCCCTCATCCAAGCATCCAGGTTTTTTTTTTCACTTAATACCAAAATTTTTGCTAAAGCCCAAGTTTGAACCCAAGATTTCTCTAACACTTCTCAGGGCCATTAACCACCAAAGCAGACATTTAATTGTGTCATTTCATTGCATAATTAAATACCTATATACAACCTCCTTACGGACCCGCACTCAAGGCCCAATACTTCTAGGCCCAAATTCGGGGTGTTACAACGAGGGTCAATCACCACTTGGGAACAAATGACCGAAAAATTTTTACTTAAATATTTTCTGCCGGCTAAAACGGCTAAATTAAGGAATGATATTTCTTCTTTTGTGTAGATGGATTTAGAAACACTCTATGATGCATGGGAGAGATAGAAGGATCTATTGAGAAGGTGCCCTCACCATGGGCTACCCCTTTGGCTACAAGTTCAAACTTTCCACAACGGTTTGAATCCCTCGACTAGACAGATGATTGACGCAGCTGGTGGTGGGACTATTAACAATAAAACACCTGAAGAGGCTTATGAGTTTATAGAAGAAATGTCATTGAATAATTATCAGTGGAAAGTCATGAGGACAAAGCCGATGAAAGCAGCTAGCATTTTTAACGTCGATTCGGTCACTATGCTCTCTAGTCAGGTAGAACTTTTGAATAGAAAAACTGATGGTTTACTTGGTTCTACACAGGTCCATCCAATAATGCAGTGCGATGCGAGTAGAGGTGGAACGAATAATTTAGAATACCCATCCTACGGACCTAACATGGAGAACGAGAAAATGAATTATATGGGTAATAATCCTCGGCCTCAAAATAATCCTTATAGTAACATTTACAATGCAGGTTGGAGGAACCACCTAAATTTCTCATGGGGAGGCCAAGGAAATCAAAGACCACCACCCCCTCTAGGCTTCGAACAACAACCGTACCAGCAAGGGAAAAAATTGAACCTTGAAGAGATGATGACAAAATTTATTTCAGTAGCGAAGACTCGTTTTCAGAACACTGAAATCACACTTAAAAATCAGCAAGCATCAATTCAAGGGATCAAGAATCAAATAGGATAGCTGACTAAGATGATTTTAGAAAGACTACCAGGGAGTCTACCTAGTAACACCGAACCCAATCCAAAAGAGCATGTGAAAGCAGTTACATTAAGGAGTGGGAAAGTGTTAACTGAATCTGAAAAGAAGCCGCCGCCAGAAGCTAACAGAAAAGAAGATGAGGAGGAAAAACCCGAAAACAATGAAAAACCAGTGTTGAGGGAATATAAACCACCAATCTTATACCCAGCAAAGTTGAAGAAAGACCACATGGATGCACAATTCGGTAAATTTCTTGAACTTTTTAAACAATTACATATTAACTTACCTTTTGTTGAAGCTATCTCGCAGATGCCTACATACGCGAAATTTTTAAAGGAGCTTCTAACAAATAAAAGGAAGTTTGAAGAATTGTCTACAGTGGAACTCAAAGAGGAATGCTCGGCCATACTCCAAAATAAACTACCAACCAAACTGAAAGATCCAGGAAGTTTTACTATTCCTTGCTTAATTGGTAGTTTGAATGTTGAGAAGGCACTAGCTGATTTAGGCATTAGCATTAATTTGATGCCTTACAAAATGTTCAAGCAACTTGCTCTTGGGGAACCGAAACCTATTAGGATAAGTATTCAACTTGCTGATAGATCTGTTAAATATCCTAGAGGTATTATAGAGGACGTACTTGTAAAAGTAGATAAATTTATATTCCCTGTTGTTTTTGTTGTGCTTGACATGTTATTTTCGAGGGAACTGGATGACTCATATTATTTTATTGACTCTATTGATCATGCTACTCAAGATTCTTTATAGGAAATCATATATAAGGACACGTTAAAACTGTGTCTTGCCTAAGGAAATGAGGTAAATGATGATGATTCTGCGATAGGTAAGGTAAAAGTTGAACTAAATTCCAATAAGCCTTCACTAAGACAGAAGAGTTACGAGGGTATTGAGGTAAACAATGAATTGAAATTAAAGTCCTCTGTTGAAGAACTGCCTAAATTGGAATTAAATTATTGCTTAAGATTTACAACCAATCGAAAAAGACAAGTTACTCAAAGTATTAAAGGATCATAAAAGAGCCATAGCTTGGAAGATTTCTGACATAAGAGGGATCAACTTCATTTTATTAGTAGTAAAAGCTGAGGCAATTAAACTTCTAGATGCTAGAATTATTTATCCTATTTCTGATAGTTCTTGGGTGAGTCTTGTGCAGGTTATTCCTAAGAAAGGAGGCATGACTGTTGTGGCTAATGAGTAGAACGAATTAATTCCAACGTGAATAGTCACGGGATGGAGAGTTTGCATTGACTATAGGAAATTGAATGATGCCACAAGAAAAGATCACTTTCCCCTACCATTCATTGATCAGATGTTGGAAAGATTATCTGGGCACATGTATTATTGCTTCCTAGATGGACTCTCTGGTTATTTCCAAATCCCAATAGCTCTTGAGGAATAAGAGAAAATGACATTTACATGTCCATACGGTACGTTTACTTATCGACGAATGCCTTTTGGATTATGTAATGCTCCTACTACTTTTCAGCGATGCATGTTAGCCATTTTTGATGAACTCGTGGAAGATATTATGGAGGTATTTATGGATGACTTCTCGGTATTCGGTAACTCTTTTCATCTTTGTCTTAAACATTTAAAACGAGTTCTAATGAGATGTGAGGAAACAAATCTTGTACTAAATTGGGAAAAATGTCACTTCATAGTTCGTGAGGGGATTGCGTTAGGCCACAAAATTTCTAGTAAGGGAATCGAGGTTGATAAAGCAAAAGTTGAAACTATTGAGAAACTACCTTCCCCTAATTCAGTTAAGGCTATTCGAAGCTTTTTAGGTCATGCTGGATTTTATAGACGATTTATTAAGGACTTTTCTAAAATAGCTAAGCCTTTAACGAATTTGCTAAAGAAAGATGCACCTTTCAATTTCAGTCAGGAATGTTTAGAAGCGTTTAATACTCTTATGGATAAATTAATTAATGCTCCGATTGTAGTTGCACCTGATTGGAATTTACCTTTTGAACTAATGTGTGATGTGAGTGATTTTGCAGTAGGTGCAGCTCTTGAACAGCGAAAAGACAAGCACTTTCAACCGATCTATTATGCTAGCAAAATTTTGACAGTCACATAAGAAAATTATAAGACGACTGAGAAAGAATTGTTGGTTGTGGTTTTTGCATTCGATAAATTTAGACCATATTTAATATTATCTAAAGTTGTCGTTTACACTGACCATTCAGCTCTTCGTTACCTCCTTACTAAAACAAATGCAAAACCTCGACTAATAAAATGAATTTTATTGTTGTAGGAATTTGACTTAGAAATTCAAGATAAGAAAGGAGCAGAAAATCTTACAGTAGATCGTCTATCCAGATTAGAAAACCCACATCTCAATGGACTTGACGAACAGGAGATAAATGACTCATTCCCTGAAGAACAACTTTTTGCTATCTCTGACTCTGAGGAACCTTGGTTTGCAAACATTGCGAATTATTTAGCCGCGTCCGTTATACCAAAAGGGTTGACACATCAGCAAAAGAAGCAATTCTTCACTGATGTGAAAAACTATTTTTGGGAAGAACCTTTTCTTTTTCATATATGTGCAGATCAAGTAATTCGAAGATGCTTTACAAAGACAAAAGCAATTAAAATTTTGGAACATTACCACTCAAGACCGACTAGAGGACATTACAGAGTAACTAGGATCGTACATAAAACACTCGAATCAGGTTTTTACTGGCCCACACTATTCAAAGACGCCAATAGGTATGTCGCTACTTGTGATAAATGCCAACGAATAGGTAATATCTCTAAACGTGACGAAATACACCAAACGTACATGTTTTCATGTGAAATATTTGATGTATGGGGTATTGATTTCATAGGTTCATTCCCTAGCTCATTTGGGAATAAATACATATTAGTAGCCGTTGATTATATGTCTAAATGGGTGGAAGCCCAAGCCTTACCTACTAATGATGCTAGAGTAGTGGTGAAGTTCCTTAAGAAACTTTTCTCTCGATTTGGAGCACCTAAAGCAATTATCAGTGATAGGGGCTTTCATTTCTGTAATGCTCAATTTGATAAAACCCTTAAGAAATATGGAGTTAACCACAGAACAGCTACCCCTTACCATCCTCAAACTAGTGGACAAATTAAAGTCGCTAACCGAGAGCTTAAACGCATCCTAGAAAAGACTGTGGAGTCAAATAGGAAGGATTGGGCAAAGAAACTAGATGATGCTTTATGGGCCGATAGAACCGCTTTTAAGACCCCCATAGGAACATCTCCTTACAGACTTGTTTATGGGAAGAGTTGTCATTTACCGTTTGAACTAGAACATAAAGCATTCTTGGCTATAAAATTTCTAAACTTTTATCCCAAACTCGCAGGTGAAAAGAGATTGATGCAGTTGAACGAGTTAGATGAATGACGAGCAAATGCCTATGAGAACTCACGATTATACAAGGAAGCAACGAAGCACTGCCATGATGCTCGTTTAAAGCAACATAAGCAGTTTAAAGTTGGAGATCTTGTCCTGTTATATAACTCAAGACTCAAATTGTTTCCTTGAAAGCTTAAATCACGATGGTCAGGTCCTTTCGTAGTCTAAAACAAAAATCAACCAATTAACAATCAAAATATATTTAGAACTCAAATTTTATCAAGTTAGCTATTAATTAACCAGTTATTACCTCTCAACCTTTAACTAATTAACTAATCAACCAATACACGCTTACCTTTGGCCTCACTTTCTTGACCGGGATAAATTATGATTTACTCGGTAAACCTATCTTTCGATCTCGTTTATCTTAAATTACTTTTTAGGGGTGTCACTTCCTAGGGTTTAATCGCACATAATTTAAACCAACCAACTCGGATTTAAACCCTAATTCACTCGTCAATTAGTCACACATCCGTTTGTTAATCTCCCTAAGGAAATTAGCTACTCATGGATCTAGATGCAATAATCCCTAAACTCATATTTAACATACAAAACAATAAATTAAATAAAACAAGGGAATAAGAAAATAAATCTATTTTGATATTGATTTGTGCTCGAAAGCGAAATTTCCTTTAACAATTGCAAAGATCACTCCGATTGCAATTGGAATCTGAAAAGAAATAAAAAACTATTAAAAGCTTAGACTGAAATTGAATCCAAGTTAAACAAGAACAAAAATTGTTTAAAGGACTAAAGTGAAATAAAATAAAAACTAAAATAAAACCCTAAAACTAACTAAGTGACTCACTTGGCCAAACTTCCTAAAATGAGGCTAAACATGCCTATTTATAGAGTTAATGGTCTGACCTAATTAGGGTTACTTAACAGCCCAAATTCTAATTACAATTCATTGGGTGGACTAAAATACCCATACTTAAAATCCCTAATTGTCGCCTAGTGTTGCGACACCATAGGAACTATGTCGCGACACTGCCTTCCTTTTTATGGATATTTTAGCTTCGAAGTTTGATGTTGTGACACCACTCCTCGGTGTTGCGATGTTGCAGTCGTCCTTCGTCTTCTTAGCCCAAAAACAATGTCTTACACACACACACACACACACACACACACACACACACTAAATAGAGCAGTTAAATCATCCTTACACCCCTAGTGGCCCATTAGGTCATGACATTACTTAAAATTTTGTAAAACCTCTTATTTTTCATAATTTAAACTTAAGATATTAAAAACTGAAAATGAAATAGAAACATATAAAAATATTAGAAAACAAGCTTGTTAAGTGTCGGAAAGACCTTAATTTACCATAACGAATTATGGTAGATCAGTGTTCTTCCAAGTAGAGCTCCTATGAGAGATGATACTCCTGATGAGGGGTTTGGTGATTTAGATGAGCATAGTAATTGAGAATGAAGGTATTCCTCCTAATGAGGCACCATCAAACCCTTCTCATAAAACTTCTAATCTAAGCAAATGAACACTTGTGGTTGTACACGGTAAAGGAAAAAATCAAGTTCAAGTAAAGAATCATCAGGAAAGACATTAACTACTTAGATTGAGAAGTTGTGTGAGAGTATGGCTAGTTCAAGGAAGTCGACAAATGAAATTATTTTCCCTCGCTCTCAATATACTATTTTAGATGCAATGGATGCTTTGCATGCTTTGGGAGATGAAATTCCAAAAAAAAAAAAGATGAATTGTACTTTTTTGCCATCAAAATGTTCCAAATGCCAGTGAAATGAGAGATGTTTTTGAACTTAGATCCAAATGATAAGGTTTGGTGGCTTCGACGTGTGTATGTTGAAAAAAATCCAAATGCATCATTTTCATTCTTGCTAGCAACATCCCCATTTCCCTTCCAACCATTCTATCAACCACCTCCACCATAAGGTCCTTAGGATTATTAGTGTGATATGGCTATGCTACTTTTTTATGTGTAAAACTAATGTATGATACTTTTTTATGTTTTGCATTTTTATGTTATGCTTTTGTTCAAGTTTCTTTGTGTTGTATAGAATGTCACAAAATATGAATTTATATTCATTTGGTTGCTTTTTCAGGTTATGAATGAATTTAACAATATGTATATGAGTTTTGATATGAATTATAATACCCTTGAATTAAGTGAAGAAGCTCAACAAAGAATAGCCACAATTGTTAAACAAGTTAAACACAACAATTATCATGAAGAGAAAGAATATATGTTAGGAAAGTGTATTGGTACACCATGAAACTTATTTCACTAAAAAAACCGTGTATGGATTCAATTTATACATGTCAAATATGGGTGGACAAAGTATTAAATGGGCATGATGATCGTTGCATGAATAGTTTTAGGATACCAAAAAATATATTTCACTGCTTGTTGTATGATTTGCAAAAAAATTATGGCTTTAAGCATGGGAAAGTTTCGGCGATGGAGAAGTTAGCATTAACATTGTACGTTCTTGGAAATAGAGAATCAAATTTGAATGCAACAGAATGATTTCAACGATCTGAGGAAACTGATAGTAGAATTTTTACTTATATGTTGTATATATTTGCTCAAATGGGAATAAACACGAATAAACCCACTAAAGATCAATTCGAGGAAGTATCGAATCATATTCGACATGATTCATGATATTGACCTCACTTTAAGATAAAATTTACATGATCTTTGTCTTTTTTAAGTATAAATTATTTCTAACTTTTATCTCATTACTTGTATTTATTTTAAAGGATTGTATTGGGGTCAGATGGAACACATATAAAAGCATGCAGTTCGCCTTCTTGTCAAATACCTTATATTGGAAGGAAAGGTGAACACTTATAATATGAATATAAAAATATCTCAAAACTATTTTTATATCTATATATTTTTAAATACAATAATAATAGAAATAATATTTGATGCACACTCAATATACGAATTTGATGCATCGGACTGAAGCACAAGACACCTAATCAATAAACAAAACTAAAAATTAAGGATGACTTACAAATAAATTATAATTAATTTTTAATTATGTTTAACTAAAATAAAGTATTTATTTATAAGTAATTTTTTGTTTTTTGTTTTATTCATCGATGAAATATTTTACTGTGAGATTCCTATTTTAAGAGAATAATAAATTTTAAACTTATTTTAATGGATTTCAAAAGAAAATATCTACAAAATCTAAATTTGAATTTCAACACATGCAATTCATTTTCCTATCCTTGAGGATATAATAATAATAGCAACGTGAAAGAGCATAAAAAATATGTGGAAAAGCTAGAGTGAACAAGCGACAGACAAGGGGAAGCATGTCATATTTTTTCTTGGCTCGGAATTGAAGTGATATGAATAGGCATGGCAGTTAGAACCCGTTTCTCTTTTAACCTCTTTCACTCACTCTCTGTCTGTCTGCCTGTCTTTATTTCTCACACTCCAAAGGTAAAACAAAACACACACAGTTACTGGTTGTACGGAACAACGTAGGTTTTTGTAATAGTTAATAGTATTTGTTTGACTGGCGGCGCCACCATCACCACCACAAAGCCGAAGAAAAAGTCTCTCACATTTTCCCTTTCCTACCATTTGTCACCACACTTCTCAACTCTCCAATGCCCCTTTCTTTCTTTTCTTCTAATCTGTTTTATTTTTCTTCATCCACAAAAAACCAAGCAATGACTCTTACTAAAAACTAGGACTGCCACCTCTTTTCACCATACAACCATCTTTCACTATACAAGAACATTCAACTCACCTTTCTTCCTCCCCGTTCTGCTTTCACTTCATTATATTTCCCAGATTTCTTTTGTGCATTTTCATTCTATGGCTTTTATTGTGGATCAACAATCAAACTTCAAACACTTTTGTAAAATTTGCAAGAAAGGATTTGGGTGTGGGAGAGCGCTTGGTGGGCATATGAGGGCTCATGGAATAGGCGACGAAAGCGGCCACATTGATGGCGATGATCCTGCTAGTGATTGGGAAGACAAATTAGGGAGGAATTTACCGCCTAGCAACAAGCGTATGTACGCTTTGAGAACCAACCCTAATCGATTAAAGAGTTGTAGGGTTTGTGAGAATTGTGGGAAGGAGTTTTTTTCATGGAAATCTTTCCTTGAGCATGGTAAATGTAGCTCGGAGGATGCTGAATCGCTGGTGTCCTCGCCATGCTCCGACGGTGACGATGGCGAGACAAGGAGAGGTTGCGGTTGGTCAAAAAGGAAAAGATCATTTAGAGCTAACGTGGGTAATTTCAACACCATGTGCCCATCAAGCGAAGAGGAAGACCTTGCCAATTGCCTTATGATGTTATCTAATGCAGCCGTCTATCCTTTTGTAACTGAGCCTGAGGAATCCTGTGCTTCCGCCAGCAAAGAAGAGGAGAGAAGAAATACAATAAATTTCATTGCTCCTATTGCGTGTAGGGTACCTATGGACAAGGCCAAAGGTGTAGCCAAAGGGTTGTTTGAGTGCAAAGCATGCAAGAAAGTGTTTAATTCTCATCAGGCATTGGGTGGACATAGGGCTAGTCACAAGAAGGTTAAGGGATGTTTCGCAGCCCGGGTTGATCATAAGCAAGCTGATGAAGACCACGAGGTTATCACACACGAAGAGTTTTTCCCTACAAAATCAATGTCAACTTTGCAATTTCATCAAGGAACTAGTACTCCGTTGGCTTCTCCATCCAAAAAGAAATCAAAAGTACATGAATGTTCAATTTGTTACCGGGTTTTTTCGTCGGGACAAGCCTTGGGAGGCCATAAAAGGTGCCATTGGATCACTTCAAATGCACCCGACCCTTCCTCTTTGGCTAAGTTTCATCGGTTCCAAGATCAAATGGAGCTGAATCAGCAAAGACCAAAGTTCATCGACAATTCTGAGCCGCTCAATCTTAAGCTTGATCTCAATCTTCCTGCAGCAGGCGATCATCATGATGCTTTACGACGAAAACACGTTAATCCATCAAGTTTTAAGGTTTCAACCGGAATCTATTTACAACCTTGTTTAGGAGGAGATGATGCCAAAGAAAAGGAACATAATCAGCACCGGATGCAACAAGTTGACCATGATAACAAGTGTAATAGCTCGATGCAAAATACGGACGAGGAAGCAGATAGTATGGTGAAGTTAGCAAAACTAAGTGAATTAAAGGACATCAATATGAGTGGAGGTTCATCTCCATGGCTGCAAGTTGGGATTGGTTCAACTACTAATGTTGGCTTTGACCCTTAAGTAGTTTTGTGATGCATTGATTGCATTATTATGAGAATATTCTCATTTATTTTATTTTTCAACTTTTTGTAGACATTTTTTTATTTATATGATTTATAATATAAAACAAATTATAATTACAAATTTAATCAAACATGTTCATTAATGTTGGCATGTTTTGGTCTAACCTGAAAAGGAAATTCATAGCCATGTGACATGTAAACATAGACACTATATTTATTTTCTTTGTTTTAGTCTGTAGCATAGCCTTTAAGTTTTTCTTCATTTTAATTTTGCATGGACTAATTATTTTTACAACTTGTACATAAAAGAGAGAAATGGTACCCTTTGTATTCTTTTGGTCTTTACATTAATTTCTTAATTTCCCAAGTTTTGTTTGTTAAGGATGATGAGTGTTAGAGGGATGATACGGGGTACAATCTTATCTCACTAGGCCTTAGCCATGTGCCCAATCTTTAAAACCAAAACCAAAATCCCATTGACTTGACTATGTGTCTCTATTTCAATTTATTCACACGAACCAACCATCATAGGAACTAGTGGTAAATTTTATGTTCAACTTTCATGAGGCTAGTGCTTGAATAGTTGAATTTTTTGTTAGCAATACCGCAGATGACACTACAATTTGACCCAATTATATAACACCGGAATGTACTATAGCTTTAGACTTGTGAAAACTAAGAAATATATTATTAGTTTTATCTTTTTTGGTAATTATAATGTATTTTATTAGTACCCTTTGTCTCATTTTCACAGGTTTATTTTCCTTCCTACATCGAAGGAAACTAAAATCAATATACGGTAATCTCTTAAATAATAATGTACGATAATATAATATAAACAATAAAGATCAGCATAAATGAACAATAGTAACCTTAGGCATCCCAAAATTCTAGCAAAACATTCTTGAATTAGCTTACCATGTAAGACACAAAGCTTGACAAAGTTTTCCTAGCTTAAAAAGAAAAAAAAAAAAAAAAAAAAAAAAAAAAGGGTGTTGGAGAGGACGAAGATAAGAAAAATGAATTGCCTCTATCCATCCACAATGCTACAGTATATGTGTGTTAATTATTAATTAAGATTAGCATCACTACAAGGAAGGTAAAACCAACACCTATACGACCATTAACTAAGAAAATGGTTGAACTAACAATTCAGTCCCTAATTTATTATCATATTACCACTAGCGAAAGAAATCAATAGTGGTTAACTTTTACCACTGTTAGAATTAAGTGACCCAAATTCTTATAGAATATGATGGAAAATAAAATAAAAGTAAAATCCATATAGAACTAGATTTCTTTTATTTTATTTTAGAATAAGGTTTTTTAAACCTTATTAAACTTCATCTATTTTATATTGATTAGGATAGGGTGTTTCAATCCTACTAGAATATGGCTTTACAAGCCTATAAATAGACATAGTCTATTCCTCTTGTATTGATACAAATTTTTCGACATAGTGAATTTTCTTCTCCTCTGCCCGTGGTTTTTTTCCCGAAAGGGTTTCCACGTAAAATTTGTGTGTTCTTTATTTTATTTATTTTTATTCTATTTTTTTCACAAATTGGTATCCGAGCTTCCGGTTATTCATCTCGATCACGGTAATGGCGTCTTTGAAATATGAAATTCATTGTTGGATCGCAACACTAGATTTGCGTTGTGGCAAATTAAGATGCAAGCGATTCTTGCACAGATGGATCTCGAGGATGCCCCGCTAGGATAGATAAGATGCCTTCGACATTAACGGATGAAGAGAAAAAGCGTAAGGATCGAAAGGCATTAACACAATTACATCCGCATTTGCCCAACGAAATTTTGCAAGATGTGATGAAAGAGAAAATCGCCACATTTGCATTATGGAAGAGGCTAGAACAAATATGTATGTCGAAAACTCTAACAAGCAAGTTGCATATGAAGCAGCGTCTTTATGCTGCTCATCGTTTGGAGGAAGGTGCGTCAGACACACGAACACTTAACAAAGTGTTTAAAGAAATTCTCTCAAACTTGGAAGCCATGGAGGTTCAAAGATGATAAGGAAGATCTAGGGTTGATTCTACTTTGTTCGTTGCCCCGTCTTATTCAACCTTTAGAGACACGATTTTATATAGCCGTGAGTCTCTAACAGCTTGATGAGGTTTATGATTCTTTAACCTCGTATGATAAGATGAAGCATCTTGTGGTTAAACCCGACTCTCAGGGAGAGGGTCTCATTGTTCGTGGGAGACAAGATCGGAATGCTGATGATGATCGTGGTAGGACACAGGAACGGAATCCTCGTGGTAAATCTAAGGGTAGATCAAGTCTTCAAACAGAGGTAAAACTTGTAACTTCTCGCAAGAAGAAAGGGCACATTAAATCTGAGTGCTATAAGCTACAAAATAAGATTAAAAGGGAGGCTGCGAATCAAAAGGGAAAACAACCAGAAAATTCCGGTGAAGCTGATGTTGTAGAAGACTACAGCGATGGTGAACTTCTAGTCGCTTCACAATGATTCTAAAGTAAGCGAGGAGTGGATACTTGATTCAAAGCACATTCCATATGAGTCCCAATCGGGATTGGTTTACAACTTACTAAAACAATTATCTCAAGGTGTTGTTTTGATGGGAAATAATACTCCGTGTAAAATCGCAGTGTTGGAACAATTAAAGTTAAGATGTTTGATGGAGTTGTCGAACACTTAGTGACGTCGGCATGTTCCGTAATTGAAAAGAAATTTAATTTCGTTGAGTACTCTTGATTCAAAAGGGTACAGATATACAGCTGAAAGTGGGGTTTTAAAGATTTCCAAAGGGTCCCTTGTTGTGATGAAAGGACAGAGAAAGATTGCCAAGTTATATGTTTTGCAGGGTTCTATCATTCTCGGTGATGCACTATCGCTTCCTCGTCCCTTGTCGGATGATGATATTACTAAACTTTGGCATATGCGCCTAGGGCATATGAGTGAGAATGGCATGGCGAATTGAGCAAAAGAGGACTTCTTAATGGGCAAGGAATTTGCAAACTGAATTTCTGTGAGCACCGTGTGTTTTGAAAAACAAAAGAGAGTTCGATTCACTAGAGGAATCCATAACACGAAGGAACATTGGAGTATATTCATTCGACTGTGGGGGCCATCTAGAGTGCCTTCCAGGAGGTGGAGCTAATTATATGCTAACCTTTATTGATGATTTTTCCGAAAAGTTTGGGCGTTCTTCCGAAGCGAGAAAAGTGATGTGTTTTCCGCATTTAAGTCTTGGAAAATTATGATTGAAAAAGCAGACGGAAAAAGCAGATAAAATACCTCCGCACGATACAATGGCTTAGAGTTACATCGATGAGTTTAATAGATTGTGCAAGTCGGAAGGAATCATAAGACACCGACGATTCGTCATACTCCACAACAAAACGGCGTTGCGAAACGAATGAACGAACGATCATGGAGAAGGTTCGATGTATGTTGTCAAATGCCAACTTACCGAAGTCATTTTGGGCGATGCGGCGTCATCATGCATGTTTTTTGATCAACCGATCTCCATCCGCTTGCCATTGAGAAAAAGACTCCACAAGAGGTATGGTCCGTAATCCTGCTAATTATTCGATTTAAAGATCTTTGGGTGTCCTGCATATGCTCATGTTGATAATGGAAAATTGGAACCGAGATCCATTAAATGTGTTTTTCTTGGTTATAAAGTCGTGTAAAAAAGGGTATAAGTTATGGTGTCCTGAAAATAGAAAAGTTGTGATTAGTAGAGATGTTGTTTTTGATGAAACTGCTATGCTACCTAACTTATCTCTTAAAGACTCTTCCAATAAAGAAAATCAAAAACAAGTAGAGCATCAGATTAATACAGAGTCAACTCCTCAAGCCGATTACAAAAATTGAGAATAGAGTTGCTTCTTCACCACAATACTCTATCGCCAAAAACAGAACTAGAAGAGAAATTAAACCTCCAAAGAAATATCTTTGAGGCTGATCTAGTTGCTTATGCTTTGAATGTGGTGAAGATATAGATGCGAATCAAGAGCCATCTAATTATTCTGAGGCAGTTACCTGTGAAGGCTCAGAAAAGTGGATGTTTGCTATGCAAGAAGAGATGGAATCACTCCACAAAAACAGAACATGGGACCTTGTGAAACTTCCTAAAGGTAAAAAGGCTGTTCGTTGTAAATGGGTATTTAAAAGAAAGAAGGGACTCCGGGAGTTGAAGAACCCGGATATAAAAAGCAAGGCTTGTTGCAAAGGGTTACAAATAAATTCCAGGAGTGGACTTCATGAATGTGTTCTCCCGGTTGTTAAGCATAGTTCGATTCGAGCTTTGCTTGGTATTGTGGCCATGCATGATTTGGAGCTTGAGCGATTAGATGTAAAACTGCATTTTTGCATGGAGAGCTTGATGAGGATATTTACATGCAACAACAACGAAAGGTTTTCTGATTTGAAAAAGAGAACTATGTTTGCTTGCTGAAAAAGTCCCTTTACGGTTTGAAACATCCACCAAGACAGTGGTACAAGAGGTTTGATTCCTTTATGACTTCTCATGATTTCAAAAGAAGTAGTTTTGATGATTGTGTTTACTTTAAGAAAAATAGTGATGGTTCTTTTGTGTATCTACTTTTTATGTTGATGACATGTTGATAGCAACAAAAGATAAAGAAGAGAGATAAGAAAGGTCAAAGCCCAACTAAGTAAAGAATTTGAGATGAAAGATTTAGGACCAAAAAGAAGATACTTGGTATGGAGATTCTCGAGATAGAAAATCAAGTAAATTGTACCTAAGTCGGAAGGGGTACATTGAGAAAGTTCTTTGCGAGTTCAATATGCAGAGTGCTAAGCTTCATTAGTACTCCTTTAGCAGCCCATTTCAGACTTTCATCGATTTTGTCTCCACAATCGATGATGAGAGATTGAGTACATGTCACATGTTCCATACTCTAGTGCAAAGGGGATCTCTCATGTATGCTATGGTTTGTTCACGCCCGCATTTATCATATGCGATCGGTGTAGTTAGCGGATACATGGCAAATCCGGTAAAGAACATTGGAAAGCGATTCGATGGATTTTAAGATACTTACGAGGCACTACTGATGTTTGCTTACGCTTGGAAGAACTAAAGATGGAGTCATAGGGTATGTTGATGCTGATTTTGCTGGAGACCTTGATAGAAGAAGATCTCTCACAGTTACGTCTTTACAATCGGAGGTTGTGCAATTAGTTGGAAAGCCATTTTGCAAACTACGATCGCTTTGTCTACCACGAAAGTCGAGTACATGGCGATTCATCGAGGCTTGCAAAGAAGCTATTTGGTTGAAGGGACTATTTAGTGAACTCAATGAAGGCCTTCAAATCAAAGACACATTTTTTGTGACAATCAGTGCTATATTTCTTACAAAAGATCAAATGTTTCATGAGAGAACAAAACACATTGATGTTCGGTATCATTTTGTTCGTGATATTATTGCTCGTGGTGATATTGTTGTGAGCAAAATTAGTACTCATGAAAATCCTGCAGATATGATGACTAAGTCACTTCCTAAAACCAAGTTTGAGCATTGCTTAGACTTGGTTGGTGTTCATTGTTGAGTTAAACCCTTAAGGGGTTTTATGGAAGAGGTGGAGAACTTGTTTATTGAAAGTTCGCAATGAAGAACTTGTTCATTGAGAATTTGTGTCAAGGTGGAGATTGTTAGAATTAAGTGACCCAAATTCTTATAGAATATGATGGAAAATAAAATAAAAGTAAAATCCATATAGAACTAGATTTCTTTTATTTTATTTTAGAATAAGGTTTTTTAAACCTTATTAAACTTCATCTATTTTATATTGATTAGGATAGGGTGTTTCAATCCTACTAGAATATGGCTTTACAAGCCTATAAATAGACATAGTCTATTCCTCTTGTATTGATACAAATTTTTCGACATAGTGAATTTTCTTCTCCTCTGCCCGTGGTTTTTTTCCCGAAAGGGTTTCCACGTAAAATTTGTGTGTTCTTTATTTTATTTATTTTTATTCTATTTTTTTTTCACAACCACCTTTACGATTTCATCCCTATACTAAAATAGATTATCAATTCAATCAAATTAACAAACCTGGATTTCATAAAACACTATAATAGACCAATAGATATTTAATAGTATAACTTACTGACTCCATCATTGTTAAACGGGGTTCCAAAACCACCATTTCCAGCACCACTACAAATTGGCTGTTACAACTCTCCCCCTACCCTTTAGGAATTTTTGTCCAAAAAAAATTTACCTGAAAAGAGATTCGAGTATTGTGACCTCATGGTTTCTTCTTATTCCCAAGTAGTTTCCTCTATTCCATGGTGATGGCACAAAACTTTTACTAGAGCTACCCACTTGTTTTTCAGCTCTTTCACTTCTCGCGCTAAAATCTTCACTAACTCTTCTAAATATGATAAATCAGGCTACAATTCAATCTCACCAAAAGTAATTACATGAGAAGGATCTGGCCTATACTGCCGTAGCATTAAAACATGGAATACATTATGAATCTTGTCAAGCTCTAAAGGTAGAGCTAATCTATACACCACTTGAACGATTCGCTCAAGGACCTCATATGGTCCTATAAATCTTGGACTAAGCTTTCCTTTTCTACCAAACCATAAAACTTTCTTCCAAGGTGAAACCTTTAAAAATACCTTGTTGCGAATCTAAAACTCAATGTCTTTCATTTTTAAATTTGCATGACTTTTGTCAATTGGAAACAACTTTCAAATAGTCCCTGATAACTCTAACATTTTCTTCTGTTTTGCGAACTAAATCTGTAACGTCCTGAATTACGGCCTAGTCGAAATAGTGGTTTTGAGACCATAAATTCGAGATAAAAATAATTATTTTATGATTCTTCTAAGGTCTATGATATGAATGCATGCTTATGTGAAAGTTTCATGAAGAAATTCTATGCATAAAATGTCTAACTAAATTTTAAGGACCAAATTGAATAAATGCAAAACTTGCATTCTAGAAGCTTTTAGCATGAAATTTCTTTATATTATGAATTAGAAGGTCCTAATTAGCAATTTGACCAATTTTTAAAAGTTTGGACAAAAATGGACATGTATAAGAAAATTTTGAAGGAAAAGCATTAAGGGTATTTTGGTCATTTGGTAAATAAAAGAATAAAAAGGGAAAATAACTCAAAATTGGTGTCCATCTTCTTCAATCATTTCTGAAAATTTCAAGACACCATAGCTAGGGTTTTTTTCAACATTTCAAGCTTGATTGTAAGTCAATCCTAGCCCCGTTTCTAATATTCTTTGCATTTTTGAAATGTTCGAAACATGATCTATCCATTTCTAGCTATATTTTGAGCTAGGGTTCATGTATGAAATTTGACCCATGTGTAACATACATGTATTTTGTTGATTAATGGAGGAATATGAATGTTTGATGCATGATAAACATCTTTTACTAGGTGATTTTTAGTGAAAACACCTAAAAAGGGGGAGTTGTTTGTAAAAGTGTAAAAGTGGGTAGTAATAATGTGAAATAAAGGAAAATATAGGCTGATATGAGCATAGTAAAGGTTCATCTAGGTTTAGGTAACCAAGAAAATGCATACATTTCATTATACGAGCCTAGGGACTAAATTATAAATAAGTAAAAAGATAGGGGTAAAAAGGTAATTTTACCAAAGCATGACTTGTGGATCAATTTGAGTAATGTGATTAATATGCAAGTTAAATTTAGCATTATAGATCAAGAAAAACGTGAACCGGGTCTTAATCAAGGGAAGAATAAAGTAACCAACGATTAGGATCGATTATCATCATTTTTGTACCGAGGTAAGTACATGTGTAAATAATGTGACAATGTGGTATGTTATGTTGTGTTAACAATATGTGATAATTATTTTATTGCTTATTATGTATGCTATGTCTAATGGTACTATTGTAAGCATGAATGATATTATGGTCGCTATCCACGACGTCACGAGCATGAGCAATAGAGGTGCAATGTACAAGTGAGAAAAACCCCGTTTGAACCTTAGGAATAGTCTAGGATACAAGTGACATGTCACTAGGAATTAAAAAGTCCAAACTCATTGACTGGTTCGAGTTCGCGATATATGTGGCATCCAAGCTCGTTGAGTGGTCCGAGTTCATAATGGATGCGATACATGTGATTGAGTTCCGGGCAATGGTCTTGTGTGTCCTACCGGTGGCTAGGTAATCCTTGAGTGGTCGGATACCTGACAGCTTTTGTGAGCAGCCCGTGTAGTTACACCTTGATTGATAGCTTATATGAGCAAGCCCGTGAGTAGCTCCATTGCGAGCATTGCATGATATGAGGTAGCTTCTACTACGTATGTTTATGGGGAACTTATGTACAAGTTTTCATATATCTAATAGTATTTCAAGTGTTCAACGGGTATTATAATGGATGATGCGATGAAAGTCCCAAGATGGGCATGGTAATGAAGGTAATGTTATTTGATATGCTACGGGTATGTACAGGTACGTACGTTATACTCATGAGTGATGCATTGTTAAAGGATGATATGTGACAAGAAAGTACATTCATATATATATATATATATGAATACTTGATAAATGAGCTAGAATGCTTGAATGATGAATAATCTTGGTGGTTATGTTATTATGTCTTGTATGATTATGGTTTACTAATATTGCATATTATTTGCATGTGGACTTACTAAGCTTAAATGCTTACTCCCCTCTCTTTTCCAACCTTTTAAGTTCCACCAAGCTAGCTCGGAGATCGAAAGTTGTCGGAGCATTCGATCACACTATCAAAAGAATATTGGGTATGGTGAATTTGTTATTTTAAGTATGGCATGTATTACGGACTTGGTTATTTTGTGATATGTGTCATGCTATTTTGGCCAAATTGTGAAGGCTAATAATGTTGATGATTGATTTTGTAATAGCCATGTGATATGGCTTATGATTAATTCTTGGGTTGTAATATCTAACTGTTCATGCATGCATGTGTTGATGCCTTAATGATATGCTATATGGCTTGTGTGATGGATATATGATGAGATATTGTCTTGATGATGTGGAATATAATTGTTTGGTGAATGTGTGAAGATGTATGGATTAAATATTAGGAGATAAGGAATGGTTTAATAACCTAAGATGACAATAGTTATAAATGTGCAACTTGAAATTTTGATAATTAAGTTGATATGCATGAAGTTTGTATAGAATGCTTCCAAATGGTGTGATTAAGGGAATGTGCAATAGGATGATATTATAAAGATGTGAAAGTGCTATGGTGTTGAATTTTAAGTGTCTAAGTATGTCATGTTGCATGCTATGAAATATGCTTAAGTGCATGAGTGATTAAGGGTGGCAATTGGCTTGGAAAATAGCCTTCAAATTGTCCACACGGGTAGGCACATGGGTATGTGTCTAGGCCGTGTGTGACACACGGTCTGTCCCACGGGCGTGTTGAATGGCCGTGTGTCCCCTACACCCTAATTTTGCAAGTCAGTATGCTCAGTAGTAAACACACGGGCTAAGACATGGGTGTCTGTCTTGGCTGTGTGAGAGACACGGCCTACCCACATGGGCGTGTACTCTGGCCGTGTGAAGTTTGCACATTTTTATGAAAAATTCATTTAATTTTAATTGACCACACAGTCTGGCCACACGGGCGTGTGATACGGTCGTGTGACCCTAAATTGGTGCTAACATCATAGTCAGAGAGTTACACGGCTGGAGGACACAGGCGTGTCGAGAACACATGGGTGTGTCCCCTGTCTCACACGGGCGTATGGCTCTATATTAGAGAAAATTTCCCAAACTTTTCTAAAAGTTCCCGATTTAGTCCCGATCTTTTTTTTATGGCTATTTTGGGCCTCGTAGGCCCATATTAGGGACAAATTGTGTATGTATGAATGAAATTGATTTGAAAAAAAAATTTATAGCTTGGTTTTGCATGAATGACTGTGTATGTTTTCGGTAATGCCTCGTACTCTGTCTTAGCGTCAGACACGGGTAAGGGGTGTTACAAAATCAGTTCCTGTTAACTTCTTTTCACCTAGCTCGAACCAATACAATGGTGTTCTGTATTATATTTTATATAAAGCTTTATATGGTGCGTGTCATTTTGATACTTAGCTGATAACTATTGTTGTGTGCGAACTCCACTAATGGCAAGAATTTCTCCCAACTACCTTCAAATTTCATTACACAAGAACGAAGCATAACATCAAGTATTTGTATCACCCTCTCAGATTGTCCATCTATCTATGGATGAAATGTTGTACTGAAATTCAATTTGGTACCCAAAGCTTCATGTAACTTACTCTAAAATATGAAAGTAAATGACAGATTGCAATATGCAACAATAGACAATTATATGCCATGTAGTCTAACTATTTCAACCACATACAATTTAGCTAACTTGTCAAGTGAAAAATCAGTTCTGATTGAAATGAAATGAGAGGACTTGGTTAATCTAGCAACAATTACCCAGATCACATTTTTCTTTTTTCTGTATCACGAGCAAACCTAATACAAAATCTATTGTAACATTTTCTCATTTCCACTTAAGGGTCATTACTGGTTGGAGCAAGCCAAATAGAACATGGTGTTCAGCTTTTACCTGCTGACATATGAAACATTTCACCATAAATTCAGAGATTTTCCACTTCGTTACAAGCCACCAATACATCTATTTCAAATCATTGTACATCTTGGTACTACCCAAATATATCAAATAAGTACCGCTACAAGCTTCTTGTAGAATATTTCTTTTAACTTTAGAGTTGTTCGACACACATATTCGATTTCTGTATTACAAATTGACATACTTACTAATGCTAAAACATGTGGTCTGACCATTGTGAATTTGTTCTCTTTTAGTCATCAAACTCAGATCATCTTTTTGTAACTCCTAAATTCTCTGAAGGAATATCAGTTTAACTTTTATTTCAGTGATAATGGAACCATTCTGATTCAAATTCAGCAGGGCATTCATTATCCTTAATGCAAATAAAGATCTCCAACTTAAAGCATCTGTTACAACATTTATTTTTCCCGAGTGATAATCAATCACCAAATCATAATACTTCAATAACTCAACCCACCTACATTTCCTCAAGTTGAAATCCTTCTAACTCATTAAATACTTCAAACTTTTATAGTCGGTAAAAATGTGACATTTCTCACTGTAAAGATAATGCCACCAAATCTTTAGAGCAAAAACAATAGCCGCCAACTCAAGATCATGTGTTGGATAATTCTTCCCATGTGGTTTCAACTATCGGGAGGCATATGCTATTACTTTGTCTTTCTTGCATCAGAACACAACCTAAACCACTAAGTGAAGCATCACTATACATAACAAATTATTTTCCAGATTTTAGCTTCGTCAACATGGTGTTTTCTGTTAGCATTAATTTTAATAGATCAAAACTTTGTTGACACTTTTATGACCATTTGAAAGAAACATTTTTCTGTAAAAGCTTTATCAATGGCAAAGCAATCATCGAGAAGCTTTTAACAAATCTTCTATAATATCCTGCCAAAACTAGAAAACTACGCACCTCAGAAACATTTCTCGGCAGTTTCTAATCCAATATTGCGAAAATCTTGCTTAGATCGACGTGGATACCATCAGAAGAAATTACATGACCAAGAAATCTTACTTCGCGGAGCCAAAACTCACATTTGCTAATCTTGGTGTATAGTTGTTCTTCTTGCAATGTTTGCAACACAATTCGCAGGTGCTGGGCATGTTCAACTTCATTTATCGAATAAACTAAAACATCATCAATACATACAACCAAAAATTGATCTAAGTATGGATGAAACACCCTTTTCATGAGATCAATAAATACTACAAGGATGTTAGTCAAACCAAATGACATTACTAAGAATTTGTAATGTGCATACTGTAATGATCTGATAGTTAGGGGTGTCAGAAAGTGAATTCTTGGGACTCCGTTTCCACAAATCAAACTCATAAATATTTATTAAAAATATTTACAAGGTTAGTTGTGTAGTGTAAACTGAAAAATATATAGGATTTTTCCTATATAAATTATCACCTTTTCACTTAAATTTGTTGTTAAACCAAGTAATTGTTTAATAAATTAATGAAATATGTGAAAATATGAAAACATGACATAGAAATTATTAAAATGTGATTTTATGTTTTATTATATAGTTTTCATGCATAAAATGACTTATTTTATATTAAATTGAGTATATTATATTTTTATGACATAAAGTGGGCCATGCATGATTAAATTAAGTAATAAAATATAAAGTTATATTTAATAATTTATTTTAATATATTTCATTAATAAATTGGGTTTTAATTAATTAAGTAAATTAACTAATTAAAGTGGTTAAATTATTTTCTATGGTCCTCTAAATTATCTATTATTTTTGGATAGGTGTGAGAGATTTATTTTTATTACAAAACCATCCAAATTGGGGATCAAGTCAACCCAAAATTTGGCTGCACATGGCTGTTCATAAACCATCTTTTGGTTTAATTACACAAGGTCCTTGAAGAATTGAAGAAATCAGAGATTTGCCCGAAGATTTGCTGGTGACCGAGTCTTAGTCCTGAGTTGTTGTGGCACTCAAATTGACCAAGAATCAAGCAAAATCAGCCACATTCCTCAATTCATGGCCGGCCACCCTTGGAAGGAGTTTTAAAAGATGGACACTTCTATTTTTAGCAAACTAGCTCCCATGCCTCACCTATAAATAAGAGCCTCTTTCTCACTTTTTCAATCATCCCTTACTCATTCATCACTCTCTCCTCTCTCAATTCTCTCAACTTTCTTAGCCCTCACGCCTATCATCATCTTTTCATAAAGATTTTGAGCAAAATTAGCCTCTTAAAGAACCTTTGGTCGACTATCTCGGAAAGCCATCAGCAAAGGAGCAAAGCGAAGAAACGAAGAAGCGCTCATTAGTCAGAGTCTTAGGTGACAGCCACTCTGAATTGGGTTTAATTTTTCTTACTTTAATTTAATTCAAGAATGTGTTCTTTGTTCTTGTCTACAACAACGATAGCTTAATTTTATTTAAGTTAGGATGATTGCTTTAATTTAATAATAATTATTTGATTCATGCTTATAATATTTGTGCCTCAATCGATCATGTTTTCAATTAAAATCAAGTCTGTATTTCGTTCATATGTGATTGAAATGCACCTGAATTAGCTGAGCGATCCTAACCAGACGACGGCTAATAGACGCATAATTGAAATGTGCATGCTCAATTTAGATCCTAACCCAATTAAATTGCAGGTTGCATAACAACCCTAACCAGGCTCTGTTATCTGCATAGTTTTTAGATTTGTGTGATTAAATTGTTTCAAACCTAACACGTCCCTGTTACCTCGCACGAATACTAAGAAACCCTTAGTAAATAAGGATCAGTAAAATGTGTATTTACTAAGTAAAGGATTCTGAAAGAACCTAACGTGGTTTCCAAACTCATGAAAGATCAAGTTGCCATAGAATTTTTTCCAAATATTGATAAGCATGTTGATAATAATTTGAGTTTAATTAAAGTAACTCTTCTAGCTTATTTATGTTATAGTTGTTGCTTATTGTGTTAATTCTGCTAAAATCTATCTCATTCATATAGTTCCATACTTAGGATAAATTGCATTAGGGATCATTGCATTTAGTTTCATATACTTACTTTTTCATCACTTCTCAATTATATTATTTTTATTTATCAAATTGTTAATACATTTTTACAAATTAAGTGATTTAGCACAAACACAATCCCTGTGGAGACGATAACTCGATACTTACTTATTACTTGATAACGACTGTGTACACTTGCTCAAACCCGAGCCTTACATGTAGTTAATTAGATTTTAGTTAAGTGAACTTGCATGAATTAAGAGTTATTATAGTATAAGAACTAATTTGCGTATAAGGTAAAAGTTGAATTATAGATTAAAATTAATAGAGGGACTAAAGTAGTAATTATTCAATTATTTAAATATGGTGGACGACATACGTTATATATATATATATTATAATATTAAGTAATTTTAAAAAAACTAAATGAATGTATGTATTATATAATAATATTAAAGTAGAATAAATGAAAAGAAAATGAAAATGGGGAAACATAACATGCAATTCAAATAGAAAATAAAAGAAAGAAAAAGAAAGAAGATAAGAAGAGAAAGAAGCACGAATAAGGGTTCAAGCTCAATTGGTTAGTGCAATTTAGTCCATTTTCTTGTAATTTTTGCATTTTTGGAATCCCGATACTTAGGGCTAGCCGACCCGTGTCATAATTTTTAATATTGCTTAGAATTTTGGATGTTAATATTGTTGAATATTTCAAATACTAGGGATTAAATTGATAGATTTCAATGTATAAAGTGAAAAAGGACTAAATAATGAAGTTAATTCTTGATTTTGAGTATAGGGACTAAATTATGAAAAATTTAAAAATTTGCGAGGTATAATTGCAAATAGGGATCTAAATTTAGTTTGAAATGAAATGAGTATGAAAATATAGAATCTAATGTGAAGATTAAAAATTAGTCTCGGTTTAAGGATTAAATTGAAGTTTAAGCAAATGTTGTGTAAAAATTGAAATATTCAATGTGGAATTGAATTGTGTAGTATTAATGTATTTTAATTGTTTTAGTTTTGAAGCTAACGTTGTACCAGAATCCTCGACTAAAAAGGGGAAGGATAAAACTGACGTGGAATAGCTCAGAATCCACGGTTTGTGTTTTTATAATCCGAACTAAGTTGTAAATTATTGCATTTTGATTTATTGCATATGGTAAGCATTGGAGGTGAGAACTATTATGTTTTACAATTGAATTGGATTCATAGTCAATTGAAATGGATTCATTTGGTATGTGATGAATTTATTGAATTTATGTATATTGAATTGAATGTATGTGTATATGTGATAATGTGCTTATATGAAAATTTGATATTAGATATATTTGAAAGTGAAATGGAACCCTATTAAATATTAAAGGCTAAGTCGGATATAGATGACATGCCATAGGATAGGAAGAGTTCAGGGATTTCTTCGACTTTGGGTCAATGAGGCACTAGGTGCCAATTTGCTTCGATTTAACCGATGAGACACTAGGTGTCAATTTATATAGCGCTGCGTGCAGTTTTTACTTTGGATTTATTCGATGAGGCATTGGGTGCCAAACTGGTGTGTTGGTTGAATCCATGTATCTATCCGAGTCCGAGTCATGTTAATAGGGGTAATTAAATAATAAGGTTCTATAATTGATATTGAAATGGCATGGTATGTGAAATGAAAATGAGATAGTGAATTGAAACATGAAAAAAAATGAAATATGTTGTGATCAAATGAAATATATGAGTTATGTACTCATGAATTGAATATGGAATATGTAATGCCATTGTATAAAGGAATGTGGATTGATATGTGAAAAGCTATTTATATAGCAAGTGATGTGAATTGAAATATTTGTTATAAACAATCAAGTATTTGAAATATGTAAAGATTGAGCATAGTATAAAATGATGTAATGGTATGCATGAATTTGAAATGATGATATAATGTAATTGTAAGCTTACAAAATAGTGTAATTGTATAATTCAATTTGAGTATTTATGTATCATTATGTCTTTAATTGCTCGGATTATAGAAATATTACTGAGTTTTACTCAATGTACGGTTTTGTTTCCTGTGCGTAGGTTAGGTGCTTCTCTTTTGATCGCTGACTCAGCATCCAACAACGATCCCAACCTTAAATGTGGTGATGTTTACATTTTGTGATGGCATGTAGCTATGATGTCTTAGTTGATAGTTATTTTGTGAATGGATTGTAAATGGAGTTATAATTATAATGTTGGTTTGAGTATATAGGTATATGCTTGTGTTTGGAGCCATAATTTGGCATGTTGTTTTGAAGCAAGACTTGTTAGGTGTATGTGAATTTAAGTTTGACGCTTTAGGTAGTTATAAGTTAGGCTAAATTGATTGATTTTGGCATGTTTAAAACTTTGATTTGAATGATGCATTGTTGATATGTTTTAATGATATAAATGTGGTACCAATGAGGGTACATTGGTTAGGCACCTAAGATGATTGTTTTGGCATGTTTGGAGTATGTTTGTCATATTTTGGATAGCATAAATGATTGATTTTTGAGTTGCTTAATTCCCAAGCAAGTAGGAAATGGCAAAGTTGTTGTTTAAGGTACATTTTAGGTCCATACGGCTAGACACACGGGCGGGTGACTTGGCCTTGTGAGACACGCGGCTAGGCGACACAGTCATGTGTCATTTGTTGAGTGCTTAGGGAGTAATTCAGCTAGCACATAGCCTTGCACACGGGCAAGTGTGGCCATTTCAAGAACTCAAGTAAAATTAGAAGCAAAATATTGTAATTGAAGGATGGTTGGAAGGGTTATCAACTAAGTGTGGGGTGTTGGTGCGAGTAGCAAGGCTGGTGTACCGCGTGGATGTTGGAAAGCTGCTAGGCTTGCGAGCAGAACTGCAAGGGAATAGTAGGGCCTGGGGTGAGTAGTTGTGATAGCAGCTGGTAGCAACGTCGAGCAAGCAGCAGCGTTGGCGCACAGAGCAAGACATGCAAGGTAGCAGCAGAGCACGATAAAGGTAGGTGCGTGCGGGGTGAGCCGCTGGCCAAGTGCGCCCAGTGCGTGCTGGGTGAATGGAGCTGCAGCACTTGGTGGTTTTTGGATGCTAGGATCGATGGTGGAATGGGTGAATGGAGGTTGGTTTGATGAGTGATGAATGATAGAGAAGGTTGGTGGAATTTATAGAGAAGAGGGTAAGAGTTTAATTAGAATTCTTAGAATAATTTAATAGTTAAAATATTCTAAGTTCTAATTCTACATAAAGTTAATAACAATTAATAATTAATATAATTCATATTAAAATATTATTTACTATTAATTTATTGAAATAAAAACTATAAAATATGATCAAATTTAAACTAATCCTAATTCTATGCAAAGTTTATAATAATTAATATATACTATAATAAATATAATTATATACTAGTTATTATCATCTTATTTATTAAAACTAAATTAAAAAACATTTATTCTAGATGCCTTTAAAAATATTTACAAAAAGAGACATTTAATTTCTAATATTTACAAAAGGAGCAACCAAATTTTGAAAAGAATTCAATTAAGTACCTAGACTTAAAGAAAATTTGAAAATTGAGTTGCAATAAAAAATTAGATCAAAATTGACCCTTTTATTTGAAAAACTAGAAATTTATTTTGATTTAAGGAATAATTTCTCAGAAGATTATGTTAAAATCAATTCGCAGGAAAGATTGGAGGGTTCATAAGTGGTCCCGCTTAAGTTCCAATCTTCTAGACAAAATTTATTTAAACAGACTAATCCCAAAAATATACCCTAAATCATTTATTTAAAAAGAAAAACAAGAAAAAATAAATATCTGATAAAATGAACGAGATTTGATCCCTTTCAATTTTATCCCCTCAGTAATGTTTTAAGTGCTAAGCATTGACTCGAAAACTACCTCCCTTACCATGAAGCTTTACAACTCCATATAGGAAAAATTGGTGAATTATAAATGGACTGGACCAACGTGATTTTAACTTACCTAGAAAGAACCTTAATTTGGAGTTGAATAACAAGACTTGCTGACCTGCTTCAAATTCTCGAACTCGAATGTGCTTGTCATGCCATCTTTTAAGTATTTCCTTGAATAGTTTGGAATTATCATATAAGAACATTCAGAATTCTTCTAACTTGTTGAGTTGAAGCATCTGTTTCCCTTTAGCAAGCTTAAGATCCAAATTGAGTTGTTGGAGAGCCTAGTAAGCTTTGTGTTCTAACTCCAATGGTAGATGAAAGGCTTTCCCAAAGACCAATCTATCAGGTGACATCCCTAAAGGTGTCTTGTATGCTGTCCTGTAGGCCTATAAAGCATCATCCAGTCTTTTGAACCAATCTCGTCGATTCAGGCAAACTACCTTTTCGAGTATGCCTTTGATCTCTTTGTTTGCCACTTTAGCATGCCCATTCATCTGCGGATGGTAAGCTGGGGCAACCTTGTGTTTCACTCCATGTTTGTCAAGAAACAATTTCAACCATTTCTTCACAAAATGAGACCCTTAATCACTGATGATAGCTCTTGGGGTTCCAAACCTGTGAACACATGCTTCTGCAAAAAATTCATTAAAAACTTGGCATCATTCGTCAGATATGCCTTAGCCTCAACCCATTTAGACACGTAATCTATTGCTACCAATATGTAATTGTGACCAAAAGACAAAGGGAAAGGATCGAGAAATTCAATACCCTAAAAATCAAATGATTCTACCTCAATGATGTTTGTTCAGGGCATCTCATTTCTATTGGTAATGTTTCCAACCTTCTGGCATCGATCACAACTCTTTACATAAGTATACGTATCTTTGAATAGTGTTGGCCAAAAGAATCCAACTTGTAATACTTTGGCTACAGTACGTGTACCTTCGAAGTGTCCTCCACTCAGAGCTGTGTGACAATGATATAGATTCTTATGTACTTCATCTTCTACCATGCATCTTCTGATCATTTGATCTGCACACTTTTTAAACAAATATGACTCTTTCCAGAAATAGTACTTCACATCGTGAAGAAAATTTTTCTTTTGATGATATGTCTTATCAATCGATATCAAACCACAAGCTAAATAGTTAGCAATATCAACAAACCAAAGGGTATTATGGACATGATTTACTTTCAGTATGTGCTCATCTGGGAATGTCTCTTGAATGGGTTCAAGTAGAGAATTCCCTTCTTGCGGCTCCAATCTGGACAAGTGTTCTACTACTTGGTTTTCTACTCCCTTTCGATCTTGAATTTCTAGATCGAACTCTTGAAATAGTTGTACCCATCGGATCAATCTAGGATTGACGTCCTTGTTGGCAAGTAAATACTTAATTGCTAAATGATCTGTATAGACAGTCACTTTGGTACCTACAAGATAAGATCGAAACTTGTCAAAAGCAAACACAATAGCAAGTAACTTTTTCTCTGTTACTATATAATTCAATTAAGCTCCTGTCAGAATCTGACTTGCATAGTAGATGGGATGAAAAACTTTGATCCTTTGCTTGCCCATCACAACTCCTATCATGAAGTCACTTGCGTCACACATCAGTTCAAATGGAAAATCCCAGTCCGATGTGATGATTATGGGTGCCGAAACTAACTGACTCTTCAAATCATTGAAAGCTCTTAAGCACTCCTCATCACATTTGAACACAGTGTCCTTTATCAATAATTTGCATAAGGGTTTAGCAATTGTGGAGAAGTCCTTGATAAATTTTTGATAGAAACTAGTGTGGAACAAAAAGCTCCTAACACCTTTTACAGATGTTGGAGGTGGGAGTTTCTCAATAACATCTACCTTTGCTTTATCTACCTCAATGCCATGTCTTGTAATCCAATGCCTTAGAACAATACCTTCTCATACAATGAAATGACACTTTTCCCAGTTGAGTACGAGGTTTGTTTCTTCGCATCACCTTAGTACATTGGCTAGATTGTCTAAGCAATCATCGTAAGTGTCTCCAAACACTGAAAAATCATCCATAAAGACTTCCAAGTATTTCTTAGCCATGTCAGTAAAAATAAACAGCATACATCTTTGAAATGTAGCAGGTGCATTACATAAACCAAATGGCATGCGTCTAAATACAAATGTACCGTACGGGCATGTGAATATTGTCTTGTGTTGATCTTCCGTTGCTACTGTAATTTGATTATACTCTGAGTATCCATCGAGAAAATAGAAATAGTCTCGCCCTGTGAGTCTATCCAGCATCTGGTCCAAGAACGGTAAAGGAAAGTGATCTTTCCTAGTCGCCTTGTTCAGCTTCCGATAATCAATGCAAATTTTCCATCCCGTAACCATTCTAGCAGGTATAAACTCATTATTCTCGTTCTCAACGACTTTAATACCTCTTTTCTTTGGCATGCACTAGACTGGACTTACCCATGAATTGTTTTGATGCAATCCTGGCTGCATCATGTCATGATACAATTCGACGACATCGGAATTGGCCCAAGCACAAGGGGCCCAAGTGCAAAATGAAGCTTTTAATTTCAGTTTGTTAATTTGGCTGCTAGAAAATAAGGACTTTAATTCATTTATTTTTAGTTATTTTAGTTACTATAATTTAAGTCTTTAATTTGTGTCATAAATTAATTTGGGCTTAAAAATGCATTAATCTGAACATCTTTAATGTGTCATAAGTTTACTAATTGTGTCCTATTTAGTACAGCATTTTAATGTGTCTTAAGTATAATAATTATGTCTTACTTAGTATAGCATTTTAATATGTCTTTGTTCAGACATCATAAATTGTGTCTAAAGTTTAAACAAATTATATGATGATAGAAAACAAAGCAAAAAGAGTCTTTCTCTTCATTCAGCCAAAAGTGGCTTTTAAAAACTGATTAAAACCTTATTTTATGACCAAAATGCCCTTGGACGTCTAATTTTTTATTGATGCTCTGAATAGACAAAAAATACCCTCAATGTAATTTTCTCTCCCCATACGATAGGGGTATCGTAATACCCAGGGGAGGGTATAACGATATCCTCATCAGTCTACCTAAGGGGTGTCCTTAGGGGTGGATATCGCGATACCACCTTAGATGGCTCTTTTTTCTTCTTCATTCTAAGACTGACGGAGGTGTTGTGATATTCCAACTTCAATTTCTTGATACCTATGCTTGTGGAATGGTTTCCACTTAATTTTGGGACACCAACATGCTCCTACAACACTCAATCACTCATTAGGGTCCAAATGGCAACCTTGGCCAATTTAGGTCTCAAAATAGCACAAAATAAGCATAAAATGCATGAAGATCTTATTAAAGCTATAGAATGAAAATTAAATGAAAACTACTAAAAAGACATGAAAATTACTCAAGAATAAGCTCATTAAGTATATCGGGGAGCCTAATTTGATATATCAAATTATGGCAGAACACAACCTGAGGTGACAGATCCACGTATCCATTTTAATTTTGTGTCTAGTTAATAGGGTTAAAATAAATGAAGTGGATAAATGATATATGAGATGAATTGTGATTGACATATGATATGTAATGATATGCAAAATAGGTTAAAACGAGCCCTAGGGGTCGGTTGTGTATTAAAGAGCTAGTAGGCTTAGAAATGAAATGAAATGTGTTACGAAATGAGTCATATGTATATGTATATGTATATGTATATGTATATGTATATGTATATGTATATGTATATGTATATGTATATGTATATGTATATGTATATGTATATGTATATGTATATGTATATGTTAAGGATGAAATGGTAATTGAAATGAATCTAGTCGTTGTGGAAATGAAAGTGTTTTGGTATGAATTGCATGAGAATAGTTTATAAATTGAAAATTGAATTGAATGCATGTATTTGTTTAAGATTATTTTATATTATCTTGAATCATAAAATTACCATTGAGCATATTTGCTTAGTGTATGATTTGTTTTCTCCGTACGAAGGTAAAGTAGATTTCCAATTGTTCGAGCACTTGATCTAGCATCCAGAAATTGATCCCCGACTCAGAAAAGTTTGCATATTTTTGTTTTGTTTATAGTGTGGCATGTACCTAATTTAGTCACTTTTGGCATAATATTATACCCATGTGAAATTTTGAGTAAAAGTTTGATTTATGGAATTGGTCAATTGGATGCAATATGTGAATGAGTTAAACAAATGTTGGAATGCATTAAGTGTAGTAAATGTGATTAGTTTTGGTATATGAGCATATATGTATAGGACTTAAATAAATTATTTTGGATAATTAACTTATTGGTTTTATGAAAATAGTACATAATTGAATAAGGTGTTGTAGTTCATGTAATTGTTGTTTTAGTAATGTATAAGTTAGCAGTTATTAGAATGAATGTGCATAGTGGTTAAATGAAATATTTCAAGTTGATGTTCATTAGAAATTGCAAAAATATTATGTGATGTTGTGACGTCGAGCAAGTGTTGTTGTAACGAGATTAGGCCACCATGCCATAACGTGACATCGAGCATGGTTCATTGGGAGAAGACCCAATGGTATATTGCATCAAAATGAGGAACCCTTGTCGTTTCAACGTCAACCTAAACTTTTAAAAATCTTACAGTTTAGTCATAATTCGATCTTGGGTTAGTATTAGACTTTTTCGTAAGCCCGTAAAAGACAGAAAAATAAATACAAATCATTTGATATACTTGTTTTATTTAGATTTGAATGTTTAAGGTTGTAAATCAAATTGTGATTTAATCGTATTTGCTTCGGCAATGAATGTAATACCTTCTACCATAGATCTGATGATCGGGTTGGGTATAGAGTGTTATAGAGGTTAAGGTAGGCAATGATGGATCTAAGCCCCTGAGTTTAGTATTTTCGTCTATGTACACTTGTATTTTCTCTAATAGATTAGTTTAGTAAAATTATTCATGAATTATATTAATACCCTTTGTATATTGTTCTCAATGATTTTTGTATGCAAAGCAAAATGAAAGCAAATATTAGCTCACTAGCCATCTAATGTTTAACTAATATTAAGCAGCATTACGTGGTCGGATTGTAATGTGAAAAGACAGCTCAGAATAGTAGATAAACCTAAACATGTCTTTAATCTAATCGAAAATGAGAAAACTGATTGAAAGACTAATATGTCGTTATTAAGTCCAATTAGGGAGATGCTTTGTCTTGAGCATCAGAGCGGATGACTTCCAGAAGATAGAGACATAGAGATGAATGATTGGACTGACATTACATCGACCAGGACCCAAATAGAATAGATCCTGAATCCATTTATAGATTTATTCACTTGTGACATTCATAGTGTGGCATACCTTAATCCTGAGTGAATGGTGGGCTATTATGAATGACTCGTATGCTTTTGTGTAAGTAAAAGCTTGAGTTTAAATAAATAAGGGACTGAAAGTTAGTGCGTTAGGTATACGAATTTTGTAGTATGTAGCATCATTCACAATAGTGCAATTTATAGCCCAAGACATGGGTAAATGGTATTTTCTTATTTGCATTACATGATAGATGAAAAGTAAACATGGTCACTAGTCGTTCGTCCTTGTGATGAATGACTTAATTATTATTTGACAGTAATTGACTTTTTATGAAAGAAGATGCAATGGTTACCATGAAATAAAATAGGATCATAACGGGAGAGCGAATGTAACCTCCCAAACCCGGCCTAGACGTTATGGCTAGATTTAGAAGTCTACATTAGCCACCGAAATGGCTAAGCTAACTTACGTTACTTTTCAAGACCTTAAGTAAACTCATTTTAGAGAAAGTTGTAGTTGTACTTTGAGTTAGCTTAAAAGCATACATTCATTAGGTTGTGCATACTTATAATTCATTTTATTGTTGATAGTGTTGTTTTAGAAAAATCATTTGTTTGTTGCTCTTTTTTGTACAAACTCGATATTAAACTAATGCAACGGCAAAACCATTTTCAAGTCATTTTGGAAACCTAGTTACCTTATCAATTTGTTTTTCAAAAATGATTCATTTGCAATATAGCGAAAATTAGGGAACAATGTCAAATTTTACTTAAGCTTGATATCATGCATTTTCCGGTTATTATGCTTGCATAATCCATGCAATCAAAAATCCCTAAATGAAAAGTTACCAAGCCACAGACCAAAAATACTTAAAAATTACAAACCAAAACCAATAGAGACTGATTAATACTTATTTAAAATAGTCTGATGTCCAAGGTGATTCTTTGAATGCCGAGTCCGGTCCTAATTTCAAGGTTTAACTGAAAAGTTAAATACTATTGAGCTTATGAAAAGCTTAGTGTGAGTCGAACAATTATTTAAACAAACATAAGTATAGAATAAAGTGAAACATATTAGCTTTGACAGAAGAAAACAAAACCATCATAGGAATTTCATATAATCACATGGCCATGATCAAAATCTATGTCAAACGGTGTATGAGCATGGATCATCATTCAATCGAGTAACAATCATTAATTTCTTTACCATTCAATACAACACAATACAGTACATATCATAAATCAATAACATTCAAATATGTCATGAGCATGATGCAATGCACAAAGGTTCTTTCCCATACCATCCGCTACACACCACGAGTTCCCCAGAACCCGTCATCCAAACTCCAAAACATTATGGGCTTAAGCCCGTTGTGATTAAAACCACTGATAATAATATGCAGAAAATTCTGCCAGTAAAAATGCGATAAATTTCCATTCTCCATGGTACTCCAGGTGCAGTGCCTGACTACGAATAATGCAGACTTAATATGCCATCGGTACTCTACGGAACTCCTCCGTCAACTACAAAATCCCAACCCAATGCATATGCAATATGTCATACAATCTCATACATAATCATATCTCAATACTTTTCACATTCATTTGACATGTTTAGCATGTCCTCAATAATCACATACTTTCAGTAAATGGAAACAGTGTTCCAATCTTTCAAATTACTATTGTGTAGGTATCAATCAATATTGTTCAATTTCACGTACTTTATAGATTTTTATTGTGCACAAATAGCACCTTTTTCAGTACACAATATAACAAATATCTCATGTGTTTAAATCATACATAAGCTTAAAATCTCAACAAATTATATCATTCAGTTAAACATTCTCATATCTCATAACTCAAATATGCAATTACAAACTCAATCAAACATTCATACTATTAAACTAATAGTTTTGCCAACATGTTAATCTTTGAAGGCTCGAAACATACCTGGTTCGACCACTCACAAAATCAATAATTTGGAAATTAAGTCAATCTAATCAGCAAGCTAATTTACCAAATATAACATGATATTTAACATTTTCAAACAATTTTTTGAGTTTAGGACTCACACCTTATTTTTCGCTTCCTCGCATCACACTGGCGAATCTTCTAATTTTCCTTAATAATTCCTTAAATAAACCTAAACCAAAATTTAGCATAAACTCAATCAATTTAACATTAAACCATCCCCCAAACACCCACTAATGAGTTCAAACCAATCGTTGAAATTATAACTATTTTATGAATCCAAACTAGTTATATTCCTTACACTATATCGATGCGAATCATACATACAATAGTTCTTCACCTTTATGGATAATTTGGGTCATTTGGGCCAGCTCCTAATTCAATAATATACTGGAAAATAAGTAGTTAATTTATGATTAAATTCCTTCATTTAATCAATTCATAACCTTTAACCAATAACTATGTCGAAATAACAAACTAGTTATCCTTAATTGCACTTATGCTTCACGATTTCTAGGATCCGATTGGCTAATTGATCAAGAACGTCTATTCCTAAATAAAATATGATTAAAGGCTGATTAGGAGGGTTCAAAAACACAATTTAACATTTTATAAATATGGGCAAGACCTAAGAAACAAAACAGCCCCCTTTCTTGCACATAGGCACACGCACCACTACCCCTGCTGGCCAAAATTGGGGCTGAATTTTAAAATGGTTTAAGATCTCATTAAAATCTGAAAAAAATACCTTTGAAATCATTTAAAATCCTCCAAATTCTAGATCTATAAATTTTTCTTTTAAATTGACAAGATTAATAAAGAAATTGAAGGGAAAAGAGATATTACCTAAGCTAGTTGAGAGAAACGGCAATGGCACTTTCTTGGCCATGATCAGGATCGATCTTGGGGTTCAAGATTTCAGATTTGGGACTTATTTAGATGAGGATAAATAGCAATAGAGTAAATGACATGGTACACAATCTTGATGCAAAAAGAAGAAGAAAAAGATGGTAAAATAGGAGGTGTAGGCGACAACAACCATAGGAGAAAGAAAGAAAATTGAAGAGAACAGAAGAGAGAAAGAGGGTGACATAAGGTAGGGAAAAATTGAATTAAAGGCTGAAAAATATAATAAAAATTTGTATTTATACTTAGGATTCAAGGGTATGGATGGCATACACATTAAAAATAAAAGGGATTTTGTAAAATTTAATTATTTCGCAAGGGAAAGGATTCGAACTTGGGACCTCATTTAATTTCCATGCTTTCTCATATTTCTTTTAACCATTAGGATTTTTCCTCATTCTTGAAATAATTTTGCAATATTTATTTTGAAAACAAGGCATGACACATACTAGGGTTTAAGGAAAAATTTGCAAAATAATAAAAATGATGGGAGAGAAGGGATTTGAACTTGGGTTTTAATAAATGTTTCACTAAAACTTAACCAACAAACCAATACCTCATTTATTTCCAAAAAATGCATAGATAATCTCAAAAATTAAGGCATAACCACTCTCTCTTGATTCACAAACCCGATTATACTAACCCCCGATTTTTGGGATGTTACAATTCTTTCCTCCTTAAAGAAATTACGTCCTCAAAATTTTCTTAGTCGCAAAAATCCGTTACCCCTTTTCCTTCAAACTGTGCCACCAAGCTTTTGCTACGCAACTCTAATTCTAACATAATTCCAGATAATGTATCTCCTTAAATTCCCAACATATATCTTGCAGATCTAATTATGGAAACGTTACAAACAAATTCCTTTACCCAAATTCCTAATTTTAACAGAAACTCTACTAGATGACGCTTACCACAATATCTACAAATCGGAACCTTAGTTGATCTAACAGTTTCTCCAATAATTACTACTACAACCTTTCATTGAGGTCTTACTCCTCTATCCCACTTCAAAGGTCGCAGATTTTGACCAGTGGAAGCAGACTCTCTCCTTTTTTAAACTTTAATCTTTTCCTTTCTCTTGCACTCTAAGCATTTACTCTCTCCCTCCATATTAGTCCTTCCAACCATAATCTTGAAAACCTTTTCTAAAACTCCCAATATCACTTGAGACACTGCATCATCCCCAACCTCCTTGTTTTCACCTTTAGAAGTAGGTGCAATCACGATGTCATTAATCTTAGGGTTAGGCACAATTCCTTAAGAAGCAAATGACTCAAATTGGGTAGCTCGATGCTGAGCCCCATTGTCCCTCATTCTACTGTTGTTCATTATGTATCCTATAGTTTTAAATCTGACCTACAATTTCAGAAAAAATAATCACTAGTTAACTTCAATCAATTTTTAGTTTCCTATCTTACAGTTTCAACGAAAAATTAAATACTAAATATTTCAATTCTATGTCAATAGTAATACACCTCAAGTGTTTACTGATAATTTAATAGTAACTTTTCTATGGCAACTGTCATCTGAGTCTCAGACCTAATTTTCTTTGTAGAATATCATTTTCAAAATTTTTTGTGGCTTGTTTTTCCCAAATTTTCACTTTTTCATGTATGCATGCATGTATACTTACTTAAGTAGATTTAAAAACTCAGTCCGAGGTTTTCAACCAAGGCTCTAATACCACTACATGTAACCTTCTAAACCCTATTTAGACATTATGGCTAGATTTAGAAGGTTACATTAGCATCCGAAATGGCTAAGCTAACTTACGTTACTTTTTAAGACCTTCAATAAACTCATTTTAGAGAAAATCATAGTTGTACTTTGAGTTAGCTTAAAAGTATATATTTATTAGGTCGTGCATACTTATAATTCATTTTATTGTTGATAGTGTTGTTTTAGAAAAATCGTTTGCTTGCTGCTCGTCTTTGTAAAAACTTAATGTTAAACTAATGCAACGACAAAACCATTTTCAAGTCATTTTGAAAACCTAGTTTCCTTATCGATTTGTTTTTCAAAAACGATTCATTTGCAATATAGCAGAAATTAGGGAATAATGTCAAATTTTACTTAAGCCCGATATCATGCATTTTTCGGTTATTATGCTTGAGTAATCCATGCATGCAAAAATCCTCAAATGAAAAGTTACCAAGCCACAAACCAGAAATACTTAAAAATTACAAACCAAAACCAATAGAGACTGATTAATACTTATTAAAAATAGTCCGAGGTCCAAGGTGATTCTCTGAATGCCAAGTCTGATCCTAATTTCGAGGTTTAACTGAAAAGTTAAATGCGATTGGGGGTGAGCTTACGAAAAGCTTAGTGTGAGTTGAACAATTATTTAAACAAACATAAATATCGAATAAAGTGAAACATATTAGCTTTAACAGAAGAAAATAGAACCATCATAAGAATTTCATATCATTACATAGCCATGATCAAAATCAATGTCAAACGGTGTACGAGCATGGATCATTATTCAATCGAGTAACAATCATTAATTTCTATACCATTCAATACAACACAATACAACACATATCATAAACCAATAACATTCAAATATGTAGTGAGCATGATGCAATGCAAAAAGGTTCTTACCTATACCATCCGCTACACATCACGAGTTCCCCAGACCCCGTCATCTGAACTCCAAAACATTATGAACTTAAACCTGTTATGGTTAAAATCACCGATAAAAATATGCAGAAAATGCTGCTAGTAAAAATGCGATAAATCGCCATTCCCCTCGGTACTCCAAGTGTAGTGCACTGACTACAAATAATGAGGACTTAATATGCAGCCGGTACTCCACGAAACTCTTCCGTCAACCACAAAATCCCAACCCAATGCATATGCAATATGTCATACAATCTCATACATAATCATATCTCAATACTTTTCACATTCATTTGACATGCTCAACATGTCCTCAATTTTCACATACTTTCAGTAAATGGAAACAGTGTTCCAAGCTTTCAAATTACCATTGTGTTGGTATCAATCAATACCGTTCAATTTCACATGCTTTACAGATTTTCATTGTGCATAAATAGCACCCTTTTCAGTACACAGTATAACAAATATATCATGCTTTTAAGTCATACATAAGCGCAATATCTCAACACATTATATCATTCAGTCAAACATTCTCATATCTCATAACTCAAATATGTAGTTACAAACTCAATCAAACATTCATACTATCAAACTAGCAATTTTGCCAACATGTTAATCTTTGAAGGCTCGAAACATATCTAGTTCTGCCACTCACAAAATCAATAATTTGGAAATTAATTCAATACAATCAGCAAGCTAATTTATCAAATATAAAATGATATTTACTATTTTCAAACAATGTTATGAGTTTAGGACTCACCTTATGTTTCGCTTCCTCGCAGCATACTAGCGAATCTTCCAATTTTCCTTAATAATTCCTTAAACGAACTTAAACCAAAATTAATTATAAATTCAATTAATTTAACATTAAACCAGCCCCCAAACATCCACTAATGAGTTCAAACCAATCGTTGAAACTATAACTATTTTTTGAATTCAAACTAGTTATATTCCTTACACTGTATCGATGTAAACCGTACGTACAATCGTTCTTCGCCTTTATAGATGATTTGGGCCGTTTGGGTCAAAACCTAATTCAATAATATACTTGAAAATCAGTAGCTAATTAATGATTAAATTCCTTCGTTTATTCAATTCATAACCTTTACCCAGTAGCTATGTCGAAATAACAAACTAGTTATCCTTAATTGCACTTACGCTTCACGATTTCTAGGATCCGATTGGCTAATTGATCAAGAACGTCTCTCCATAACTAAATTATGATGCTGATTAGGAGGGTTCAAAAACACAATTTAATGTTGGATAAATATGGGCAAGACCTAAGAAACAAAACATCCCCCTTTCTTGCACATAGGCACATGCACCACTGCCCTTGGTGGCCAAAATTGGGGCTGAATTTTAAAATGGTTTAAGATCTCATGAAAATCTGAAAAAATAACTTTGAAATCATTTAAAATCCTCCAAGTTCTAGATCTAGAATTTTTTTTAATTTACAAGATTAATAAAGAAATTGAAGAGAAAAGAGATATTACCAAGCTAGTTGAGAGAAACAGCAATGACACTTTCTTGGCAATGATCAGTATCAATCTTGGGGTTCAAGATTTCAAATTCAAGGCTTATTTAGATGAGGATAAATGGGAGCAATAGAGTAAAGGAGATGGTACATAATCTTGATGCGAAAAAAGAAAAAGAAAGAGATGGTAAAATAGGAGGTGTAGGCGACAACAACCGTAGGAGAAAGAAAGAAAATTGAAAAGAAAAGAGGAGAGGAAAAAAGTGAACGTAAGGTAGAGAAAATTTAAATTAAAGGCTGAAAAATACAATAAAATTTTTTATTTATACTTAGGGTTCAAGGGTATGGATGGCACAAATATTAAAAACACAAGGGACTTTGTAAAATTTAATTATTTCGCAAGGGAAAGGATTCGAACTTGGGACCTCATTTAATTTCCATGCTTTCTCATATTTCTTTTAACCATTAGGATTTTTCATCATTCTTGAAATAATTTTGCAATATTTATTTTAAAAACAAGGCATGTCACATACTAGGGTTTAAGGCAAATTTTGCAAAATTATAAAAATGATGGGAGAGAAGGGATTTGAACTTGGGTTTCAAGAAATGTTTCACTAAAACTTAACCAACAAACCAATACCTCATTTATTTTCTAAAAATGCATAGATAATCTCAAAAAATTAAGGCATGACCACTCTCTCTCAATTCACAAACCCGATTCTACTAACCCCCGATTTTGGGGATGTTACAGTGAATTTATCCCAAAGAGGTTAAGGATATCCTATGAGGGTAACACACTTATGATAATGTCATTACATGAGCATTGATTAAGTAACTTTCATAATGGTATGTTATTAGGGAGAGCTCAGTCACGAAATTATAGTGGAATGACTTCATGACTAAATGAATTTATCATTAATAGTCGAAAAGTTGGAACGCAATTATAAATCATTTGAGCCTTAATTTCATATGTTCAATCGGTCTTTCTGCTAGCTCGTTGAAACCATAAATGAATTGCATGTTGAATCAAATGAACATAAATGAATAGAAATGTGTAGTTAGAGAAATAAGTTACATTCAAAAATAAATGTGGTTTCTCACGTTTGAAAGTTAATTTAAGTTTTTTGAATTATTGTTTAAGTAAATATTTGAATTATTGTTTAAGTAAATAATTGAAGTTTGAAAATAGAATTAAATTAATTGGTCATTGTGGATAAGTTGAATGTAGAAATTAAATATATTTTCTCATGAATTCTTTTAGGTAAAGTTGTCATGACTTTAACAGAATTAGAGTTAAGTTGAGAAAATGATTTAATAGGAAAATTAATATAAATAAACTAATTTAATAAATAATATTTATTTTGGGAAATAGAAAAACATAAAATGAGTTGGATTAAATTATAAAGTGTTAGGTTAAAAGTTTAGAAAGCACATATAATTGGACCTGATATAGAAGAGGCCCAAAATCCCTCATAGTAAACATAAGGGGCGACAACCGTTGTAAAATAACTAGGGTTAGCCACCTCTCTCTCTCCTAATTCAATTAGGAGATTTTTTTATTAAATAGGCATTAATTACATTCTACTAATTCAACTAGGGTTTCACTTCCTTTCCTTATAAATAGATGGCATTGATAAAGCTAAATATACAACTTTGAGATATTGTTATTCAGCCCAAATATAGTCAAAATTTATTTCTAAGTATAAATTCCTTTTTTGTTTTGGGGAATAACAATCCTACTAGTTTCTATAAGAGAAGAAGGTTTACTTTCCTACTAAAAATACCAAATTATTTCTGGTTCTGTGTTTAATTTGAAATTGTTTGAGCCTACACTCAAAGCAATTCATGGTACAAGAATAGCAAAGAAGGTCGTTCGATTGAAAGCTAAAAATATCAAGGATCCGTCTCGCACAAAACGCAAATACTTTTCAGGAAAAGATTATTGCTATAGATATCACAAACTGACTCAGTTTTCAAATTTTTATTTTTTCATTTTTCAAAAAAAACTATTTTTGACCCGGGCTTTTTCCAACAGCCTTATGGCTAGGTACTTATGTACACTCTAGTGTGTCTGGATGGGTCCTGAGTATTTGAGTCACATTTTGATAGAGTTTACTAAGTGAGAAATGAATTAAAATCTTAATAATGAGACGTTACTATGAGTATAAATTGTGATATGTGAACTGAAATAGAATTTACTAAGAGCTATAAGTTAAAAAGTTAATGAGAAATTGAGTAAATGTCTAAGCTAATAAAGAATATGTTATGGCCCAATACTATGTCTTTTTATGTCATAAATGAATGATAATTGTAAAATTATTAAGTTAAATGAACATATTTATACCAATAAAGGAAATGAAAATGATATGTGTGACTTATATATGGAACAAATAACCGTAAATGGAACTTATGTATAGACATGATAAAAAAAACCATGACTAGATTGGAATATATTTTGGATTAAATATTATTTGGGAATCTCGAATATGAATTTTCATAATGTCAATGGCTAATAAAGCATTAATATGTAAGTTGAGCCCTTATAATTTGATGATAAGAAATGAATCTACTAGAAAGGCTAAATTGTAACAAAAATTAACTTTGAATAATTCTCACTAAGGGACTCGACACTAATAATGGGATAAGATAAGTAGGCTTATCCTTGTGTGCTTACTAATTTCATTGAGCTCATGCATTGTTTAAATGCGTAGGTTTTGGATTTGTCGAGAAGATTGTGATTCCAGCTTGGGAGCATCACATTGCTATTTGAACTTTGATGTTGTATTTCCTTTAATTTTTTTGTAATTGTGTATAAACCTTGGCATGTATACAAAGACATAAATTGAAATTGAAATTGTAAAGTTGATCTAAAAGTTTAAGCTCTTTTGGTATTCTTAAACAAGATTTGTTCTATTTCATTTTGAATATGATTATAACGAGTATTTGAGTCGAAATGGGTTTAGAATGTGTTTTATTATGTTTTGAAACTTTTTGAAATGATACTGAAGTGTTTGATTATGTTTTTATGTGTTTTTTGACTAATTTTTAACCACAAGAGTCAAGTTCTAGTACTTATACTAAAAATATCAAAACATGGCAAGTTAATAGCTAAAAATCTACAGTGCAAGGGCTAAGTATCAATACCTTGCTACTACGTATCGATAAATAGCCCTAGGTATTGAAACATGGGAGTTATATATCGATACCTAGGCTCTTAGACAACAACTCTACACTGTTTTGTGAGTTTTGAGCCCATAGAAGCTTATTTTTGTCCTTGGACACTGACAAACACCTATAAAATGATTCTATATTATTTTAAAATTCTTCTAAAGCCCTCTAATCATTTTCAACTAAATTTTATGACTAGAAAATGTTTTAAGGCTAAAAAAATTAAAAAACCGTTGAGATTTTTGTTTCGTATGTGCTTTAGTGATGCCTCCATTCATATCGAACACCAGGACAGGTGAGGGGTGTTACAATCTCCTCAATTGGACTTGATAAACAACATAACAATCTCTTAGATCAATTTCTCATTTGATTCCTTATACTACGAACCATTAAATTACCTACAAATATAGGTTGTCTTCTCACATCATAATCAGACACTATGATGCAACTTAGTATTAGTTAAACCTTAGGTAATCAGTGGGTAGATATTTGTTTTTTTTTTTTTCTGATGCAAGTTTTAAGACCCAATTTCAAACATATAGATGTGATGGGCTCACACTATCTCAATATCCAACAACAATGCCAAAGGCCAAGCAAATCAAATTAAGATTTGATCAAAGACCATATGAGAGGATGAATATTTCGAGGAAACAAGGAATGATACATGCACAGAATGGGTGGAATTTATTAAAGTCAATTCAAACCAAGTTGCCAATTTTTAAAATGAAAATATTAGTCAACTTGTGATGAGTTTTTGGATGGGATCCAAGCATTTATAGGCTTAGATGCCTCCATAGCGTTTGAATATCTATCTCTTATTTTTGAAACACACATTGAATCACTCTATTTCAAGTTCGGGAGCTCAAGTTATGACTATTTTAGTGAAGACTATGTGAGCAGAATTTCTAGACGGGATTATGATGGGAATTATGAGTTCCGAGCTTTTAGTTCAAGTTTAAATCATATCGGGTTGTGTTTTTAAGCTTAATTTTTATTATGTATGAGCCCAATATTGTATTTATTTGTTATTGTTTTATTGTTATTCTATTCCAAAATTTGGATATTGTTTAAGTGTTTTAAGTTGTTTAGGAATTTTTGTTTCTTAGTCAAACAAGAAAGTTTAGTTTTAAACTAGTTCTTGTTTAGATTAATTAGAGTCTTAGTATACTTTAGAGATTTATTTGGATGTACTTAACTAGCCTCTATAAAGGTTTCTTCATTGTTCATTGGGGAGAAAAATTATTTTTTTTAATAAAGTTTTTAACTCTAGGAGTTTGTTTCTTAGTGCAAGATTTTTTTCTTATGATTTTTAGAAGTAGTTTTCTTCTCGATTTTCTTTAAAGAGTCATTGAAATTCATTCTTCACCCTTCAATTTGTCAAGGATTATTTTTTAGAGGGTTGATTAGAGCCATTAGTTGAGTTTGTTGGGATTTATATCTCAAATGGTTCAATTGGACATTTATCCTTCTATCCATAATATCCATCGGTTTATCGTTCCAACTTCCACTTTACTTTAATCTATCTTTTTCTCTATTTAGTTATTATTTTGAATATTTTTCTTTTTATTTTAAAAAAAATCTAATTTTTGTTATTTCCTTTGTCATTTTCTAAATTTATTTGGTTTTTTTCTTTTTAGGTTTCCTTCTTGAGTTAAACAACTTGAATTTGATCCTCTTCCACTTCCTCCGCCTCACTCACTTATCATTTGGTATCAAATTTGGGCGTTTTAGGTATTCTTTGTGTTTTTATAAACTGATTTCCAGCAAAAAACCTCAAAATAATTTTTTTTCTTTTTATCCATAAATGTTTTTTGAAAACAAATATTTTTCAGTAGGTAAACATTTTCCAAATGATCTGAAATTTTACATGTTAATTCTTGGCACTCTCTTCGAATATAAAAAAAAATATTTCCCACAAAAAAAATGATAAAAAAAGGTGCAAAAACAAAAAAAATGAAAAATAAAAGAAAAATAAAAAAATATTCTGTGGGTTGAATTTTGTGCCGAAATTTTACTTTTGCACAAAATCCAATCTTGACCACGCTTTTAACTACACAACCAATCAAAATAATTAAACAAAGTTATAAAATTATATTCAAGCATTAAAAACACTTAAACTATCAATGTAATGCACTTTGATATAACGAGACACTTTCTTGCTTTTACCAAAAACTCAAACCAAACCTAGAATTTAACCTTACAAACAATATTAAGGACATTTAAATGTCCAAAAACCACCAGCAACATCAATTGACTGCCCTTCTCTCTATAAAACTTTGTAAACACTCGTCAATTACATCTGAAAGAATCACTAACCAAACTCCAATCTGACTTAAATTTCAACTATCCAAATGCATTCTAAACATATTCCTAACAAGAATTTAATCCAAAATCTTTAAGAAATAAGAATCGAAACTTTCTCTCACTGACTTGAAATTTCTCAAAAATAATGGAAAAACAAAAATCAAATCAAATCTCTTTTTTTAAGAGTCGAGAATCTTATATTAAAGTTATGAATCACTTTACCTTGTTATAGGAAACAAGAATCAATCAAAGAAATGGAAAGAATTCTTCTCCTCTCTTCCTTCAAAACCCAACGTGAGCTAGCAAGAATAAGAAAAATGTTGAAATTGATTCTTTAAAACTTGTTTGAATGCAATAATTTAATAGAAAAACCACTTACCTATATGAAATATTAAAGAGAATATAAAAAATCAATGTAGTTTGTGAAAATGAATATGGGAAAACACGGTCTTTCCAACTAATTTTTCGAAAACGGAATTTTGCTAAAATAAGCTTGGTTTAATTCCAACTTAAGGACCTCTAATTCTCTAAATCATATATATTTTTTTTTAATATTCACACATTTTTTTGCTAACTTTACAATCTAATTTATAAGCCTTAATTACTAGACTCCCTGATCAAACCCCGTAATAAATCTATTTAATGCCTAATTAGTAATTAATGAAGTTCCAACACACTACCATATTCATTTTGGGTTTGAATTTTTGGAATGATTTGATTTAATAAATCTAGCCTGAAATCAAAATTTTCCACATTGACAAAAATTATTTCGTTACATTTCTAATAAAAATTATAAAAATCATAATAAAAAAATTTGTAAGTATGATAAAAATGATAAAAATATTAAATTTTTATATAAACATATAAATAACTTATAAAAATATAAAAACTTATAACAATTATTAAAAATTTTATATAAAAATATAAAAATTATATATATACATAAATATAAAAATTATTATAAAACTCGTTCAAAGCACTATCTCCATCCAGATCACCTTCACTCAACATGCGCAAACTATCTCATCATCTTCCATATCACTCAGCCCCAACATCAGGTTCTTCGTCTTCAAGCTCTTGAATGTTATCACCCCTATTTTTCTGTCCATCATAAGCTTGAACCCATTGTAAAGCTGCCCCAACAACCATTAATTGGCACCATATCTCATCTTGAAGGAAAATAGTCATCGAAATTAACGACATTGCCGATAACTTCTTCCATGAATGAACATTGTAGACTCTCGAAGAGTTTAGTTATTTCGTGGGTTTTGCTTTAAGCTTGTGCAGGATCGAGAGTGAGGGTTTTACATAAGGAAGGTCTATGTAATTTATTTTTTTTATAACTTTTCACAATTTTTATAATTTATATATATTTAATATTTTTAGCTTAAAATGTAAAAGTTTTTATATTTTTAATAATATTTATAAGCTTCTATATGTTAATATAATTTTTAATATCTTTTTCTATATATATATATATTTACAATTTTTATGGTTTTTTATTAGAAAAATAAAAGATTAAATCTGGACTCACTATGTGCTGTCATCATCTAAATAGTCCATTAATTAATTTTAACGACCAATGTTATCAAAGACGAAATCGAAATAAATTGAATTTAATAATAATAATTAAATTGAGTGACAATTAATTTGAGGGGTTTAACTTATTTTTTTTAAATAATTTTCTATACCTTTAAACCAATAACAAATTCTATATTAATAGTTTAAAAATATTTTCAAACACATGCTTTAGTTTATAATATAATTTTTAGATTTTATTCAATATACTTCAAATAATGAAGGTTGCTAAAAAATGAATAGGGAATCATATTGTGTATATAAGTTAGAACTTGTTTTTCCTATGCTACACTAAAAACCCAGAATCATGTTATAGATGGAAGGAAGTCAACGATTCTTTGTAGACAAATTAATGCAATGGAAAAGTTTAATTAGTCTCCATCATATATAGCTTCAAGTGGACTCTTCCTACCAAAAGTGCCCTTCCATTACCTCTTTGACTTTGGAATTTGCCTACTTCATCAACTACGTACAACTAGCAAGCAAATGCAATTAGAAAATTATTTGTGTGGTTTTACTTCCAATGTGGGTTGGTTAGTCTTCAGAATTATAGATTATTAATTTACATTCAACGCATGGAAGATAACACACAGTAAATCAATTACATCTTGGAGATATATAATGTAACAATGTCTACCATAGTAATTAATTAATTCCAAGCCTCTGGCCATTGTTTTCATGATTGTAAATCACTAAATTAATAAATCATCCTCCATAGTATCAAAGTCATAAATAACATATCATTATATGTATTACACAACGGCTAAAAAGATTTTCATAGATAAATAAAAACACTACGTATTTTATTAGACCAAGAAGAGAGTAATGATTTAAATGAAATTTCCATGTAATGGTGATCATATTTGGGGCAAAAAAAAAGAAGGGAGGAACGCGGTTGGAGTTGGCCTGTGGCCCCTGGTTTGAGACTTAACCGACGACAAATGCGCGATGAGTGATAATTAGTGAACCTAGCTATTTGTTGAAAGGTGTTTACGCCTGCGAGGCTGACTACAATATTTCCCACCGACAAGTAAAATATAACTCACCAGTTACAGCATAATATCATTATTTGTTTTTTATAATAATAATAATCAGCATTTCAAGTGGTCATAGAAAATACCTTTTACTTTCTTTAAAATCAAAGAGAGGCTTCAGTGCTCCAACTCATAATTTCACGTGACAAACTCTACTAGCACCGGAATGCCTTAAAACAAACACTCCGTTGTGCTTGTTTTCTTCCCTCTCTGCAAAACTTTCCAGTTGAGATGAAACTTCCCCACCAGCAGGAAATAGCGTCCAAAGTGTTTCTTTTTATGATTCCCTGAATATTATATGTCAGTGCGGAGGTTATTAAGCGCGTAGTGCAATGTGCTAGATCGAACCTTATTTACACCTGAATCAAACAATGACACACGGAAGATTTGATAGACAATTTTAAGGGGCGTCCTCAACCAATTATCCCTTCATCAATTGGCTACTTTAACCTGGGCATGCAAGCTTTTGGATCTCATATCCATATCTTCCTTAACAAGCGGAAACCCAATAACCTACGCAATCCCTTTACGATTTGTCTGAGCAACCATGGAAGTTGCTCCATATTTATCTGTAAAACTCAACTCTTGAACTGCCTAGCTACAAATAGTATGACCCACCAGATTACACTAGTATCTTGTTATTGTCAATCTAAAACTAGCCAAGAAGACATCCCACATACCACTGTCGCTTACATTATAAATCTTCATACTAAATATATGGTTCCATTCAGCATAAAGCAACAATGGTTAAAGCTCCTTTATCAACACCTCAATTATCAAGATTTAAACTATACTATTGTTAATATGTACCAAAAAATTAATAAATATATGATCATCTTTACTCATTTGCAAATATATTTATTTATTGCTTGAAATGGAGTCAGTGAAAGAAGTTGAATCAGCACTACCGTACTTCAACCTATATTTTTTCTACCAAACTAGCTATACTTTCTTTTTTATTATTATTTTTCGCATTTGGAGTTGCTTTGTGAGATTATAAGTTTTTAACCCTGACTTACCAAGGTTGAATATCAGTTTTGGAGTCCACCTATAATAATATATATTTGGACCTTGTTTCATACCACTCCTGACTGTTGATTGGAATTATTAAAATGCCAATGATTATCAGATCAAGAATTGATCTTAGTGATATCACGAAATGGGAGATAGCAGTTGTGAGATGTTGATGGGTCAGCAGATGGTCGATCGATGAATGTGATGTGTCATATTGATGCACTCAAGCCATGCAATGGAGCATGTACAAGGTTGAAGCTACTGCCGGTTAATACAAAAAAAAAAAAAAAAAAAAAAAAAAAAAAAAAAGGAGGGGGAGTCGGCCCTGTCGTCCGATCATTTCACCCCATCTTCCTGTTAGGCCAAAAACCCATACGATGAAGAGATGTAGGGGTGGCCGATCAAAAGAGTAGTTTAATGCTCACTGCACTCGCCTGTAATGTCTGTCATTTCCAGCGACATGTTCTACTGGTCTGCGTCACGCCAGCTCCAGTCCCTATATCCACTTTGAATTGGTCTAAACCAGAGTGCAGAGACACGATGTTAATGTGCCCCACAAAGATTTGAAACCAGTTCCTTTTGGGCTAATGTTACAGCTTCATTTCAAATATCTAATACAAAGTGAAATTAAAAATGTAAGACATTTACCAATATGAATTGAATATTATTAAATAGTAACATTGGGGTTATATTTCTGGTGAGCCCCACAAAAGACATGGATAAATGGGTGTAATTTACAATTAATGTGTAATTGATGTATGGACTAAGACCGGGTCTACCGAACCCTAACAAAACGGCATTTACTCTTCCTCCAATTTCCATAGAAAACTCCTTCCTCGATGGGATGGGAGGTTAGTTTCCCCCACCCTCCATTTCTAATTTCCATCCAGTTTCAACCAAAATTTTAATTAAAAGAAGATCCATAATTAAAGGAAAACAAAGTTGACATTATACTGAATATTCCTATTTTGGTAAAAACCAAAATCGGTTCTGCCGCCAAGCAACAGTGTCAGTTAACTGATGCTCCCCATTTTAATTGCTGTAAAAACTAAATTAAGTTGGTGTTGACACGTGGACAAAGGTGTTAGAAGATTTTAATTCCCACTTCTGTTTTACGTCACAGCTTAGTGATTTTAACCTATGCTCATTTTTGTTTGGTAGGGGAGACACCTTGTGGTTTTTCATATTATGCTTCGTGGTTACAACAAACCAAACCACTGGTCCTTTTAATTTTGCAAAATTAGAGCATTTTCTGCTATGACAAAAATCCAATTTGTTTTGGCGAGTGGTAAAAAAGGGCAATTTAGGAAGTTTAGATTAGGGAATAAATACAGAAACGGGCAAGTCTCGCATGTTACATGTCGCTCTTTCTTCCTTCATGCATAAGCTTTTATTAAATCTTTATTTATTCATACTTTGCCGTTTTAAGAGACCTAAAAACTAATAACCCATTTTGTTATTTTTATTCTTAGTAAATATTTTTGAATTTTTTGTTGCATCTTTGTATGTATCTCTTGGTGGAGGAATGCTTGTCACCTACTCTTTTTTTAGTTTTTCAGTCCCTTTAAAACTTTCTCTCACAAAGGAAAGACACAGCCCAGAATTCACACACTTTCAGACATACACAGACCTTTAGAACTGTGTTTCCTCTGTTTATCCCACTCCTTTTTTCTGGGCAATGGAGAAACATAAGTGTAAGTTGTGTTTCAAAAGCTTTGCAAATGGAAGAGCTTTGGGTGGTCATATGAGGTCTCATATGTTGAATCTTCCAATTCCTCCCAAACTTGCAGAACAAGAACGATTGGGATTACCACGACCAACGAATCAACTCAGCCAAGAGTCAGAGTCAGAGTCGGCTTCGGCATCTTATTCGTCGTCTTCATCGGAAGAAGAAGAAGAAGGGGAGGAAAAAGGGCAGTTTTATGGGCTTCGAGAGAATCCAAAGAGAAGTGTTCGGTTGGTAGATCCTGAGTTTATTGATGCTGGCTCGGTTGTTCTACAAGACAGGGAAAGTGAGACGGAGTCCTCTAAGAACCCAACTCGGAGACGATCCAAACAGACTCGAAGAATACTAGAAAATCATCAGCAACAAAGACAGGAACAACAAGAAGAAAGAAAGAAGCTTAAAGTTAACAACAGCAGCAGCAGCAACAACAACAACCAAGTGAGCAAGACCGAGCCTTGGGCTGAGCCTGAACCGGTGAGTTCGATCTCCGACGCAACAACTGAAGAAGATGTCGCTTTCTGTCTTATGATGCTTTCAAGGGACCAATGGAAAAGCAAAGTACTCCATCTGGATGATGAAGAAGGCACAGAAATAGAAAAGTCCACGGAACAAAGTTATGAATTACAAGAGTACTTCAAATTAAGCAAGGTGAATAGAGCGACCCGAAGTAAGTACAAGTGTGAAACGTGCAACAAGGTTTTTAAATCGTACCAAGCACTGGGTGGGCACAGAGCGAGTCACAAAAAGATGAAAGCTTACTCACCACCGGCAACTCATGATACAGAGTTGGAACCGGAAAATGTGGGTACTGGACCTAGTTCATTGACCGACAAGAAAATCCACGAATGCCCTGTTTGTTTTAGAGTCTTCTCGTCTGGACAAGCTCTTGGTGGACATAAAAGATCTCATGTGGTAGCGACAACTGAAACCCCTGTTAAAAGTTCCAAAAAGTTGGGAGATAGTTTCATAGATCTTAATCTCCCTGTTCCAATGGATGACGATGATGCTAGCCAAATTGAACTTTCCGCCGTCTCCGATGCTGAATTTGTCAACCATCTCAAGTGAGGAACGGTGAACCATTTTTTGTTCGTTGTTTACAACAATGTTCGATCCAAATTCAAAGGTAAAACAAACCAACTTTGGTTGCTTCCAGCTATTTTTGGCATCTAAGATTTTTCCTCTATAGTAAAACATCGGCTTGTAAGGCCTTTTTCTTTTTATTCATAGGCTGTTTCTACTCTATTCTAACTGTAATTCTTTTCTCTGAATTGTCTTTTACAGTTCTGTTCTGTTTGTAAAAAACCTGATCATTAATTTCACTGTTGGATTAGATCTTCTGGGTTTCTTTGACATTTTAATCCAGAGTAGCACTAACAAGCATTCTTGTTAATGGGTTGTCAATCAAAGCTTCCTACTTCTCTAAACCCAGTTTTGTTTTCTTTTTTTCCTCAATGCAAGAAAAGTCCTTCTCAATAGAAGGTTCTCAAAACACCAAGAAAATTGTTTTTTCACTTAAATTAAAAAAAAAAAAAGGTGGCTTCCATTTGGCGCCACTGAAAATTGCTACAAGTTCATCGAGTATTCTCTGCTTTCTGTTTTATGTTGCCTTATGTTTTTTTCAGAGCACATTCCATTCTGATGCCTTGTATTTTTTCCCTTGTTTGCTGTCTGAAACTGTTTCATGCTTTACCTACAAATCTGCTAAACCAGTACATTTGGTACAGAGATAATATTCAATTACTGTAATAGCCTTGAAGCTGAACTCGATTTGCTATAAATACATTCCCATATTACAGAAAAAGAAAAAAAGTAACATAAAAAAATAAAAGAAAAATGGGAAAGGAAAAGCAAAATCCCCTGTTTTTATTTTACTGAGAGAATAACGTGTCTGGGTTAGCTTGGCTAAAGCAAAGTGTCCTACTGACTCAAGATCAGTGTAAAAAAGATATAGGAACTTCAGTCACAATGATTAATTTTATAATAATATTTTTAAAAAAAATCCTTTTTTGAGATAGCTAGTATGGGTAGGTAGGCAATGAAGGGGTGGGGGGCATGCCTCCAAGCAATGCAATTCCAAGGCAGTTAGAACGTAGAACTACTTTATTATTATTATTATTTCACGGGAGAAGAGAGTGCTTAAATGGCTTAAGTAGATGCTCATTGCCCCCATTAGAAATTAGTGAGATTGAAGGGAGTAGGACCGGCGTGACAATGTGCTGTCTTTCGAGCAGTGGTTACTTTATAACAGATGGAGCTCAATCTGACAGATGAGATGTGTGTGCAATCTGGATTCTGATGAATCCACGCTTACAAACATGAAACAGCATAACTTGGCTTGTCTTATTATTATTATTATTGCTGCTGCTGTTGATGATGATGGAGTACTATTAGTATACCAATTTTTGTGCCATTTTGAATATAAATCTTAGGGTTTTTTTTCTAAAGAAGTACAAAAAAAAAAAAAAATTAAAAATTTTTAAAATAATATAACATAAAATATTTTTACCAAAATAGTATGTTCAGGGTGATCACGCTACTCTGACAGGCGGCACCACCCTAAATTCTGACACTCAACAGTGAAAAAGAAACGATGAAAACGAAAAAAAAAGAGCTGAAAACGAATAAAATAAAAAAAAGGTGATGTGGGTGCCAGAGGCGGCACCAGTGTTGCCTCTGGCACAGGCGGCACTAGTTGTGTGGGTCCCAGATTTATTTTTTTATATTATTTTAGCAAAAAATGTCCTTCTTTGTATTATTTTTTTATATTATTTATTTCTTTCCTTCTTCTCCTTCTTTTCTTTTTCTTCTTCTCCTTCTTTGTTCCCGAAACTCAAGCCTCGAGGACCATATATTATGGTCCCCCAAACAAACAAAAAAAAACCCCTTTGCATGAGGGGTCAAATCGGCCTGAAAAGGTCACCTGGGCACCGGTGCTGCTTCTGCCAGAGGCAACACTGGTGCCGCCTCTGGCACCCACATCACCTTTTTTTTTTTTCGTTTTCAGCTTTTTTTTTTCGCTTTCAGCATTTTTTTTCACTATTGAGTGTCAGAATTCAGGATGGTGCCGCCTATCAGAGTGGCGTGACCACCCTAAACATACCATTTTGGTAAAAACATTTTATGCTGTATTATTTTGGAATTTTTTAATTTTTTTTGTACTTCTTTAGTAAAAAACCATAAATATATAATTTTTTTTTCAAACGAGAAGACAACATTTCAGTATAAAACTCCAATGACTTAGAATTGTTATACCACTATCCGGACCAGGTATGTGGCGCGCTTAAAGAGCTCCAAGTGAATATTTGAAGTCGGTTTCTCGCTCTCATTTGTTTACCATCGTCCTTAGTTGATTTGACTTCTCGATTTGATTATCCGTTGTAAGCTACCCGCTTACTAGTGTTATGGGACTAAAATTTTAGTCTCACAATCAGTGTAGCCTTAGGCGATTTCTTCATTTCAAACACACCTAAGTCACTCTAACTCCCAACAATTGAGGATTCTCGCTAAATTCTTCCAATGCACCAATTTATATAGTGGAAGCAACACAAAGCCAAAAGAATGCTCAAAGAACAGAATAGCCACAGGAAACAATGCACGAGATGTGTTTGAGTAAATGCTCTTAAAGAATTCTATTACTCTTCAGGATATAATAGATGATTTAAAATTAAAAGGGAGGCTCTCTATTTATAGTTGGGCTCCTCCAAAATCGACGGTATAGATCGAATTACATCGATAGACGAAATGAAGCTTATTCTTACAATTAAGGGATTTACAAGATTTATATAATCAAATTAAATCTAATCTCATCAGAAATTATTACCTCAATCTTCTAAGATTAATTTCCCTATTTACCAAGGTAGCCTAAGTTTCCATATTTGCATCATTAAGCCACAGGTCAACTTTCGTGGGTCAAATGATCCCCATCTAACTGATAGACCTCCATAGGATGCATTTTGTGCGATGGTCACTGGCTTTAAATTGCGGCACGTGACATTCTCCCTACCCATTCTCGTAACGCCCTTGTTGTGCCTTCGGAATGGTACTAAATTGATGCATCTCGAAACTTTCTCGTCGCTTTGGATCTTTCCCGACTAGTCTCACTATTGGGTCATCCCATCCCTCGGAACTTTTGCCTCAACTTTCCTCGCCTCTTAGCTCGATCCATTCCACTCATTAGTACATCTCATTGGCAAGAAGTCACGACTCTTACTTGCCCACATTTTGACTTGCCTCGATCGAAATCCTTTTGATCCAAATAAACAAGCTTTGACATGCCCATAGCCCCTCGATCTCCTCGCTTCAGAACTTTGAAAGGGTCCTTGCGTTATTACCAAGCCAACAAGTTAGAATGCAAAACAGTACCAAAGTGTTCGAAATGTACCTTACTCGTAGCATTTACTCGGGTCAACTGTTCAATTTGCATCACCACTTTCCCAAAGTCTGATGCACAACCCACCTTTCCCTTAGTGGTAGCTCCTCCAATGAATCAACAAAAAAGAGCATCATTGATCCTAGCTCCAAGGTTTGCATCGCTACTTCTTCCTTTAAGTCTGATGCACAACTCACCTCTTCCTTGGGTGGAAGCCTTTCTGATGACTCGACAAACTTCATCGCTTTCCCCAAATTGAGCCTCATTGGTCTTAGTTTCAATGTTTGCATCGCTACTTTTTCCCCTAAGTCCGATGCACAAATCACCTCTTCCTTGGGTGGAAGCCCCTTCGACGACTCAACAAGCTTCATTGTTGCCTTTCTCTTGACCACGACTAACTTGGATTGCTTTGGACAGTTCCACAACTCATGAAAGCTACAACACATGAAGCATTTCACTCACTTATTATTGTTCCTCTTTGCCTTTTGGCTTCGACACCACTTGTGTTCGAACCAAGTCTCTTAGGTGCTTTGTCTAACCCATTGTCCCTTTTGACGACAAACTTCATCGAATAGCTGCAACCTATGCGAACCATGGCTGTAACACCCCTAACCCGTATCCGTCATTGAAACAGGGTTTCAGAGCATTATTAGAACATTTAGAACATTTACAAATAACTTATGTAAACTACTATTCATTTACCAAGATCATCCAAAACGTCCCTTAATTGGGCCCTCGAGGCCCAATACGAGCATTAGAATCAAGTCGGGACTTAATCAGGAACATTAAGAATTTTTCGCGAGTTTTCAAAATTTTTCTAAGGTGTAGGGCTCACACGCCCGTGTGGCCCAAGGGACACACCTGCCGTGTTCAACCCCGTGTAACTCTCTGACTTGCACACACGGCCATGCCACATGCCCGTGTACTAGGCCGTGTGGTTAATTAATTCACTTCGAAAATAGGTGCAGGTTTCACACGGCCAAGACACACACCCGTGTTCTAGGCCGTGTGGCACACACGGCTTAGACACACGCCCGTGTCTCTGCCCGTGTGCTCAATTCTGAGCATTCTGTTTCTCAAAATTAAGGTGTAGGGGACACACGGCCTAACCACATGCCCATGTTACTAGGCCGTGTGTCACACACGATCTAGACACATGCTCGTGTGTCTGCCTGTGTGGACAAAATAAAACCATTTCTAGCTTCATTTCTCACCCAAAATTTCACCCAAGACCTGCACTTGAAACACACATCTAATACCAACCAATTCAAGCATTCAAATTGGGCAATTTCTATCATTCACAAGGCATATCACTACAAGCATACATGATCACAACCTTACCTTAGTTTAACTTAGGCATATATAACATTGATCACATATTTTTAACATAACACATGTGTATATATATATATATCATAATAATCTACTTAGTCATACCAAAATGAACCATTACTAGCCATTCCAATGGCTAGGTTACAAAATAACATTTTAAGCCACTATTGGCCAAGTTGTCCTATACATGCCATTATACCAAAATGATTTCACTATATATACCCAAAATAGTTAGTTGATAGTGTGACGATGCTCTAGTGATCTCCAACCCTCGCGAGCTTTTGAGCACTATAAAATAGGGGAAAATAAAATCGAGTAAGCATTACATGCTTAGTAAGTTCGTATAACGGAAACTAAACTTACCAATCTTGCTTATTAAATCTAGACATACAATGTTATATTTCCATCCATTTGGCTAATTTGCCTAATAGTATACATTCAATCAAACATGTTAGTCACCAAAATCTTCATATCAATCAAGTAACATAGATGAGCTCATGATGCAATACTCTTTCAAGACATTATCAATTCATCTCAAAGTTCTCATGCCATGTTAAGATTTTTATGTCCGTTGAATCATTGAATTTCGATGGATGCTTATGTAGTACACTCGAAGTGTACGATTCAATAATCCCTCAATTCCTTATTCAAGGGTACTTCTTAGGGCACTTAACCAAGAAACACTCTCTCGAGCCACTTATTGTATAACAGGATTACCAGTCCAGGTTAAATTCTTTATATAACATATGCTCAGAGGAGCTCGATTAAGTTTACCAGTCCAGGCTAAACCCTAATCATAATGTATGCTCGAGAGGTATTACATCATGATTACCCGTCCAGGCTAAATCCTTTCCATAACAAGGTCAACGGGATTACTCGTCCGAGCTAAATCCCGTCCGCAACAAATGCAAGACCTTATTAGTTTTGGGAAAGCGCATATAATCATCAGAATTCACATTCAATCGGGACTTAACCCTTTATCATCATTTCAAGCATGTATCAAATTTCCATCATAGCATACAAGTAAAGCACATCAACATAAATCACATTACATACAAACACAACATTCAATTAACATAATTACATGCCCGATTAAGTTACACGAACTTACCTTGACACTTGTTCGCGTAAAAAGTCTACTAATCCGAAACATTTTCTTTTCCTCGATCTAACATCGAATTAGTGTTGCCTGGATCTATATAAATGAATTTATCCATCAATTTCACACATTTCATATTTAAATGGACTCAATTCATGTCCTAGGAAAAATTACCATTTTGTTACTAACTTTTCCATAAATTCTGATTTTGTCCTTAGGCCCGGAAAATGAAACTTGTGCAAATTACTCCATATTCCAAGCCTAACCAAAGCCCCATTACAAATTTTCCAGCACATGTTTTCATAAAATTTTAGAATTTTTCATCAAATTTTACAACTTTTCATTTTAGTCCCTAAATAATGTTTTTACCAAAAATCACTTTGTAAAAGTTGTTTATCTATCAATAATCTTTCATTTTCTACCATAAATTTCTAATTTCCAGCATATACATCCATGACCCATTTTTCATACCTTGATAACTTTTCAAATTAATCCCTCAAATAGAGAGATTAAGCTATTCCGGTTTTAAAAATACAAAAATTACTAAAACGGGACAAGAAAACTTACCCAATTAGGCCTTGAAAGTTTCTTTTCTCTCACCTAGGGATTCCATGTGTTTTAGGTTGAAGATGACATAAAATAAGATGATATGTTTCCTTTTCATCTTTTAATTAATTAAGTATTTAGCAATTTCCAATTTAGTCCTTGCCTTTTTCTATATTTCCATGGATAAGTCACCAAGAAAAATCTACATACATTTCTTAATGGTCTAATTACCATATAAGGACCTTAAGTTTTTAATTTCATAGCTATTTGATCCTTATAGCTACTAGAATTCAACTTTCGTATTTTATGCAATTTAGTCCTTCTCGTAATTAACCACTTAATCGATAAAATTTTCGTGTCAAAATTTTCACACGATATGCCTATTATAATATGGACCATATAATGAAATAAAAATAAACCTTATTTTCTGGTCGGATTTGTGGTTCTGAAACCACTATTCCGATTTTACTGAAAAATGGGCTGTTACAATGGCATAAGAAACACTCCACTAATTTCTTGTTTTCTTTGGCATCATTTATGCTCGACCCAAGTCTTTCGACCCCTCTTTTCGGCTTGTCACTTCTCGAAAATATGGATCTCTTTAGACATCTCTTTAACACATGTGAACTGTCATAAAGAAAGCATCTCATCTTATCCCTCTTTTCCTTCATATTGTTCGGTTTTCTCTTCACCTTTCGTGGTTTATCAATACCACCATTTTTGTTGCCATTGTCATTATCTTTCTCATGGTTCCCTTCACATACGCCCTTTTCCTCAGAATCGAAAGACTCAAGCTTGTATTTCCTTAGACCCAGCTTAACCACGGGCTCTGCTACCATCATGGCTTTCAACAACTCTTGCACACCTCCACGTTTCAATTCTAGTCTAACCCATATATCTATTACATTCTTGAAGGAAAGAAATGCCTCATTTTTATTTACATCTAAAATTTGGAGTATGAGTTCCTTGAACTCTCGAACATACTCCCCAACTGAGCCACATTGCATAAACCATTGTAACTTTGCCTAAGCTTCCTCCTTGGCATATTTTGGGTAAAATTGGCCTTTCAACTCATGTTGGAACTCTTCTCAAGTCTCAATCTCACTATGCCTTTTACCTATGGACCTACTCTTTTACCATAAATGTAACACCCGTAACCTATTTCTGTCACTGGATAGGGTTATAGAGTATTACAGTACAAAGCTAAACAATTATCATCACATAGAAATAATTAATCAATTTAAATTTTTTATATTCAATTTGTATATCTATTCATAGTAAATATACATTTACGAATCTTAAATCGAGCCTATGGGGCTTTAACAATAGTTTGAGAACATTCAAGGACTAATTTGAAACAAAACAGAAAATTACAGAAAAATTTTAAAATTTTGAAAACATGGGTCACACGGGCGTATAGCCAGGCTGTGTGACTCAGAAACATGGTTGTGTGGCCAACCATGTACGAATTGAAGTATGGGTTACACGGCCGTGTCCCAGCTCGTGTATCCGCTCGTATGAATATTTAAAATAGGGTAACACGATCGTATCACAGACTGTGTGCCAGACTGTGTGTATATTCGAAGTAAGGTCACACGGTCATGTCGACAGGCCGTGTAACTCTCTTTAACCGTGTGTACCAACCTGCACCTAAAATTTAAAATGACACATTGCTGTGTGGTGTGACCATGTGTGGCACACGACCGTGTGCACCAAAAATGCCTTTTAAAACAAGCTAAAACAAAGCCCTTTTATTAGATGCCAAGCCACACCAAATTCATCCATTAACATGCCTTTAAAACCTATTCAAACAAGTCTTAAACATACTAAATCTGTAACACCCCTAACCCACATCTGTCGCCAAAATAGGGTTTCAGAGCATTACCGATCGAACAAACATAATTTCAAACATTTCATTCCATATAATATTCAAGTCAAAACCAATCAAACTCATACATATTGTCCCTTATTAGAGCCCTCGAGACCCAAAATATGTGATAGAAACAAGTCGAGACTAATTCGAAAGCTCAGAGAATCTTTCGCTAAATATTAAAAATTTTCAAAGTTGCAGGGCTCACGCGAGCATGTGGCCAGAATGTATCTTAAATGACAAGTTTACCATTCTCTACAAGCTTGAACATTAAGCAATTCAAAAATCATTCATTTAACCGGTTCAAAACACAATCAAACACATTCAAAACATATTAAAAATAATCATCCTAGGTGTCTAACCAATGAACCCTCATAGGTACCATAACTATAATAGCCCGATTTTGGGCCTAGTCGGAATAGTGGTTTTGGGACCACAATTCTGGAGTCAGATAAATTATTTTATTATTATTTTGGTGTTATAGTATGGTTATATGAGTGCATGAAAATTTTGGTGAATTAATTTTAACGATTGTGAGCTCAATTACGAAAAAAGACTAAATCGCATAAGGGGAAAAAGTTTTATTTTACTATCTAGATGTGTTAAATAGCTAGAGGACCATAATTTAGGGTCTTTAAAGTGCAATTAGACCTTTTTAAAAGAGGTGGCCGGCCATAGGGGACAAAGAGAGTCATGTTGACTAGGTTAGGTGGACATTTGGTGACTTATTTGACTAAAAAAAAAAAGAGAGGCTATAGTGTCATATTTTCCACCATTTTTTTCAACAAATAAGAGGGTTTAGAGAGCTCAAAATATCAGCCATTTGTATCTCTTGCATGTAAGTCATTTAAAAGGTTATTCTTGATGATTTTCGTAATTTTGGACACCTTGATGAGCTTTCTAATAAGGGGACTATTTTGCAAAATGAATGAAATTTTAGGGTTTTTCCATGAAAGCATATATGTTGTTAGCTAAAATTTTATGGAAGAAAATGAATCTTGGTTGTTAAATAAATAACTTTTGTGAAAGGGGTTTTCACGAAAACACCTAAATGAGCTATTTTGTAAAGTTTGTAAAGTAGGTGGTAATTGTGTGAAATGTTTGGAATTGTGAGTTGCTATAGGTATAAAAAGAGTTCAACTAGGGTTGGTTAATGAGGAAACTCGATAAAAATTGATTTACGAGCCTAAGGGCAAAATTATAATTTTTGTAAAGTCTAAGGGCAAAACAGCCATTTTGCCGAATTGTAAATTGTAGAATGTTTTTATTAATTTGATGATTAAATAAGTGAAATTTTATTATTATAGATCAAGAAATACGCAATCCAGACTAAGACCGCGGAAAAGCCAAGCAAGCGGATTAAATACAATTAGTCACCTAGATTTGGTGTACCAAGGTATGTTGTACGTAAATAATGTAACTTATTTGTATTTATGTATTGTATAATTTAATATGGCATAAATTGTGGACTATTGCTGTGAATGTGCATGATGAGAATTGATGTAGTAGAGACTCCCGGTTGAACCTTAGGAATAATTTGGACATCCATGCCATGACATTTGGGTGATGCGTGTGCTAGTGTAAGACCTGTCTGGGACATGGAAACGGCACTGATAGATGAGAGCCAGTGTAAGACCTTTCTAGGGCATGGCATCGGCCTCAAGATATGCAAGCTAGTGTAAAACCTGTCTGGGACATGGGATCGGCTTGAGGTGTGTCAGTGTAAGACCTGTCTGGGACATGGTTTCGACACAAATAAGTGAGAGCCAATGTAAGACCTCTCTGGGACATAGCATCGGCCTTGATGTATGGAAGTCAGTGTAAGACCTGTCTGAGACATGGCATCAACTTAGATGTGAGAGCCAGAGTAAGACCATGTTTGGAACATGACGTCAGCATCGTACCCTTTGTTTGAGGCTTAGTGATTATCCTGTAGAATTCCAAATGGTTTAAAGGGAAATTTATGGTTTACGTCAAAATGGTAGAGCTTGTGACCATGTTGTGAGTGGTACAGGTACTTATATGAAATTGATGATATGTGAACTTTATTCTTGTTGTATGAATAGTGAGGAATGAACATGAATAAGTTGTGTTATGAACATTTACTCTTTTGTGCGAGTTATGATATATTGGGAGTATGATCACATGTGGTAACATGGTTGTTATTTCGATATTTACATGCAACTTACTAAGCTTTGTGCTTACCCTTTTCCTTTCTATTTTCTTGTAGTGCCACCAAATTAGCCCGTGGATCAAAGAACGTCGGAGGCATCGCTTACACTATCACTTGAAACTTTTGGTATAGTTAGTTTTATTATCTTGAGTATGGCATGTATAGGGGTTGGGTCTTTTTGTTATGTGTCATATTGTTAAGTTAGCCAATTGTGTTGGCTTGGGACGAAAACCTCTTATAAGGCCATGGTTAATGGCTAATATTCATTATTGATAATTTCAATTGATGATACTTCCATGGATGAACAAAATGTATGAATGATCAAGTGCATGTTTGGTTTGTTAGAGTGTCATGAGGTTTGCATTTGAATGTCATATTGTGGTTGATTTAGTCTGATATTACTGTGTGGATTGGGATATTTGTTGTTGTGTAGGTTGGTGCAAGTAAGGGTGGCAAAAAGGCTTGGTAGATAGCCTTATTTTTGTCCACACGGATAGACACACGGGCGTGTGTCTAGGCCGTGTACGACATACGGTCAGCCCCATGGGCGTGTTGTCCGGTCGTGTGTCCCCTGCACCTTAAAATTTCAAGTCAGTATGCATGGTAGTAAATACACAGGCAGAAAGACGACCGTGTATCTCAGCCGTATGGAGGACACGGTCTCTTGGTATAGGCATGTTCCCAGGCTGTGTGAAGTCTACACGTTAAATGTGGAATTAAATTCACCACATGGCCTAGCACACAGACGTGTGCCTTGGCCGTGTGCCCCTAAATGGTTGCTGACGTCAAAAACAAAATGTCAAGGTTTTTGGACACAGGCTGAGACACGGGTGAGTCATAGCCGTGTGAAGGACACGAGTCATGGACACGAGTGTGTGCCAGGCCATATGAATACCCTTGTAGGTTCGAATTAGGAATTAATTCCATATGGGTTAGGGACACGGGTGTGTCCCGATATGTTTAGGCCGCGTGAACTGCACGGGCCTTCAACACGGTCATGTCAAGAAGGCCACATGGGCGTGTCGCCCCTTTCACATGAGTGGGTGCCCCTATTTTAAGAGTCATTTTCCAGAGTTCTTTAAAGGACTTGGTTTGGTTCTAAATCATCCTTAAAGCTTGTTTTGGGCCTCGTAGGCCCATAATAAAGAATTCTAGACAAGGTTTGAAAAGTTTTAAATTTGATCAAGTTTTTATGATTTGTAAATGTTAGAATGCATGTGTTTAAGTTTAGTAATGCCTCGTACTCTGTCTCGGCCTCAGACTCAGTTATGGGGTGTTACATTTAGTGGTATCAGAGCTATGGTTTAGTCGATTCTAGGACTAACCTAGTGTGAGTACGAGTCTAGCTATACATGCCATAGTTGTATATTGATAGTGTGACGACTCCTGACGAATTTAAATCATGTTTTTATATAGTAAATGGATCCCGACGGAGCTGTGGTGAACGATGTGAAAAGTAATACGCCAGCTCCCGCTGAAGGGACCGCGCCAGTTGAAAGTGAGCCCGTGACGATGAGTCAAGGCAGAGGGGCTAGAAAAGCCTACCTCCGTATGATGGATGCTTGGTACTCGAAATTCGTTCATACGAATCTGAACACTCCACCTCCCCCACCTCCTCTGATCCCTCAGCCTGCCCCTATAGCTCCTCATAAAGTAGAAATGGTTAGGAGAGAGAAACCTCTAGTGGACAAAATTTGAAAGTATGAGGTTAAGGAATTTCGGGCTAGTGTTGATGATGAATAGGAGAGAGTAGAGTTCTAGTTAGAAAATACCATCAGAGTATTTGATAAGCTATCGTGCACGCCAGAAGAGTGCATAAAGTGTGTAATGTCACTCCTACGAGACTCGACCTACCAATGGTGGAATACTCTCGTGTCAATGGTACCGAGAGAGAGATTAACTTGGGAATTCTTCCAAAAAGAGTTCCGTAAAAGGTATATTAGCCAAAGGTTTATAGATCAAAAGAAGAAAGAATTCCTTGAACTGAAGCAAGGCCGCATGACAGTAACGGAGTATGAGTGCGAGTTTGTGAGGCTCAGTAAATATGCGCGGGAGTGCGTATCTACAGAAGCCACCATGTACAAGGTTTGAAGATGGTCTAAACGAAGACATTCGTCTATTAGTTGGCATCTTAGAGTTGAGGGAGTTTGTGGGGCTTGTTGAGAGAGTTTGCAAGGCCGAAGAATTGGCCAAAGAGAATAGAAGAGCTAACATTGAGTCTCGTGACTAAAAAAAAAGACAGATGGGGAAATCACACCAGACCTCATCCAAGAGATCGAGAGAGTTTCTTGCTCGATCAAATACATCAGTAGGATTCTCGAGCAGAAACAAGAACAAGCAATATGCAGTGTCTGAAGCTCAAACCGCTTTTATCGCGAGTGCTGGTAGTGCTCGACCAAATAGACCAGAATGTTCATAGTACGGTAGACATCATTCTGGTAAGTGCCGAGGTAATGAAAGAGGCTATTTCAAATGTGGGTCACTGGACCACTTTATTCGTAGCTGTCCCGAGATGGTCGAGAAAGATAATGATCAAGGTGTTAGATCGGGTAACGCTCCTTCGAGAGGTAGACCACATAAGGACCCGAGAAGTGGGGCTAGCAATAAAGGTGTGCCTAGAGATGCTGCTGTGAGGTCCGAGGCAAGAGCGCCTGTAAGGACTTACACCATTCGCGCCCGTGAAGAGGCTATGTCTCCCGATGTGATTTCGGGTACCTTTTCTATCCATGATATACCTGTTGTTGCTTTGATTGATCCGAGGTCTACCCATTCCTATATTTGTATGAAATTGATACCTAGTATGAACATGCTAGTTGAGTCCACTAAAATTATGGTAAAAGTGTCTAACCTATTAGGCAAACATGTGTTAGTTGACTAAGTATGTAGAAACTGTCCCTTAACAATTAAAGGTCATTGTTTTCTTGCTAACCTTATGTTATTGTTGTTTGATGAATTCTATGTACTCCTTGGTATGGACTGGTTGACTTCTCATGGTGTTGTAGTGGCTTGTGGATGAAAAGTTATCGAGTTGAAATGTGAAAGTGGGGATGTTCTTCGGGTTGAATCAGGTGAAGCAGATAGCTTGCCTGTAGTAATATCATATTTTACTGCGGAAAGATATTTGAAAAAAGGGTGCGAAGCTTATCTCGCTTTTTTGTTGAATACTCAAGTATCTGAAGTGAAGATCGAGTCAGTACCAGTGGTATGTGAGTACCCGGATGTGTTTTCAGAAGAATTTCCTGGATTGCCCCCAATTAGGGAAGTTGAGTTTGGTATCGAGTTAGTCCCTGGTACGGCACCTATCTCGATTGCTCCGTATAGGATGGCTCCGATGGAGTTAAAGGAGTTAAAAGTGTAGCTGTAAGAGTTAACGGACAAGGGTTTTGCGAGACCAAGCTATTCTCCGTGGGGTGTTCCAGTACTTTTTGTAAAAAAGAAAGACGAGTCGATGATGTTATGTATAGATTACAGACAGCTCAACAAGGTGACTGTGAAAAACAAGTATCCTTTGCCAAGAATCGACGATCTATTTGACCAACTAAAAGGAGCCACTATGTTTTCAAAGATTGACCCGAGGTCCAGTTGTTACTAGCTCAGAGTAAAGGAACAATATGTGCCGAAAACTACTTTTCGGATAAGGTATGGTCATTATGAGTTTCTTGTCATGCCTTTTGGTTTAACAAATGCCCCTGCGGTGTTCATGGACTTAATGAACTGTATTTTTCGACCGTATTTAGATAAGTTCGTTGTGGTCTTTATCGATGATATATTAATTTATTCTCGTGATGAAAAAGAGCACGCGTAGTATTTGAGAACTGTTTTGCAAACCTTAAGAGATAAGAAATTGTATGCCAAGTTGAGTAAAAGTAAGTTTTGGCTCCGAAAGGTCGGATTCCTAGGACACATCGTATCGGGAGATGGAATTAGAGTTTATCTGAGTAAGATCTCGGCTATTGTTAAGTGGAAACTGCTGAGGAATGTATCGGAGATTAGAAGCTTCCTAGGCTTAGCGGGGTACTACCGACGATTCGTTAAAAGATTCTCTATGATAGCTATTCCGATGACGAGGTTGCACCAGAAAGAGGTCAAGTTCGAATGGACAGATAAATGCCAACAGAGTTTTGAGACATTAAAGGCTTTATTGAATGAGGCCCCATTTTTAGTACAACCAGAACTGAGAAAGGAATTTGTGGTATATAGCGACGCCTCCTTGAATGGATTGGGGTGCATGCTCATGAAAGAAGGTAAGGTCATAGCCTATGCCTCGAGACTGTTGAAGCCACACGAGAAAAACTACTCGACGCACGATTTAGAGTTGGCCGCCGTCATGTTTGTATAGAAAATATAGAGACACCATTTGTATGGTGAAAAATGTCAAGTGTTCACCGACCATAAAAGTCTTAAGTATTTGATGACTCAAAAGGAGTTGAACTTACGACAACGGCAATGGTTAGAGTTGATAAAAGACTATGAGTTGATAATTGACTACCACCCAGGAAAGGCAAATGTAGTCGCTGACGCTCTGAGTAGAAAGTCATTATTCGCCTTGAGGGCCTTGAATACTCAGTTGTCTGTGGCTGATGATGGTTCAGTTTTGGCGGAATTGAGAGCTAGATCGATGTTCCTACAAGAGATTTGTAAAGCTCAGAAGGGTGATAAGGATTTACAAGCTAAAAGACTCAAGGCAAGACGAACAATAAATCGAATTTTCGGATTGGTATCGACAGCTGTTTGATGTTCCGAGATAGGGTATGTGTACCCAAAGACGGTGAGCTTATTCTAAGGATTTTGCGAGAGGCACATAGTGGTTGCTTATCTATCCATCCGGTAGTGTTAAAATGTATAATGACCTGAAGAAAATGTATTGGTGGTCAGGAATGAAAAGAGATATTTCAGATTTCGTTTTTAAGTGTCTAGTTTGTCAGCAAGTGAAGGCTAAACACCAAGTACCTTTGGGTTTGCTTCAATCTGTAATGGGTCCCGAGTGGAAATGGGACCGGGTAACCATGGATTCTGTGTCGGGATTGCCTTTGACGCCAAAGAAAAAGGATGCCATTTGGGTTGTTGTTGATAGGCTTACAAAGTCAGCACATTTTATACTGGTGTGTACTGACTACTCCTTTAAGAAATTTGTTGATTTGTATGTTTTTGAGATCGTGAGACTTCATGGAGTGCCCTTGTCGATTATTTCAGATAGAGATCTGAGATTTACCTCACGGTTCTGGAAGAAGTTACAAGAAGCGTTAGGGACAAAATTAAACTTTAGCACTACTTTTCACCCGCAAATCGACGGTCAATCAGAAAGAGTAATTCAGATTCTGGAAGACATGTACTGTGTTGTGTTTTCGAGTTTCAAGGCAGTCGGGAAAGGTATTTACCGTTGGTCAAATTCGCCTACAACAATAGTTATCAGTCAAGTCTGAAAATAGAGCCTTATGAGGTTATGTATGGACGTAAGTTTCGAACGCCCTTATATTGAACTGAACTTAGAGAGAGTCAAGTTCACAGGGTTGATTTAATCAAAGAAAAAAAAGAGAAAGTAAAAGTAATTTGTGGCTGTTTGAAGGCCATATTGGATAGACAGAAATCCTACGCGGATTTGAAACAAAAAGAAATTGAGTTTCAAGTCGGTGATAAGGTGTTTTTAAAAGTATCCCAGTGGAAGAAAGTTCTCTGATTCGGTAAGAAAGGAAAACTTAGTCCGCGGTTTATTGGACCTTTTGAGGTGACTGAGAAAATTAGATCGGTAGCATATCAACTTGCCTTGCCATTCGAGTTAGAGAAGATCCACAATGTTTTCCATGTATTGATGTCGCGCCGTAATCGTTTGGATCCTTCGCACGTTGTTTCATCAGCAGAGGTTGAGATTCGTTCAGATATGACTTATGGCGAAGAGCCGGTTAAGATTTTGGCTCGAGAGGTTAAGCAATTGAGGAATAAGAGTTTAGCACTTGTGAAAGTTTTGTGGCATAGACATGGAGTCGAAGAAGCCACATGGGAACCCAATGAGACTATGAGAGACCAATACCCGAACCTTTTCACTGGTAAGATTTTTGGGGGCGAAAATCCCTAAAGAGGAGAATTGTAACAGCCCGCTTTTGGGCCTAGCCGGAATATTGGTTTTGGGACCACAATTTCAGAGTCAAAGAAATTATTTTTTTATTATTTTGATGTTATAACATGATTATATGAGTGCATGAAAATTCTGGTGAATTAATTTTAGCGATTGTGAGCTCAATTACGAAAAAGGACTAAATCGCATAAAGGAAAAAAGTTTTGTTTTACTATCTAGATGTGTTAAATAGCTAGAGAACCATAATCTGAGGCCTTTAAATTACAATTAGACCCTTAAAAGAGGTGGCCGGCCATAGGGCACAAAGAGAGTCATGTTGACTAGGTTAGGTGGACATTTGGTGACTAATTTGACTAAAATAAAAATAAAAAAAAGAGAGGCTATATTGTCATATTTTCCACCATTTTTTTTCATCAAATAAGAGGGTTTAGAGAGCTCAAAATATCAGCCATTTGTATCTCTTGCATGTAAGTCATTTAAAAGGTTATTATTGATGATTTTTGTAATTTTGGACACCTTGATGAGCTTTCTAATAAGGGGACTATTTTGCAAAATGAATGAAAGTTTAGGGTTTTTCCATGAAAACATATATGTTGTTAGCTGAAATTTTATGGAAGAAAATGAATCTTGGTTGTTAAATAAACAACTTTCCTAAATGAGCTATTTTGTAAAGTTTGTAAAGTAGGTGGTAATTGTGTGAAATGTTTGAAATTGTGAGTTGCTATAGGTATAAAAAGAGTTCGACTAGGCTTGGTTAATGGGGAAACTCAATAAAAATTGATTTACGAGCCTAAGGGCAAAATCATAATTTTTGTAAAGTCTAAGGGCAAAACGGTCATTTTGCCGAATTATGAATTGTAGAATGTTTTTATTAATGTGATGATTAAATGAGTGAAATTTTATTATTATAGATCAAGAAATATGCAATCCGGACCTAGACCGGGGAAAAAGCCAAGCAAGCAGATTAAATACAATTAGTCGCCTAGATTTTGTGTACCGAGGTAAGTTGTACGTAAATAATGTAACTTATTTGTATTTATGTATTGTATAATTTAATATGGCATAAATTGTGGACTATTGCTGTGAATGTGCATGATGAGAATTGATGCAGTAAACTCTCGGTTGAACCTTAGGAATAATTTGGATATCCATGCCATGACATTTAGGTGATGTGTGTGCTAGTGTAAGACCTGTCTGGGACATGGCATCGGCACCGATAGATGAGAGCCAGTGTAAGACCTATTTGGGACATGGCATCGACACAGATAAGTGAGAGCCAGTGTAAGACCTCTCTGGGACATGGCATCGGCCTCGATGTATGGATGTCAGTGTAAGACCTGTCTGGGACATGGCATCGACTTAGATGTAAAAGCCAATGTAAGACCATGTTTGGAACATGGCGTTGGCATCGTACCCTATGTTTGAGGCATAGTGATTATCCTGTAGTATTCTAAATGGTTCAACGGGAAATTTATGGTTTATGTCAAAATGATAGAGCTTATGACCATGTTGTGAGTGGTACAGGTACTTTATGAAATTGATGATATGTGAACTCTATTCTTATTGTATGAATAGTGAGGAATAAACATGAGTAAGTTGTGTTATGAACATTTACTCATTTGTGCGAGTTATGATATATTGGGAGTATGATCACATGTGGTAACATGGTTGTTATTTCAATATTTACATGCAACTTACTAAGCTTTGTGCTTACCCTTTTCCTTTCTATTTTCTTGTAGTGCCACCAAATTAGCCCGTGGATCAAAGAACGTCGGAGGTATCGCTCACACTATCACTCGAAGCTTTTGGTATACTTAGTTTTATTATCTTGAGTATGGCATGTATAGGGATTGAGTCTTTTTGTTATGTGTCATATTGTTAAGTTAGCCAATTGTGTTGGCTTGGGACGAAAACCTCCTTTTTTTTTATAAGGCCATGGTTAATGGTTAATATTCATTATTGATAATTTCAAATGATGATGCTTCCATGGATGAACAAAATGTATGAATGATCAAGTGCATGTTTGGTTTGTTAGAGTGTCATGAGGTTTGCATTTGAATGTCATGTTGTGGTTGATTTAGTCTTATATTGCTATGTGGATTGGGATATTTGTTGTTGTGTAGGTTGGTGCAAGTAAGGGTGGCAAAAAGGCTTGGTAGATAGCCTTGTTTTTGTCCACACGGGTAGACACACGAGCGTGTGTCTAGGCCTTGTACGACATACGGTCAGCCCCATGGGCGTGTTATCTGGCCATGTGTCTCCTGCACCTTAAAATTTCAAGTCAGTATGCATGGTAGTAAACACACGAGCAGAGACACGACCGTGTGTCTCAGCCGTGTGGAGGACACAGCCCCTGGGCATGGGCATGTGCCTAGGCCGTGTGAAGTCTGCACCTTAAATGTGGAATTAAATTCGCCACATGGCCTAGCACATAGGCTTGTGCCTTGACCGTGTGCCCCTAAATGGTTGCTGACGTAAGAAACAGAATGTCAAGGTTTTTGGACACGGGTGAGTCATGGCCGTGTGAGGGACACGGGCCATGGACACGGGCGTGATCTAGGTCATGTGAAAACCCCTATAGGTTTGAATTAGGATTTAATTCTACACGGGTTAGGGACACGGGCGCGTCCTGATATGTTTAGGCCGTGTGAACTGCACGAGCCTTCAACACGGCCATGTCAAGAAGGCCACACAGGCGTGTCACCCCTTCCACATGGGTGTGTGCCCCTATTTTAAGAGTCATTCTCCAGAGTTCTTTAAAAGACTCGGTTTGGTTTCGAATCGCCCTTAAAGCTTGTTTTGGGCTTCGTTGGCCCATAATAGGAATTCTATACAAGTTTGAAAAGTTTTAAATTTGATCAAGTTTTTATGATTTGTAAATGTTGGAATGCATGTGTTTAAGTTTAGTAATGCCTTGTACTTAGTCCCGGCCTCGAACTCAGGTATGGGGTGTTACAACAATTATATCATCATTTCATATCATTAAAACATCATTCAAATCATTATTTTAAATAATGCCTAATTCAATTTATTTTGCCTAATTCATGAAGACTTAATCATTAACTTAATTTCACATGTTTATATATATACTAAACTAACATTATATTTATAACCTCATTTACAAACAATTCATAAAATAACTATTATTTAGACACCCTAAGTACATGCTGACACAAAAGGATAACCATCACCACGTTTGAGATCGAGATTATTTTTAGATGCTGAATCAACGATCAAAATTAAGTACCTAACCTGCGCACGAGAAACAAAATCGTACGCTGAGTATAAATTCATTAGTATTTCTATAATTCGAATATTTAAAGATAAGAAATTACAAATATTCAATTGAAATATAAACACATTTTAATTTTCAATTTTTACAACAACCATATCATATTTCATTTGTTTCACAAGTATCTAAATTCTCATACTTGCTATATAAATTGCTTTTCACAATTTATTTCACATTTCATTATACAATTGTATTATCCATTCCATATTCATATCACGAGTATATAACTCATATATTCCATATATTTGCAACATATTTCACATTTTATTTTCAATTCACTATTTCACTTCCATTTTTCATACCATGCCATTTCAATATCAATCATAAAACTTTATTATTCATTTACCCCTATTAACATTGGACTCGGACGGATACACGAATCCAACCAAAACACACTAGTTTGGCACCCAGTGCCTCATCGGATAATTCGAAGTAATAAATTGACACCCAGTGTCTCATCGGCTAAACCGAAGTAAATTGGCACCTAGTGCCTCATCGAATTAATCCGAAGTAATAGATTGACACCCAGAGTCTCATTGACTCGAGGTCGAAGAATTCCCTGAACTCTTCCAATCCTATGGCATGTCATCTATATCCGACTCAGCCCGATACAGTTAATAGGGTTTCAATTTCATAATTCAACTACAATCAATATCCAATATCCACATCAATCACAAATTCACATAACCTCAATTCAATATCAAGATGATAACACTCACCTTAATTACTTACCATAAACATTAAATCAAAATACAACAATTAATAATTAGGTTCGGATTATAGAAATACAAACCGGAGCTTCCGAGCTATTCCTCGTCAACTTTATTTTTTCCTTTCTTAGTCAAGGTTGCCGGCACAACGTTGGCCACAGAAATAAAAACAATTAAAATTCATCAATACAATACAATTCAATTTCACATTAAATATTTCAATTTTTATTCAACATTTTCTTAAATTCCAATTTAGCCCCTAAACCGAGACTAACTTTATTTCTTCAAAACTAATTCCATACTTTCATTCAATTCCCACTTTAAACTAGATTTAACTCTCTAATTTCACTTAAATCCATAAATTTGAAAATTTTCACAATTTAGTCCTTAATATTCAAAATTTACAATTTATCTTACAATTCAATCATTTTCCATTTCTAGCTTAAAAATCTATCAATTTAGTCCATAATACTCTAATTATTCATCATAGAGAACATCTAAAAATTCAATAATTTCTAAAATTTTGACATAGATCGGGTAGTATTTAATACTAGGATTCTAAAAACATAAAAATTACAAGAAAATAGACTAAATTGACTAACCGGTTGAGCTTGGAACCTTGAAATCCCTAATTCTCCTTCTTTTCTTTCTCTTTTTCTTTTTCTTTTTTCCTTTTGTTTTGCTTCTCTGTTACTATTCTTTTGTTTCTTTTCTATTCTTTTTCTTTTATTTAAATATTATAATATAATATAATATAATATATATACTTAACTTTTAAGTTTTAATAATATTAGAATATATATTTTACACATGTTTTTAATGTTATGCTGCCTTAATTATGGCCATTGGCATAATTGCTCCTTTGGTCCCTTTAATTTTTCTTTAATCTATAATTCAACTTTCACCCTTTATGCAATTTAATTCTTATACCTAATTTCTCTCAATTCAAGCTAATTCACCTAACTAAAACCTAATTAATTACACAACTAACTTTGTAAATATTTTAAATGAATATTTACGAATCCATTTTACGAAAATTGGGACCCAAAAATACACTTTTTGATACCCGTGACTATCGGGTCGTTACAAAATCATTCAACCTAAGTGCCTAACCATGTGCCCTCATTGACAACATAATTCATTTACCAAATCAAACACCTATCCCACACCAAGCTAACTTGCATTTAAATACACAATATAGAAATATGATCATATACCAACTTACCAATTCTTTCATACCATTCATGTCCACTTCCAACAATCACACAATTTTATCCCAAAATAACACCTTAAACATACACATAACACTATTCAAATAGTTCATTTCATCACATCCTTTAAATAACATTTATATTTATCATCACAAGGCATCAACCAAAAGACCAAAAGCATTTACAATCACAACATTAACCAAAGTACTAAACATATGTACATGACTACAAAGAATCACCAAGTCAAGTTCCAAACATAAACACAAATAACATAAGCAACATCAAAATGACCCAAAACATCTACCAAGATGAGAGATAGATAGTGTGTATGCTTCGACTTGACATCTCAATCAACTAGGCTTTTCATGATCTGCAAGGAAAAAAACACAAATGACATAAGTACATAATGCTTACTAAGTTCAAATAAATGAAAACATAACTCATCGTAAAATTACTTTCCATAAAACATACATTATCTCAAATATCACTTATGTACTCATTGATTTTTATTCATATGGAAAATTTTAGATCATTAATAAAATAACCATTCAATTTGTGATCCTTTCTGATTACTTTATTGTTCAGAGGATGCCATGCTATCTTTCAACTAGGGCCTTACACAATCCTGAAGTGGTGCCATAATATCTTTTAACTATGGTCTTATTCATTTTCTAGTATATTGCCATAGTATCTTTCAACTAGGGTCTTATCCGTTCCAGTTTAATGCCAAAAATCACTGAGATTTTCCAAATTAATTTTTCAAGAAAATTCTTTAATCAAATTCTCTAGTTGAACAAATTCTCATGACCACCTAATTTAATTCCACATCAAATAAATCAACTCATTTAAATAATTTCCAAAGTCATAGAATTTTATTCTGATTCAAATGCAGTTTGGTCGAGCTTTTGTTGAGCTAGCAAAGGGACCAACCGGATATATACAATTAGGCTTGAGTAATTGCAATTATGTCTAGAAGTCTCTTTCTGATAATTCGTAATTTACTTAAACATGGAGTCAATACACAAGAAGTACCATGATTGAAAACTCATTATTGTATACTCTTTACGAAAGTAATTCATGGCATTGTTTTGTCCAATGACCTCGTCATGTATGTGTTACCCTCATATAATGTCCTTAATTCCTTTGAGTTGAATCTATTCACTCAATACAATCCTATTTTATCTCATTGTCACTGTAACGCCCCCACGCCCGAGACCGTCACCGGAGTCGAGTATGAGGTGTTACTAAACTTAATTTAACATTTTAAGAACTTTAGATTATTTGTTTCTACATTCACAGCTTTTTAGCTACTTGCATTACAGTCACAAGAAAAATCATATCTCAAGTTACGAAACTTGAAATCAAGATCCGTAAATTTTTCCTGAATCTAGACTCATATGCCAATCTACTAAATTTTTTCTAGAATTTTTGGTTGGGCCAATTAGTACAGTTTATTAGTTAAAGTTACCCCTGTTTCAGGGCTTGACTGGTCTGACCTCTATTTACTACGAACCACTTTTCTCTCTGTATAAAATTCATATGAATATGAGGTTTATTTCTCCTGAAACTAGACTCAATAAGGATTCTGAGGATATAAAATAAGCCACCTAATTATATCTGTACAATTTATGGTGAATGTATAAAGTTGGAACAGGGGATTCAGAAACTGCTCTGACCCTGTTTCACTAAAATTCAAATATCTTCTAACATATAATTCTTTTACCAGATTAGATTGTTTCATGTGAAACTAGACATAATAATCTTCAATTTGATATTTAATCCATCACCAAATTCAATTTTTATGATTTTTAGTAAATTTTCAAACTCACGTCAGTGTTGCTGTAATATTCTGTTTATGGCAAATTTCATCCTTTTTATGAATTTTCATGAACTAGGTAACTTATTAACTTTCCATAACATCAAACATATTCTAAACTAACCATTTCCATAATTTATCATTATCAAGCACTTCCTCAACCATTTCATCACCATACCATAAGATCATTTACACAAAATAAGTATTTTGCTATACATGCCATACTTAAATTTACAAGCCATTTTACTGAAAAGTTCTTCCTGATAGTGTGGTGATCCTCCGACCAATCCCGACTCTGAGTGGCTTGTCCAAAACTACAATGAGTAAGAAAGAGGAGTAAGCATAAATGCTTAGTAAGTTCACATGCAAATAGCAAGTAACATAACCATATAAGCAAACATAAAACATCATTTGCATAATCATCACCAAGACATTCATATCATATTTTCATTTATCATCTCACCATATTGTTGTTATATCGATTTTTCAACCCGAGGGTTAAGTACATACCTGTCCGAAGTATCCATTTCACATCACTTACCAATACATCTCTTTTCATCTCAAGTATTCCTTCATTTGAGTAGAACTTTACCCGTTGAACTCATCGGAATATAATTCGGATACGTAGGAAGTTTGCACATAAGTGCCACATATGTAGCCAAGCTACCATGTAACCCGCCCTTAAGCGAACTCGGACTCAACTCAACGAGCTTGGGCGTTCGCATCCATAATGAACTCGGACTCAACTCAACGAGCTCGGATGCCTAGTTACATCTCACGAACTCGGACTCAACTCAACGAGTTTGAACATTCGCATCCATAAGTGAACTCGGACTCAACTCAACGAGCTCGGATGCCTAGTTACATCTCACGAACTCGGACTCAACTCAACGAGTTCGAACATTCGCATCCATAAGTGAACTCGGACTCAACTCAACGAGTTCGGATGCCCAAATATCCCAGTGACATGTCACTTGTATCCTAATCTATTCCTAAGGTTCAAACGGGATTTTCCTTGAACACATATCCTTGACGTCTTCCGTAAAATGCCGTAACCAATACTCGGTAACAATTTATATTTTATTCGAAAATAACCACAAAGCATTTATTTCATAATAAAAAAAAAATCAGCATATCACATAATTGACATCAATGACTTAAAATAACAATTATGCTACATTATTTACATATGAACTTACCTTGGTACCAAAATACAAAGGTTTTGCAATTTAATCTACAATCTTTTCTTTTCCTCGATTGGAGTCGTTTCCACGTCTTTCTTGATCTAAAATAACACATTTAGCTTATTTAATACTCACATTATCAAATTAATCCTTAATTCAAATTTTTACAAAATTACAATTTTACCCCTAAACTTTTGCATATTTACATTTTTGCCCCTAGGCTCGGGATTAAACTTTATTCCTTATTCTTATGTTTTACAACATGCTGATCACTTTTCCCTTCTATGGCAACATCAAATTCTCACTCTAACATGTACTTGTGACTATTAGGTATTTTTACCGATTAAGCCCTTTTACTCGTTTTTGCTTAAAATCGAGTAGTACAAGTTCTCTAACTTAATTTAAAACATCATATTCTATCATAAAACATCAAAATACACAAATTTCACCTATGGGTATTTTTCCAAATATAAACCCTAGGTTAAATTATTGCTAACATAAGCTTTATCGAGTTATCGGGATCTCAAAAACATAAAAATCATTAAAAACGGGGCTTGGAATCACTTACTATGAAGCTTGAAAGTTGAAGAAACCCTAGCTATGGAGACATGGAGCATTCGGCAGCAACTAATGGGGAAGATGACTATTTTGTGTCATTTTTCCCATTTTATTTCATTAATTATCCAAATGACCAAAATGCCCTTAATGCCTTTCTTTGAAAATTTTCATGTACAAGCCCATTTTTGTCCAAAATTTTAGAAATTGGTCAAATTGCTATTTAAGACCTCCTAATTAATATTTCAAAGCAATTTCATACTAAAAACTTCTAGAATTCAAGTTTTGCAACTTATTCGATTTAGCCCCTAACTTCAAATTAAGCATTTTATGCATGGAATTTCTTCACAAAATTTTCACACAATCATGCAATCATATCATAAACCTCAAAATAATTATAAAATAATTATTTCTATCTCGATTTTGTGGTCACGAAACCACTATTCCGATTAGGCCCTAATTCGGGATATTACAACTCTCCCCTTTAAGGATTTTCGTCCTCGAAAATCTTACCAAGAAATGAGATGTGGGTATTGATTTCTCATAGTTTCTTCTGATTCCCATGTAGCTTCTTCTACTCCATGCTTTTGCCACAACACCTTCACAAGTGCAATATTTTTATTCCTTAGTTGTTTGACCTCTCGAGCTAAAATCTTAATCGGTTCTTCTTCATAGGTCATATCTGGTTGTAGTTCAATTTACGCCGGTGAAATCACATGTGAAGGATCCGAGCGATACCGACGTAACATAGATACGTGGAACACATCATGAATCTTCTCTAATTCGGGTGGTAAAGCTAGCCGATATGCTACCGGGTCCAACTTTTTCAATTACCTCATACGGCCCAATAAAGCGTGGACTTAATTTGCCCTTCCGTCCAAATCGAGAACCTTTTACCACGGAGACACCTTTAAAAATACTTTATCACCAACTTGAAATTCAATGTCCTTTCGTTTTAAATCGCATAAGATTTACTGTCTATCCAAACAAATTTTCAAACAATTTCGAATTACCTTTACTTTTTCTTCGGTTTCTTTTATTAGATCAACTCCATAAATCTTATTTTCCTTGAGTTCACCCAATACAGAGGCGTTCGACACTTACGACCATACAATGCTTCATAAGGTGCCATTTTCAAGCTCGTCTCGATAACTATTATTGTAAGCAAATTCTACCAACGGTAAGTATTTTCCCAACTTCCTTGAAATTCCAATACACAACATCCGAGCATATCTTCAAGAATCGAATTACTCTCTCGATTGTCCATCATCCGTGGATGAAAAGCGATCATCGAAATTTAACTTTGTACCTAACGCGTCTTGCAATTTTTGCCAAAATCTGCGAGGTAAACCTTGGATCTCTATCTCAAATGATCGACAATGGTATTCCATGTAGTCTAACAATTTCTCTAACATACAATTCAGCCAACTTGTTAAGAGAATAATCCGTGCGTCATCGGGATAAAATAAGCCGAATTAGTTAGTCCATCACAACTATTACCCGGATGGCATCTTTCTTTCCCGGAGTTAATGGCAATCATGAAACAAAATCCATAGTAATCCGATCCCATTTCCATTCGGGAACCATAATAGGCTGAAGTAATCCCGAAGGCACTTGGTGTTCACTTTCACTGTTCACAAATCAAGCATTTGGACACAAACTCGATATATCCTTTTTCATTCCATTCCACCAATACATTTTCTTCAAGTCATTATACATTTTCGTACTACCCGGATGAATCAAGAAACAACCACTATGTGCTTCTGTAGGATCTTTTGAATCAATTCCTCATTCTTTGGTACACAAATCCGATCTTTAAACATTAAGCACCCATCGAACCGATTCTCAAATCGACTCAGTATCAACTTCACACTTTGCTTTCTTTTGGCTTGCAAATCTTGATCATCTTTCTGAGCTTCAGAGATCTCTTGTAAAAACATCGGTTTTGCTCTTAGCTCTGCTAGAATCGAACCATCATCGACATTTTCAACTGAGTGTTCATAACTCTCAATGCAAACAACAACTTTCTGCTCAAAGCATCAGCTACTACATTCGCTTTTCCGGATGATAATCAATAACAAGCTCGTAATCTTTCAGTAACTCCAACCATCTTCGCTGTCTTAAATTCAAGTCTTTTTGTGACATCAAATACTTAAGACTTTTATGGTCGGTATATACCCGGCACTTTTCACCATACAAATAATGTTGCCAAATTTTCAAAGCAAACACCACCGCAGCCAATTCTAAATCGTGAGTAGGATAATTCTTCTCATGAGGTTTTAACTGCCTCGAAGCATAAGCCACCACTTTTCCTTCTTGCATAAGCACACACCCCAAACCATTTAGAGAAGCATCACTATACACCACAAATTCTTTACCTAATTCGGGCTGTACTAACACTGGTGCCTCTGTTAATAACTTTTTTAATTCTTCAAAACTCTGCTGACATTCTTCCGTCCATTCAAATTTAACATCCTTTCTGAGAGTAGTCTAGTTATAGGAGCAGCAATTATAGAAAATCCATTTACAAACCGTCGATAATACCCTGGCTAGCCCCAAGAAACTTCTAACTTGATTTACATTTTTCTGTGGTTTCCAATCAACAATGGCTGAAATTTTACTAGGATCAACCCGTATACCATCACACAAAACAATATGACCCAAAAATCCAACTTCCCGGAGCCAAAATTCACTTTTACTAAACTTAGCATACAGTTGTTTATCTCTCAAAGTTTGCAAAACTATCCTCAAATGCTCAAAGATGCTCTGTCTCATCTTTTGAATAAATTAAAATATCATCTATAAACACCACAACAAATTTGTCCAAGTATGGTGAATATGCGATTCATTAAATCCATAAACACAATGAGAGCATTTGTCAACCCAAATGGCATAACTAAAAATTCATAATGACTGTACCTTGTTCTAAAAGCGCTTTAGGCACATCCGACTCTTTTACCCGCAATTGATAATATCCGGATCTCAAATCAATCTTTGAAAACCATGTCGCTCCTTTTAGCTGATCAAACAAATCATCAATTCTTGGCAATGGATACTTGTTTTTGATTGTCACCTTGTTTAACTCGCCGATAATCAACACACAATCTCATAGAGCCATCCTTCTTTTTCACAAATAACACGGAGCACCCCAAGGTGAAAAACTTCGGTCTCACAAAGCCTTTATCAGTCAACTCTTGCAATCTGCGACTTTAATTCCTTCAACTCTGCTGGTGCCATTCGTATGGAGCAATCGAAATCGGAGTTGTTCCCAGATCAAATCAATACCAAATTCTACTTCCCTAGCGGAGGCAAACCCGCAATTTCTTACGGAAATACGTCCGCAAATTCACACACAATCGCACTGGTTCAACTTTCTTTTCAACTTCTTTTGTATTAATTACATACGCCAAATAAGCTTCATAACCCTTTCTTAAATATCTTTGAGCCGACATTGAAGAAATCACACTAGGCAATGCCTCCGATTTATCTAATTCAACCCATGATGTTTCACCATTTTCACACTTTAATTCTATAACTTTTTCTTTGCAATTTATTTTAGCATCATGCAAAGTTAACCAATCCATGCCCAAAATAACATCAAACTCATCAAACGGCAACAACATCAAGTCGGCTAGGAAAGTAATGATCCCGAATCATTAAAGGACATTTCTTACATACTTTGTCAACAATCACACATTTGCCTAATGGATTCGACACTCTAATCATAAATTCTGTGTTCTCAACAGGTATATTCATACTAGACACCAATTTCATGCACACATATGAATGAGTAGAACCGGGATCAATCAAAGCAATAACATTAACATTATAGAGAGAAAATGTACCAGAATCACATCAAAGCAGGAAGCATCTTCGCGTGCTTTAATAGCATAAGTTCTAGCCGAGCCCTTCCTTCAGTCTAACTGGTGCATCTCTCGCAACATTCTTACCGCTTGCTTCGCTCTCAACTTTTCTTAGATATCTTCCTCTCGAATCGCCCCACTTGTTTTTGTATTCTCAAATTTTTCTTTTCACTCTCTCTCAGGCGATCTCTAATAAAATGATCCTGGAGAACCACATCGAAAACATTCATTTGCTCACTTGCGAGCAAAATGATTTCTACCACACCGCACGCACTCCGGTTTAACAAATCTCGGATTCCTACACTGGCTTCTTTGAAGTAGTGCCGGGACTTAGAACCCACATTTTGCTTCTTATAGTTTCCATATGATTGCCCAACTGAAGTTTGAGAACGAGGATTCATATTTCTTGACTTTCCAGGTTGCTGTGAGAATGAACTGCTCATCGGTCTTTTCTTCCAGCTTCTAGTCTCAGTCTCTGCCTTTTTCTTCTCTTTAAGTAATTCTTCAGCCTTACAAGCTCGATCAACCAATACTACCATTTCTTTTAATTCAAGAATTCCAACAAATACTTTGATGTCTTCATTGAGCCCGTCTTCAAATCGTCGGCACATCTTGGCCTCTGCGAGAACATACTCTCGGCATATTTACTTAATCGAACAAACTCTCTTTCATATTCTCAGAATCAGTCATATTACCTTGCTTGATTCAAGAAATTCTTTACGCTTGATCCATAAATCTTTCACTAATATATTTCTTCCAAACTCTTCTTGAAAGAATTCCCATGTTACTCTCTCTTTGGTACCACCAAAATCAAAGTCTTCCACCAATTGTAAAGTGAATCCTCAACAAAGATATAGCGCATTTCAAACATTCTTCAGGTGTACAAGATAATTCATCAAATACCGAATAGAATTTTCAAGCCAAAACTCGCTTTTTCGGCATCATCATCAATATTTGCTTTAAATTCTTGGCCCCTTGCTTGCGGATTCATCAACTGGATTTCTATGAAATTTCATCGATCCATACCTTGAGGCATCTGGGGTGCAGGTTGAGGAATTGGGGAGGTGGGGAGGTTGTACATTTGGGTTCGTGATGAACGAACTCGATGCACCATGCACTCATCATTTGGAGAAAGGCTTCCCGACCCATTTCTCCTCCTCACGACCAACAATAGGAGGTGGATTTTCAGTCAGTGCTGCTCCTTCAGCCGAAGCTGGCGCATTACTCTCTACTTCATCTGCCACAGCTGGATCGGGATCCATTTACTATAAAAAAAATCATTTAAAAAGGTCAGAAGTCGTCACACTATCACAATTTATACATATGGCATGTATAGCAAAATCCGTGCATACAACACGTAGTCCGAGAACTGACTAAACCTGCTCTGATACCACTAAATGTAACGCCCCCACGCCCGAGACCGTCACCGGAGTCGAGTATGAGGTGTTACTAAACTTAATTTAACATTTTAAGAACTTTAGATTATTTGTTTCTACATTCACAGCTTTTTAGCTACTTGCGTTACAGTCACAAGAAAAATCATATCTCGAGTTACGAAACTTGAAATCAAGATCCATAAATTTTCCCTGAATCTAGACTCATATGCCTATCTACTAATTTTTTTTCTAGAATTTTTGGTTGGGCCAATTAGTAAAGTTTATTAGTTAAAGTTACCCCTGTTTCAGGGCTTGACTGGTCTGACCTCTGTTTACTACGAACCACTTTTCTCTCTGTATAAAATTAATATGAATATGAGGTTTATTTCTCCTAAAACTAGACTCAATAAGGATTCTGAGGATATAAAATAAGCCACCTAATTATATCTGTACAATTTATGGTGAATGTATAAAGTTGGAACAGGGGATTCAGAAACTGCTCTGACCCTGTTTTACTAAAATTCAAATATCTTCTAACATATAATTCTTTTACCAGATTAGTTTGTTTCATGTGAAACTAGACATAATAATCTTCAATTTGATATTTAATCCATCACCAAATTCAATTTCTATGATTTTTAGTAAATTTTCAAACTCACGTCAGTGTTGCTGTAATATTCTGTTTATGGCAAATTTCATCCTTTTTATGAATTTTCATGAACTAGGTAACTTATTAACTTTCCATAACATCAAACATATTCTAAACTAACCATTTCCATAATTTATCATTATCAAGCACTTCCTCAACCATTTCATCACCATACCATAAGATCATTTACACAAAATAAGTATTTTGCTATACATGCCTTACTTAAATTTACAAGCCATTTTACCGAAAAGTTCTTCCGGATAGTGTGATGATCCTCCACCAATCCCGACTCTGAGTGGCTTGTCCAAAACTACAATGAGTAAGAAAGAGGAGTAAGCAAAAAATCCTTAGTAAGTTCACATGCAAATAGCAAGTAACATAACCATATAAGCAAACATAAAACATCATTTGCATAATCATCACCAAGACATTCATATCATATTTTCATTTATCATCTCACCATATTGTTGTTATATCGATTTTTCAACCCGAGGGTTAAGTACATACCGTCCAAGTATCCATTTCACATCACTTACCAATACGTCTCTTTTCATCTCAAGTATTCCTTCATTTGAGTAGAACTTTACCCGTTGAACTCATCGGAATATAATTCGGATGCGTAGGAAGTTTGCACATAAGTGCCACATATGTAGCCAAGCTACCATGTAACCCGCCGCCTTGCTTAACTCGGACTCAACTCAACGAGCTCGGGCGTTCGCATCCATAATAAACTTGGACTCAACTCAATGAGCTCGGATGCCTAGTTACATCTCACGAACTCGGACTCAACTCAACGAGTTCGAACATTCGCATCCATAAGTGAACTCGGACTCAACTCAACGAGCTCGGATGCCTAGTTACATCTCACGAACTTCGGACTCAACTCAACGAGTTCGAACATTCGCATCCATAAGTGAACTCGGACTCAACTCAACGAGTTCGGATGCCCAAATATCCCATGACATGTCACTTGTATCCTAATCTATTCCTAAGGTTCAAACGGGATTTTCCTTGAACACATATCCTTGACGTCTTCCGTAAAATGCCGTAACCAATACTCGGTAACAATTTATATTTTATTCGAAAATAACCACAAAGCATTTATTTCATAATAAAAAAAATCAGCATATCACATAATTGACATCAATGACTTAAAATAACAATTATGCTACATTATTTACATATGAACTTACCTTGGTACCAAAATACAAAGGTTTTGCAATTTAATCTACAATCTTTTCTTTTCCTCGATTGGAGTCGTTTCCACGTCTTTCTTGATCTAAAATAACACATTTAGCTTATTTAATACTCACATTATCAAATTAATCCTTAATTCAAATTTTTACAAAATTACAATTTTACCCCTAAACTTTTGCATATTTACATTTTTGCCCCTAGGCTCGGGATTAAACTTTATTCCTTATTCTTATGTTTTACAACATGCTGATCACTTTTCCCTTCTATGGCAACATCAAATTCTCACTCTAACATGTACTTGTGACTATTTGGTATTTTTACCTATTAAGCCCTTTTACTCGTTTTTGCTTAAAATCGAGTAGTACAAGTTGACTAACATAATTTAAAACATTATATTCTATCATAAAACATCAAAATACAAAAATTTTACCTATGGGTATTTTTCCAAATATAAACCCTAGGTTAAATTATTGCTAACATAAGCTTTATCGAGTTATCGGGATCTCAAAAACATAAAAATCATTAAAAACGGGGCTTGGAATCACTTACTATGAAGCTTGAAAGTTGAAGAAACCCTAGCTATGGAGACATGGAGCATTCGGCAGCAACTAATGGGGAAGATGACTATTTTGTGTCATTTTTCCCATTTTATTTCATTAATTATCCAAATGACCAAAATGCCCTTAATGCCTTTCTTTGAAAATTTTCATGTACAAGCCCATTTTTGTCCAAAATTTTAGAAATTGGTCAAATTGCTATTTAAGACCTCCTAATTAATATTTCAAAGCAATTTCATACTAAAAACTTCTAGAATTCAAGTTTTGCAACTTATTCGATTTAGCCCTAACTTCAAATTAAGCATTTTATGCATGGAATTTCTTCACAAAATTTTCACACAATCATGCAATCATATCATAAACCTCAAAATAATTATAAAATAATTATTTCTATCTCGGATTTGTGGTCACGAAACCACTATTCCGATTAGGCCCCTAATTCGGGATATTACAACTCTCACCCCTTTAAGGATTTTCGTCCTCGAAAATCTTACCAATAAATGTGATGTGGGTATTGATTTCTCATAGTTTCTTCTGATTCCCATGTAGCTTCTTCTACTCCATGCTTTTGCCACAACACCTTCACAAGTACAATATTTTTATTCCTTAGTTGTTTGACCTCTCGAGCTAAAATCTTAATCGGTTCTTCTTCATAGGTCATATCTGGTTGTAGTTCAATTTACGTCGGTGAAATCACATGTGAAGGATCCGAGCGATACCGACGTAACATAGATACGTGGAACACATCATGAATCTTCTCTAATTCGTGGTAAAGCTAGCCGATATGCTACCGGGTCCAACTTTTTCAATTACCTCATACGGCCCAATAAAGCGTGGACTTAATTTGCCCTTCCGTCCAAATCGAGAACCTTTTACCACGGAGACACCTTTAAAAATACTTTATCACCAACTTGAAATTCAATGTCCTTTCGTTTTAAATCTGCATAAGATTTACGTCTATCCGAAGCAGCTTTCAAACAATTTCGAATTACCTTTACTTTTCTTCGGTTTCTTTTATTAGATCAACTCCATAAATCTTATTTTCCTTGAGTTCAATCCAATACAGAGGCATTCGACACTTACGACCATACAATGCTTCATAAGGTGCCATTTTCAAGCTCGTCTGATAACTATTATTGTAAGCAAATTCTACCAACGGTAAGTATTTTTCCCAACTTCCTTGAAATTCCAATACACAACATCCGAGCATATCTTCAAGAATCGAATTACTCTCTCGATTGTCAATCACCTGTGGATGAAAAGCGATCTCGAAATTTAACTTTGTACCTAACGCGCTTTGCAATTTTTGCCAAAACCGCGAGGTAAACCTTGGATCTCTATCTGAAATGATCGACAATGGTATTCCATGTAGTCTAACAATTTCTCTAACATACAATTCAGCCAACTTGTTAAGAGAAATAATCCGTCGTGCAGGGATAAAATGAGCCGAATTAGTTAGTCATCAACTATTACCCGGATGGCATCTTTCTTTCCCGGAGTTAATGGCAATCATGAAACAAAATCCATAGTAATCCGATCCCATTTCCATTCAGGAACCATAATAGGTGAAGTAATCCCGAAGGCACTTGGTGTTCACTTTTTCACTGTTCACAAATCAAGCATTTGGACACAAACTCTGATATATCCTTTTTCATTCCATTCCACCAATACATTTTCTTCAAGTCATTATACATTTTCGTACTACCCGGATGAATCGAGAAACAACCACTATGTGCTTCCTGTAGGATCTTTTGAATCAATTCCTCATTCTTTGGTACACAAATCCGATCTTTAAACATTAAGCACCCATCAGAACCGATTCTGAAATCTGACTCTGTATCAACTTCACACTGCTTTCTTTTGGCTTGCAAATCTTGATCATCTTTCTGAGCTTCAGAGATCTCTTGTAAAAACATCGGTTTTGCTCTTAGCTCTGCTAGAATCGAACCATCATCTGACATTTTCAACTGAGTGTTCATAACTCTCAATGCAAACAACAACTTTCTCTCTTCAAAGCATCAGCTACTACATTCGCTTTTCCCGGATGATAATCAATAACAAGCTCGTAATCTTTCAGTAACTCCAACCATCTTCACTGTCTTAAATTCAAGTCTTTTTGTGACATCAAATACTTAAGAATTTTATGGTCGGTATATACCCTAACACTTTTCACCATACAAATAATGTCGCCAAATTTTCAAAGCAAACACCACCATGACCAATTCTAAATCGTGAGTAGGATAATTCTTCTCATGAGGTTTTAACTCGCCTCAAGCATAAGCCACCACTTTTCCTTCTTGCATAAGCACACACCCCAAACCATTTAGAGAAGCATCACTATACACCACAAATTCTTTACCCGATTATCTGCTGTACTAACACTTTGGTGCCTCTGTTAATAACTTTTTAATTCTTCAAAACTCTGCGACATTCTTCCGTCCATTCAAATTTAACATCCTTTCGGAGTAGTCTAGTTATAGGAGCAGCAATTATAGAAAATCCATTTACAAACCGTCGATAATACCCGGCTAGCCCCAAGAAACTTCTAACTTCAGTTACATTTTTCTGGTTTCCAATCAACAATGGCTGAAATTTTACTAGGATCAACCCGTATACCATCGCTGAAACAATATGACCCAAAAATCCAACTTCCGGAGCCAAAATTCACTTTTACTAAACTTAACATACAATTTGTTTATCTCTCAAAGTTTGCAAAACTATCCTCAAATGCTCAAAGATGCTCTGTCTCATCTTTTGAATAAATTAAAATATCATCTATAAACACCACAACAAATTTGTCCAAGTATGGTGGAATATGCGATTCATTAAATCCATAAACACAAAGAGGAGCATTTGTCAACCCAAATGGCATAACTAAAAATTCATAATGACTGTACCTTGTTCTAAAAGCGATTTTAGGCACATCCGACTCTTTTTTACCCGCAATTGATAATATCCAGATCTCAAATCAATCTTTGAAAACCATGTCGCTCCTTTTAGGTGATCAAACAAATCATCAATTCTTGGCAATGGATACTTATTTTTGATTGTCACCTTGTTTAATCGCCGATAATCAACACACAATCTCATAGAGCCATCCTTCTTTTTCACAAATAACACGGAGCACCCCAAGGTGAAAAACTTCGGTCTCACAAAGCCTTTATCACCAACTCTTGCAATCTGCGACTTTAATTCCTTCAACTCTGCTGGTGCCATTCTGTATGGATCAATCGAAATCGGAGTTGTTCCTGTATCAAATCAATACCAAATTCTACTTCCTAACTCGAGGCAAACCCTTGCAATTCTTACGGAAATACGTCATGAAATTCACACACAACTGCAAATCTTTGGTTCAACTTTCTTTTCAACTTCTTTTGTATTAATTACATACGCCAAATAAGCTTCATAACCCTTTCTTAAATATCTTTGAGCCGACATTGAAGAAATCACACTAGGCAATGCCTCGATTTATCTAATTCAACCCATGATGTTTCACCATTTTCACACTTTAATTCTATAACTTTTTCTTTGCAATTTATTTTAGCATCATGCGGTGTTAATCAATCCATGCCCAAAATAACATCAAACTCATCAAACGGCAACAACATCAAGTCGGTAGGAAAGTAATGATCCCGAATCATTAAAGGACATTTCTTACATACTTTGTCAACAATCACACATTTGCCTAACGGATTCGACACTCTAATCATAAATTACGTGTTCTCAACGGTATATTCATACTAGACACCAATTTCATGCACACATATGAATGAGTAGAACCGGGATCAATCAAAGCAATAACATTAACATTATAGAGAGAAAATGTACGGTAATCACATCAAAGCGAGGAAGCATCTTCGCGTGCTTTAATAGCATAAGTTCTAGCCGAGCCCTTCCTTCAGTCTCTAACTGGTGCATCTCGGCAACATTCTTCTTTGCTTGCTTCGCTCCCACTTTTCTTAGATATCTTCCTCTCGAATCGCCCCACTTGTTTTTGTATTCTGAAATTTTTCTTTTTCAGCTCTCTCTGGCGATCTCTAATAAAATGATCCGGAGAACCACATCGAAAACATTCATTTGCTCGCACTTGCGGAGCAAAATGATTTCTACCACACCACCCGGCACTCCGGTTTAACAAATCTCGGATTCCCTACACCGTTTTCAAGTGAAGTAGTCTCGGGACTTAGGACCCACATTTTGCTTCTTATAGTTTCCATATGATTGCCCAAACAAGTTTGAGAACGAGGATTCATATTTCTTGACTTTCCAGTTGCCGTGAGAATGAACCGCTCATCGGTCTTTTCTTCCAGCCTTCTAGTCTCGATCTCTGCCTTTTTCTTCTCTTTAAGTAATTCTTCACCTTACAAGCTCGATCAACCAATACTACCATTTCTTTTAATTCAAGAATTCCAACAAATACTTTGATGTCTTCATTGAGCCCGTCTTCAAATCGTCGGCACATCTTGGCCTCTGCAGAACATACTCTCTGGCATATTTACTTAATCGAACAAACTCTCTTTCATATTCTCAGAATCATCATATTACCTTGCTTCAGTTCAAGAAATTCTTTACGCTTGATCCATAAATCTTTCACTAATATATTTCTTCCAAACTCTTCTTGAAAGAATTCCCATGTTACTCTCTCTTTTCGGTACCACCAAAATCAAAGTCTTCCACCAATTGTAAGTTGAATCCCTCAACAAAGATATAGCGCATTTCAAACATTCTTCAGTGTACAAGATAATTCATCAAATACCCGAATAGAATTTTCAAGCCAAAACTCGCTTTCTCGGCATCATCATCAATATTTGCTTTAAATTCTTGACCCCTTGCTTGCGGATTCATCAACTGGATTTCTATGAAATTTCATCAGATCCATACCTTGAGGCATCCGGGTGCAGGTTGAGGAATTGGGGAGGTGGGGAGGTTGTACATTTGGGTTCGTCTGAACGAACTCGATGCACCATGCACTCATCATTTGGAGAAAGGCTTCCCGACCCATTTCTCCTCCTCCCTGACCAACAGTAGGAGGTGGATTTTCAGTCGGCGCTGCTCCTTCAGCCGAAGCTGGCGCATTACTCTCTACTTCATCTGCCACAGCTGGATCGGGATCCATTTACTATAAAAAAATCATTTAAAAGGTCGAAGTCGTCACACTATCACAATTTATACATATGGCATGTATAGCAAAATCCGTGCATACAACACGTAGTCCGAGAACCGACTAAACCTGCTCTGATACCACTAAATGTAACGCCCCCACGCCCGAGACCGTCACCGGAGTCGAGTATGAGGTGTTACTAAACTTAATTTAACATTTTAAGAACTTTAGATTATTTGTTTCTACATTCACAGCTTTTTAGCTACTTGCGTTACAGTCACAAGAAAAATCATATCTCGAGTTACGAAACTCGAAATCAAGATCCGTAAATTTTCCCTAAATCTATACTCATATGCCTATCTACTAATTTTTTTTCTAGAATTTTTGGTTGGGCCAATTAGTAAAGTTTATTAGTTAAAGTTACCCCTGTTTCAGGGCTTGACTGGTCTGACCTCTGTTTACTACGAACCACTTTTCTCTCTGTATAAAATTAATATGAATATGAGGTTTATTTCTCCTGAAACTAGACTCAATAATGATTCTGAGGATATAAAATAAGCCACCTAATTATATCTGTACAATTTATGGTGAATGTATAAAGTTGGAACAGGGGATTCAGAAACTGCTCTGACCCTGTTTTACTAAAATTCAAATATCTTCTAACATATAATTCTTTTACCAGATTAGTTTGTTTCATGTGAAACTAGACATAATAATCTTCAATTTGATATTTAATCCATCACCAAATTCAATTTCTATGATTTTTAGTAAATTTTCAAACTCACGTCAGTGTTGCTGTAATATTCTGTTTATGGCAAATTTCATCCTTTTTATGAATTTTCATGAACTAGGTAACTTATTAACTTTCCATAACATCAAACATATTCTAAACTAACCATTTCCATAATTTATCATTATCAAGCACTTCCTCAACCATTTCATCACCATACCATAAGATCATTTACACAAAATAAGTATTTTGCTATACATGCCTTACTTAAATTTACAAGCCATTTTACGAAAAGTTCTTCCTGATAGTGTGGTGATCCTCCGACCAATCCCGACTCTGGTGGCTTGTCCAAAACTACAATGAGTAAGAAAGAGGAGTAAGCAAAATTCCTTAGTAAGTTCACATGCAAATAGCAAGTAACATAACCATATAAGCAAACATAAAACATCATTTGCATAATCATCAACAAGACATTCATATCATATTTTCATTTATCATCTCACCATATTGTTGTTATATCGATTTTTCAACCCGAGGTTTAAGTACATACCGTCCAAGTATCCATTTCACATCACTTACCAATACGTCTCTTTTCATCTCAAGTATTCCTTCATTTGAGTAGAACTTTACCCGTTGAACTCATCGGAATATAATTCGGATACGTAGGAAGTTTGCACATAAGTGCCACATATGTAGCCAAGCTACCATGTAACCCGCCCTTAAGCGAACTCGGACTCAACTCAACGAGCTCGGGCGTTCGCATCCATAATAAACTCGGACTCAACTCAACGAGCTCGGATGCCTAGTTACATCTCACGAACTCGGACTCAACTCAACGAGTTCGAACATTCGCATCCATAAGTGAACTCGGACTCAACTCAACGAGCTCGGATGCCTAGTTACATCTCACGAACTCGGACTCAACTCAACGAGTTCGAACATTCGCATCCATAAGTGAACTCGGACTCAACTCAACGAGTTCGGATGCCCAAATATCCCAGTGACATGTCACTTGTATCCTAATCTATTCCTAAGGTTCAAACGGGATTTTCCTTGAACACATATCCTTGACGTCTTCCGTAAAATGCCGTAACCAATACTCGGTAACAATTTATATTTTATTCGAAAATAACCACAAAGCATTTATTTCATAATAAAAAAAATCAGCATATCACATAATTGACATCAATGACTTAAAATAACAATTATGCTACATTATTTACATATGAACTTACCTTGGTACCAAAATACAAAGGTTTTGCAATTTAATCTACAATCTTTTCTTTTCCTCGATTGGAGTCGTTTCCACGTCTTTCTTGATCTAAAATAACACATTTAGCTTATTTAATACTCACATTATCAAATTAATCCTTAATTCAAATTTTTACAAAATTACAATTTTACCCCTAAACTTTTGCATATTTACATTTTTGCCCCTAGGCTCGGGATTAAACTTTATTCCTTATTCTTATGTTTTACAACATGCTGATCACTTTTCCCTTCTATTGCAACATCAAATTCTCACTCTAACATGTACTTGTGACTATTAGGTATTTTTACCGATTAAGCCCTTTTACTCGTTTTTGCTTAAAATCGAGTAGTACACGTTCTCTAACTTAATTTAAAACATCATATTCTATCATAAAACATCAAAATACACAAATTTCACCTATGGGTATTTTTCCAAATATAAACCCTAGGTTAAATTATTGCTAACATAAGCTTTATCGAGTTATCGGGATCTCAAAAACATAAAAATCATTAAAAGCTGGGCTTGGAATCACTTACTATGAAGCTTGAAAGTTGAAGAAACCCTAGCTATGGAGACATGGAGCATTCGGCAGCAACTAATGGGAAGATGACTATTTTGTGTCATTTTTCCCATTTTATTTCATTAATTATCCAAATGACCAAAATGCCCTTAATGCCTTTCTTTGAAAATTTTCATGTACAAGCCCATTTTTTTCCAAAATTTTAGAAATTGGTCAAATTGCTATTTAAGACCTCCTAATTAATATTTCAAAGCAATTTCATACTAAAAACTTCTAGAATTCAAGTTTTGCAACTTATTCGATTTAGCCCCTAACTTCAAATTAAGCATTTTATGCATGGAATTTCTTCACAAAATTTTCACACAATCATGCAATCATATCATAAACCTCAAAATAATTATAAAATAATTATTTCTATCTCAGATTTGTGGTCACGAAACCACTATTCCGATTAGGCCCTAATTCGGGATATTACAGTCACTATTATGTCTTTTTAATGATTAATATGACCACTGTCAACTAATGATTGTGATAAATTTCTCGTTTGAGAATAAGAAACTCGTGGTTACGTTCCATATTTATCAATTCACACAATGCCAATGAGAGGATATTGTTAACTCTTTAATCGAGTTATGAATTCCATTGTGCTCATAAAGACATGCCATACACAAGTCATGAACCCAACATGTCGGCTATTGGCTCGATCATCTTTAAAGCATAAGCCTCCACTTATATCAAAACACATGAGTTTCATACGCATGGTGAGTGACTAACTCATACGCATGATCAGTAACTAACTCAGAATTTAGGTAAGTCACACCATAAAGATCACAAGTGAATTAATTAACAAATATATTCAAAATTAATTCAACTTGGGTCCAATCCAATGTATCATTCTTCCAATGAGTACATTTATGTTTCTACCCGTAGAGTCAACTGCTCCGATAGCCAAAACTAGTCATCTCCCTAATTGGAATTATAGAAGACATAATAATCCTTCTAAGTATTTAAATCAAATGCTCACTTTGATTCTTTTATAGGATTACAGATGTAACACCCCGAATTCTAGGCTAGAAATTTTAAGGTTTGTGGGTATGGTCAGTGAGTAGGTTGTGCTATTGTGTTTAGTTGTGCGTTGAAGTGACAGAATGGGCCTGCTGGTCTAATGGTTGAGTGAGTATTAGTGTACCTCTAGGATCTGGGTTCGAGTCATTCGTTGTGCATTTTAAGTGATATATTTTTATTTTGTTAAATAATAAACTAGTTTTAAGTTTTAAATTAATATTAGTTTTATTATTAGGATTACTTTTTTTATTACTGCTTGTTTTTCACGTTCTCCTCTCCCTTTCCCTCTCTCTGGTTTTCTTTTTCGCTTCTTTTGTTATTGGGAAATGGTTTTTTCTTGCGAATTTTGGAGAGTTTCGCTTCCTTATCGTCGAGTCGGTGTTGGGAAGTCGTTAATCACAAATTAGGTGTGGGTTTTGAAACTCTTTTAATTTGTATGTGAATGGTTGATTCAATTCCGTGGTATTCTGTAATTTCCCATGTGATCTGAGACTCTTTCTTTTTGAATCAAATCACTGATTTGCTTGTGTGAAATTCGACATAGTTGTGTGTTTTGGAAGTGACCAATCGAATGGTCAATATCTATGAAACGGTCTGAATTTGAGTATGTTTTTGGTTCAGTTCTAAATTATTAAGGGCTAGAAGGTAGTTTTGATAACGGACGCTTGTCCTACAACTTATTTTAGAGTGGTTTCGTGACCACACAGGTGGCCACACGAGCATGTGTGCCCACACAGGCGGTCCACATAGCCATGTGCAATTAGGAATTAGGATTTTCAAGCAAAATTTGGTGCCACACGACCTGGTCACACGGTCGTATGGTCGATTTGGGGATTTTTGTCGATATCCACACGACTATGTCCCTTGGGCACACGAGCATATGTGTTCGAGAACTAGGGATTTAGTGATTTGGTGCCACACGACCTAACACACGATCATGTGGCTAATTTGGGGATTTAGGGATCCCACACGGGCATGTGTTTTGGACACAAATCTGTGTCTGGTGGGCACACGGGCGTGTGAGATCTTCACACGACCGTGTATACCCTACACTCTATTTTAGTAGAAACGGACAGAGAGTTACACGGCCTGTTCACATGGCCATGTCCTTGGCTCACACGGGCGTGTGCCTCTACCACACGGTCGTGTGCCTTCCTCCGCGCAAGCGTTTTGACCCCCACATAGTCTAGGTTTTTCCACACTACCAAAGCGCACGGCCATAAGGTCCTAAGTTCTTAATTATTTGTTATGAGTATGTTTTTTATTTGATAATGTGTCGGTGTGCCTCACTCCTTGGCTAACCTTTAGTGGGGTGATTAGAAATTTGAATGAGGTTTCAGCTTAAGTGTTATTTGTGACTGTTGTGTGAAATGATTAGTTCTGAACCCGGTTTGTTGGGTGTGTGTACATATCTACTTCTGTCTGATTGTATGTCGTTGTGTTCATCGCTTCTGTGAGATTGTACGCATACATACATTTGCATAAAGTAAATTTTTGGGTTGGTTGTGAAGAGAATGGAGATTGGTTCTGATCTGATCTGGCAGTTCTATTGCAATTTATTCATACAACGATTTACCGCACTATATCGCACTATACCGCATGTACATCGGCCTTGCTACATACTATTATCTGATCTGCCAGTTTAAATTGCAACATGTCTGTACAGCAAACTACCGCATTGCAGTGTACTGCATATTCGCTAGCCCTACTGCATATTATTATCTGAGTGGCTTAGTCCACATTCATGGTGTGTAGGGTTGGATAGGCCTTTCGACGTCCTATTTGGTGTGATTGGTTGGATGAGATTTAACAGCTACTTTAGGGTGTTATTGGGGGACGAAAAGGTGTGTTGGCTGGATGGGTGGGTTTTAGCACTTGACTGTATTCATACACATCTCTTTGAGTATTCTGTGTATACTTGGTGTGCTGTGACTGTTACATGTGTTAGGGTATTGGTTCCGTGTTTGGTATATGTTTCTGCATATATCTGTAAGTGTGTTTTGCTCTTGAACTGTCATCTGGGTTCTCTTCTGTAATTGGTTGTTAATTGTTTTAAACTCATACTGAGCTTATGTAACTCACCCCCTTAGTGTTTCCCTTTGCAGGTACATTTCTGATTCATTTTGATTTACCATTAATCGGTAAGGTTTTATAAAACTGTGGTTCAAGTTCTACTTTTAAATTTTTCTTATAGTCTAATTTTGTTCATATATTAAACTTAACTGTAATATACCAGTTTGAAGTCTAAAAGATTAAACATTCTTGGTTTGTAAAGAGATAAAAATATTTGTGATGGAATTTGAGATAATTTGTTTTGTAAAATTTTCCTATAGTCACTTCGATGATCAATGTAACCTCCAGGATTATGTCTAAACTCCTAGGCTGGGTTTTGGGGTATTACAACAGATTTGTTTAGATTATCTACTAAAGTAAGTTTTCTTTCTCGCAATGTAAACATTATTACATTGTCACTTATCATCAGTTTGAACTTAGACAAACAATGAACTAACATTTGCTTGTCATAATTTCGCTATGTATGTAAAACATGAAAGACAGAAACACAAAAGATATAATAGTGAATTATGAAATTAACTTTATTTATTCATCGTTCAAATACATAGAAAATAGTTACATATTTACTAGAATATGAGCACATTTCCCAACACTAGAAGCTCATCCATTGACTCAGGGAACAACTAGCTCAATACTTCCAATAGGCCCTTGCCTATTTTGCTACTTAACCATCCTAACCAACCATCACCGCTACCCCTATGGATTAGGCTTCTAAAAAAAATATCATTCCAGATCTCAACAATAGGTTAATGAGATGCAAGAAAATATAAGACGCATGAAAGAACAACTCCTTGTGTAACAGCCCATTTTCAATGGTGTCGGAAATAGTAGTTTCAAGACCACAATTCTGACAAACGAGTCATTAAATAATATTTACTTAATATTTATGAGTATTTATTTATGCCATATTAAATTTTTGTTAAGAAATTTTAAGGTTTAAATAGTTAATTAAGTAAAAAGGATTAAATCGTAAAAATAACAAAAGTTTATATTTATTACCTAAAGGTATTAAATGATTATGTAATCTTAAATTAATGGGCTTAATTGGTAAAAATGCCATAACTTTAGTTTGTGGATAGTTATGGCATGGTTTTTGGTGTAATTTTGATGATTTATTAAGGTTAAATTAGGAATTAGGTAATTTAGAAATAAAACAAAAGATGGTAAAAGAATTATTATCATCTTCTTCCTTTTGTTTTTGTTTTCTAAACTAAAAAACCATAGCCACCATTTAGAAGCTTTCAGGCAAGCCACTTTTGCATGCACGTGAGTGATTTTGATCCTGTTTTTAATGATTTTTATGTTTTTGTTATCGTTTTAGCTTAATCTAGTTAGCTCGGGGTCAATTCGTAAAACTGTTAAAAGTTTTGGGGCTTGCCATGAATGAATTAGAAGTGCCTATGATAGTTGATAGGTTATTAAGGTTGGTAGTTAAATATAAGTATTTTGTTAAATAATATTTAGTACTTTTAACGTTTAAGGATTAAATTATTAATGTAGGAAAACTCTATGGAATTTTAGTGAAATTTTGATAAAAGTGGATTGTAATGGACCCTAGGAATAAATGGCTAGCATAATTTTTCATTGGTTGTCGTTGATTTGTGAGTTTTGGGTTTAGAGACTAAATTGCATAAAGATTAAAACATTCAGGGTAATTTAAAAAAATTATACTTATAAGGTTTGTTGGTTGAATTAACTATTTAAGCTATTTGAATGGTTTAATTGAGTAAAAATTGTTATCTAGATTAAGAAACGAGCCAATCATAATTGAATCTAGGAAAAGTAAAAGTATCGAAATAGTTGTCGACTTTGTTTTTACAATCGTTTTAGTCGAGGTAAGTTCATATAATGATTAAATTCATTAATTGATATATTGAATGTAATTTTAATAAATATTTTGCTATGTATAATTTATACTAATAGATGTTTGATATTTTGGAATCATAGATTAAATTATAATGTTAATTAAATTCAATGTTATATTTGAAAAGTATACATTTCATGGAAGTATATTTGAAATGGTATAATGCAATGAAATTAAAGGATTTGATTATGTACAAAGGTCTTGTTTGAACCTTGTGAATACTTAGGATACTAATGACATGTCATTAGAGGTTTTACAATTTCGAGTGCTGGTCTTGGATATCCTACTGATGGTTAAGGTCCTGTATTTGTTGTGGATTCTCCACAGCTCGTGCGAGCAACATCGTGTAGCTTAACATCTCAACTCACAACTCGTGTGAGCATATACAATTACATGATTCAGTCACAGCTCGTGTGAGCATTTCCCGATTATATTTTATTTGGTTTAACGAGTAATTAAGGTTTAAACTGAATATGTAAGTATATGAAAAGGTTTATATTATTATAACATGAAATGGAAAATGTTGATATATGTATTTGGAATGAAAAGGATATTAACTGAATACATGTTGGCCGATATGTATATTGAATTCTTATTGAGTTATGCTCCATGAAATATGTTGGATTTATATGCTCATCTATACACCTACTAACCTTGTAAAGTGATGCATTCAAGAAAGGAAACTTTACTCATGATATAATGAAATTATGCTAGGGTTAAACATGTTATGTTCGGTAAGTTTAATTTTCATTTATACGAGCTTACTAAGCACTAGTTGCTTATGTAATTGTTTTCTTTGTCATGTAGATCATCAGAAAGCTCGGTCAGTTGGAATCTCATCAAAGTACAATCACGCTATCCATCCATCATTTTGGTAGTTTTTGGCCACTTTGAAAAATGGTTATAAATGGCATGTAATAGGGTTAAAATGCTATCTCGGTACTATGGTTTGTTTTGAATTGTGCCAAGCTTAGTTGTGTTTATGTTATTTTTCCAATGTGATTTGGCTTGAGATTACTTGTCTATATGCTTTGATTTTGACTTCTAAATGTGTATGTAAATATATGTGTTTGGACAATATGGTTATGTCTTTTAAGAGTAGGTAACTTATAAAGGAATAAAATGAGTGTGATATGGTCATTTTTTCAAGTTTGGTAAATGTTTATTGTGTGAATTAACATAATTGAATTTGATTTGATTTGTTTTGTATAATATTGTGCCAATGAGAAAACATTGGCTAGACTATTAGGTTGGATGATGGCTATGTTCTAGGTGGATTAAACATGTTTTGATGGGTTGCAAATAGGTAATACTATTGTTTCTTATTGTTAGAAGATTAAGGTAAGAAATGAACTTTTAAAGTTGAGATTTTTACCGTTTTGAACATATGTATCGATATTTTGGCATTTGGTATTGATACCTGGCCTTGTGAAAAAGTTTTGAGAGAAACAGAATGCCAAAATGGTATCAATTTTTAACTAAGTATCGATACTTGTTCATAAATTATCGATACCATAAATTAATTATTGATACCCCTAATTTTCATACTGGTATCATTTCGGTATTGATACCAACTTCGAATTTTCACTAACCACTTAAACTTTGAAATTTTAATCCATTAAGTATTCGAAATTCACATTTAGATTCTTTAAACTCAATTTAAGGTCTATAAGTGTTTTTTGCCATGTTTAACAACTGTTTTGAGTAATTAAAATTAAATTGATACGCTAAAAGTTTTAAGTTGTTAATTGATTTGTTATCTGCTGTGATACTCCGTAACCTTAATGCGGCAATAGAGACGGATTAGGGATGTTACACCTTGAGTAATAGTTGTTGGGATCTAGTGCCTTTAATGTAGTGTTTTTGTCTATGTACTTTTAATTTTTCAAACAAATTGGTTTAATAAATATCCAACAGACTCATTAATAGCTTTTATATATTATCCTCGGCGGTTTTTTCATGCAAAGTAAAATGAAAAGAAATATTGACTCATTGATTATCAAACATTTAAACTAATATTAAAAAACATTATTTGATCGTATCGTAATGCGAGATGATGACTTGTATTTGTAGATAATCTAAACACATCCTTAGTCTAATCAGAATTGAGAAAATCGATTGAAAGACTAATATGTTGTCTATCAAGTCCAATTAGGGAGATACCTTGTCTTGGGTATCGAAGCGGATGACTCCTAAAAGATAGAAACATAGATGTGAATGAATGGACTGATAGAACATCAGACAGGACCCAAGTAGAAAAGGTCCTAGATCCATACTAAACCATAACTTAATCTTGAGTGGATGATGAATTATGTATGCATGAATCCTATACTTTTATGTAAATGAAAGCTTGAGTTAGGTAGATAAGGACCCGAAAGCTGATACGTTGGGTATACAACTTCTTCATGATATAGCATTATTCCACAATAGTGGAATTCATAGCCCAATAAAGGGTAAATGATATCATATCATCACCATTACATGATAGATGAAAAGTAAAGTGGCCACAGTCATTTATCTTAGAGATAAATGATTTAATTATTATTTGTTAGTAATTGACTTTTTATAAAGAAAGATGTAATGGTTACCATAAGATAAAATATAATCATATTGGGAGAAAATATTTATTCCAAAGAGATTAATGATATCTTATGAGGGTAACACACATATGACAAGCACTTAATGTGTAGCTTTCGTAATGGTATATTATAAGGAGAGCCCAATTATGATACTTTAGTGGAATGAATTTACGACTAAATAATGTTGTAATTAATTGTAACACCCCAAATTTTTCCCATGTTTTGTACAGGACTGTTCCTGCAAAGCTGGCTTGCGTGTGTCGACGGCCCGCAAGGTCCTAACACGTAAAAAATAAGTCACACGGCCTGGACACATACCCGTGTCTCTGGCCGTGTGTCTCTAAGTTGTGAACAATAAGTTACACGGCGACCCACACGGCCATGTGGTTCACAGTCAAAATAGGAACAACACAACAAACTTCTGAAGCCTAAAATGACCGTTCAATAATTCAATTAAAAACTTAATTGAACTAAAACGCTAATTCACAGTCGAAATTAAACTTTGTCGGAATTTTGACACAAAAATACGAACACAAAACATTCATTTACCATAGATCGTTCAATCCCTAAACATAATTTAAATTGTTGGAGGAATACTCCTCTTAGGATCTCCACCTAAACGGAAACAAAATGAGCAATTAACGAGAACTTGAGGCACACTAACAGTAATTTTCAAACTCACAGAGTAATGTCAAAAACAAATGAAAAGAAATTACAACAAGAAGAAACTTACGCAGAACTCTTCAATCGAAACAATGAACGACACAGTATCCTCTATTTAACCTGCTAACATAGTTACCAAAGTAATCAAGCAAAAGAAAGAAAGAAGAAAGGAAGTAGAAAAAAAATAAAAGGGAATGAAGGAAGAAAGGACATCAAATAAAAAGAAATAAACTAACCAAAAACATTTAAAAATTTAACAGATAACACACAAACTGAATCTCTATCGTCTACGTAAAGATTTGAACACAGGACTAGAAAGTAAATAGAAGCTTAACCATTGAACCAGCAAGCTCATTCTTGACACAGATTTACACAGAATTAAACTTAAGTTGATAGTTCACAAATAAGGATTCAAGCAAAATAAAATAGTCAGAATTTTTAAAGAGAGACTTGAACCCTCAACCTCGAACACATAAACAAAGCACAGAACTACAGATACAAAGACTTAATTACGACAGAATTCATGTAACACCCTTTACCCGTATCTAAAACCAGGACTGGGTTTGAGGCGTTACCTGACTTTAACATAAGCACATATACAAAATCGGGCCATAAAATTTTCGTTCAAATCAATTTCATTCATACATATGCAAATTGTCCCTTGTATGGGCCTACGAGGCCCCAAACATACATCGAAGGTGGTTCGGGACTAAACCGAGAACTTTAGAAACTTTTGGGAAGGAAAATTTTCAAACTTTAGAGAGTCACACACCCGTATGGGTAGGCTGTATGGTCACACACGCCCGTGTGGCTTGGGACACGCTCATGTGGCTTGGGACACGCCTGTGTCTTCAGCCCGTGTAACTCTCTAACTATGATGTCATCAACCAAATAAGGTCACACGGCCAAGTCACACGCCCGTGTGCTTGGGCCGTATGGTGAATTAAATTCCAAAAATTAAGTGTAGACTTCACACGGCCTGGGAACACACCTATATCCTAAGGTCGTGTCTTTCACATGGCTGAGACACACAGTCGTGTCTCTGCCAGTGTGTTTACTACTGGGCATTCTGTTTTGCATAATCAAGGTGTAGGGGACACACGGCCAAATCACATGCCCATGGAGCAGACCGTGTGTCACACTCGACCAAGACACATGTCCATGTGTCTAACCCTGTGGAGAATTTCTAGGCTATTTTCTAAGCCAATTGCCACCTTAAACACTCACATACTTATACTCACTTCATGGCATGCAACATGGCACATTTGATTACTCAAGCATTCACATTCATGTTTAAATTATGACATGGTAATGTCAACATATCACCTATTCAAAATATCACGCTTTCATATGGCATTCCACACCAATTTCATATTTGTCTATCATCTTTACTAACCTACTTTCAAGTTACCCACTTGCATCACCTTTATTGTCATACACATTAATCATATTTCATACCCCGAACATACATGCCATCCATCACACTCATTAACCATAAGCAACCATAACCACATTAAAGTATAAGCACATTTGCATGCATGCACCAATAATTAGGGTTACAACCCAAATAATCAATATGAGCCACCTCTTATGGCCATATACAAAATAATTGTAATACTTTGTTGAGCCAACTCATTTGGCTAATCTATATGACACATAACAAAAAAGACCAAGTCCCTATACATGCCACACTCAAAATGTTTAAACTAGCTATACCCAATTGTTCAATTGATAGTGTGATCGAGTCTCCGACGTCTTCCGATCCTTAAGCTAGCTTGGCGACACTATACAAAAAGGAAAGGAAAGGGGGTAAGCATTAAAGCTTAGTAAGTTCACATGCAATAAAATGCAACTTAAACAAGTATTAATCATATATTTAACATAATGAACATAATCTTGCATATTATCAAATCTCTTAAACTCATTCTTCATATATATATTCATATTCTCACCATAAGTTCATCATATCTTATGACATTCTCATGAGTTCGATGTACATACCTGTGCCCACTTGCACATAATAACTTACTTTCTCGTCTTTGGCTTATTCATCAAGATTACACATTGAACTTCCTTTAGAATTACCCTTTGAACACTCAGAATACTATTGGATACATCAAAATCTAGTACCTAAGTGCCTCATATGTAGCCAACGCTACCTCACATCACATATCACATGTTGCTCACTTTCGAGCTACTCACGAGTCTGTTCATGCAGGCTATCAGGTATCCGCAACACATGTCAAAAGCCATCGGTAGAATATACGAGACCAGTACTCGGATGCCAAAACACGTGTCACATACATCATGAACTCAGACTATAACTCAATGAGTTCAGATGTCACATATATCATGAACTCAGACCACAACTATATGAGTTTAGATCACATAGTTCCGAGTGACATGTCACTTGTATCCTAAACTATTTCTAAGGTTCAAACGGGATTCTTCGATACCATATTTCTATCAAACTTGCTCGTAATGTCGAGTTCAATACTCATAACAGCAATCACATATTCATGGAATTGTCAAGCATATTTCATAATACAATTTAGGCAAAAACATATAATGCAACATCATATTAAATATGTATGTACTTACCATACATGCAATGTTAAAGCATTTAAAGTATGGTACATGTTGTATTATTTGCAAATGAACTTACCTAGGTACAAAATAATAAAAATGAGCTTAATCCTCGTAAACCTTATTTTTCCCTCGATCAAGACCCGAATCACGTTTTTCTTGATCTCTAATGCAAAATTCAACTTGATCAATACACACATTGTTCATATCGAATCATAACACATACTTTGGTAAAATTTTCTTTTTACCTCTAACTTTTTACTTATTTACACTTTAGTCCTTAGGCTCGTAAAATGAAATGCACGCAATTTCTTGGTTACCCAAGCCTTGCCGATTCATATTCTAACTCATATCAGCCTATATTTTCCTTTATTTCACATTTCAACTACTCATTTTTACACCTTTTTCAAACAAGTCCTTTTTAGGTGTTTTCCCTAAAAATCACTTAGCAAAAGATGTTAATCACACATCAAACATTCATATTCCTCCATTAAACAACAAAATACAACCATGTCACACATGGGTCAAATTTCATATATGAACCCTAGCTCAAAATAATGGTAGAAATAGCTAGATCAGCTGATAACAACTTTAAAAATGTAAAGAACATTAAAAACCAGACTTGGGAGCACTTACAATCAAGCTTGAAAATGTTGAAAACCCTAGCTATAGAGACTCCCCCAAATTTCGGCACCCTTAGAGAAGATGGACATCATTTTTGCTTGATTTTTCCCTTTTTATTCTTTTATTTACCAAATGACCAAAATGCTTTTAAGGCCTTTCTTTCAAATTTGTCCTATTCATGCCTATTTTTGTCCAAAATTTTAGAACTTGGTCAAATTGCTATTTAAGGACCTTTAATTAATAATCTAGAGCAATTTCATGCTTGAAGCATGATAAACCATAAAAGTAACACATTTTAATCCCATACTTAGCATGTTTTTTGATGATTTATTATCTAATTTAGTGAATTTGATGCTTTTAATCCTTTAATTTCATGTTTTATACTCATGAGAGCATAGGGGAACAAAAAGAGCAGAAAACGGGCCAAAAATGGACAAAACGGGCTGATTTAAAAATCAACACGGCCAAGACTATTTCCACTCGGGCAAAGCACACACATGCTCATGTGGCAGCCCGTGTCGATATCGCTCCCTATTTCCTAAACACGTGGGAAAAGCCAATTTTTAGGGTTTCTAAGCATTCTAAAGTCTATAAAAACACACTAGAAGAAGACCTAAGGGGACACACAGAGAAGGAAGCAGAAATTACTCGAAGGAAGCCGTTGGAATCATCTCGGAAGCAAATCCACTTCAAGATTAAAGATCTCCATTCAAATTTCTCTTGAAGTTTATTTGGTTTTTTTTTATGTCTTATTGTTTTTCTAAATTTGAGATGTTTTTCTATCACATTATGAACTAAACTCCCTAAATACCTAGGGAGGATGAAACCTATGACAAATCTTATCATTTAATGTTTTGAATTTAATGATAAATACTTGTTCTTATTCTTAATTATGTGTTCTTAATTCTTGATCTAATATTTTTAGGATATTAATTCAAGTTGATGTACTTATCCAGTAGAGCAAAAGTCCCTATTTAAGAGTAGATCTACCATAATTAAGCGGATTTGCATGCAACCCTAGAAATAGGACGACATAAATCTGCCAGATTAGAGTCAAATCTAATAGGGGGATATATAGATCGAGTTAATGCGACGATAGTGGCTTTAATTAGAAAGAGATTTCAATTAATCAACCTAGAGTCAGTTGTTCTTAGTCTCGAAAGATATATTAACATAATTTAGGGATTTCTACGAATCAAGACAATTGAATAAATCGTTTGATTCAGAATCAGAATAATAAGTGAAGTATATGTGGATTCTTTCCTGGGTATTTTCCTCCTTATAAGTTTTCTTCAAGTATTTTTTCCAATTCGCTCTCTGTTGTGTTCAGTAGTTAATTAGTCAGTTAATTTTAGATTAAAACAAATCCCTTATATTTTAGGCTAAATAATAGAAAGATAATTAATACTAGTACTTTTAGTCCTTGTGGATACGATATTCTGGACTCACCATAACTATACTACCATTCGATAGGTGCGCTTGCCTTAGTCGTGATCGTAGTCTAGTTTAGTGAATCATAAAACGATCATCAAAGCTTCTAGAATACAAGTTTTACAACTTATTCAATTTAGTCCCTAAAGTCAAATTGGACACTTTAGGCATAGAATTTCTTCATGAAAATTTCACACAAACATGCAATCATATCATGAATCATCAAATAATCATAAAATAAATATTTCTATTTTAGATTTGTGGTCTCAAAACCATTGTTCCAACAAAACCCTAATTCGGGATGTTACAATTCAACAGTCAACATTCAAATTTTTGGGGCATTACAACTCTCTCCCCCTAAAAGAAATTTTGGCCTCAAAATTACTTGACTCAAACAGATACGGGAATTGCTGAGGGATCGAATCTTCGAGTTCCCAAATCGCAGAGTGGCTTCCTTAGTGCTATGATTCTGCCACATAACCTTAACCAGAGGGATATTTTTCTTTCTCAATACCTTAACATCACGATCTAGTATCTGAACAGGTTCCTCCTCAAAAGTCAGATCCAATCGTACCTCAATTTCTTCAATAGGAACAATGTGCGACGGATCAGACCAATACCGCAGCAACATTGAGACATGGAATACATCATGAATCTAATCTAACTTTAGAGGAAATTCTAGTAGATAAGCAACAGGTCCAACATGTTTTAAAATTCGGTAAGGTCCAATGAACCTCGAACTCAACTTGCCTTTCCGTCTGAACCAGAAAACCTTTTTTCCACAAGGAAACTTTCAAAAACACCTGGCCACCTACAGAATACTCAACATCTTTCCTCTTTAAGTCAACGTATGATTTCTATTGGTCAAAAGTCCCTTAAGTCAATTTTCAAAACATACAGTTTAACAAGCTTCTGCAACGAGTAATCTATCCTGATAGGAAAAAAATGAGCGGACTTGGTCAATCGATCAACAATAACCCAAACTGAATCTTTCTTAGTGGTTGTTAAGGGTAACCAACTAATAAAGTCCATTGTTACACGCTCTTACTTCCACAGAGGGATCTTAACCAGTTAAAGCAACCTAAAGAGCAACTGATGTTCAACCTTAACCTTTTGACTCATCAGACAGTAAGACACAAAGGCAGTCACTTCTCGTTTCAGACCAGGCCTCCAGTAATGTTCTCGAAGGTCTCGATACATTTTATTCCCACCAGGATGCATAGTATAAGCGCTACTATACATCTCCTAGAGAACTAATCACCTCAACTCCTTATCGTTAGGCACACAAATTTGACCCCTGAAACACAAAACCTTGTCACCATTCAAACTAAAATTAGAGGTTTCACTCGAATCAATCTGACGCAAGCGCTGAACTAGAGAATCATCACCTATCTATTTAACTCGAATCTTATCAACCCAATTTGGTTTAACTTGCAGTTCAGCTAGCAGACTCCCATCCTCACACAAACTCAGACGAGCGAACATCACTCTTAGATTGGTCATCGTTTTATGGCTAATAGCGTCGGCTACCACATTAACCTTACCGGGATGATACTCTATTGTGCAGTCATAACCCTTAAGCAACTCAACCCACCTTTGCTGCCTAATATTCAACTCCTTTTGAGTTAGCAGATATTTGAGGCTCTTATGGTCGGTGTAAAAGATACACCTCTCACCATACAAGTAGTGCCTCCAGATATTCAATGCGAATACGATTGCTGCCAACTCAAGATCATGGGTAAGATAATTGTAACAACCCATTTTCAGTGAAATCGAAAAAGTTATTTTGAAATCATAAATTCGATGTGAAAATATTTATTTTATTATTTTAGTGTCTATGCATATTAGCAGGATCGTATAAAAATTTCGTTAAGAAATTTTATCGCTTGCATACTTAATTTCATAAAAAGAACTAAATCGAAAAAGGTAAAAGATAAGAGTTCTATAAGTTAAAGATACTAAATGGCTATGAAATTAAGTGGTTAAAGGATTTATGTTGTAATAAGACCATATTAATTGCTAGTGGACTTTTATGGACACTAAATAGGTGGTTTTAAAGGTTAATAAAAAGGTTAAATAAGTAATTTAATTATTATTGATAAATTAAATTAACTAAAATCAATGTATTATCTTCCAAAAGAGAACTCACCACCAAATTTTCAAGGAAAGAAAGCCATAACTAGGGCTTGAAGCATTCGATCAATTCTCAAGCTTGCATGTAAGTGAAATTTGTCCTATTTTTAATGATTTCTATTTTTTCTAAGTCGTAGCTTAATCTAGCTAGCCCAAGGACTAATTTGAAAATTTGTTAAAAGGTTAGGGTTTTACCATGAATGTATTCATGTGGTTTTTTATGTTTGATGGAAGAAAATGAATCCTTGTTGATAAATAAACAACTTTTGTAAAGTTATTTTTGTTAAAAATGACAATTAGGGATTTATTTGTAAAATGCGTAAAATACAATGTGAAATTGTGAAATAATGAATTGTATGAGTTGCTATGAGTGTATATTGAATTCGGCTAGCTTTGTATGTGGATGAAATTGCATGAATTTTAATTTACGGGCTTAAGGACTAAATTGTAAAGAAGTTAAAATATTAGGGATGAAAGTGTAAATTTACAAGTATGTATTTTAGACTGAATTAAATAGAATCAATATTGAATCGATTGAATTTGATTATTTAGATCAAGTTAAGCCTCCTACGAATCTAGATCAAGGGAAAGATAAAGTATCGGACTAGTCGGTCATATTTCATTATTTTTATGATCAAGGTAAGCTCGTATATTTAAATAGCATTTTAATGTATTTGATTTAAATGTTATTATGTTATTCATCATACCATATCATGATAGAAATCCAATGATGTTACGATGACTATTGAGCCCCATTTGAACCATAGGAATATATAAGATAAGAATGACATGTCATTAGGGTTACCATGTTTCGGGTGTTGGTCCTAAACATCCTATCGATGGCTACGTTCCGGCGTTTGTTGTGGATACTCATCAACTTGTGTGAGTATCATTGTGTAGCTACATTTTGACCATCAGCTTGTGTGAGCTGGCCCATTTATGGCTCGTATGAGCATTTACGTAAAGGAAAAGGAAAGAAATGGTTTCGACCATATGTTAGCACACTTTGTGTGAGCTTCTCGTGTATCTGATATTATTCTATGTGGTTCAATGGGTATGAAAATGGATGAACTGGTAAGGGTTCCAATTGATTACACTATGAAATTATGGAAAGGTATGAAGTATTAATGAACAAAGTATGTATAGCCATGTTATGAAAAGTATGAATTCATATGTATTATGATTATGAGATTTACCTTACCATGTGATGAATTTTAATAAGTTATGTGATTATGCACTAACTTGAGTTTCTGGTGATGCTTAGGCTTGTGCCAAGCTTGTGTTGGATTGACTCATGTATATTTTTATGATTATGCATTAAAATGGTAAGCTTTGTTCAAGATTTATGAACTTACTAAGCATTATATACTTACGTCATTTTTATTTTCTATGTTTTATAGATTATCGAAAGCTCAATCGATTTGGAAGCTCATCGGAGACCTATCACACTATCCAGCGACTATTTCAATAGATTTTGATGTTTTGAGTCATGGTTATAATGGCATGGATAGGTGAATTGTGCTTTATAAGATAGTCATTAAATTTGGCTTGTAAATGTGGTATTATGGTTGATGAACTTTTGGCACTTTAATGCTTTGATGGCTGGTGTTGAAATGGTCAAGTGAAATTATGTTTTGAATGACCAATTTGGTATGTTTGAATGTGGTATTGGCATGTAGTCATTATGGTAAGTTTGGTATGGAATTAGATTATAAATGTATGGTTGATGAATAGCTAAATTATGCATATGTGTAAGTATATTGGTCTGTTGTGATTGAGGTATCTTTTGACATTTTGGTTGTATGGTTAAATACCATATTGGTCTAGCCTTATTATGCATGTTTTAGGTATGTTTTGATTGTATGAGCAAATGGCTTGTAGGTGTGAGCTTGATTTGGCTGAAAGAAATGGCTTGAAAATGGCCTATTTCTTGTCCACACGGCCTAAGACACGGGTGTGTGTCTCAGCCGTGTGTGACACACGACCATATGACACGACCTTGTGTCCCCTGTAGGTTTTAAATGTGATTTTTCGAAAGTTACACGGCCTAGCACACGACCTGGCACATGGGCATGTGGCTTGGTCATGTGACCAAAGTCAGAGAGTTACACGGGCACAGACACCGGCTGGGACACGGCCATGTGTCCCTACTTCGAATGTCCACACAGGTGTCTGTCTCAACTGTATAAGTCACATGGCCTGGCCACACGGTCGTGTGACCCCTGCAATGTGAAATTTTCCATCTTTTTCCATAAAATTCTAAATGTTTCCAATTTAGTCCCAAATCATTTCTAAAGCGTTTCTAAGGCCTCGAGGGCTCGAATAAGGGACAATAAGCATATATTTAAATGGTTTTTGCTATGATTATGAAATGTTTGGAAATAATTAATTTAAGTTAAGTTTTTACGGTAATGCTCCGTAACCCTATTCCGATAATGGATACGGGTTAAGGATGTTACAATAGTTACCCTCGTGTGACTTGAGCTGCCATGACGCATAAGCCACCACTTTACCATCCTGCATTAGAACATATCCTAGACCGACGTGTGACGTGTCACTATATACCCAAAACTCCCAGCCCGATTCAAGTTGAACCAAAACAGGAGCCTATGTCAGAAAAGACTTGAGCTTTTCGAAGATACATTGCTACTCATCAGACCATACAAATGGGGTGTTCTTACGTAGTAGCTTCGTCAGAGGTGATGCAATCAGGGAAAATCCCTCGACGAACCTTCGGTAGTAACCCACCAAACCCAAGAAACTCTGAAGTTCAGGCATATTCTTTGGCTATTTCCACTCAACTACAGCCTCAATTTTCTTAGGATCGACTCAGATCCCCTCAACAGTCACAACATGCCCCAGAAAGGAAACTTCCTGCAATCAAAATTCACACTTGCTAAACTTAGCATACAGTTATTTTTCTCGGAGTATCTGAAGGACAGCTCAAAGGTACTCATCGTTTCTTGGAATAAATCAATATATCATTAATAAATACTACAAAAAACTGATTTAAATATGATTGGAACACTCAATTCATTAAATCCATAAATGTAGCTGGATTATTTGTCAACCCGAAAGGCATAACCAGGAACTCATAATGTCCATAACGGGTCCAGAAAGCAGTCTTGTACACATCAGCCTCTTTAACCTTGAGCTGATGGTAGCCAGAACAGAGATCAATCTTGGAAAACATAGATGCCACACGGAATTGATCGAATAAATTGTTGATCCTCGGTATCGGATACTTATTCTCTATTATCAACTTGTTCAACTAATGGTAATCTATACACATTCTCATTGATCTATCTTTCTTCTTAATAGAAAAATAACTGATGCTCCCCACGAAGACACACTCGGTCTAGTGAACCCTCAATCGAGAAGTTTTTGGAGCTAAGCTTTTAGCTCCGTAAGCTCCTTCGGTGCCATGTGATAGGGTGTGATGGACACCGAAGCAATACTTGGTAATAGGTCAATGCGAAACTCAACCTCCCTATCTAGAGGTACTCCCATAACTCCTCATAAAAACATCTGGAAAGTCCCTTACAGTATGAATATCCTTTATAGAAAGCTTCATAGGTAAAGAATCAGACACAAAAGCAAGGTATGCATCGCTCCCTTTTCGAACTAGCTTTTTAGCTACCAGGGCGAAGATTACGTTAGAAAGGTAATCTCAACACTCACCAATCATATCTCACTATTCTCATCGGTTTTCAGAGCAACCCTCTTAGATGCATAGTCCAAACTGACCAGATGTTCTATGAGCCAATCTATTCCCAAAATCAGGTCGAACTTACCAAAAGGCAATTCCATTAAATCTGCCAGAAATAGCACACCTTAAATTTTTAACGGGACCTGTCTATACACTTTATCAATTTATATCGACTGACCTAGAGGACTAATCATAGAAAACTCCCTAGCAGTACTCTCAATAGATATACCCAGATTTACAGAAACGGTATTAGCTACGTACGAGTGTGTAGACAAATATCAATCAGAGCAAAATATGGAACAGAATGAATAAAGAATGTACCCGCTATAATGTTGACGTCATCACTAGCCTCACGGTGTCTCGTCACCTAGACCAATGCATGCTCTCTGACCTCTACCAAAACCATTACCACCTCTAGCCATACCACGACCCCTAGATGGTTGCTAAGTTACTCTCGAAGGCTGAATGGAACCTTGAGTTAGAGTATGTGCCACAGCAGGCACTTGATCTGGTCAACGAGGTCAATCTCAAACCCAATGTTCCATCGACCCACAACAGAGGTAAGCTCTCAACTTTCTTTAGCACTTGCCCAGATGGCACCTTCCACAGTCGCTACAGAGCTATATCTCAATTGCTATAGCTGATGTCTCGGTACTCGGAGGCCCATCAAACATCACTTGTTTCTTAGGGCGCTATCTAGAACTAAAGGGACCCAAATCCCTATTGGACTTACACTGACCTTTCTCTCAGTCTCGCTGCTTATGCTAATTGCGCTTCACTTCCTCTACTATCCTAGCCCTATCAACCAAGACTGCAAAAACCTGCTCCCTCTGAGGAGCTATTAGGACTCGCAGATCACAACACAAACCTTCCTCAAATCTAACACATTTATCATAATCAAATGCTACCAGAGCCCATGCATATCTACTCAATATCAGAAACTCAGCTTCATACTCGGCCAAAGATCGATCACCATTAACCAGACTCATAAACTTGCATTGGCAAGCCTACACGTAACTCGCCCCCACATACTTACTCTAGAAGGCATTCTTGAAGTACTCCCAATTAACTTGTTCGAGTTGAGAACCTTGCTCAATCGTCAGCCACCACTAATAGGCTTTGTCTCGGAGCAGGGATATAGCACCCCTAAATTTCTAAGCGAAAATACAGTCAATATTAATCACAATACACTCAGTGGCCTCTAACCAATACTCAGCCACAGTAGGGCGACTCTCATAACACCCTTGAACAATTCAGCATCATTCAACCGAAGTCGCTCAGTAACTGACCCTCGACCTCGAATCATGGCCTGGGATAGTGTGTCATCCCTAGCCGCTGGAGTTTGAGACCTAGTCTCATTAGGAATCTCACTGGTCTACAGATTGGTCATATTGCCCATAGAGGATGACTCTACTTGAGCTCCTCCTCGACGTACATGGCATCCATAAGAACCATGTCTACAACTACCGCGTAAACTCATACTATCAGATTATCTACAATGTCAGAAGTGCACAAATCAATTTAGAGTCTTTATCACAATTTTGTTTCTGTCGATTTCTATTCTTCTCTATACAATTTTGTTTGTTTCACTTAGCTGATTACTTCTTCTACTCTTCTTCTTTATTCTGTACCAAATAAACCTTATTCACCATACTAAGTTTGAAAGTCAAAAATCCAAATCTCCCAAGGGTCGAATACTCTTTGACCGAATCTAGTGTAAGTGTTTGCTCTTCCAATCGGTTTTGCTATGAATCTATTACGCTATTCTTCCCTCTGTAATATCCTGATTTTCGGGTTTTTCGCGATTCTTGATATTTTAGTAAAGTTTCTAAAATTTGGTATGTGATTATGGAATTCATAATTTAAGTATGTAAATGGGCTTATGGAAGGCCCATGAGTTGGCCAAAACCCAGTAGAATTTTTAATTTTGGACTTAGGAGTTAGGGGCTCTGGCGAGGTGCCCTTATATAAAGTTGTGGGTAAAATGTATCACAAAAAGAGCTTTGGTAAAGTGGCAAGGGTGATGCCACTAAGCTCCTAAAAATGTGGCGTGTGGAGCATAGAGGGGAAGACACAGGATCGATTCCTATGTTGGCAAAAAGGATGCTAATTTTTATGCTTTGAGCATGCAAGAGTTGCACTGAATGGAACTCTTTGGGGAGAGTTTGAATCAGTTAAATGCATGGATTAAGGAGGGATAAGGGGAGAGATTTTAGGAATTTATATGAAGATAGAGTTGGCTGAATAAGGGAGATTGGAGGGGAATTTTCTGAGAGAGGTTTAGTAAGGGATTTTCGGCACATAGGTATTTTTGTGCCGTTTTCTCCCTAGAGGATTAGTCTTTTCTCTCTTTTTCTTTTGCAGTCGAATCTACCATCTCTTCTTCCATCTTTTCTTCCTTCTCCTTCATTCAAACCAGCTCACTATTTCCCTTCATTCACCATTATTTCTTTCCTTAATCTCTACTTACTGCTAAATACCGCAAAAAGCCAAATCAAATGAGGATAGGGTGGTGCCGATTCTTGTGACCAGCAACCTTTTCTTTCCTTTTCAATTTTTGGTGTTCAATTCTTTTACCTTTTAGGCGTACGGATTCTAGAGAAGAAAGACGGTGGTAAGCGTTCAAACTCTAAACAATTCCTAGAGTAACTTTTGGCCAAAAACTGAAACCCCATAATTTAGGGAGATGGCCGAATATGTGTATAGGCCTTAAGAGGTCTTCTTTTAATATTTTTGTGGTTTATTTAGTGAAGGAGCAGCAAGGTGTAGTGTCGACTTGGAATAGCTTGAATCACCGGAGTGGCTAGGCCTAGTCATCAATCGCGGCAAGGTAAAATTCCTAACGCCATTATGGATGGTGGCCGAATGTGTAAGTATTAATATTAGATGATTTCTGGTTTAGTTCAATTATGGGAAGCTGATTATTAATGATGGATTATAGGAGAAATCGTGTAGGAGATCTCGTCAAGGAATATCGCCAAACAGGTGTGTAACGAACCCTTTTTCATAGCTTAAAGCGATAAATGCCGGAAAAGTTTGAAATGCCAAATTCGGCATTTCGAGAACTTGTGAGCAAGCGAACGCTCACTAGTTAGTTAAAATCCATGAGATGATGATTGAGAACAATGAAAACGGTAAGAATGAGATTTCGGCATTCTTGGTAAGTTGGGCCTCGAGGGGCTAAATCGGGCCCAATGGGCTTTCGGGCCCATTTGGGAAAAATTGGTAGAAATTGAAAACTGTTAAATTGCACGTTAAGACTGGTAATACCAATATGGAAAACAGGCTAAGTGGGCCTAGAGGACAAATCGGCTATGTGGGGCCCATTAGGGGTTTTAGCCCAATAACTCTCGGTTTCGTTAAAAATGGGCCAGATTCATGGGTTAAAACAAACAAATAGTTAGTAACGATAATGAAAATGAAAAATTCCTAAAATTTGGTAAGATTACGAAATTACCCTTATAATATGAAAATGACTGCTTTTGCCCTAGGTAAAATGACCATTATACCCTAGGGTTTAATTATGAACTTGTTACATAGGATTTTGATGTACATGATATGTATGATATGCACATGAGATGTATGATATGCACATGATATGTATGATATGCACATGATATATATATATGATTTGCACATGATGAATTCATAAATACATGGGGTTGGGTTTTTATATGGATAGAGGAAGTGCAAAAAGGGCTTATGCCCCAGTTAATAAAGGGCTTATGCCCCAGTTATGATAATGGGCTTATGCCCTAGTTTACCGAAAAGGGCTTATGCCCTAGTTATTAAAAAGAGGCAAGGCCTCCAAGAGAGAGTGATAAAGCAATCTTGCCGCCAAGAGGAGAGTTTTGGTGGGTGGGTTGAGTTATTCCTACATGGAGAGCTTGGTTGGTACGGGTAGAGAGTAGCGGATGGTGGGTCGAGTAGTCTCCCCAAATGGGCTTGCATTCATTCTTTCATTGACATTACATGTGATATTGAAATGGGCCTATGGGCCATACCGTTTACAGTGAAGGCTTCGGCCCAGTAATATGAAATATGTAAAGGCTTCGGCCCAGTGTTATGAAATATGAAATATGAAAAGGCTACGCCCCAAGATATGTGGAGCTTGGACTTGGGCTAGGGCCCAACAGTGATATTGTTTTGGGCTCTGAAAGGGGCTTGTTGCACACGAGTTTCCAAACTCACCCCTTTTCCTTAACCTCTGCGGAGAGCCATGATGAGGGGACTTGGAGCCGGAGGGGATTCAGAGTGGCCACGGTGATTGCCCTTGGGTTTTTTTTTTAATTAAGCATTTGGTTTCCTTTAAGATTTCTTTATTTATTTACTTATTATTTATTTTTGGGTTGTAATAAGGCCATTTTAACTTTCCTTTTTTTTTTTTCTGGATTATTTTATTCTATTTTTTTATTAACTTTAAACTGATTGATAATTAATGGGCTAGGCTTAGGACGCGTTTTCAAAATGGAACTCGTTTTTAAAATAACACAATGACACGATTATCCAACTTTAAAGAATATTCACTTAAATAAACTTCAACTCGTTATAACCAAGTGTGGCGATAGCAGTGGGCATGTCTAGGATTGGATCCAATCGAAGAGCTTGGTACTTAAGCAGCCTTCATGGCTCACCTCCTCTTTTGGATACCTACCGTGCCCACTTCCATTCACTTGTTAATTTATTAAAAGTCAATTTTTTTTAAACACTAAAATGAAACATGAATTTTCAAACTCTTATGTGGCATGTCAGATTCGGCCATAACGTCTGGGCTGGGCTTGGGGTGTTACATTTAGTGGTATCAGAGCCCGGTTGCAACAACTCGGCTGTGGATCGGGTCTAAAAAAAATCTTTTCAAAAACTTAGGCCCAAGAAGGGTATTTTTGGAAATGGTATTGGGAAGTTCTTTTCAAAGATGTTTTACAAGGTATACATGTTAAAATGGTTCAAGTTTTCCTGGTTTATAAAACGGGGCTAAAATTAAAAGTTTCAAAACAAGGGTGTTACAAGGGTATTTCAAAATCAAAATTTAAAATTTCTATTCTTTATGACTAAAAATATGGTTTTTGAGTTTTAAATGGATTGGAGAAAGAAGCGGTGCAATCAATCCCTAGGCACAAGTCCTGTAAGTATACTCTTTTTATGTTATGTGATAATGATATGATGCTATGAATAGAATTGAGACCCTACTATGATACTTTAGATAGGGTAGAGCTATAAAACGGTAGAAATGAGACTGTAGCTAGGCTACGACGATACGAAAACAAACCCGAATCTGTTATATTTCCATAAGATATTTTCTTAATAAATAAGTGGAACATTATACTAATACCATAAAATTCGTAATTAGATATGAGTACAAGAGGAACTCGTGGATTTGAGGCCGCGGACGTGGTCGCGGAAGGGTGCAGTCGTAGTCTTCATCCTCGTGGCATAGGCCAGCTGAGGAGGCATCTGTGCCTCAAGCAACGGAGACTGGGTCTTATGATCGGGCTGCGGGGGATGATGCTTGTCCCAAGCCATGTTAAGGGTTTTAGAGAGAGTTGCTGGAGCTAGCACCGGGACCGTGAATAGGGGATCCATCTCTTGAGCGTCTCCGGGCTAACGGAGCAGAGGTTTTCGGGGGCGATCCGGAGTAGCCCCAAATGTGGCTGAATATTGGCTAGAGGCAACAGAGCGAATTATGGATGATTTAGATTGTTCTGTGGAGCAAAAGCTAAAAGGGGCTGTGTCGCTGCTACGAGACGAGGCATACCGGTGGTGGATTACTGTAAGGGAGAGTACTCCAGTTGAACGAGTAACCTGGGAATTGTTCAAAACTGCTTTTAAGGGGAGATATGTGGGAGCTAGCTATGTGGATGCTCGTCGGAAGGAATTCTTGAATTTGACTCAGGGTGATAAGACTGTAGCAGAGTATGAGGTAGAATTTTTGAGGCTGAGTCGATATGCTAATGGGATAGTTGCGACCGAATATGAGCGCAGTGTTCGATTCGAGGATGGCCTTCGTGATGAGCTTAGGGTGCTGATAGCTCCACAGAGGGAGCGTGATTTTGCTGCATTGGTAGAGAAGGCTAAAATAGCAGAGGAGGTAAAACGGATTGAGAAGCAAAATCGTGAGAAGGATCGACCCAGATTTAAGAGGGATTCTGGACCCTCAGGTGCTGTTAATAGAAATGTCAAAAGAGCTAGAATGGTAGAATCAGTTCGAGCAGTTCCAGTGAATACTTTTAGATCGCAAGCTTGCAGGGATTGTGGCAGAGCGCATATGGGGGAATGCTAGAAACGAACTGGAGCATATTTTCGTTGTGGGTCAAAGGAACATAAGTTCAGAGAATGTCCTCGGAGAACAGCTCAGGAATTAGCGGCAGAACAAAGGGATGTCCAATCACAGTGAGGGGGACCACCACCACAGAGGGGTCGTGGGCAAGGCAGAGGAGGCAATAGTAATGGACGAGGACGTGGAGCACCGGGCAGGGGTGCTGGACATGCGGAAGCTCGATAGCCGGCGTTGGTTTATGCTGTACGACGTCGTGAGGAGGGTGACGCTCCTGACGTTATAACTGGTACGTTCTTCGTTCATAGCAAGCCTTACACTGCTTTAATTGATGTGGGTTCCACTCACTCATATGTTGCTTGTGATGTATCTGGGGCATTGGGTATGCTTCCTGAGGAGACTGTAAGTGGGGTATCGATGATAAGTCCTTTGGGACACTTTCGGTCAAGGTAGATAAACTCTTTAGGTCGTGCTCTAGAGATACAAGATAAGATTTTTGAAGGGGAATTGATGGAGCTGCCATTTGGAAATTTTGATCTTATTTTGGGTATGGACTGGCTAACTAAACATAGGGCAACGTTGGATTGTGCTGCGAAGAGAATGGTGCTAAGAACTGTTAAGGATGAAGAGATAATGGTCATAGGGGAGCGAAGGAATTACTTGTCCAATGTGGTTTCACTTTAAGAGCCGAAGTTGATTCGTAAAGGTTGTAAGGCGTTTTTAGCAGTGGTGAATCAAGTTGAACCAGAGGGGACGACTATGGAGTCAGTTAGGACCATCAAGGAATTTCAAGATATATTTCCGGAGGAACTTCCTGGATTACCCCCGAACAGGAAAGTTGAGTTTGGAATTGACTTGTTGCCCGAATGCCCCCGTGTCCATTGCGCCTTATAGGATGGCACCAAAGGAGTTGGTAGAATTGAAAGCCCAAATTCGTGAAATTGTTGGATAGAGGGTTTATACGACCAAGTGTTTCTCCGTGGGGCACTCAAAGGTGCTATTCGTAAAGAAGAAAGATGGGACCATGCGGATGTGCATCGACTATCGGCGAGCTTGAATAAACTGACGATAAAAAAACAAGTATCCCTTGCCAAGAATCGACAATCTGCTTGACCAACCGAAAGGAGCCTCGGTATTTTCTAAGATTGATCTTCGGTCAGGATATCATCAGTTGAGAGTCAAAGAAGTGGATATTCATAAGACGGCATTCAGAACTCGATATGGTCATTACGAGTTTCTGGTGATGCCTTTTGGTTTGACTAATGCACCGCAGCTTTTATGGATTTAATGAATCGGGTCTTCCACCATACTTAGATCGGTTTGTAGTCGTTTTATTGATGATATATTGGTGTATTCGGAAACGCAAAGAGAAGCATGATGAACATCTTCGTGTTGTCTTTGCAAGTGTTAAGGAAAAGCAACTTTACGCAAAGTTTAGTAAGTGCGAGCTTTGGTGAAGGAAGTAGCTTTTTAGGGCATGTTGTGTCCGCCGAGGAATCAAGGTAGACCCTCGGAAGATTGAGGCAATTCGAATGGAAGCCACCAAGGTCGATGAATCAAAATCAAGTTTTTGGGGGGTTGGCGGTTATTATTATCGAAGGTTTGTGGAAGGATTTTCTCGTGTTGGCGGCACACGTTAATTCTAAACTTATAAGGAAGGAAGCACCATTCATTTGGACAAATAAGCAACAAGAGGCTTTTGAGAAGTTAAAGGAAGTTCTCTGGGCGTAAGCGCCAGGTGTTGATTCAAATGAGATCCCGTAAGGATTTCGTTGTGTACACAAATGATGCGTCACATGTTGGTTTGGGCTGCGTGTTGATGCAAGAGGGTAAAGTGGTCGCTTATGCTTCACGACGCCTTAAGCCTCATGAGGTAAACTATCCTACGCATGACTTGGAGTTGGCGGCAGTGATTTTTGCACTAAAGATATGGAGGCATTACTTGTATGGGGAGAAATGCATCATTTATACGAATCACAAGAGTCTTAAGTACTTGCTGACTCAAAAGGAACTAAACCTTAGACAAATGAAGGTGGATAGAGTCATTAAAGGACTATGACCGCTCGATTGAGTACCATCCATGTAAGGCAAATGTCGTGGTGATGCATTAAGTTGAAGGATCGTAAGGCGTAATTGAAGGTAATGTTTGCTCGCCTAAGTTTGTATGACGATGGAAGCTTATTGGCAGAATTACAAGTGAGACCAACTTGGGTGGAACAGATTAAGAAGCAACAGTTGGAGGATGAGTCGTTGGTTCCTCGGTTTCAGCAAGTTGAGAAGAGGGAGAATCCAGACTTTGGATTAAATAGCGAGGGAGTTCTTTGTTTTCGAGGAAGAATTTGTATGCCAAAGGACTCGGACTTGAGATTGATGATTTTAAAAGAGGCACATAATGGACCTTGTGCTATGCATCCAGGAGGGAGTAAGTTGTATCGAGACTTACGAGAGCTATATTGGTGGCCTGGGCTTAAGCGAGAAGTGACCGAATTTGTGGGGAAATGTTTAACGTGTCAACAGGTGAAGGTCGAGCATCAACTGCCTTCAGGATTATTACAGCCAGTAAAGGTACCACTTTGGAAGTGGGAAAGGGTAACGATGGATTTTGTAAGTGGATTGCCGTTGACACCTCCAAGAAGGACTCGCTTTGGGTAATTGTGGATAGGCTCACGAAGTCTGCCCTTTTCATACCTGTCCGAACTGATTACTCACTACAGAAGCTGGCTAAGTTGTATATGGCGGAGATAGTACGGTTACATGGGGTGCCAGTATCGATAATTTCTGACAGAGACCCAAGGTTTACATCTCGATTTTGGCAGAAGTTGCATGAGGCATTGGGAACGCGATTAGATTTTAGTACGGCTTTTCACCCTCAGTCGGATGGGTAGTCAGAGAGGGTCATTCAGATTTTAGAAGACATGTTGAGAGGCTGTGTTATCGAGTTTAGAGGCAGTTGGGAGGACTATTTGCCATTGGCAGAGTTCGCGTATAACAACAGTTACCAAGCAAGTATCCAGATGGCTCCTTATGAGACATTATAAGGGCGAAGGTGTCGTTCGCCCACTTGCTGGACGGAGTTAGGAGAAAGGCAAGTCCTTGGGCCAGAGTTGGTAGTAGATACCGAAGACAAGATTAAGGTGATCAGGAATCGGTTAAAGGAGGCAGCAGATCGACAAAAGTCTTATGCCGATCTGAAGCGTAAGGATGTTGAATATGCAGTTGGAGACATGGTCTTCTTGAAAGTTTCGCCTTGGAAGAAGATATTGAGATTTGGTAAGAAGGGCAAGTTGAGTCCACGGTTTATTGGGCCTTATCGAATTGTTAAACGGATAGGGCCGGTGGCTTATCAGCTAGAGTTACCTCCAGAACTGGATCGTATTCACGATGTTTTTCATGTGTCCATGCTGAGGCGATATCGTTCTGACCCAACTCACATCGTGCGATTGCGAAATCGAAGTGCGATCGATCGACTTTCAAGAAGAACTCGTGCAAATACTTGATCGCAATGTCAATGTGTTGAGAAGGAAGTCATCCCATTAGTAAAGGTACTTTGGAGGAACCATGGCAAGGAAGAAGCTACTTGGGAGACCGAAGAGGCAATGCGTCGAAGAATACCCTCAATCGTTTGGATCGGAGTAAATTTCGAGGCCGAAATTTCTTTAAGGAGGGTAGAGTTGTAATATCCTGATTTTCGGGTTTTTCGTGATTCTTGATATTTTAGTAAAGTTTCTAAAATTTGGTATGTGATTATGGAATTCATAATTTAAGTATGTAAATGGGCTTATGGAAGGCCCATGAGTTGGCCAAAACCCGGTAGAATTTTTAATTTTGGACTTAGGAGTTAGGGGCTCTGGCGAGGTGCCCTTATATAAAGTTGTGGGTAAAATGTATCACAAAAAGAGCTTTCGTAAAGTGGCAAGGGTGACGCCACTAAGCTCCTAAAAATGTGGCGTGTGGAGCATAGAGGGGGAAGACCTGGGATCGATTCCCTATGTTGGCAAAAAGGATGCTAATTTTTATGCTTTGAGCATGCAAGAGTTGCAGCTGAATGGAACTCTTTGGGGGAGAGTTTGAATCAGTTAAATGCATGGATTAAGGAGGGATAAGGGGAGAGATTTTAGGGAATTGATATGAAGATAGAGTTGGCTGAATAAGGGAGATTGGAGGGGGAATTTTCTACAGAGAGGTTTAGTAAGGGATTTTCGCACATAGGTATTTTTGTGCCGTTTTCTCCCTAGAGGATTAGTCTTTTCTCTCTTTTTCTTTTGCAGCCGAATCTACCATCTCTTCTTCCATCTTTTCTTCCTTCTCCTTTATTCAAACCAGCTCACTATTTCCCTTCATTCACCATTATTTCTTTCCTTAATCTCTACTTCTGAAATAATCACAAAAAAGCCAAATCAAGAGGATAGGGTGGTGCCGATTCTTGTGACCAGCAACCTTTTCTTTCCTTTTCAATTTTTGGCGTTCAATTCTTTTACCTTTTAGGCGTACGGATTCTAGAGAAGAAAGACGGTGGTAAGCGTTCAAACTCTAAACAATTCCTAGAGTAACTTTTGGCCAAAAGCCGAAACCCCATAATTTAGGGAGATGGCCGAATATGTGTATAGGCCTTAAGGGGTCTTCTTTTAATATTTTTGTGGTTTATTTAGTGAAGGAGCAGCAAGGTGTAGTGTCAACTTGGAATAGCTTGAATCACCGGAGTGGCTAGGCCTAGTCATCAATCGCGGCAAGGTAAAATTCCTAAGGCCATTATGGATGGTGGCGAATGTGTAAGTATTAATATTAGATGATTTCGGTTTAGTTCAATTATGGGAAGCTGATTATTAATGATGGATTATAGGAGAAATTGTGTAGGAGATCTCGTCAAGGAATATCGCCAAACAGTGTGTAACGAACCCTTTTCATAGCTTAAAGCGATAAATGCCGAAAAGCGAAATGTCGAAATTCGCATTTCGAGAACTTGTGAGCAAGCTGACGCTCACTAGTTAGTTAAAATCCATGAGATGATGATTGAGAACAATGGAAACGGTAAGAATGAGATTTCGGCATTCTTGGTAAGTTGGGCCTCGATGGGCTAGAATCGGGCCCAATGGGCTTTCGGGCCCATTTGGGAAAAATTGGTAGAAATTGAAAACTCATTAAATTGCACGTTAAGACTGGTAATACCAATATGGAAAACAGGCTAAATGGGCCTAGAGGACAAATCGGCTATGTGGGGCCCATTAGGGTTTTTAGCCCAATAACTCGATTTCGTTAAAAATGGGCGATTCGCAGCTTAAAACAAACAAATAGTTAGTAATCGATAATGAAAATGGAAAATTCCTAAAATTTGGTAAGATTACGAAATTACCCTTATAATATGAAAATGATCTGCTTTTGCCCCTAGGTAAAAATGACCATTATACCCTAGGGGTTTAATTATGAACTTGTTACATAGGATTTTGATGTACATGATATGTATGATATGCACATGAGATGTATGATATGCACATGATATGTATGATATGCACATGATATATATATATATATATGATTTGCACATGATGAATTCATAAATACATGGGGTTGGGTTTTTATATGGATGGAGGAAGTGCAAAAAGGGCTTATGCCCCAGTTAATAAAGGGCTTATGCCCCAGTTACGATAATGGGCTTATGCCCCAGTTTACCGGGGCGGGCTTATACCCCAAGATTAAAAAGAGGCAAGGCCTCTAGTTATATGATAAAGCAGCTATGCTGCCAGTGGAGAGTTTTGGCTGGGTGGGTTGAGTTATTCCCCACATGGAGAGCTTGGTTGGTACGGGTGGAGAGTAGCGGATGGTGGGTCGAGTAGTCTCCCCAAATGGGCTTGCATTCATTCTTTCATTGACATTACATGTGATATTGAAATGGGCCTATGGGCCATACCGTTTACAGTGAAGGCTTCGGCCCAGTAATATGAAATATGTAAAGGCTTCGGCCCAGTGTTATGAAATATGAAATATGAAAAGGCTACGGCCCAAGATATGTGGAGCTTGGACTTGGGCTAGGGCCCACACAGCTGATATTGTTTTGGGCTCTGAAGGGGCTTGTTGCACACCGAGTTTCCAAACTCACCCCTTTTTCCTTAACCTGCGCAGGAGAGCCATGATGAGGGGACTTGGAGCCGGAGGATTCAGAGTGGCCTACGGTGATTGCTCTTGGGTTTTTTTTAATTAAGCATTTGGTTTCCTTTAAGATTTCTTTATTTATTTACTTATTATTTATTTTTGGGTTGTAATAAGGCCATTTTAACTTTCCTTTTATTTTTTTCTGGATTATTTTATTCTATTTTTTATTAACTTTAAACCGATTGATAATTAATGGGCTAGGCTTAGGGCGCGTTTTCAAAATGGAACTCGTTTTAAAATAACACAATGACACGATTATCCAACTTTAAAGAATATTCACTTAAATAAACTTCAACTCGTTATAACCAAGTGTGGCGATGGCAGTGGGCATGTCTAGGATTGGATCCAATCGAAGAGTTTGGTACTTAAGCAGCCTTCATGGCTCACCTCCTCTGTTTCGGATACCTACCTGGTGCCCAGCTTCCATTCACTTGTTAATTTATTAAAAGTCAATTTTTTTTAAACACTAAAATGAAACATGAATTTTCAAACTCTTATGTGGCATGTCAGATTCGGCCATAACGTCTGGGCTGGGTTTAGGGTGTTACACCCTCACTCTTTCAAATCAACTTTGGTAGGGAATTAGTATCGGATCTCGGATCTTAGCTCTCTGCCGAATTGCTCTTTAGGTGTTTGCGATTTTGGTAAGTATTCCTCTCCCATTGGCTAAGGTGGTCGAATGTTCATAATTAAGGTAAGGGGACTTGTGTTGGGTATGAGTCATCTATTATTATAGTTTTAATAGTTAAGATTGGTGCAGATCTAAGAGTTGATCGTGGTTAGTGATTTAAAAAGGATGTTGATCGCGCAAGGTAAGGTTAAGGTGAGGTTTCAGTTTTAGTAAGGATATGTATTAAGCATGCGATTAATTGAAGGGTGATATCATTTATAGGTTGGTGACTAAGGGAATCGCAGCACGCTTACTTACCAGGTGTTTTTATACACTGCACACACACAATGAACCAGCAAAAGCTGAAATGCTGAAAAGTTGAAAAGTCGAAATACCGAAAAGTCAAAAGTTGGGCTACGATAGTCTTGCGAGTGCACGAACACTCGTGAGGAGGAAACCGATAGGTTGTCTGAGGCCTATGGACGATTCCATGGACTTGGGCTGTGAATTGGCCAACCGTGCCAAAATAGGCTTAATGGGCCTGATGGGCTGTTAGGCTCATAATAGGCAAAAATTGATTATTGATGCTATGTGATAGAAATTCGTATGTGAGCATGTGTAATGTGATTTGGGCCTAATAGGCCACATAAATGTGATTTGGGCCTAATAGGCCATATGAATGTGATTAGGCTTAATGGGCCAGATACAGGTAGGTGAATTTGTTTGGGCTTTGTAAGGGGTTTGGGCCTAGTATATGATAACTACATAAAACTTAATTAATTAATTGCGCCATGGACAAGTCAAAGGGTTAAGGTGTGGCAACGGGTATATGCATGTCTAGGATTGAATCTAGGGAGAGCTTGGTACTTAAGCGGTCTTAATGACTCACCTCCTCTTCTCTGAAATCCTACCTGGTGTATAGTATTCATTCATCTTAGCTTACGGGATTTGTTAACGGGCCAAGGTAAGTGGAAACCGTAAAGAAAGGGAAAATTATTTAAATGCCCCCAAGGGCGAAAATGACCAAAATTCCCCTAGGTGTTGAATGTAATTTTTATGGATGTGACATGCATACATATGATATTCTGCTTAGGTTGCATAGGGGTTGGGAATCATAGAGCGGAGGAAGAATATGAGAATCGTATGGTTGCTTGATAATCATGGATCCACCGACGGCTTTTAATCCTAATTTGTAAGTGCAAGTAGTTCCGCAACCGGGCTACCATAGATGTAACGGATGGGTGGGTCGATATTTATATCCCCACATGGTGTGACGGGGAATGGAGCTAGTGTGTAGCGGATAGATTATTGGGATGGAATTGCATTGCATGTGATGTATGGTGTTTATTGAATGCTTGTTGCTCGTCGAGGGTTGTACACACTGAGTTTGCAAAAACTTACCCCCTCTTTTATTTTATTTTCAGATGATGCTTAATAGAAGGTTCGATGTTTGGAGGGACTTTGGGTGGCCAGCTAGCAAGGCAACATGGACGAGTTTTTTTTTTTCTTAAAATCATACAAGTTTCTATTTCATTATGTACTTTTCAGACCTGATTGTAATAAGGCTTCCATTTTGTTATTATTTGGGTTTTTATTTTCATGCGTTGTAATTATGAAATGTTGAACATGAGTTTGCTAAATCATAGTATATTTTTCTAAGCTTCCGCAACAGAATTTTAAAATGACAGGTTTTCATAAAATCATATGTTTTAAACAAGTTTTCGTGATTGAAAAATAAAAAGAGTTTTTATAAGTTAATTAAGGTTTCTTTTATTTTAAGAAGGGTTTTCAATGAAAACATAGTTTTCGGTAAAACATTTCAATGTGATGTGCCAGATTCAGCCATAACGTCTAGGCCGGGTTTAGGGTGTTACATTTAGTGGTAACAGAGCTCAGGTTGCAAAGCTCGAGCAGTGAAGTGGGCCTTATTATTAGTTGGTTTCTTTTTCTACTTATTATTTAGATTTAAAAATATTTTGGATCACAATGTTTTGGAAAAAAGGAAATCTTACTGTGCGGCACACCGAGCCTTCGACGTCGAACCAAGTAAGTACTTCTGTTTTTAAGTATGTTTAAATTGTTATACAGTAGATAGTTAGAGGGCTACTTTAGATGATTTTGTTAGAGTGGAACTGAAGCCCGTAGGAACTTGAAACTGTAGAGAATTTTCGAAAACAATCTTCTCTTTAAATATTTTCATAAAACATCGGTGTAATTATTAAACTAACTAAAATTTCATAAAATTTCTAATCCAGATAATACGTGAACCGATGATGAGTGCTAGAAGAGGTGTAAGAGGTCGTGGCCGAGGCCGCGAAAGTATTAGGGCTGAATCGTCAGCATCGAGCCATATACCCGATGTTGGAGTAGAAGAGGCTTCGGCCTCACCTGTGGCTGGGAATGGACCGTATGGTCAGGCCACGGGAAAAGATGCATTATCGCAGGCAATTCTGAGGATTTTGGAAAGGATCGTTGGGCCCAACAATGGCATTGGAAATCGGGTGTCCATTTTGGAGTGGCTTTGATCGAATGGGGCTGAGATCTTTAAGGGCGTGACTGGCGTGGCTCCAAACGTGGCGAAATACTGGTTGGAAGCCACTGAAAGGATAATGGAGGACCTGGACTATTCACTGGAACAAAAGCTGAAAGGGGCAGTGTCGCTGCTTATGGAAGAAGCCTACTAGTGGTGGTTGACAGTGAAAGAGGGCACCCAACCGGAGCGGGTCACTTGGGAGTTTTTCAAAGCTGCATTCCAAGGGAAGTATGTGGGTGCAAGCTATGTGGATGCTAGAAGAAAAGAGTTCCTGAACTTGACCCAAGGAAACAAATCGGTGGCGGAGTATGAAGTGAAGTTTCTATGCCTTAATAGGTATGCAAGAGTAATGGTGGCAATAGAATATGAGCGTTGCGTTAGATTTGAGGATGGACTAAGAGACAGCCTTAAGGTATTGATAGCTCCATAAAGGGAGCGAGTTTTCTCGGAATGGATGGAAAAAGCGAAGATAGTAGAGGAGGTAAAGCGCACTGAGTGCTTAAATCGAGAAAAAGGAAAAGATAGGAATAAGAGGGAGGCTGAGACTCCCGGTGTTGGATAGAGGCCTAGGGCTAGGGCTAGAAATAATGGGCCAGTTAGAGCAGGGCCCCCTGCTGCTAATCTAGGGGTTCCACCTTGTGCTGATTGTGGGAGAAGCCATAGAGGAGAGTGTTGGAAGAGGATGGGAGCTTGCTTCGCTTGTGGGTCTATAGAGCATAGGATCAAGGATTGCCCTCAATTGCTAGGTCGAGTGACAGTAGTCGACCAAGATGGTGCTCAGCCACCAAGTGGTGGTCAGTTGCCGTCAAGGGGTTATGGGCAGGCCAGGGGTAGTAACGGCAATGGGCGTGGATGTGGAGCACCAGGCGGAAATGCAGGCCATGCTAGGGTGAGACAGCCAACTGTGGTTTATGCTGCTCATCACCGAGAAGACGGGGATGCCCCAAATGTGATAACGAGTATGTTCCTTATATATGAGTTACCTTACACAGCATTGATTGATATTGGATCGACGCATTCATATGTTGCATGCAATATGACTGAATCTTTGGGTGATATGTTTGAAATTATTGCGCGTGAGATGACTGTGATTAGCCCGTTAGGGCAGTCAGTAGGAGTGAATAAGTATTTTAGGGAGGTACCCTTAGTAGTCCAAGGAGTTACCTTTTTTAGCGGATTTGATGGAGCTTCCGTTTAGCAAATTTGACTTAACCTTGGGTATGGATTGGCTGGTGAAGCACTGAGCCATCTTGGATTGCGCTACAAAATGAATGGTGTTAAGAACGGCGGAAGATAAGGAAGTAGTGGTGATTGGTGAACGCTGGAACTATCTGTCGAATATGATCTCGACGTTAAGGGTTGAGAAGTTAGTACGAAAGGGATGTGAAAGTGGAATTTTGAATCGAGTTGTTACCTGGGACGGCTCCGGTGTCCATCGTTCCTTATCGGATGGCACCAAAGGAGTTGGTAGAACTTAAGGCACAAATTCAGGAATTGTTGGATCAAGGATTCATACGACCAAGTGTGTCGCCATGAGGAGCACCGGTGTTATTCGTGAAGAAGAAGGATGGAACCTTGCGAATGTGCATCTACTATCGACAGTTAAACAAGTTAACTGTTAAAAACAAGTACCCTCTACTGAGAATCGATGATCTTTTTTATCAGTTTAGGGGAGCTTCTGTTTTCTCGAAGATTGACCTGCATTAAAGATATCACCAATTGAGGGTTAAATAGGCAGATATTCATAAGATAGCTTTTAGAACTCGTTATGGGCACTACGACTTCTTGATGATGCCATTCGGGCTGACAAACGCACCTGTCGCTTTTATAGATCTCATGAATCGGGTTTTCTAACCCTACATAGATCGGTTTGTGGTAGTCTTTATAGACGATATTTTGGTGTACACAAAAGATGAGGATGAGCATGATGCACACTTAAGGATTGTGTTACAGATTTTGAGAGAGTGTGAATTCAGGCTAAGGGAGGTTACTTTTCTAGGACATGTGGTGTCAGCCGAGGGGATTAAGGTGGATCCCTGAAAATTTGAAGCGGTGTTAGACTGGAAAATACCCAAGTCGGTATTGAAAATCTGAAGTTTTCTGGGCTTGGCAGGATACTATAAGCGGTTTGTTGAGGGCTTTTCAGTAATTGTTGTACCATTAACTAAGTTGTTGAGGAAGGGGGTACCGTTTGTTTGGACGGACAAGCAGCAAGAGAGTTTTGGAAAACTTAAGAATGTTTTAATTGAGACCCCTGTGTTGATTCAGCCAGTGCCTGGGAAGGAGTTTATGGTTTATAGTGACACGTCGCATGTGGGCTTGGGATGTGTATTGATGCAAGAAGGAAAGGTGGTTGCGTATGCGTCACGACAACCTAAGACTCACGAAGTGAACTACCCAACCCATGATTTGGAGTTAGCTGCGGTGATTTTCGCACTTAAAATATGGAAGCATTACTTATACAGGGAGAAAGCGTAATTTATTCGGACCACAAGAGTTTGAAGTACCTCCTTACCCAAAAAGAGCTGAACCTTAGGCAACGTAGGTGGGTGGAATTGTTGAAGAATTATGATTGTACGATTGAATATCACCCTGGCAAAGCGAATGTGGTAGCCGACGCGTTGAGTCGCAGGGCTAAGTCAGACTTGAGGTCTATGCTCGCCCATTTAAGCTTGTTGGATGGTGGTAGCTTGTTAGCTGAGCTTCAGGTAAAGCCGGTGTGGGTTGAGCAGATAAGGGGTAAGCAGCTAGTGGATGAGACCTTAGGAGCACGTTTTAGACAAGTAGAGAGTGGGGAGACATCAGACTTGGAGATATATAGTTAAGGAGTATTGTGTTTCCGTGGGAGAATGTGTATACCAAAGGACGATGATCTAAGGCAGTCCATTCTGCGGGAAGCACATAGCAGTCTCTACACAATGCATCCTGATGGAAACAAGATGTATCAGAATTTGCGAGAGCTTTATTGGTGGCCTGGACTCAAGAGCGAGGTTATGGAGTTCGTAAGCAAATGTTTGATTTATTAAAAGGTGAAGGCGGAACATCAGTTGCCTTTGGGATTGCTTCAGCCAGTGAAGATTCCACTCTGGAAGTGGGAAAGGATCACTATGGACTTTGTTAGTGGGCTACCCTTGACGCCTACTAAGAAAGACTCAATATGGGTTATTGTGGATCGGTTAACCAAGTCTGTCCATTTTGTACCGATTCGCACCGATTACTCGTTACAAAAGTTGGCTAGGTTGTATGTGGTGGAGATTGTAAGATTGCATGGAGTGCCAGTATCCATAATATCTTATAGGGACCCACGTTTCACTTCGCGATTTTGGAAGAAGCTGCATGAGGCGTTGGGTACTAGGTTGAACTTCAGCACGGCATTCCACCCTCAAACTGATGGACAGTCGAAAAGGGTGGTCCAAGTGTTGGAAGATGTGTTGAGGGGATGCGTGATAGAGTTCTGAGGTAGTTGGGAGGACTATTTACTGTTAGCCAAATTCGCGTACAATAATAGCTACCAAGCAAGCATTGGGATGGCTCCGTATGAAGCACTGTATGGGCGAAGGTGTCGAACTCCAACATGTTGGACGGACTTGGGCGAACGAAGAGTTTTGGGCCCTGAGTTAGTAGCTGATACTGAGGATAAGGTAAAATTGATTCGGGATTGGTTAAAAAAGGCCTCGGATAGGCAGAAGTCGTATGCTGACCTTAAGCATCGAGAAATAGAGAATGCAGTGGGAGACTTAGTTTTTCCTAAAGGTCTCTCCGTGGAAGAAAGTGTTAAGGTTTGGATGAAAGGGTAAGCTAAGCCCAAGGTTTATTGGGCCATATCGGGTTGTAAGGCGGATTGGGCCAGTCGTTTACCAGCTGAAATTGCCTCCTGAACTAAGCTAGACCCACGACGTGTTTCATGTTTCCATGCTGACACAGTATCGCTAAGATCCTTCACATGTCGTGGCGGTAGAAGAAATTAAAGTCAGGCCAGACCTAACTTTCGAGGAAGAGCCCATACAAATAATTGGTCAATATGTCAAAGAACTAAGAAGGAAGTCCATTCCATTAGTCAAAGTACTTTGGTAGAATCACAAGGCTGAGGAGGCTACTTGGGAACCTGAGGAAGCGATGCGACATCAATATTCTCAACTGTTTGAATCAGGTAAAATTTCGAGGACGAAATTTCTTTTAGGGGGTAGAGTTGTAACGCCCCAAAAATCCTAAAACCCGAAAATCTTAAAATCTCAAATTTTTTTCTTTTTGTGCTTAGCAATTTCGGTTAAGTGTTAATTACGCGAAGGTAGGTCTTGGTAAAGGTTTGAGTTCGAATCTAGGGGTAAAAAAAATTATAGTTTAATTATTAAAGGAACCCTGATGGCAAGTGGTTGGGATTTTAAATAAATATAGGGGAAAATAGCATCAAAAAGCCTTGTGGAGGAGTGGCTAAGTGACGCCACTTAGGGTGTAGGAAGGTGGCGTTAGTGGCTAGCAAGGAGATCCAAGGTTCGAATCCTAGCTTAGTATTTTTAGAAGTTTAATTTTGGCCTTCTAGAAGGTTGGAAGTGGCGTGAAAATGGACTCCAAGGGGAATGTTCAGAAGAGAAATTTGAGGAAAGGATCAAGGGGTTGTTAGGGAGAAAAACGAGGAGATGAGAAGGGGGAAGTGATGGAGCCGAATTGGGAACCTGGGCTTGAGGAATTCGGCTATAGGGCTATAAATAGGTGTCGAGTGGGAGTTTTCCAGGCTAATGCCGAATTTCCCCTCACCTTGTTGCTAGAAACCCTCTTCCCTAAAAGCCGAAAACCCTTTTATTTTTCTTTCTTTTCTTTCTGTCGATTTCTATTCTTCTCTACACAATTTTTTTTATTTCACTTAGCTGATTCCTTCTTCTACTCTTCTTCTTTAGTCTGCACCAAATAAACCTTATTCACCATACTAAGTTTGAAAGCCGAAAAGCCAAATCTCCTAAGGGCTGAATACTCTTTGATTGAATCTAGTGTAAGTGTTTGCTCTTCCAATCGGTTTTGCTATGAATCTATTACATTGTTCTTCCCTCACTCTTTCTAATCAACTTTGGTAGGGAATTAGTATCGGATCTCGGATCTTTGCTCTCTATCAAATTGCTCTTTAGGTCTTTACGGTTTTGGTAAGTATTCCTCACCCATTGGCTAAAGTGGTCGAATGTTTACAATTAAGGTAAGGGGACTTGTGTTGGATACGAGTTATCTATTATTCTAGTTTTAATAGTTAAGATTGGTGCAGATCTAAGAGTTGATCGTGGTTAGTGATTTAAAAAGGGGGCTGATCGAGCAAGGTAAGGTTAAGGTGAGGTTTTGATTTTAGTAAGGATATGTATTAAGCATGCAATTAATTGAAGGGTGATATCATTTGTAGGTTGGTGACTAAGGGAATCACAGCATGCTTACTTATCAGGTGTGTACATACACTGCACACACACAATGAATCTGCAAAAGCCGAAATGCCGAAAAGCCGAAATGCCAAAAAGCCAAAAGTTCGGCTACGGTAGTCTTGCGAGTACGCGAACACTCGTGAGGAGGAAACCGATAGGTTGTCTGAGGCCCATGGGCGATTCCATAGACTTGGGCTGTGAATTGGCCAACAAGGCAAGAATAGGCTTAATAGGCCTGATGGGCTGTTGGGCCCATAATAGGCAAAAATTAATTATTGATGCTATGTGATAAAAATTCGTATGTGAGCATGTGTAATGTGATTTGGGCCTAATTGGTCACATAAATGTGATTTGGGCCTAATGGGTCACATAAATGTGATTTGGGCCTAATGGGCCATATACAGGTGATTTGGGCCTAATGGGCCATATGAATGTGATTGTGCTTAATGGGCCAAATACAGGTAAGTGAATTTGTTTGGGCTTTGTAAGGGGTTTGGGCCTAGTATATGATGACTACATAAAACTTAATTAATTAATTGCGACCGTGGACAAGTCAAAGGGTTAAGGTGTGGCAACGGGTATATGCATGTCTAGGATTGGATCTAGGGAGAGCTTGGTACTTAAGCGGTCTTATTGACTCACCTCCTCTTCTCTGAAATCCTACTTGGTACATAGTATTCATTCATCTTAGCTCACGGGATTTGTTAACGGGCCAAGGTAAGTGGAAACCGTAAAGAAAGGGAAAATTATCGAAATGCCCCCAAGGGCGAAAATGACCAAAATACCCCTAGGTGTTGAATGTAAGTTTTATGGATGTGACATGCATATATATGATATTCTGCTTAGGTTTCATAGGGGTTGGGAATCATGGAACGGTGGAAGTATATGAGGATCGCATGGTTGCTTGACAATCGTGGATCTACCGACGGCTTTTAAACCCAATGTGTAAGTACAGGTAGTTTCGCAACCGGGCTACCATAGATGTGATGGATGGGTGGGTTGATATTTATATCCCCACATGGTGTGAGGGGGGACGGAGCTGGTGTGTAGCGGATGGATTATTGGGATGGGATTGCATTGCATGTGATGTATAGTGTTTATTGAATGCTTGTTGCTCGTCGAGGGTTGTACACACTGAGTTTGCGAAAACTCACCCTCTCTTTTATTTTATTTTCAGGTGATGCTCAATAGAAGGTTCGATGTTTGGAGAGACTCTGGGTGGCTAGCTAGCAAGGCAACATGGATGAGTTTTTTTTTTCTTAAAAGCATACGAGTTTCTATTTCATTAAGTACTTTTCAGACCTGATTGTAATAAGGCTTCCATTTTGTTATTATTTGGGTTTTTATTTTCATACGTTGTAATTATGAAATGTTAAACATGAGTTTGCTAAATCATAGTCTGTTTTTCTACGCTTCCGCAACAGAATTTTGAAATGACAGGTTTTCATAAAATCATATGTTTCAAACAGGTTTTCGCGATTGAAAAATAAAAAGAGTTTTTATAAGTTAATTAAGGTTTCTTTTATTTTAAGAAGGGTTTTCAATGAAAACACGATTTTCGCTAAAACACTTTAATGTGATACGCCAGATTCGGCTATAACGTCCGGGCCAGGTTTGGGGTGTTACACCACATAGCCTAAAACATGATCGTGTGGTTCATACGGCCTGTAACACGGGCGTATAGTGTCAACAACCATGGTTTCTAACGTTCAAAATTCGCATCAAGTTAGGTTTTCGGTACGCACCTGTTAACGATTCGAAGTAGGAACAATGCAGTAGACTTCCAAAGCCTAAAATGACCATTCAATAACTCTATTAACAACTTAATTGAACTAAAATGCTAATTCACAGTCGAAATTAAACTATGTCGAAACTTTGACACAAAACCATGAACACAGAACATTCACTTACCACAGATTGTTCAGTCCCTAAACAGAACTTAAACTGTCAAAGGAATACTCCTCTCAGGATCTCAGCCTAAATGGAAGCAAAATGAGAATTTAATGAGAAATCAAGGCACACTAACAGTAATTTCCAAACTCACAGAGCAATGCCGAAAACAAATGAAACAAAATTAAAACAACAAGAAGAAACTTACGTAGAACTCTTCAATCGAAAAATGAACGACACAGTATCCTCAATTTAACCCACTAGCACAGCTACCAAAGTAATTGAACAAAAGAAAGAAAAGGGAAAGGAAGTAGAAAAAAAAAAGAAAAAGAAAAAAGAATGAAGGAAGGAAGGAAAGGCGTCAAATAAAAAGAAATAAACTAACCAAAAACATTTAAAACATTTAACAGATAGCACACAAAATGAATGCTTCTCTATCATCTGCACAAAGATTCGAACACAGGACCAGGAAGTATACAAAAGCTTAACCATTGAACTAGCAGGCTCATTCTTAATATAAATTTACACAAAATTAAACTTAAGTTGATAGTTCACAAATAGGGATTCAAGCAAAATAAAATAGCAGGACTTTTTAAAAAAAAACTCGAACCTTCGACCTCGAACACATAAACAAAGCACAGAACCACAGATACAGAGACTTAATTACGACAGAATTCAACATTCAACATTCAAATTTTTGGGGCATTACAAAAACCATGAGCAAAGAAAACTTAACTAAAACGACAAATAACTGAAAAAGAGTACAAGATGAAGCAATAAAACAAACTTGAACTCGAAATACAAAGTTCTCTCGAAATTTCCACAAATCTCTCTCTTAATTGTGTTGTTGAATCAATCTTTCTAAGGTTGCTAAAAGCCTATTTATAGGCTAAAAAATATCCCTAGAATAATCAGAGTTAGACTGGGAAAAGATAGTAGAGTTTAACTAGGAGAATAAACTCGATTTAGTAAGGAACACGCCGCCATGTCGTGACGTTGTTTATCAGCTCGTCGAGACGTCACATGTTGCGTTGTCGAGACATCATGTATCACATCGCCAGAATGTCGCACATTGTGTCGTCAGGACATTGTGTCTAGCTTTCACTTTCTCTCTCAAGAACAATAAAAATCTATGTTAAAAAAAATGGTTTTAAAGATAAACTCAAGCTCGGAGAAGAGTTTTCTACTTATTCGTAACAAAATATCAAAGTTGTGGGTTGAGATCTTGTAAATTTTTTAAAGAAAAAGGCAAGAAAAATGAGAGGAGGAACTCCCATGGAAGAGAGATGGACAACAATAGTTGAATGGGGGAGATGAATTTCATCCCTTTTTCCAATTTTAAAATACTTAAAAGTCAAAGTCAAAGTCCACTTTACAAATCCTAACATGTGGTTCACAATTCAGCTCTTCAAAATAATCACATCCAAAGGTCCATATTAATTACAAATTTCAAAATCTGTTTTCCTCAATTTTATCACCAGAAGGAACGTAACCACTCAAATTGCATAATTTACATTTAATGTTTAATACAAATCTTTAGATAGTGAAAATTACAGTTTTACTCTTTTTCGACAAAAATGAAAATTTTTAAATTTAACTTCCGTACTTTCAAATCTTTCCAATTGATTTCAAAAGTGATTTTCAAAACCCCAACACATACCCCAAATTATTACCATGCCAAAAAATCTATAATAATTCATATTTCTCTTTTAGCCAAATTTACAAATTAGTCCTCTAACTTTTCCAACTCTACAATTTAATTATTTTTCTAAAAGAATTCTTTGTCTAGCTCATTTTTCAAAAATTTTCCATCTCCAAATTCAAATTTGTTATAATAATAATTCTTTATTTGACTCATTTTCCAAATTTTTTTACAATTTTATTATATTCAATCCTAGAATATATCATGTGTCTTATAAAAAATTTGGAGTGTTACACAATTACTCTTAACACTCAAACCATGACTAAATTTGAATGAAAAAATCTTGCTCTATAAATTATAATTAAGAAAAATTCAATAAATATTGACAAAATACATATAATTCTGCAAGAAGAATTAACTCTTATAATATTGCAAAAACAATAAGATATGCTAATGTGTTTCTTGATTATAAAGTTAAATTGTTATTTATTTTATGAATTATAAGAAGAGAGTAAAACCCTAATAATAGCATCATTAGTATAAATTGAATTCAAATTATACTTGAAACGGGATTTTAAAATTGCTGATTAATAATTTATGAAAACAAACTCTTATAACTGAACTCTAAAAATCTTCAATTAATGCTTAGGGTTAAGAGAGTTATGTACTTATGCCACTACTGGGATGTAGAATAAAAGGGGAAAAAAAGAGTAAAAGGAAGGATGAGATTGATCTGTCCTATATGGCATCTCCTTAACGGACTAATTAAAGTTAAACATAAAATACTAACATTTTAATTATAGCCGTAAATTTCTTGAACATAAAGTCAAAATAAATATTCTACATTGGTCCAAAAGAAAAGTAGATGATGAAGTCAATATTTTCATACTAGGCATTCTTTAAGGTGATGACACATAATATTCCCAAGCTAACATTGCCTAAGTACTCTTGAGAGAAAGAAAATCAGACACCCAAAGAATGAAAATGTATGGAAGTAAAGTATTAGTCTTACATGCAGATAATAAATAAAAAGGAATATATTGCCTTTGTTTTATTTTTCTTTTGTCTTAAACTATTTTGAGTTATGGTTTGGGAATATCATACTCGTGTCATGTGCCTTTGTTCTATTTCTTCCGTTGCTTCTCTCCTTTTTCTTTCTTTTTAATTCAGAAGATTTAAGCTTAGTTTATCGAAAATTAATTAATGTATCTAATACTAAATCTTCAACAAATTTATGATTACTTATCTATAGTGCAGACCTAATCAGGCAGGCAGGCACATCAGAAAGAAATGGCATGACAGCTTGAGTTGGTTGGCTGGCTGGCTGAGGCTGGCCAGTCGGTGGGCCGGCCCTTTTGTTACCTTTTCCAAAGGATTAAAAATAATAATGATGATGATGATGATAAAAAGGTAGAGATTGAAAGGAGTTGAACAGTGTGTGAGAGTGAGTGCCACTTCACATTCTAAATTAACACTCCGACGGGTGGGGGTTGAGAAAGAAACAAACAAGGCAGTCAGCCACCCCTTTAATTTGCCTTGAAAAAGGCCATCAAAGCAATCCAACCAGGTCAACATTGCTCATCTTTTTTCCACTACTCTCTTTTTTTTATTTCATCATAATCGGAATCCTTTTTTCCTTTTTTTTTATTGTTTGCGACTGTACAGAACATTCTGATTTATATTTTACCCACACACACATATGTATCGTTCATCATTATTTTGTAATACCCAGTGCTTAATTGCTCAGTGATTTGCACTAGCCCGCTTCATTCCCTCTCTGAGATCAAATTTTCGGCATTATTGCCGCTGATCTTGGCGTGATTGCCGCTGTCTCCCTGTTACTGTTGTCTATCCTGATGTGTGGAACTCCATTTGTAGTACGGGGAAGAAGAAAATTCCAAGTCAATTCTTCGATGAATATATTATATAGTAATGGAAAATTAAAAATTAACATGCAGTAGTTCTCAGTAACATGAAGCAATAATTGTCCCCATTTGGTTGATAAACTAGTGCAAAATCTAAGACTTATCATGTTGTCTTAATATCGGCCACTAACATTGCCACGATAAAAGCAACCAAAAAAAGGTGGTGTACATTTATTTACAGCATATAATATATACATGAATCTTAACAAAACCTTAGTTTCTTGGTGTTAACAAATTTTCTTCGACAGCTTATGCTCATCCTCCCATCTATCCCTTTTCTTTGCCTCTCTTTTGATTTATCTTTTAATCTGTAAAACTACGTTTTACTATATTTTATTGATTACCCAGAAGAATTGTTGTATTATGGATCAATTTTGTTTAGTTCACGCTACAAACAACCATGATTTTATGGCCACACTCAAAGGCCTCACACACTGCCAAAGCAAATGGTTGTCTCACATGTGATCCATCCAACCTGTTCACGGAAAACAGCAAATAAATCAAAATAAAATATAACCCATTTGAGAAGATGCTAAATTTGACCCAAAAAATGCTGCTTTTGTTTTGTCATTTGAGTTCACTTAAATATTCCCATATGGTCCCATGAAATCCATTAAACCTGGATCAAGCAAAGGCACAATGCAGCAGGAGAAATGGGAAACCTGTGGCCGTGCATAGTAAGTTATGCTGATGTGTGTCTCTACACGCTTGGCCTCGAGATCTTTTTTGAATATCATTTGAAAACAATTCAAATGTGTTCCGAGAAATATACCCTTCACTTCCAATATCAAATTATGGAGATAAAGAAAGGCAAATAGCATATAACTTTTCCTGCACGTTAGGTTACATTTCATAGCCAACTCTTGAGAGTCATCTTTGTAACTTTCCGTCCCTTTACTGCTTGCTTTTCGTAATTTTTCTCCATGTCTCCTATCAATACGTCGGCTGAAGATAACTAGATACCACTCTACTCTTGAAATTGATTGGAAATTTGACTTCACTATACCAATGATACAAGGAAGATCATTCCATTGACAGCTGACTTTCTTGTGGCTCATCTTGTCATTTTCCTCTTGTTCATTAACCAAAGGGCCCAGCAGCCTAGTAATCCTTGTAACAAGTCTGAGAATTCCAAAGTGGTTCAATTTTCTAAGTTGCTTGACCACCAATGGCAGGCCAATACCAATTTTCTCTTTCTTTCAAAAACAACTGTTGCTGTAAATAAGAATATACACACTTTTTCAAAATGACAAATTTCATGGTGAAAAAAGGTTGCAATGCACTAAAGCAGTAGTGGGTCGAAATGGTCGGTTTAGTGGGGTTCCTTACTTCCTTTGAAACTTTGAAAAGCTCAGCACAACAATGAGTTCCCATTTTGTTTTTCTTATTAATTTCCACAGCGAGAGGTGAAGAATGGGGTTGTGTCTGAATGTTCACTGCCACCGGTAAATCACGCCTACTCATTACGCAATGGACTTTGAACTGTGAAAGTTAGGCTACCGACTTGCTCTTTTGCCCCTTCAAACGAATTAAAAAGACACCCCCAATTGCCTCTTTATTTTGTTACCAACTTGGATGTAAGAAGTTGATTAAGACAGATATATTTGTAATGGCAATCTTTTATCAGGAGTTGTTAAGTATCTACCGCACAAACTTTCTGGTGAAACTAAATCTAATTTGAGGTGATGTATATAGCTCAGCTTTTACTGATTTAAAGTCTTTATCAACATGCTTTTGTGTTCATGTCATGTGGTAAAAGATTGCAAATAGCAGTCAAAGCTGCTGCACATCACGAGCACAGGGTTCTACAAAATACTAGTCTATGTTGATGAAAATTAAAACCATCATCCATTTTTTATAAGGAGAAAGTAGAAGAGAGACAGAATTGGGTGGTCAAACCAAGGTCTTATTCAACCATAATGATTTAGTATTACCTTACCCTTCTACCTTTACTAACCCTTTTTTGACTATAAGACTTTATATTGAGAAGATGTAATAGTAGGTGACTTATTATCATTAACATAGTTTTGGAAATCTTTAATTTTCAATATTTTTTTTGTGAACTATTGACTTTGATATAGGCTAAGTAACATTTTAATAATAATTATGTTATTTACTGAAACTGTAAATACACACTTGTGGATCAATAGGTATACATTGTACAAGTTTGTATTTAGATTTTATTTCTCATTTAAACATGTTTAAATAAAATTCCAAAGTTTTGGTTTAAAAATGATGCCCAGGCGACAACGATGTTAGCCCATCTGTTCCAATATGGGAAGCTATGAAGCCCACAAATAAATGGGTAGTTGAAGCCTAAAATTTGTGTGAGAGGATAGAGCCTTAAACCCAATACTTCATAATAAACAGCCCATCATGCGCCTTACTTAATTTGATACACTTTTTAATGTATTCATCTATTTATATTATATTTAAGTTTTTTTTATTACATATCAATTCAATTGAAAAATAATTTTATTCAAAAAGGAACTAAGTTTTTATTTTTTTATATATTTATATAAATTTTACAGAAAAATTAAATCCAAAATAAATTTACAAATACTCAAATATAAGACACCAACATTTGAAAAAAAAAAACTCGATTTTATCGATTCAACCAAAACTCATTTAGTTTTGTACATAATTTCTTTTATGAATATATTTTTTTTATTTTTTTTCAAAAAATCCTCACAGTCAAACATTCTTAAATTACATAAAATTAATAAATAAAACATACATGACAACTTTTTAAATCCATTTATGGCATTTTTTTTTTAATCTTATCGCCATGATAATAATTTTTAAGTTAAAATATGCCATAAAATCATTTATTTTTTTGTAAATTTAAAATTTAGTTCTTATATTTTTATTTTTTAGAAATTGAGTCTTTTTATTTTTCATATCATTGTTAAAATTATTTTGTTAAATTTTAGTTCACTAAAATATTATATGATTATCAAGTAAGTATTTTTTATTATAAAATATTACATTAACAAATTTAACAAAATAAAATTAACAATATTTATAATTAAACTTAAATTTTGAAATATAAAAATAAAAGTAGAGAGTGAATTCAACAAATTAAAGACTTATGAAATGTTTTAACCATACATTCAAATTACCACTTGTAAGTTTATCGGCTTTAATTTATTACTGCATTCATGTTTTTTGGATACTAGCATACATGTGCAATCTTCCAAATATCCATATATTGACATTAACATATATTAACATATTCTAAAAGATAATACCATTGACAAAGTATTTGTTTTCTTATTGCAAGTGGAAAATTAATGACTAATTTCACTAGAAATTGTGGCAATATTACGTTGGCAAAGAGATCTTCATTCATTTCGTAAGAACCAACTTACAAGGCTTAAGTTTTTTACAAAACAAAAAACCTAATAAATGCCAATAACTTATGCAAGAAAAGAGCCTCAAAATGTCATGTACTCGGATCAAAGTTTGTGACCAAAGCATACGGAATCGCTCAATGAGAATAACTGATTAAATTAGACTCATTTAATCTACTTGAACTGACTCGATTAGTGGAGCATAGAGGAAAGACCATTTACTTGAAGCATGGTGACCTAGTGAAACACTCTACTAATTTAGAATTACCAGGATAAATATTATAATCCTAAGGATAAGATTTTGTAGTATTCAAATTCCTTAGGACTCTCATCTTGTAGATAGACTTTAATCTAATTCATTAATGCAATTTAAATTGTATCATTGGACCTAATAGGGCTCAACTATAAATAGAGACTTTTCCCCTTATTTGTAATCATCTCATTGAATAGTTGTTAAATACTTTGAGACCATTTACTCAAACACATTGTGTGCAACCTTTCTTGTGCCATTTTCTTTTCGCTTGTATGTTTGCTTTTGTGAAGTTTCGGTGGCTTAGAGAATTTCTTTTAAAATTCTCACTTTTTCGAGAGTTAAGCTGACTTAGGCGGATTTGAAGCAAAGATATCGCCTAAGGTCTCGCGGTTTGCCAGACTAAAGTTCTAAGCTTGTGACAAAAGTTAGTAGATCTAAACTTGATTCCAAACAAATTAGGAACAAACGTTATTGATTCAAACATCCTTTGCTTTTAATCATACAAGTTATTTTTTCATTAATAGGTGTGAGAGGAGACTCTCTTAGTAACCTTAGCTACTTACACAAGACACTCAAAGATGTCATGAAAGGTGAGAGCTCCTTGCTAAGTCCTTACTTGCCCAACAAAAAATACTTAACAACAAGTCAAAAAATTTCTATCAAATCAACGACGTTTACTAGATAAAACCCATTAGTAGGCTAAATTTTAGGTTTGAACGAATCAAAGTAGAGTTCTTATGAGTTTTTGGTAAAAGCGAGAAAAGTCTTGTTGTATCAAAATGGATTTCATGGTTAGTTTAAGTGATTTTTCCTACTTGATTATGTTTACCTAACCTTGTTTCATTGTTTGGTTGATGGTTGTAGCCAAGGAGGTGGCCACGTCTTCCAAGGCTAAGGGAAATGAGAAATTTTTCGAGAATTGATAGTTTTAGTTTGTGTTAACTTATTCCAATTTCCTAATATGAGTTTATTAAATAATTAAGTTTAGGATTCTACTGCTAATGATTTTTATAGATATGTTGAGTAATATTGATGTGATGTTTTTGTAACGATCCAAAAGTCAATGGTATCAGAAAATATAGTTTTGAGGCGTCATTTTTGTAAACCAGACCGTAAATATTTTTGTTAAATATTTACAGAGTTAATTTAGAAGTGAATTGAATATCAAATAAGTAATTTTGTCGAATTAGTGCTTAATTAGGGTATAGGGACTAAATCATGAAAGTGTCAAAAGTTAAATTATTAGTGAATCATTATGTATAACTTAGCTAAGGGACTCATGAGGCAATTAAACCATTATTCTAATAATAGTGGATGGCAACATGGGTTTTAATTGTTGAAGATGTTATAAAATTATAAAGAAAATAAAGAAAACATTAGGTAATAAAATTATGGAACTGGGAAGAAAGAGAAAACATGAAAATTTTCATGTTTTCAATTGAATTTGGGGAATAAGAAGAACTCAATACATGACCTTAGGGTTCTAAAGTTTCAAGCTTCAATTGGTATGCTCAATTTAGTCATTTTCTTGTAATTTTTATGTTTTTGGAATCTTGGGAGCTTAAGCTAGCCGACCCGTGTATTCAATTTTAGAACTATCAAAAGTTTAGGAAGTTTTCATGGATGAATAGTCAAAGTTTTAGGTACTAATTTGATAGATTTTAAGCTTATGAGTGAAAAACGACTAAATTGTAAAGTTAATTTATGGTTTTGTTCAATAGGAACTAAATTGCACAAATTTCAAATTTTATGGTAGAAATGAGAAATAGCAGATCCAATAAGGACTCTAGTGAAATCGGCATGAAAATTTGAGGTTAGGATTGAAAGTTATGTAAGTCTTAGTTTTAGGGACTAAATTGAATAAATTGCAAAAGTTACTTAAATTAGAAATTGAGTATAAAATTGTTTGTGTCTTGATAATTTTGTACATTTTTTTTAATTCATAGCTAACGTCGACCAAGATTCCTCGAAAAAAAAGGAAAAGACAAAGTCATCGACGAATGGCTTTGAGTTTACAGTTTGTGTTTCTATAATCCGAACTACTTAATTTTGCTACATTATGAATTGTTTGCATGGTAAGATCATAAGGTGAGTTGATTTTGAGAAAAATGTTTCGAATTGAGTTTATTGGTATCGATAAGGACTAAATTGAATTTTATGTGGAAATATTGTGTTTTGTTATAATTATGAAATTGCACATATATGGCGATGAATGATACTATGATATGTGTGAAGTAAATGTTTGAGATTGAATTATAAATGTAAATGTGAAATAGTTACCCTATTAACTGTTTAAGTAGGGTCGAGTATAATTGGCATGCCATAAGATAAGAAGAGTTTAGGGTTATAAGACTACGTGTCGGGGAGTGCTAGACACCCCATTTGTCGGTTATACCGACCAATGCTAGGCACATCTATTAGTCAGTTTTACCGACCAACGCAAGGTGCAACTTATTATTTTTGAATTTATCTGATAGGCACTGGATGTAACACCCCTAACCCATATCCATCATCGAAATAGGGTTACGGAGCATTACCGTAAAAATGCAACTCAAATAATTCATTTCCTACATTTCATAATCATTGCAAAATCCAATCAAACACATTCATAACGTCCCTTTTTTTGAGCCCTCGAGGCCTTAGAAACACTTTAAAAACGATTTGGGACTAAATTGAAAACATTTAGAATTTCATAACAAAAGATAGAAAAATTCATACTACAGAGGTCACACGGTCCTGTGACTCACACGGCTGAGACATATACCCGTGTCTCAGGCCGTGTGGACATTCGAAGTAAGGACACACGACCGTGTCTCAGCCTGTGTCCCTGCCTGTGTAACTCTCTGACTTGGCTCACACGGCCAAGCCACACACCCGTGTGCCAGGCAACTCTCTGAATGCAACCTTCAAAAATCTACAAGGAACACATGGTCGTGTCGCATAGCTGGAACGACGGAAATGTGCAAGTGTACACAATCGCAACAAGTAATAAAGTGACAAATAAATGTCGAGTTATCGTACCCAAAGGGACTGTGAAAATAATTATTTATGAATGCTATTTAAAACACTTTGGAAAAGAAAAATATTTTGTTTTGAAAAGGGTGATTAAGAAAAATAAAATTTTAAACTAAATAAGAATAAAAGTTCTAATGCACGATTTCAAAATCTGATTTAATCAAGATGACATAATTGTGTTGATTTAATTACATTTCTTTAACTTAGAATTATTAAACCCATGTTTATGTTGTTACGAATAAATTCATGGCAACTCGGTAATTTGCTAACTTATGAACACACTTACCTACAAAACTCCATTCATCTCTTAACATATCCCTATGTTAATTCAAACAATTAAACAAATTTTAATAAGCGAGCATGTTATTGCACATACATACTCATTAAATTGAACTAATCTCTTTCTTATCCCTATGTCAATTCAAACGATTAATTAAATCTAATAAGCACATAATAGACTATGTGATGTAACGATGTATCCTTACCTAAAAACAGTTTAATCACAATAATCTTGCAAGTTATGCAAGGCAAGTGTATCGCCAGATACATTGCTAATTTAACCTTCAGCTACCTTAGAAGAAAAAGCATGCACTGATTAAGTATTGTGTCCATTAATTACAATTTCAATCCGTTTAAATAATTAATTCATTAGCTACCTCACAATTGTAATGCAAGAATAACTTAGGCATGATTTTACTTAATCAAGCATTTTACTGAGGCCTATAACAGCATAAACACAATTTTAATAATTTAAGCAGATAAAATGCAATCAAACCAACACGAATTAAATTCAAGCTAATATGATTAAATTAACCATTCCAATAACATAAATATTCATAGATATGTTCATCATAACAACAACAAAAATTAAAGAGATAGGGAACAAGAATCAAATCTGGTGTTTTTCTATGGCTTGACTAGGTTGCTCCGTTCTTCCTTCTTTGTTGTCCTCTCCGATCAAGGATTCTATGAACACTCAATTGCTGCTCCAAAATGGCTGAAGAAGAACCTTTTCTCAAGGGGAGAAATCGGCACAAGAGCAAGGGACTTGAAATGGAAAAATGAGAGGAGAAAGTGAGAGAGGAGAGAAGAGATGTGAATGAATGAGGGATGCCTTGAATGATCAGCCAAGGGGGGTTTTTATAGCTGAATGTGGCAGCTAAAATTTTCTAAAAATAACACCCAAAGAGCCACCCCTTGGTCGGCCATCTATGTGGCAAAGTTGATGGCTTCAACTTTGCTAAATATGGCTTGGGGCAAATCTTCAAAGCCATCAATTGTGGAGGGGCTGATTTGCAATTTGAGCAAGTCTTCAAGGGCTTCTTAGAAGCTTAAATTATCAGCTAATGAGCTGATTTGGGTCAGCACTTGGACGGTTTTGGGCTGTCCTCTCCTTGGCCGGTTCGATTCACTTGGTTCAGTTCAATCGGACCATTTTTTCATAATTAATTAGTAATAATTTATTAACCCAAATTAAATTGGGTATAAATTAAAATTAATTAAATTATGAATTAATACACATAATTTTGGACCATCTTAGGCTGGAAATTAATTCGCCTCGATACTTAAAATTACTTCTCGATTTTGTGCTTCTAGTAGTGTCTGCCGAGCCATTTTTCCCCCTTTGTGCAAATCTATCGAAAATAACCAAAACTCATCAAAAATAATTATAAAATTAAATAAATTTCAAAATTTTGATATTTTAAGTGCACTTTAATTATTTTATAAAAATTAATTATTTTTCGACAAGAATTTAACCGAATTCGCATGAATTTAAGTTAAAAAGGGTATGAAAAAGTGTGTAAATTTTTGTGTTTCCACACCCCCAAACTTAATTCATTGCTCATCCCGAGTAATGCACAAATTTTGAAAAGAATTTCTCGGAAACACCTTTGAAAAAATTCATTCAGAACAACATTTTTCTCAAAATTATCAATTTAATATACTTATGCTCAAAGACAAGAAATTTGATAGTTATGCTACTTAAGTATACATATCGTTCAAATTAATCTCAACAACTCTTATGATAGCAAAAATTAGACTAAATGCTTCCTAATAAAGTCATGTTAAACCTTACCAATGTAATTTTATTCCCCTTATTCAAGATTAAGCTGCAATTATTAAGTTTAACTTATGTCTTCATATGTTGTACGTAGCAATTTCTCTCCACTAATGTAGGTAGCATTGGAAATTTTGAATCAATAGGTCTTTAATAAGGTTGTAATGTGGTTGGGCTTAAAGGTAGGTAAAAGATAGATAATTTTAGGCTTTTAAACCCTAGACTCAACTTGCATCAGACCTTCGAAATAATTACCTTCAATACATCAACTTTCTTTGCTTTCACATGCTCTTTTGTACATCTTATTTTAAGAACTCATGCTCTCTTTTTTTTTTTCAAATTCGAGCATTTTGCTAAATGTACTACAATTTTAGAGCATTCGATACTTCTTTTCAACTCCCCCAAACTTATTTTTAAAGAATACTTCGAATAATATTGAGTCTAGTGTTTGAGACAATTTTTAAATAGTTAAGAGAGAAGTGACGGCTAAATTTGCAAGGGTTCAAATAAAATTAGGCCATATAGTCTCAAAGTTGGGTTTCAAAGGATAAAAATTTCGTCATGGTTGGCTTGAAAGGCTCAAACGGTCCAAAAAAAGTTGTCTAAATCATTTTCAATGTTCCATGCTTCCTAGGATTCCACTTCAAGAAACTACTAAGTCAATTCTAAAGACTTAAACTTTCATGCATGCCTAACTTTTGTAAGGAACTAAAAATTTATGGCATGATTTGGATGTTTTATTAAAAATACATTCATATCATTATTAAGCTAACATAATAATTTATTGAAATAATAGAACTTTATTTATACTGAACTTTTAGCATACTTAACAAAATTTCCAATTATTGAACAAAATATAACCTAATCATAATTAAAAGAAAAATTTTATTCTAAGTGGAAATAATTTCAATATTTCGGACCCCCTACTTAAGATGAACAATGTCCTCATTGTTTAAAGTGAATAGATACTATACACCAGGTAGGATTCTAAAAAAGAGGAGGTGAGTCAAATTGACTACTTAAGTACCAAGCTCTCTCTAGATCCAATCCTAGATATGTATACACCTATTTCCACACTTTATACTTTGCGACTTGTTCATTATTCATGATTTCCATCTCTTGCTTTATTATGCGAAAATAAAAATTCCTAATTAAACTTAATCCTAAAATGACCTAAGAATAGAAATAAAATAAAGTCAAGATCCTCCATTTTGTTTATTTGCAGATCCTTCCGAATTCGACTCATCTTTTGCTTCATCTTTATTGCCTTTGCATGAATCGCTTCGCTCCTTCTTCGATAATGGTTTCCATGGTTCAAATATAAAATCTAGAAATTCAGGCACAATAATAAATGGGTCATTGTAAATTTTCTTAAGAGCACTTCTCATCGAGTCATCCTTTATTTTTTGGTATCTCCAGTAAGCTTGGTGCTGCCATTGCATATGCTGCATTATGTCCATCAACTTTGACAGCTCATATCGAAGATCTGGGCTAGGTGGTTGAGCTCTGAATATTGAAGTTTTGTCATCAGGTTCAACTTCTGGTTCCATTAGTTCCACCTTATCAGGGACTTCAACTGATTTTATTGGCTCGATCTCTGTGGGGTCTTCGTCCTCTTCTTCAAGATCCTCACTTTCTTCAGTTCGCTGCTGTAGAACAGAATCTCCAGCTATTCGGTAGAGGTCCCAATATGTGATTGTGCCCTGGCTATTCCTTGTCTTCTTTATGTTTGCAAGAATTTTAGCTTTCAAGCACAGAATTGTTATCGTAAAAGGGAAAGTAGGTTGGGCCAGAATGTCTAACGACACAATTCCGCATTTCTCTCAAGATGATTTTTTCATAAATCAATGGTTTTTCCAGTTAAAATCGAGTATAATAAGACCATTCGCTCTAATGAAATCATAGGTCCATGTGAACTAGGCATAAGGCTGAAATGGATGAAGTAGAACCATACCTTTGTGAGTGGTGTCAAATATTCTCTTCGACAAGTGTGGATTCCTTGCTTTGACATAGTCCACTTAGAACCTGGAACTGTAAGTTCCTCGAGAATTTCTTACAAATTTTCAGGCTTTATATTGCTCATCAAGGAAGAATATTCGTCGTTTTCGAAATCAGGCAATTCAAAGAACTTATTAATAGCATTTGAAGTTATTAGTACCTTGATTCCACGAACTGGTCTCTTAAGGTTAAATTCGCATAGAATTCTCGCTCTAACTCCTCATCCACACTAGATCTCTTCTCACAAAAAAATTCCCAATTGAGGGCTTTAGCAACTTGAAAAATACGTTGCTTTCTTTCAATGTGAAGCCTTTCTCAGGATGTATCTGTTGATTTTTGAAGATACTCTCATATCTTGCTTTGGCTTCTTCACAATGGAACTTGTTTTGTGTTTCATCAATTTGGGCACAGGCACGAGTTCTCTTGCGAGGCATGATTAACCTGATCAAAAGATGGGAAAAATTATTTTCTCAAAAACTTAATTAATAAAAATTATTAATGATTCAATAAATTGAAAAATTAAATATTTGAATAAAATTAAAATTTAAGAGAAAATTCGGTTTTACCATATTTTTTTTAGAACTCCTAAAAAAATAATTAGGAAGCAAAATAGGTCAATCGAAGGTAGGTTGGAGGATTTGGCTAACTATGGGTGAAGGTGTGTGCTGTTTGGATGTGCAAGACAGTTAGGGCGTGCGGGTTTGGTATGTGTGGGAGCAGCACACGAGCTGGGCCGGGAGCAAGCAACAACGTGCGGAGCCTTGTCGAGCAGGCCTGGTGTGAGCGCGCAAGCTTGGTCGTGCGGCATGCAATGGAGCTAGGTGTGTGCTGGCCGATCAGTTAGGCAATGCTGCTGCTAGGTGTTCAGCTAGGAGGTTTCGGTACTTAAGGGTTTGGGTGTTTTTGGAGTGAATGGTAAATGAATGAAAATATGAATAAATGGGTGGAATTTATAATGGAAGAAGTAAGAAGCAGAGTAGAATTCTTAGAGTAATTTAATAATTAAAATATTCTAATTCTAATTCTAATTCTACTCAAAGTTAACAACAATTAATAATTAAATATATGCATATTAAATTATCATTGCTATTAATTTATTAAAGCAAAAATAAAATATGATTAAAATTAAAACTAATCCTAACTCTATATAAAGTTGATAATAATTAATATATATTATAATGGATATAATTATATGTTAATAATTATCATATTTTTTTATTAAATTAAAAACATTTATTCTAGAAGCCTTTTGAAGATATTTACAAAAAGATGCATCTAATTTTTATTATTTACGAAAAGAGAAACCAAATTTTAAAAATAATTCAATTAAGTCTCTAGACTTAATGAAAATTTGAAATTGAGTTACAGTTTAAAACTTGAATCAAAATTGACCCTTTTTATTTGAAAAACTAAAAATTTATTTTGCCATTTAGAGAATAATTTCTTGGAAATTTATGTTAAAATCAATTCCCAGGAAAGATTAGAGGGGTCACAAGCGGTCCCACTTAAGTTCCAATCTCCTAGATAGAATTTATTTAAACATACTAATTCCCGAAAATATTCCCTAAATCATTTATTAAGAAGGAAAATAAGAAAATTCAAACATCCGATAAAATGAACAAAATTTGATTCTGTTTAATTTTATCTCCCTAGTAATATTTCAGACGTTGAGCATTAACTTGAAAATTACCTCCCTTACCTTAGAGTTCAACAACTCCGTATGGATAGACGCGATGAATCGTAAATGGACCGGACCAACGTGATTTTAGTTTACCTGGAAAGAACCTTAATCTAGAATTAAATAACAAGACTTGCTGACTTGCTTCAAATTCTCGAACTCAAATGTGCTTGTCATGCCATTTCTTAAGTCTCTCCTTGAGTAATTTGGCATTTTCATATGAGAATATTCGAAATTCCTCTAGCTCATTAAGTTGGAGCATCTGTTTCTCTTTAGCAAGCTTAAGATCCAAATTGAGTTGTCGAAGGGCCCAGTAAGCTTTGTGTTCTAACTCCAAAGGCAGATGACAGGCTTTTCCAAAGACTAACCTGTAGGGTAACATCCCTAAACGTGTCTTGTATGCTGTTCTGTAACCCATAAAGCATCATCTAGTCTTTTGGACCAATCTCGTCGGTTCGGGCAAACTACCTTCTCAAGTATGCCTTTGATCTCCTTATTTGCCAGTTCAGCTTGTCCATTCGTCTGCGGATGGTAAGCTGTAGTAACTTTTTGTTTCACTCCATGTTTATCTAATAACCATTTCAACAACTTGTTCACAAAATTGGACCCTTCATCGCTGATAATAGCTCTTGGGGTTCCAAACCTTGTGAACACATGTTTCTGCAAAAACTTCATCACAACCCTAGCATCATTTGTTGGATAAGCTTCAGCCTTGACCCACTTAGACACATAGTCTACTGATACTAATATGTACTTGTGACCAAAAGACGGCGGAAAAGGACCAAGAAAGTCAATACCCCATACATCGAACAATTCTACCTCAATGATATTTACTCAAGGCATCTCATTTCTGTTGGTGACATTTCCAACCCTTTGACATCGATCACAACTCTTTACGTAAGCATATGCATCTTTGAATAATGTTGGCCAAAAGAATCCGGCTTGCAATACTTTGGCCGCAGTACGAGTACCTCCGAAGTGTCCCCCCACTTAGAGCTGAGCGACAATGGTACAAAATCTTTTGTACTTCATCTTCTGCCACGCATCTCCTGATCATTTGATCTACGCACTTTTTAAACAAATATGGCTCTTCCCAGAAATAGTACTTCACATCGTGAAGAAACTTTTTCCTTTGATGATATGTCTTATCAATAGGCACCAAACCACAAGCTAAAAAGTTAGCAATATCAGCAAACCAAGGAGTATTATGGACATGATTTACCTTCAGTATGTGTTCATCTGGAAACGTCTCTCGAATTAGAATAAGAGAATAGTTCCCTTCTTGTGGCTCCAATCTAGACAAGTGATCTACTACTTGATTTTCTACTCCCTTTCGATCTTGAATTTCTAGGTCAAACTTTTGAAGTAGAAGTACCCATCGGATCAGTTTCGGCTTAGTGTCCTACAAGATAAGATCGAAACTTGTCAAAAGCAAACACAATAGCAAGTAACTCTTTCTCTATTACCGTATAATTTAGTTGAGCTCCTGTCAGAGTTCGACTTGCGTAGTAAATGGGATGAAAAACTTTGTTCATTTGCTGACCCATGATAGCTCTTATCGCGACGTCATTTGTGTCACACATCAATTCAAATGGCAAATCCCAGTCTGGTGTGACGATTATGGGTGCTGAAACTAGTCGACTCTTCAAATCATTGAAAGCTCTTAAGCACTCTTCATCAAATTTGAACGCCGTGTCGTTCTCCAATAATTTGTATACAGGTTTAGCAATTTTGGAGAAGTCCTTGATGAATCTTCGATAGAAACCGGCGTGGACCAAAAAGCTCCTAACACCCTTTACAGATGTTGGAGGTGGAAGTTTCTCTATAACATCTACCTTTGCTTTATCAACCTATATTCCATGTCTTCTTGTCCGATGCCCTAGAATAATCCCTTCTCGTACCATGAAATGACACTTTTCCCAGTTAAGTACTAGGTTTCTTTCTTCACATCGCCTTAATACCTTCACTAGATTGGTTAAGCAATCGTCATAAGTATCTACAATACTGAAAAATCATCCATAAAAACTTCCAAATACTTCTCAACCATGTCAGTAAAAATAGACATCATATATCTTTGAAATGTAGCAAGTGCATTACATAAGCCAAATGGCATGTGTCTAAATGCAAATGTACCGTACGGGCAGGTGAATGTTGTCTTGTGCTGATCTTTCAGTGCTACTGTAATCTGATTATACCCCGAGTATCCATCAAGAAAATAGTAATAGTCTCGCCCTGCGAGTCTATCCAGCATCTGGTCCAAGAATGGTAAAGGAAAGTGATATTTCCTAGTCGCCTTGTTCAGCTTCAGGTAATCGATGCAAATTTTCCATCCTATAACTATTCTAGTCGGTATTAACTCGTTATTCTCATTTTTTATTACCGTAATACCTTCTTTCTTTGGCACGCACTAGACTGGACTTATCCATGAACTGTCTGAGATGGGGTAGATTATACCCGCATCTAACCACTTGATAATTTCCTTCTTTACCACATCCTTCATAATGGGGTTCAGCCTTTGTTGTCCATCAATAGTCCCTTTCTCGCCATCTTCTAGTATGATTGTGCATGCATACAGATGGAATAATACCACGGATATTGGCTATTGTCCATCTGATAGCCTTCTTGAATTGTTTCAATACAAGGATGAGTTCCTCTTCTTGCTCACTAATTAATTCTGCTGAAATAATCACAGGCAAAATAGAAGCGTTACCTAAATAAACATATTTTAAATGTGAAGGTAGTACCTTGAGTTCTAATTTAGGTGGCTCCTCAATTGACGCTTTTGTTTGGGCATAATCCTTTTTCTCTAATTCCAAAGATTCAAAACAAGTTGCGAATTAAATCCCTTTTGATTAGCTTCTAACAACGCTAAGTATTCATCCTCCTCTTCATCATGCGGAGGATCTGATGTTAAAATTTGTTCCAACGGATCCTCAACGTAGTTGAGCTCCTTCTCCACTATTAAATCCTCTAAATAGGATACTGCAAAACAATCATCAATTGTGTCATGAAATCACATATACTTAAAAACGTTAAATGTTACCTGATCATCCTGAACACACATAGTAAGCTCGCCCTTCTGCACATCAATAAGGGTCCTTCCGGTTGCTAAGAATGGTCTTCCTAAGATAATTGGCACTTCTTTGTCTACTTCAAAGTCTAGAAAAAACAAAACCAGTAGGGAAGATAAATTTATCTACATGTACCAATACATCCTCGATTTTTCCTTTTGGATGTGCTAAGGATCGATCTGCTAATTGAAGTGTAACCTTAGTAGGTCTAACTTCACCTATCCCCAACTTTCTAAATATTAACATAGGCATCAAGTTAATACTCGCACTTAATTCACATAATGCCTTACCACAATATGCTACTCCAATGTTACAAGGTATGGTAAAACATCCAAGATCCTTCAACTGTGGGGGTAGTTTGTCTTGAAGATATGAACTGCATTCCTTCATCAGAGCTACAGTCTCAAATTCTCTAAGTCTTCATTTTTTGGACAGGATATCCTTCATGAATTTGACGTAGTTTGGCATTTGCTCAAGTGCTTCAACCAACAGGAAGTTGATATGGAGTTGCTTAAGTACGTCTAGGAACTTCTTGAATTAAATTTCCTGCTTCTACTTCTGAAGTCTTTGAGGGTAGGGTGGTGGTGGTTTCTTTACTGAAACTAGTTGATTTGTCCTCTGTGGCAATTCTACATCTAATGGAGTTGTTAGTTGATCAAAATTAACTGGTTCTAAAATTACCTTGTCGGGTTTTGCAGAGTCTGGTTCTTGTGAAACTAGAATTTCAACACTCGGTTGAACTTTCTCTGAATCTTAAGCATTAGCTTGCTCCTTTTCAGCTTCAATAGTGTTGGGCTCTACTGTCTTTCCACTCCTCAATGTCAACACTTTGCAATGCTCCTTCCCCGGATTCCTTAGATTCTCTGTATCACTAGGTAAAGCACCTTATGGTTGGTTCCTGAGTTCAGTTGCAAGCTGGCCCATTTGGTTTTCCAGGTTTTTCAATGTAGCTGCTTGGCTTTGGATTAAGGCATCATTCTTGGCCATGCATGCCTTCAACAAATTTTCTAAGCCATTGGATGGTTCAGCTTGGGTCAGTTTCTAAACTTGTTGGGGAAAACTACGTGGCTGGGTCGATGTAGGTTAGGCGTAAGTATTACTGGTTCCAACCCCTTGGTTACTCTAGGAAAAGTTCGAGTGGTTTTCGCCACGATGGGTTATAGAAATTGGATTGCAGTTCTTGCCTTCCTCAATTTTGGTTCTGGTTACCTATGTACCACATGGATTCTGGGTTTGATGGACATTCTTCAAAAAAATGTCCTTCCTCACAATAGACACAGGCTATATTTTCAAATTGATTTGGTGGCTGTGCTGCAAAACTATTAGACCCATTAGTAGTAAGATTTTTTAACATTGAGGATATTGATGATACCTGAGAAGTAAGAGCGTCTACTTTATGTATTCTGACAACTCGTCTTTCTAACGCCGCTCCATTGGTTGGCCATTGATAATTGTTGCTACCAATCCTCTCAATAATTTCATAGGCCTCATTATAAGACTTAGAAAGGAGAGCACCGTTAGCAAAAGTGTCCACTACCATCCTCGTGTGAGCATTGAGACCATTATAAAATGTCTCAAATTGGAAACAATGTGGGATTCCATGATAAGGGCGCTTCCGTAATAATTCTTTGTACCTTTCCCATACCTCATACAAGGACTAATCATCCATTTGTTGGAAAGCAGTGATCTCGTTCCTTAACTTAGCATTCTTGCTAGGCGGGAAATACTTCATAAGAAATACTTCATAAGAAATACTTCTGCTAACTCTTGCCATGTGGAAATAAAATTCGGTGCCAATAAGTTCAACCAGGCTCAAGCTCTGTCCCTTAGTGAATATGGGAATAGCTTCAATCGTAATGCATCTTCAGGTACTCCGGTTAACTTGAAAGAATTGCTCACCTCCATAAACAATCTTAAATGAAGATGAGGATCTTCGGTAGGCATTCTACTAAATTGGCTCACTGTTTGAAGCATCTGGAACATGACAGGCTTCAGCTTGAGCTGTTGTGCCTCAATTTCGGGTCTCCTAATACCCAGATTAAGATTATTAAATACTGGCACGACATACTGTCTTAAAGCTTTATCCCTATCATCAGCAATAAGGATAGGATTTTGAGTAGGGTTTGCTCCATTTCCTTGATTTGGATTTTCAAAGTCCATCTCTTCGGTCCTTCTCTAACTTGCTTGTCTTCTTCGCTGTCAAAAAGTTCATTCTATCTCAGGGTCTATAGGGAGTAGGTCAATAATTCGGTCAATACTTATAAACACCTGAAATAATCACAGAAAAATTAATTAAGTTAAAGTTTAAACAAAAAATTAAACCAAAATGCAAAACTAACAAATTCACAAATAATGACTTTTTAAAACACAGTCCCGGCAACGACGCCAAAAACTTGGAATGACGGAAATATGCAAGTGTACACAATTGCAACAAGTAATAAAGTGACAAGTAAATGTCAAGTTATCATACCCACAGGGACTACAAAAAGAATTATTTATGAATGCTATTTAAAACACTTTGGCGAAGAAAAATATTTTGTTTTGAAAAGGGTGATTACGAAAAATAAAATTTTAAACTAAATAAGAATAAAAGTTCTAATGCACGATTTCAAAATATGATTTAATTAAGATGACATAATTGTGTTGATTTAATTACATTTCTTTAACTTAGAATTATTAAACCCATGTTTATGTTGTTACAAATAAATTCACAGCAACTCAGCAATTTGCTAACTTATGAACACACTCATCTACACAAATCCATTCATCTCTTAACATATCCCTACGTTAATTCAAACGATTAAACAAATTTTAATAAGTGAACATATTATTGCACATACATACTCATTAAATTGAACTAATCTCTTGCATATCCCTATGTCAATTCAAACGATTAATTAAATCTAATAAGCACATAAAAGACTATGTGAGGTAACAAGGTACCCTTACCTTGAAAAAGTTTAATCACAATAATCTTGCAAGTTATGCAAGGCAAGTGTATTGCCAGATACATTGCTAATTTAACCTTCATATACCTTAGAAGAATAAACATGCATTGATTAAGTATTGTATCCATTAATTACAATTTCAATCTGTTTAAATAATTAATTAATTAGCTACCTCACAATTGTAATGCAAGAATAACTTAGGCATGATTTTACTTAATCAAGCATTTTACCGAGGCCTATAACAGCATAAACACAATTTTAATAATTTAAGCAGATGAAATGTAATCAAACCAACATGAATTAAATTCAAGCTAAGATGATTAAATTAACCATTCCAACAACATAAATATTCATAGATATGTTCATCATAACAACAACAAAAATTAAAGAGATAGGGAACAAGAATCACATCTGGTGTTTTTTCGTGGCTTGACTAGGTTGCTCCGTTCTTCCTTCTTTTTTTTCCTCGCTGGTCAAGGCTTCTATGAACACTCAATTGCTGCTCCAAAATGGATGAATAAGAACCATTTCTCAAGGGGAGAAATCGACACAAGAGCAAGGGACTTGAAATGGAAAAATGAGAGGAGAAAGTGAGAGAGGAGAGAAGAGATGTGAATGAATGATGGATGACTTGAATGATCAGCCAATGGGGGTTTTTATAACTGAATGTGGTAGCTAAAATTTGCTAAAAATAGCAGCCAAAGAGCTACCCCTTGGCCGGCCATCTATGTGGCAAAGTTGATGGCTTCAACTTTGCTAAATATGGCTTAAGGCAAATCTTCAAAGCCATCAATTGTGGAGGGGTTGATTTGCAATTTGAACAAGTCTTCAAGGGCTTCTTTGCAGCTTAAGTAATCAAATAATGAGCTGAATAGGGTCAGCACTTGGACAGTTTTGGGTTGTCCTCTCCTTGGCCGGTTCGGTTTAATCGGACCATTTTTTTCATAATTAATTAATAATAATTTATTAACCCAAATTAAATTGGATATAAATTAAAATTAATTAAATTATGAATTAATACACATAATTTTGGACCATCTTAGGTTGGAAATTAATTTGCCTCGATACTTCAAATTGCTTCTCAGTTTTGTGCTTCTAGTAGTGTCTACCGAGCCATTTTTCGCCTTTTGTGCAAATCTGTCGAAAATAACCAAAATTCATCAAAAATAATTATAAAATTAACTAAATTTCAACATGTTCATATTTTAAGTGCATTTTAATTATTTTATAAAAATTAATTATTTTTCGACAAGAATTTAACCGAATTCGCATGAATTTAAGTTAAAAAGAGTATGAAAAAGTGTGTAAATTTTTGTGTTTCCAATGACCGTGTGACTCACACGGCTAAGACACACGCCCGTGTCCCAGACTGTGTGGACAAGAAATAGGCAATTTTCAAGCCATTTCTATCACCCAAAACATGTTCATACATACAAGCCATTTGCACCTATTTCAAACATTCAAAAATGTACTTAAAACATGCGTAATAAAACTAGATCAATATGACATTTTTGCATACAACCAATATATCCAAAAGGTACCTCAAACATAAATCTTAAAATTAACCTAAACACATACATGTTTTGGCATAAATCAATATACACAACAACAAATAATCATGCCAAGACATAGCACAATTGAACATATGTCAAACTTCAACAAAATATACCAAATTGATAATTAAAAACATACATCTACTTGACCATTTCAACATTAACCATTTAAGAACCAAAATGTAAAAATGTCATCACTGATAAAATCAATATATTTACATGCCAACACATACCACTTTGGCCATAAAACCATGCATCAATTAGATCATATTATCCACAACCAACAAGACATCATTAGTACCTTAAGTAACTCAAATCCAAGGCAACATTTCATGCCATAATCATCAACCAAAATGACATATACATGCCAAACTCATCAATTAAACATTAGACATAGTCCACCTGTACATGCCATTATAACCTCGACCAAAACCTCAAAATCTACCGATAAATTCGATGGATAATGTGATGGATCTCCGACTAGCTTCCAACCCGATCGAGCTTTCGATAATCTATAAAGTAAAGGAAAATAACTATGTAAGCAATGTATGCTTAGTAAGTATGCTTAGTAAGTTCGAATAAACTTTAAGCATAATATTCCATTTTAATAATAAACTTTATATAATAAACATAAATCTATGTCAATTCCATAAGATTCATAAATCGATATGATCAACAACTCACAAGTCAATAAGTTCATTAATGTCGTATATATTTATCATTCATAACGTGATAGGATTTTATGGGACTTAATAGATAATAAACAACCTTTCTTTAAGATTATACACTTTTCAATTTACTCTCTTTTCATTTTGTTCCCAAAGCTTATCATAAGCCTAAACAATATTATTAATTCCTGACTTAATGTATTTATCCATGATATAGGAATATTCATCCATAGCTTACGTAAATATCTCACATATAGTACATCATTCAAACTCATTACTCCCTTTTCATCAAATTTCATTTTAACTATGAATTTACCATTTCATTACCTTTCCTCACCCATTTCATATACATAACACACAAGTTATAAGCAGAACATCAACCATGACTATAAGCTAGTACATTTAAACATAGCTCTTTTGGAATCAACTACATAATCAACCATTGCATAAGAAATTACATACTTTGATTTACTCCACCTTTACATGGACATAATTCAGTTCCAATTGAGCACTTACAGTTTCATTGTATTTCATTAAAATTAAACATGATATAATTCAATCCTAAACTTGGCATAATCCTAAGCACCAACAACAAGACATGTTAGCATAATTGAATATAATTCATGTGAACTTAACATAGATAACTATTATACTAGAACATGATCCAATTGGATTTATCATCCTTCATAACATATCATGTTTTCCATGTATCACCACTTCAATAAGTTTCATACACACATGTCTAGGTTCATATTGAACACATACCATTTCATTTGCATAACACAAAAGACATAAACATAACATTTACCATAGTCACAAGCTACACAAAATACATAAACATAACATTTACCATAGTCACAAGCTAGTGATTAAACACATAACTTAGCAATATCATCACATGGTAGGATATGGTATATAAACATAACATCACTTAAATCATACCTTTCATAATCATGAATATTTATACTTTGATAATTGGTACATCATACATTTCCTATTTTTTGTAGTGAAGTCAATCAGAACCCTTACCAAAGCTCACACAAGTGTGTTAAACGATGGTCGAAACCATCCATTTTCTTTAATCGATGGTCGAAACCATATCTTTTCATATTCGATGAACACTGTAAAGACGATTGAAACCCTAGTACATGTTTCATATCATGTGCACTGCCACGGCCTTGCCATGGTCTTATGCTCATAGTGCCATAACCCGGTTATGGTATACCATTAGAATGCCATAGCCCAGCTATGGTCTTACATATATATATACACTGCCATGACCCAACCATGGTCTTACGTCTAAAAAAAACTATCGTAGCCTCACTATGGTCTTACGTAAACATTGCCATGGTCTAACCATGGTCTTGTACATTTTTATGTTGTGTTGTCATAGTGTCTTTCAACCCTTGTTTTTTTTGTTTCCTTCAAGCTGACAAATTTGATTCACATATATACACAAATGGATAATAATTTACTGAAATAGTAATTAATTGTACTATCCAAGTTACGAACTTACCTGGCTAAATTGCAGAAATGACAAAGTTTAGGGGCATTTTGGTAATTTTTTATTCTCCTCGACTTTCCACTCGATCTTGATCTAAATTAATAATTTTAATGAATCTATTAATTTAGATAGTAAAACAATGAATTATGCAATTTAGTGATTTTTGACACTTTTACAAAAATACCCTTAAAATTTTACTTTTGTTCAATTTAGTCCCTGAGCCTAAAATATGCAAATTAACCATTTTTATTGAAATTTTACACTAGTCGAATATTTATAGCCTCCCTTTCAGCCTATTTTTGCAACAATTTCACATCAAGTTCTCGTACTTTTATTATTTTAGCAATTTAGTCCCTAATCGATAAATTCATCAAAAATCACTTAACAAAATACTTTTAAATAACAACTAATATTTCAAATTCATCATTTAACATAAAAAATCACTACATTCATCAATATAAGCATTCAAAATCTTTAACATTTTCAAAATCGAAGGTACGGTCTAGCTGAACCTAATTGCAACGATCTCAAAAACATCAAAATTATTAAAATTCGGGTAAGAATCACTTACCATGCAAGAGAAAATCACCATGGTCGAAAGATTCATCCTTAACTCCATGGTATTCGGTTCCAAAATAGAAGAAAAATGAAGAATATTCACTTATGTTTTATTTTTATTATGTTTTCATTATTATATTAACCTTTTATTTTATTTTATGTTTTATTAATTAAAATAAATTAAAGCATTCAACCGTCCCACTAACTTTAGGATGGATAATTTACTCAATAATACCATCCAATTATAATTATTTAATCAATTAACATCTTTAAACTAATAGCAATTGACTTTATCAACTTTTACGATTTAGTCCTTTTTGCTTAATTAACTATCGAAAAGTTAAAATTTTTCAATAAAACTTTAATACCACCTTAATGAAATTCCATAAATATTTATAAAAATATTTACGGCTTAGTTTATAGAAACGAGGTCTCGATACCTAATTTTCTAAAACCATTTGACCTTAGGGTCTTACCACTTGAAATTAATTAATTGTTTAAATAACATAAATTATCAAATAAAAACCTTTTTAAAATTATATTTGACTCGTAAATATTAAATAATAATATTTATGAACTTAATCGTCAGATGTGGTGGTCCCGCTACCATTATTTTTGACATCACTGAAAAACGGGCTGTTACACTAGATGCCAAATTAGTGTAATGGTTGGATCCATGTATCCATCCGAGTCCAAGTTAGGTTAATAGGGAATTAAAATATGGAATTGAAACGAATGAAATCGTGAAGAGATTCAGTATGAAAATTTACTATGTTGATTGAAATGGAAAGTTAGAAATTTAAACGAGAAATATGATAATAAATTGTTGAAGTAACATTTATGAGATAAAATTATCATGTATCGAATTGTGTTTGAACAAGTAGTAGATAATATTTGTTATTATTAATTGACATATGCATCTTATCAACTTAATCTATGTTCTATTATGATTTATAATATAATTTACTTTTGGATTAGAGAAATACCACTGAGTTATACTCAGCATATGGTTTTGTTTTTCTTGCGCAAGTTAGGTTAGTTTTGATTTGACTGTCAAAATCAGCATCCAACGACAATCCCGGACTCAAAGTGTTGGTGATGTTTCTAGTTGTTAATGGCATGTACCTAGGGGGTTATATGTTTATATATGTTATGCTTTGGATGAAATTGGCATTTTGAATGTTATGTGTATATGTGTATATATATAAGTGTTGGTAATGATCTTTGTAGTTGATGATCTTGTTGAATTATTTAGGTATGTATACTTAATTGCTTATATGGTGATTAGGTAATACGTCTTGAAATAGGCTTGGCAAAATGAATGGTATGCATATGTTAATTTTGAAGAAATTTGGTAAGGTTTAGTATATGTTTGTATGGTTGATATTGAATCATTATAAGGTGTTATAAATGGTTAAATGTTGAATTCCATGTTGGTTGTGTTGAGGTGCCATTTGAGGCATATTGGAATGGTTTGAATGTGGCATTTTGGTTGATATATTAATGAGTTATATACAGGTTATAAGTAGGTTTTGTTATGCTCTAAAACATGCTTGTGTATGGAACTTGGTTTAGATGAGTTTTGGGACTTATAGGTCACTTTTGGTGCCACACATGGTTTCAAGACATGGCATCAGGTTGTTACACAGGCTGGTACACACCTATGTGACCTATTGAATTTGTGCTTGTATGGTTGCACATGACCACAACCTATTACACGGCCCGGCAACACGGTCATATGACAAAATTTTTGAATAATTACACTTTTGACCCACACAGCCTCAGTGAGTTACACGGTTTGTCCGCACGGCCGTGTGACTCTAGCTCTATATGACTTTAGTTTGTTGCACTGTCTGCCCACACGGTTGCGTGTCTCATCCTTACACGGCTTCAACTTTTTACATGGTCAGGCAAACAACCGTGTGACCCCTATTTATAAAATTTTCCCATCTTTTTGTAATTGTTTCAAATTTATCCCTAATTAATGTCAGGTTAATTTAAAGCTTTCGTAAACTCGGCTTAAACTCGAATTTGGTTGTATTGCATATTATACTTGATCATATGTGATTAATTATTATTGAATTGAGACTTTGAACTATGAATTGTATATAAATGTTCTGTATTTGTCTGTAGCATTCTATTACTTGAGTTCGTCAACTGAACCGGATAAGGGGTGTTATAGCTTTCATGTTTGGTGGGTGTATGGTGAGATGATATTTGGATGCATAAGGTAGGTTGATTAGGATTGATGCTTTAAATAAGATTGTTGAATGATGTTTAGTGTTGATTAATGATAATGAAATATGTCTTTTAACATGTGTTAATATAGTTGGCATGCTATAGAATGTTTTTTGTGTTAATAGGAGCATTTGGCACTTGTGTGCATTTTATTGGTTGCTTGTGTGCATATATACATATTGGCACTTATATGCACCTTTATGGAGTGTTAGGGGAAATGTGCTAACATATTTCAGAGCATTTATGCCTGTTTGGTGCTCGTACGCATCATTGTAGAGTGTTAGGGGAGTCGTCATTATATCTGATCTTGAATCCATATTTGGTAAATAGAGGTTGTAATTCTATCTAATAATAATGTCTTATTGCTTTAAATAATTGAAATATGTGATAAATTGTGAATCATGATAACATATAATGTAAGCATGATGATTGAGACTAATGAATGCTAGTAAAAATGATCCTTTGATCTATTAAGGTGAATCTTGTTCATATGATGTTGCATATTGTTATATAGTTGAAATTATGGAATGCTTTATATGGTTATGTCACATTTTGGCATGCTTGATTGCTTAATGTTTTTATATTACAACTTGGTTATACTAGCACCATTGAGTTTCATTACTCAGCGTGCAAATTGTTTGTTCCATGTGAGCATATCTCGAGACCATATGAGCAAATTCATGCATTTTTGGGCAGAAGTCTTGCGACTTACCATGCAAGTCTCGAGACATAACTGGTTAGGTCTCGAGATAAAAAAAAATCAAAGCAAAAATAATGAAAATTCAAGTTCAAGTCTTGAGACATGGTCCTTATGTCTCAAGACATCCAACTTCGAAGTAAAAATTAGGATACAGGGAAGGCATGTCTCAAGACATGACTTCACTGTCTCGAGACATTGCCATGCATTTTGACTCAGGAATCATAATGTTTTTGACCAATCTTAACTCCAAGCTTTTGTATGTAGGCCCCATTGATGTTATGCTTACTTATTGTCTGAATTGTTTCGGCAACGAATGTGGCATCCTGTATCTGGATCCACCAACTATGACTGATGTAGGGTGTTACATGCTCCACTTGTCATGTATACAAATGCCTACAAGGTCCATAGCTAGTGAAGTGTTGCCCACAGATAAAGTATGTGGCATCCTGTATCTGGATCCACCAACTATGACTGATGTAGGGTGTTACATGCTCCACTTGTCATATATACAAATGCCTACAAGGTCCATAGCTAGTGAAGTGTTGCCCACAGATAAAGTTGTAGTCGACGAGGTGATGATAGCGAAGCCCACTCTAACAAAGTAATAATAACAACAATATATACAAAATGATAATATTATACAATAACTTTAATAATGATTTAAATATTTTATTAATTAATATTTTGGCACCGAAAAACTTTTTTTTTTCTTTTTTTCTTTTGTTTAGGATAGTCGATTTCCTTTCCACACCTGTGTCGTACAACCACCTAAAGCGCTTCACTCTTAGGTAGACGAATGCCCCTTAATAGATTCATAAACCCCTTTTCCAAATCTTGGGATATTCATCTAATCAGGACACAGCTCGGTGAATGGTGGTACCAAGAACTGCAAGAAAAGAGTTTTTCTTTATTCGACAAGCCTGACAGGTTCGTATGGAAATTAACTTTTAATGGAGATTTCACCATGCATAGTATATATAATCTATTATGGTCTAACTCTCTCAGAAGACCTCTTAAGATATTGGTCTGCTTCTGGAAACTTTGCCATAATTATTTGCCCACAGTTGTGGAACTTCAGAAAAGATGAATAACTGCATCTCCTGCATGTCCAGTTTGTTAGCAGCATAATGAAATTGTGGAATGCAATTTCGCCAGAGCAGTTTTGTTTGGATGCCGATTGTCTCTCCGAATGGTTGATTTCCACCACACAACGCTCCATCAAAAAGTTCAATTCTGGCTTGATACAATTGACCCTACAAGTGACCAAGGACAAGCATTCTTCACATGCATTCTTGTTGGCTTTTGGACTATATGGAAAGTCCGAAATGAAAAGGTCTTCAACAATGCGGATCCAGATCCTTGCAGAACAGTCATCCGCATCAATAAGCTTTCAGCAACCATTCTGGATGCTTTTAACCAACACAAATTTCAACCTCCTCATCCTACTCTCGATCCACAGCTGAGAAGTGTTGCTTTTCCCCTTCCTGGAAATTCATATAACAGACAGAAATTCTTCATCGGCATGCATGTCGATAGGTCAACTGGGTTCTATGGTGTAGCTGCAGTGGGTACTGATACAATTGGGAATCAAATTTTACTATGGCATGCTTTGGAATGCAGTTCCATACTCCACAGTAGACTATTGTTCCTCCGGCTGCTACTCTTAAGGATACGAGATCACAATGTGACATCCTGAGAATTGAGAGATAAATCTCGCAAATGGAGTAACATCCTTCTGCAGAAGATGCCTATAAACTGGAAGCTCAAGCCTATAGCCCAAGACCTTCAACATCTACTGCAGAACATGAACGTTCAACACCAAACTGGCATATGACCTGTGGCAAAGACAAGTTAATCAGTTGGCGTCAACAACAGCTGCTAAATATAGGATACATTACTCTTGGCCTTTGTTGTAATCCGTTATTATGTTGTCCATTTGCATTACTGAATAAAAATATATTAGTAAATAATTAATAATAATTAATAATATATCTTTAAATAATTATCACGTTGATAAGTAAATAAAAATAATTAAAGACATAAGAAACTATTACACTTAAATAACTTAATAGAAATATATAAAAAGGTTTTAAAATATATATTAAAGAATTATTCACCAATATATTAAAATTTAGAAATAATAGAATAAGAATATAACAATTAACAATTGTTAAATTAAGCTTTATTTGATGATATATTTTGATATAACAAATTAAAATATTTTTGAATAAAATTTAAAAGTTGAACAAAATTGACAAAATAATTTCTCAAATGAAATCTAAGAGATAAAATTTTAAATCTTTACTTTGAACTCTTAGAAAATTTTTTGAATCAAATAATAATTTTTTTAACTAGTCAAACTATTTTTAAAAACAAGTCACTATAGCTCCAAGCCAAAAAATATCGATACTTTTTGGTCAAGTATTGATAGTTTTCAAAATATCGATGCCTATTTTAAAAACATTACCAAATTGACATTTTGTTTTTCACAAATTCAACTAAGTATCGATCCAATATTGATACTTTTTCATATGGTATCGATAAAACTTCTCTGGTATCGATATCTTCAGCTCCAACAGTCACTGAATTCTGTACTTAATGTAAAAATTATCGATACCTATTTAGCTGGTATCGATATTCTTTGTTGCAAGTGAATTAAATGCATTTGTTTTCACATCCCCAACCGCTCTATTCATATATTCAACAACCACAATGGTTGAAAATCAATTAAGGGTATAAATATCAGCTTTCAAAAATCCTACAAGAACAAGAGAGATAATTCAAGCCAAAAAGATCAATCAATCAACCTTTGTACTCAATCTTCATACTTTTCTTGTAAACACTTGTGAGCTTTTATTGATATTCTTTCAACTGAAGTGATTTCTTGTTTAGTAGTATTTAATTGGCAAACAATTCAATCTTGTAAGGATTTTTCTTAGTTTGCTATGTAACATCCTGAATTAAGGCTTAGTCGGAATAGTGGGTTCGAGACCACAAGTCTGAATTATAAATAATTATTTTATGATTATATTATGGTTTGTGATATGTTTATATGCTTGTGTAAAAATTTCATGAAGAAATTCTATGTGGAAAGTGCTTAATTTGACTTTAAGGACTAAATTGAATAAATTGTAAAACTTGAGTTCTAGAAGCTTTAAGCATGAAATTGAATTGAATTATTAATTAGATGTCCTTAAAGGTTAATTTGACCAATTTCTAAAAATTTGGACAAAAATGGGCTTGTGTGGTAAAAATTTCAAAGAATGGTTAAAAGGGCAATTTGGTCATTTGGTAAATAAATGAATTAAAAAGGGAAAATAAGCCAAAATTTCTCATCTTCTTCCCCATTCAGCCGAAAATTAGAAGGAACCATGGCTAGGGTTTGTGTTCAAGCTTCCAAGCTCATTTGTAAGTGATCCCGAGCCCCGTTTTTAATGTTCTACGCATTTTTGAAGTCCTCGTAACATGATCTACTCATTTCTACCCATATTTTTAGCTAGGGTTCATCTTTAAAAATTTATCCATGCATGACATGTTAGTATTTTGAAGATTAATGGAAGAATATGAAAGATTGAAGTATGTTTAACAACTTTTACTAGGTGATTTTTCATGAAAACACCTAAAAATGACTAAAATGTAAAAGTTGTAAAATGGGTAGTAAATGTATGAAATGAAAGAGAAATGTGGGCTGCTACAAGAGTAATAAAGGTTTGGCTAGGCTTAAAGTACAAGAAAAACGAACACATTTCATTTTACGAGCCTAGGGGCTAAATTGCAAATATGTGAAAGTTTAGGGGTAAAAATGAAAATTTGTAAAATTATGATTTTTGGGTCAATTTGAATAATTTGAGTAATATATTTGAAATTTTAGATCAAGAAAATTGAGATTCGGGCTTAAATCGGGAAAGTACGAGATTATGGACTAAAATAGAATAATTAGCTGTGCTCGGATTCGAGGTAAGTTCGTACGTCAATAATAATGCAATGTTATACTTGAATGTTAATACTTGATATTACATGAATTGTAAGTACATATGTAAATAATGTGACAATGTAATATATTTTGATGTGTTGACATTATGTGATAAATGTTTCATCATAATTATGAATGTTATGCCTAATGGTAACTTGTAAGTATGAATGATATTGTGGTCGTTATCCATGACGTTACGAGCAAGAACGATGGAAATGTCATGTACATGTGAGAAAGAATCTCGTTTGAACCTTAGGAATAGTTTAGGATACAAGTGACATGTCACTAGGAATTAAAAATTCGAACTTATTGAGTTGGTTTGGGTTCGTGATATATATGTGGCATCCGAACTCATTGAGTTGGTCTGTGTTCATTATGGATGCGATACATGTAATTGGGTTCCGGGCAAGGGTCTTGTGTGACCTACTGGTGGCTAGGTAATCCTTGAGTGGGTCAGATACCTGGCAGCTTGTGCGAGCAGCCCGTGTAGTTACACCTTGACCAATAGCTTACATGAGCAAGCCCGTGAGTAGCTCCATCACGAACGTTACATGTTATGAGGTAGCTTTGGCTACGTATGTATATGTGGCACTTATGTGCAAGTTTTCCGCGTATCCAATAGTATTTCGAGTGTTTAACGGGTAATGTAATGGATGATATGACGAAAGTCCTAAGGAAAACATGTTAAGGAAGTTATGATTATATGTTGTATTACGAGTTGGTACAAGTATGTACACTAAACTCACGATTAATGCCTTGATATATGATGTTTCATGATAAAGAGGTATGTCAGTGATAAGTAAGTCAAAGGTTTTGGATGATGAATAAACTTATGTTTATGTTTATGATTATGTTTATTATGTCATCATATGATAGTTATCATGATATTGTACTAAAATAGTTTTGGACAGCAGCAGTTGTGTGATTTTGAAAATCCACCAAAAATTATGGAAATTGAATTAGAAAATAAATAATATATGAGATTAAAGATTATTGAGCCTAGTTTCACATAGAGGAAACGCTGTAAACAAAAGAATTTCATATTATGAGATATTTGAATTTTTGTGAGATAAGGTCAGAGTGATTTTGGGCTCCCCTGTCTTAAGTTTGGAAAATCACTAAAAATTGTAAAAGAATAATTATGGGTTAGAAATGATTTTACTAAATTCTTAATGAGTCTATTTTGAAGAGAAATAAATAGGAACATCATCTGGATCCCCTACTAAAAGATAAATAAATTTTAGTAAAGAAAGGTCAAAGATGTCAAACAGCAGAACAGGGGTAACTTTGAAGAATAAACTGTACTTATTGACTAGACCAAAAATTTTAGAAATTTTATGATAAGAAGATATATGAGTCTAATTTCAGGAAAAATTAGCGGATCTTAATTTAGAGTTCCGTAGCTCAGGTTATAAATAATTTAGTGACTATGACTCGAGTAGACAACTTGACTGGAATATGAGCAAATAGTGGAATTATGTGTAATTTCTTTTGTGTTACCATGAGAACATGTTGTAAGAATTTGGCAAAAGCACGTTAATAAATTACTTATTATTATTTTCATACGGGCTTACTAAGCTATAAAGCTTACCACTCTCATTTCTATTTCTTTTAGTGTTATCAGGTTAGCTCGAGGTTGGAGATCGTCGGAGGCAGCATCACACTATCAAATTATCAAGCTAGGGTATTAATAAATCTTAAGTATTTTCAAGAGAGTGGCATGTATAGAGACTTAGTACTTTATGATATGTGTTTCATGATTTGGCCAATTGAATTGACTTATAATGATTCATTTGTATAGAGCCATGAGATATGGCTTATATTTGATCATTGGGTTGTAAACCTAATTGGTTTTGCTTGATTGTTCTAATGTCTTGATGATGTGCATGTTGTGATGGCTTGATATCGATGGATGTATGATATGGTATGTATATTTGGTGGATGAACTTTGATCAATAGATGTGACCATATTCTTAGTATAAAAGTGTAAATTTAGAGTAAGCTAATGATGTTAATGAAGATGACAATGCCAAATGAATATGGTTTGGTATGTCTAGACTTGTTATAAAAAGAGTATGAGAAACACAAGTATGATGACATGCAAATGTTATGTTTGTAACTTAATTGAGGATGTTTAATCTTTAATTGGATACCATGTTCTATGCCTTTGATGTTGTATAAGTGTGTGAAAGATTAAGGTTGACCAAGGCTTGGAAAATAGCCTAAGTGTTGGCCACACAGACAGAGACACTGCCGTGTGTCTCAGCTGTGTAGAAGACACAGCCTAGCACATGGGTGTGTGTCTTGGCCATGTGACCTTAAAATATTGCTGACGTCATAAACAGAGAGTTACACGGGCTGAGGACACAGGCGTGTCCGAGCCACACGAGCGTGTGTGACCACATGGCCTACCCACACGGGCGTGTGACTCTCTAAAACTAGAAAATTTTCTAAGTGTTGTAAAAAGTTTGTAAGTTCTCAGTTTAGTCCCGAACCACCCCCGATATATGTTTTGGGCCTCGTAGGCCCGTATAAGGGATGATATGTATGTGTTTGAATGTTTTTGAATTGGTTGAAATTTTATGGCTCGATTTTATGAAATTGTGTACGTTTAAGTCCAGTAATGTCTCATACCCTATCCCGATCTCGGGTACGGGTAAGGAGTGTTACATGCTATTTGTGTTTACTCTTTGAGAGGGTTTGTGTCTTAAGGTTTGAATAAAAACCTTAAAGAGTTTTTAAGGTTGAACATTGTCCTCAAAGGTTATCAAATTAGTGAATTTGGGAAAATCCTTAGTTGTGGAAAGTTAAGGTAATGGAGTAGGCAATTGGAGCCGGACCACTATAAATCGAAGTGCTCATTGTCTCTATTTTTTTTAGCAACCACAAATTTTTTTAGGAGGTCAATTCACCCCTTATTGGTAATTTCGAGTTAAACTATCAAACTAACAACAGTGTTCTCACCTAACCCAATTTTTTTAAAGTGTAATTTTACTTTTATTCCTTATTTTTTTACACATTTAAAATTTAATTCCTATACCTTTATTTCTAAAATACAATGTACTCTTTTGATTTAGCAAATTGAACTTCAATTGATAAGATCCTCAAAGGACTTGTATTAAATTAAATTATGTGGCATTTTAAAACTAAAATATTAACATAGAAGAACCTTATGATCCCAAACTTAGAGTTGTAAGCTTTATAGTCCTAAATTCAATATCTTTATTTACTTATTTAACTTTTCACGTGTATAATATTGGTCACGTGATCAAATGTTTTTTGAAAAATGCCACATAATTTAATTTAACAGAATCCATTTGATGAGATTATTAATTGAATTTCAATTATTAAATAAAAAAAGTAAAGATTTTAATTCTTACCCTAAAAATAGAAGGATTAAATTTTAAATATACAAATACTATATTCTTATCCTAAAAGTAGAAGGATTAAATTTTAAATATACAAATACTATAGTGACCGGAAGCAATAGACCATATGTTTAATATTTGTTTACAAAAGAAAATTTTTGGTCAATGCAGAACACGTGCAGCCAAAAAGTCGCATTAAAGATCACCTAAGGGAAGAAATCCAGAAAGCAATTCTTTTTACTTTTTAGTTGTTACGGCTTGCGGCAAATCTGTCTGCTACTGCGCCAAATTCCTCTTTCTGTCTCAAATCTTTCTTTCACTCAATTCTATATTCCCAGGTAACTCTCTCCATCTCTTTTCCATTTCCCTTCTATTATATCCCCTCATTGATCTTGTGTAGTGACTTTCATTCAACTCGCAATTCAACTTTTTTCCTTTTAAAAAATGAAAAATCTTTATTTGGTTTAGTTAAAAACGGAATCAAATCTTTACTCCTTTTTCTTTTCTTTTTATTTTTCAGGGAATAAATGGATTTGGGTTGTTTTAGTTTTTTGTAAGCAGTGCTTTGTGTTCATACGATGAAAAGAGTGTGTTTTAGTTTATAGGAGAGAAGTGGAATTGTTAAAGTGGAGTATTGATAGGAAGAGCTTAGGGTTTTTATTTTCCCTAATTCTAGATGGCTTCTCCTCAATTTGAAGCGGAGGATCAGTTGGATGAGGATTTCTTTGACAAATTGGTCAATGATGACGATGACCTTGATTTTACTGGATCCACCCGTAAGCATGTAGTAGAAGTTGCTGATTCTGAGGAAGTAAAAGGTTTTTCTAATTTGACTATTACTGAAACAAGTCCTACCGGGGTTGAATCTGGTGGAAAAGATGTTGATATTGGTACCGAAGCTGAAAAGGCTGTAGAAGATGCTGCTATTTCGGAATTATTGGCTGCTAATGTGGATAATGTGGCTGCTAAGGAGAGCAGTTCACAGCTACCTAGTAATGTGAAAGAGTGCAGTGTGATGGAGACAGGAGAGGAGGGTGTGTTGGATGGTGGTACCAGTAAGAGTAATGTAGCTTCAGGTATTGGTGTGAAAGAGGTTCAATGGAGCTGGCTTAACTCTGATTCAAATGTTACCAATGCTGGTGGATCTAGGACATTTTCAGAAATATTTAATGATTTGGGGGATAATTCTGAGGACCCTTTTGCTGAAGTGGGGAATAAAGATGATCTGCTGAAGGAATTTAATGGTAGTACAGTTAGTGTACCAGGGAATTCATTTTCTGATTTGGCTTCGTCTAGTCATCCAGAAAATAATGATGTTCAATACTATGGCATGGGATTAGAACAAAATGTAGATGGGCAGGATTTTAGCAATTATCAGTACTGGGAAAATCTTTATCCAGGATGGAAATATGATCCAAACACTGGGCAATGGTATCAGGTGGAGGGATACGTGAATACATTTATGAATTCACAGGAGAGCTTTGGTGTGACACATTCAGATAATGGCGATCATTTTTCAGATAGAAAAATGGACGTGCCTTCTTTGCAGAAAACAACTCAGTCTTCTGTGGGAACTTTAGCAGAGGACTTTGGGAATTCAAATACCTCAAACTGGAATCAGATTTCACAAGGCAATGCAGAGTACCCTGCACACATGGTATTTGATCCCCAGTACCCTGGTTGGTACTATGATACAATTGCCCTAGAATGGAAGATGTTGGAGCCTTATACTTCAGCTGTAGATCAGTCAGCAACCATAGATAATGATCAGCAATATCAAAATAAAAATATTGAAAGCTATGAGTTTCAAGCTTTAGGTAGTCAAGACCTTTATATGAATCAGTGTGTATCTGCAAGCAACTACCATCAGCAAAATTCTAATAGTTTCCAAGATTACTCTGTTTCCAAGAGCGGAAGAGATTTCTCTTCTGAAACAAAACAATTAGGAAACATTTACAGTCCTGCAGATCATGTAGATAATCATGCAGAGCAAAAAAATGAATTTGACACTTCTAGATTGGTTGCTCCTTATAAACAGCAAAGTCGGATTTTTCTACATGGTAGTGAGATTTCTAGGTTTCAAAGCTTTATTCCTGATCAAAGTTATACCCAGTTTAGCAATCAGACAACTGTTCAGCCAGACCAGCAGATGCAGTTCATACCTGCTTTCATTGATGCTCAGAAATCAGGAGATCATCCTCAACAGCCACTTCAAATAGGCACCCCATTTTCTTCTTCACCCAATGAGGGAAGGTCTTCTGCTGGGCGCCCTCCACATGCTCTAGTGACTTTTGGATTTGGTGGAAAACTTGTTGTCATGAGAAACAACAGTTTGTCTCACACAACTGCACCGTGTGGGAACCAGGTAGCACAAATTCTTTTCTTGCTTCATTTGAGGTAGTTTTAGTTTCCTTTTTGTTACAACTCTGTGCCTGGTAATGTAGACCATCAAATCACTGCTTTTTTTATTTTATTGGGTGAAGGGCTCCGTAGGAGGTGTGATCAGTGTACTCAATTTGGTGGAAGTTATCATGGACAACAGTAATGCTTCTAGCTTTGGGCTTGGTGCCCAAGATTACTTTCAGAGATTGTGCCAACACCCTTTACCTGGTCCTTTAGTTGGAGGGAATGTTGGAAATAGAGAGTTGTATAAGTGGATTGATGAAAGGATTGCAAACTGTGAATCTTCAAGCTTGGGCTATAGAGGAGATGTTTTGAGGTTGCTCTTGTCTTTACTGAAAATTTCATGTCAGTACTATGGAAAACTTCGGTCTCCTTTTGGCACTGACCAAACTTCGAAGGTGAATTACTCCTAAATGTTTAATTCCTTTTTTTTCTTGTTACCATGCAACTGTCTCATGGAGACACTACTAGCTTGGACCATCTTTATTTATTTATTCCTTTCTATTCTTTTTTGTTTAACTTTCAGGAGAGTGATTGCCCAGAGTTAGCTATAGCTAAGCTTTTAGGGTCTGTGAAAGGGAAGGGAGTGCAATCAGGCTTGTATGGTGCTGTTGTTCACTGCTTGCACAACTTGCCATCGGAAGCACAGATGCAGGTATGGATAGCTTACCCTTTCCGGTTGCTTGTAATTCAAATTTTATATTATTTCCCATACATTTCCTATAAAGAAATTGAGACTTTCTGTGTTTGGCTTCTACTATTGGTTAAGGCTACTGCTCTAGAGGTACAGAGGCTTCTTGTCTCTGGTAGAAAGAAGGAAGCTTTAGAATTTGCTCAGGAAGGTCAATTGTGGGGGCCAGCTCTTGTTATTGCATCTCAGCTTGGTGATCAGGTTATTTTGATCACTTTTTACTTATATTTATTGTTCTATTGAATGTATATGTTCAGGATCTACAATGGTTGATCTATTTTTTATTGGCATTGAATAAACCTGCAAGGATTTGAGACTCGGGTTCTGCTTGCTGATAATTGAAATTATGAATGCCAGTTTTATGGTGATACTGTGAAGCTAATGGCACTCAAGCAATTAAAAGCTGGGTCACCATTGCGGACATTATGCCTAGTAGTTGCTGGCCAACCAGCAGATGTGTTTTCCACAGTTTCCCCCAGTAGCAATCTCCCTGGTTATGTAAATACTCCTCACCAGCCTGGACAGGTGAACATAATTTGAGTGCTTGCTGTGAAAATATCATTCTCCTTTTTCTATTTTTGTCTGTAGCTTTCTTGGAGTCTTTGAACCATTTCTTTAAAGCTTGTACAAGTATGTATTGTATGCTGCAGATTGCAGCTAGCATGTTGGATGGATGGGAAGAGAACTTAGCCATCTTAACAGCTAACAGAACAAAAGATGATGAGCTTGTTATTATTCATCTTGGAGATTGCTTGTGGAAGGAGAGGGGTGAGGTAATACAGTTCTTACTGGTTTAAGTCATTCTACCTCTCCCATATCTCTGCCCATTTCTTTTCCGCTCTTCTTTTTGCTCCTTTCTCTGTGTGCACCAAATGATTTCTCTTTGCATCCGAAACCAATTGCACAGGCTGCTGCTGCGCACATATGCTATTTAGTTGCTGAAGCCAACTTTGAGCCTTATTCAGATGGTGCTAGACTTTGTCTTATTGGTGCTGATCATTGGAATTGTCCACGAACATATGTTAGCCCTGAGGCAATTCAGGTATCTGAGCATTAATATTGGTAGACCCATTTAAATAATGATGCATCCGTAGACCTTTACTTCAGCGCATGCTTTTTACTTATAGCCTTTTCATGTCAGCCACTCTCATATTGTCTGACATGCAAAAATGTTTTGTACTTTGATCACTTCTCTTGGGTTCTTGTAGAGTAGTTCTTAATTTGGATTTTGACCGACTATCGGTGTCACATCTAATGTTTCACCTTTCATTTTATCCCCACCTTCCACAGTAGAACTGTTTAACTAGCCTTTTTGATATCTGGGCAGAGGACAGAACTATTCGAGTACTCAAAGACACTTGGAAATTCTCAGTTTCTCCTCCTACCTTTTCAGCCATATAAGCTTATTTATGCTTACATGCTTGCTGAAGTTGGAAAAATGGCTGATTCTTTGAAGTAAGTCTGAGGTGCTTATATTATTTGGTGATGTAACTAAATTAGGTTGAGAGTCTTTTGGTTTTACATGATATGTCGGTTCAGATACTGTCAAGCCATTTTGAAGTCTTTGAGAACTGGTCGAACAACTGAAGTGGAAACTTGGAAACAATTAGTGTCATCTCTTGAAGAACGATTAAGAATCCACCAGCAGGTATCTCTTAGTCCTTAGATCTGGTAATGTTTCTTTCTTTACAGAATTAAGAAGGGAATTTAATGGACAGGGTGGTTACTATACAAATTTGGCTTCAACTAAATTGGTCGGTAAATTGCTCACATTCTTTGATAATACTGCTCATCGTGTTGTTGGAGGCCAACCTCCACCTCTTCCTTCAACATTGCATAGCAGTGTTCATCAAAATGAATTTGCTCATCAACTGCATGGCTCAGACACATCCAACAGTCAACCTACAATGGTCATGCAATCACTAATATCTTCTCCATCAATGGAATCAATGGCCATGCCATCACTGATGCCTTCTGCATCAATGGAACCCATTAGTCAATGGACTGGTCAGACTGACCTATCAGCAATGCCTAGTAGAAGCATCTCTGAGCCAGTCTTTGGCCAAAGTGACAGAAAGGTAACTGCTTCAATAGCTGTAGATAAAAATTCTTTACACACCCAAACATGCAGAGGAATCCTTTTGCAACTGTTTTTATATGTAATTACTCATGATCCATTTGTCCTCAGTCCATGTGAATCCTTGGAACAGAGATGGTGTGCCTGGGTTTTGGGAACCGATTCACAGCAGTGGAAACGCCCCTAAAACTTTAGCGTAGGAAAATTTCTAAGAGTGTTGCAATAGTTAGCTCTGAAAGATTTGTTGGGATAAGTTTTATGACAAAAAATTTCTTTTCATGTACTTGAAGTTGATCATGGTTTTGTTGGTTTTACGTTTTGCTCATATGACATAAGATTAGTGTAGTTTGACTGTTACTATAGTTGTGTTTGAAAGATTTTGTGGGATAAGGTATTAGGAGAAGCTAAATATCTTTTTGGCGGCTGGGCTTTGAATTTTGTTGCACGAATTTCAATTTAATGATGTTGGTTTCTCTGTTCATATTATGCAAGTCTGTTGTATTTTACCAGTGTGTTGTGGTAGTTAAATTTTGAAAATTTTTTAATTTTTGAAAATTTTAAAAATCTTGGGTGTAAGTGTTGGATATGTGTAGCTGTTAGAAATGAGTATGTTTGTTTTTTTCAAAGTTTTTCCATGTATTTGGTGGGTCATACCCCCTATGCTCATGTGTAAATTTGTGTTAGACATGGATATTTTAAGAAAAATGAAAGAGTAGAAGCAATATAGGTCTCAAGAGTCAAAATTTGAAGGCGATATATTCTTTTTTTCTCTGTCATGATGGTTTTAGCTGACAATTATGGAAATAGCGTCTGTGATATAACATAACGAAGTTACTAGAAGCATCATGAACATGGCAAATGCAAATGCCATTTTCTTTTACCCCCTTAAATTTATATGTTATCAAATATAGAAGCGAGAAGATAGGTTATCATTTTCTTTAATGTGCCCTGTAAAGGCAAGTTTGTCCCTCCTCCATTTCCGCACTACTTTTATTATCTTGTTTGGACAAAGGGTGCAACAAATGGCTCTGGTCTTATGTGTGATTCTTTGTTTTTTGATAAGGTTAATTCATCCAATGAAGCTAACTCATCTGGAGCACAAGAAAAAGCAGCAGTGTCCAGTGGGTCTTCTCGATTTGGCCGTTTTGGTTCACAGCTATTCCAAAAGACTGTTGGTTTGGTCCTAAGATCTCGACCTCATCACCAGGTAATTTATAGTTAACTGAATTTCTGAAAATTATTCTTAATACAGGTATCTTTTGTTAATTCAATATCGAGCTTCTACTGCATTCCGTATCTGAACATTGCAGGCTAAACTGGGTGAGAAGAACAAATTTTATTATGACGAAAAGCTCAAAAGATGGGTTGAGGAAGGAGTTGAACCTCCGGCTGAGGAAGCAGCCTTGCCACCTCCACCCACTAATGCAGCTTTCCAGAATGGAGTAAATGATCTCAGTGTAAAAGATACACCCAAAATTGAAGACTTTCACACAAGTAGTGAAAATAAAAGCTCCATCTCTTCTGAAAGGAGCTCAGGAATTCCTCCAATTCCACCCAGTTCGAACCAGTACTCTGCTCGTGCTCGAATGGGTGTCCGCTCAAGGTATTGGAATTTAATTAACTTATTAGGTTGTTATAAGCTCTCAGTATTGTTAAATGCTTATTCTTCTTAGCTTGTAGCTGCCATCATGTTTTCTTGTTACTAATTCTATTGTTAGTTGCTAGTCAATGTTTTAACCAAATTCTTTTCCTCCCTTATCTAATAGCAAACCAATTTGAAATGATTTCAGGTATGTTGATACATTCAACAAGGGCGGAGGCAGCCCTGTAAGTTTATTCCAGTCTCCTGTTCCATCTGCAAAACCTGTGGCTGGTTCAAGTCCTAAGTTTTTCATCCCTTCTACGGTTACCCCTGCTGAAGAGATAGTTCAAAATACTAGGGAAAGCACCCAGGAAGCAGTCATGACCAATGAAAGTCCCACAACATCTTATCAGCAAGTTTTATCTCCACTATCATCAACATCAACATTAGCACCACCACCACCACCACCATCATCATCATCATCATCGAGTATGCAACGGTTTCCTAGCATGGATACTATTGTGCACAAAAGCGCTGTAGCAGCGTCAGATGGAAACTCTAGACGTATAGCATCTTGGAGTGGAAGCCTGAGTAATGCATCCAGTCTTTCTACTACTAGGAAGGAAATAAAACCTCTAGAAGGAACCCTAAGTATACCTTACACTGACCCTGATTCTAGAGAAGACCTTCATGAAATCAAGCTTTGAGGTGTGTGAAGGAAAGTTGTAATTATACCCTCATAGCACTCTCATCTTGCCGTGGGGGGAATTAGGGATGGCAGTGGTCTGAGTTGGGTTTTTGGTGAAATCCCTTGATTATCCTGTTTATCATGTGATGTGTAATTTAGGCCAAGAATTGGTCTGAGTGCACTTGGTGTTGCGGCCGTTCCCCTCATATGAGAAACCCATTAATGTTGTCCCAAAATGACTTGAGAATTCAGATGCCTGCGTTACTTCTTGTACAAGTAATGGGTCATTCATCATTCACCAAGCGATGGACCAAAGTGGCTCTTCCTCGAATAAATTTGCACTAGTTGCTATTTACTTACCATGCCAACTCATGTTGGAACTACACTTTTGTTTTTGTTTTTTTTTCATTTTGGTTTAAGTCTAAACTACTGGTACTAGTATTGTTTTTTAAAAAGAATTTCCTTTTATCAAATTTGAATAATAATAATAATAATAATAATAATAATAATAATAATAATAATAATAATAATAATAATAATGGCTTAATAGCATTTATTTAATTTCGGCCATAACCCGTAGTATGCAAAAAGTTTGGATCAGGGCGGGTCTAATCTTGAAATGAGTCAGTTCGGAGTTGGATTTGAGGAGATCTATGTTGTCTGAGAAATATTTTATAAATTTATATTAAAATGTACTCCATTATAATTATATCTAGAAAATAATGTACAATTAAAATGATTTTGCACTTTTCTCTAATTTTTTTATACTATTAATATATTAATAACTAAACTAGTGTTTCATACCAATATATAATATATGTCAAGTTTGGTACAAATTAAAATTTTTTTAATTATGTAAAAAGATTAATCGTTAAATATATATAAAGATATATAATATTTTAAATCGATACGATAAAAATATCAGATCAGTTTAAAATTTTACATGCATGTTATGTCGAACATATTAATAAATTTAACAATTGAGTTGTTAAAATATTAATTATATAAAAACTTGTGAAAATTTTAGATAGATATAAGTGGAAATATTCCAAAACTAAAATATCATTATTGAAGTGGAATCATAACGAGCAAAAGTTAAGGGAAAATCAGGCACATATGTCAGTTTAAAATTTTAGATTTTTCGACTGTTTTATTTGCAAATTAGGAAAATAAGTCGATTTTTGAGATAAAAGGTAAAAACATACCGTGTAAGATACACTTTCAAATGACATGAAGAAGAGAGAGTGAAAATGCGTCCTACAATAAGTGTTTTTGCCATGTGACCCTACCTTGCCCCAAAGCCAGAATTTTAGAAAAAAAAAAGTTCATATAAACCATTGGACTAGTGGCTAATTGGACAACAATAACAATTTTTTTCTTATATATATATCCCGTCTATTTTCAATCTTTTTCATTCAATTCTATTCATCTATTCTCTCAACTCTCTCAATCATTATCATCTCTTTTTTTTCTATTCTAAACTCTCAAAATTCCCTCAAATTCTTCCTCTTTCAATTTTCTATTTTGTAATTTTTTAGATTTTATTTGATTTTTATAATTTTAAAAATGTCAATGCCTCTCATTTTTGGATCACAAATACATTTTTGGCATCCAATTACAAATGGTAAGAAAATATTATTATATTTTTATTTAATTAATATAATTATTAAATTGTTAATATTATTTTTTAATTTTTATATGTTTATATAATCAAGACGAAGATCAGATTATTAAAACATATATACACAATTTAAGTGTGAGAGCACCGCATGTTATTGAACAACACTTGGAAAAGCCAGGACTTTTGCACGTGTCTCATATGCTCGACAGGACTATATTGGAGCTCGCACTTATCAGTGTTTTATTAGAAAGATGGAGACTCAAGATACACTTTTCATCTTCCGAGTGGTAAGTGTGATTATACTCGAGGATATGACATTACAGCTTAATTTATCGATTGATGAGTCAGTCGTTATAGGGGTAGTGCGCGTTGGTGATTGGAGTGTAATTTGCCATCAACTATTAGGCAAGGTGCCAAACAAGTTTAGTGGGAGTCAGATAGATATGAAATTGTTAGAAGATAATTTCACATCTCAACAACACTTCTAGTGTGGTTGAAAGAGAACAATTCGTTCAAGCATACATACTGAGGTTGATCGGGGAGTCTTTTAATGCTAGATAAATCTCAAAATCTGGTAAATTTAATGTGGCTCCTACAATTAATCGATTTAAAAGAAGTCGAGCGACTCATTTGGGGATCAACTATATTGGTTACATTCTACCGAAAGATATGTCAGGGAACTAAAGCACAGAAAATTAAAATCAATGGTATACTCCTTCTTCAGTCATGAACATGGTACCGTTTACCATTTTTACCTCCGGAGTAAACTTCCCTTATCAATTCCCACTCGTAATAAGGTAAGATTCATTTAATAATATAGTTATCATATTATTTTTTTCATTATTATATTTTTCGAATAACATATTATTTGAATAGGTGGAACAATGATGTGAGTCATGTGGGTATACTGAACGAGTGTAAAGATATTTGATTATTGTTAGATCAACAGTCAGAAGCCGATGTTAGTTTTTGAATTTTTAAATTATATAATAATTATGTAAGGATTTGAAATTTAATATTAGATACGTAATAAAATTTATAATTTCATACTGCTATTTGAATAAATGTCATACTCTAATATGAGAATTTAAGAATGCATCTCAACCGAATTTTTAACGAATCATAATATCTCTCATGTCAAAGTGTCATTGATGGTTTTTGCAATGGTTAAGATGCATGAATCTGTCGAGTGATGCCCCATTTGAGTTTATGCGAAATATTTTGCCCTCACCCAGGAGCTCGATGAACTTCACAAGATTGACTTGTAGAGGAGAACCGATAAAGATTGGCTTAAATTTCATGCCAAGTATATCTACATCTAGGAATATAGGTACGATTTCATACCTATACGTGAGCCAATTGTCATACTAGATTTGACGACATCTTCAGATTACATGACATGGTTTAGAGTTCATGGTAAGTCATATATATTGCCAGAGGAGGAAAGGAGTAGATAAATTTGTCACAAAAGGTAAACACGCCCCCACATGAGGTTCGATCGGGAGTACATGTATTGATTTCATCATCATCAGCTCTAACCCCGAATTTTATATTGATGGATGTACCACCTCCCGGTCAGTATAGTTTATATTTTTTTGGTGCTTTTACTAACCCTATGTTTTTTCACACAAACACCATATTATGCACCAGCATACAATGAATCAAACATTCTTTAGGAATATTTTTTGCACCACCTCCATCCGCGAGAACATATTACACACCATTATTGTCAACAGCACCAATGTATTCACTATCGTCTGCAATTCCAACATTCTATGCACAAATGGGTTATTCGACACCATATACTTCTCTGTTAATAGTGTTGGAAACACCACTAGAATCATTGTTCTTCGGAGGTGGGTCATCTTCACAATCGCCTATTAATATAATCGACGATATATGATGACAACCTAGGATGCAAATGAAGTCTAGCACGGAAGAACAATATCAAGATAAAGATAATGTTAGAGATGAAGATCAAGATCAAGGTGGGTGTGGAGATGGAGATGAAGATGATGTGCCAAAACCCCAACTATATCTTCCTCGTACTCGACACCACCAAGTTGTCGCACACATCCGACCCGATGATGGAGATGATTTTCTTATTTTAAATTGTTGACATGTACATTATCATTTAGTTTGTTAACTTTTAATGTGTATTGTATTGAATTTTCACTGCAATAATCTACTTATTCACATTTTATCAAAAAATTGTTTGTTTGTTTGTTTGTTTTGTATGTTTATAAAAAAAATGAAAAAAATGTATTGTATTATTACATCAATAATCTACTTATTTACATTTTACCAAAAAATCAACAAATTATTTGTATTGTATTTTTACATCAATAATATACTTATTTACATTTTATTAAAAAATAAATAAATAAATTGTTTGTTTTTTGTATGTTTATAAAAAAAGAATATTTTTTTAATTCCATCATCGCCTCAATGTTGCCCCAAAATGTGGACATGTTGTCTTACTATGTCCCAAATTCTTACAATAATTGCGTAACCTTGGTTGGTTTATCTTCTCCCAAATATTCATGTTGTTGCGTGTTCGACTAAATTTTAATAGACTTTTTGGCTTGCGACGCAACGCAATATTCAGTAGCAATTCGGATGAAGTGCTCAAAATAAGTGGCCATATACTTTTATTTGGGACTAGTGGTAATTCAGACTTCCATACTTTATATATCCATTTAGTTTGTACACTTTATCAACATACCTCATGCAATCCAGATGTGCTGAGGCACATGTAACAATTGCATGTGTCCATGGAAAATGAAGTGCTTGAAATCTCTGACAATCGCAAGTCATTTGTCTCAAGTATACACGGTATGATTCCCTGATAATACCCTAATCAGGTCTACAGAACTTCGCAACCCAAAATATTTCTTTTGGACGTGACTGACAAATTATAGATATAAGTTCGCCCTTTGTGCATTTCTACAATATATTTCATCACTTCCTCGCATCAAATATGTCTGCCCTTTATTTGTCAAACATATTTTTTTGCCCGCTTTGGAAACAAAGTTGATAAGCGAAAATATGTTTCTTTGACCACTGACGTTATCGACAAATGATACGTCCCCTTCAATATGGAATTTATGCATTTCGCTAGGTTTGTTGTCATATGCCTATATCGTAAATCTCTATCATATGATTGAGTCCGTTGTTCCTTGGGTATCCCATTGAGGTATTTAATACCTTTTCTATTTATGGCCCACAAATTCTTCAACATTTCATGAAATCAATGTTAGATGAGCTCGTACATTGTCGAAGGAAATAAAGAGTATATCCATCAATACAAACAATGTATATCTTTAATAATGATTAGAAAATAATATTTACTAAGTACTCATGTTAATAACATATTGTCACTGATCATCCTTGTGAAATTGACCCATGTAGTTTGACTTGATATGACGTATACAATACATATGGTGTGCATGAACCCATAGGCTTCCATGTCGATCAATCGCAACTTATATTTTGGGTGCCCTATTATAAATTGTGCATATATCGATTTGCGGAACAACATGCCTTCTCAAGTTAGTCAAAAAGAAGTCCTAAACAACAACAATTTCTTGTTCAATAATTGCAAAAGCTATTAGTAGGATTTTTAGATTACCGTATTGTGCAACAACCAACAACAAATGATGCTCATATCTTCCGTACATGAATATGCTGTCAATTTGGACTAATGGCTTGCAGTACTAGAATGCTTCAATGCATGACTTGAATGTCCAAAAAGGACAATGAAAATTATTTTGCCTTTAACCATTTGATTTCCATGATATGCATGTTCCATTTGCAGATCGATAACAGTACCTGGGATGTAACAACCAGATTTTGGGCCTAGTCGAAACAGTGGCTATGGAACCACAAATCTGGGGTCTGAAAAATTATTTTTAATACTATTTTATGTGTCATAGCATGATTATATAAGTGCATGAAAATTTTGGTGAATTAATTTTAGTGTTTGTAAGCTTAATTGAGAAAAAAAACTAAATCGCATAAAGGGCAAAAGTTTTGTTTTGCTAGCCAAATGTGTTAAATAGATAGAGAACCATAATTTGGGGTATTTAAAGTTAAAATAGGCCTTTAAACTAGTGGTGGCCGGCCATAGAGACAAAAAGAAGAAAGTTGTCAAAGTTAGGTGAGTTTTGGTGACTAAATTGGCTAGAAATAAAATAAAATAAAGAGAGAATGATATCATTTTTTTCTCATATTCTTCTCCATCGAAAATACAAGAAAATAGGGGGTTTTGGAAGATCAAAAATATCAGCCACTTATACCCCTTGCAAGTAAGTGATTTAGATAGCCTTTCTTGATGATTTTTACATTTTTAGGACCCTTGTAGCATGAGCTAGCTAATGAGGGGACTATTTTGCAAAATGGTTGAAATTTTAGGGTTTTTCCATGAGATAATTTGTAATATTTGCTGAAACTTTGTGAAATAAAATGAATCTTGGTTGTTTAATAAACAACTTTTTTGAAAGGATTTTCATGAAAACACCTCAAATGAACCATTTTGTAAAGTTTATAAAATGAGTGATAAGTGTGAGAAATAATTGAAATTTTGGGCTGCTTCTAGTATAAAAAGAATTCAGATAGGCTTGGTTAGTGAGAAAAATTGATAAAAATCGTTTTACAAGTCTAGGGGCAAAATCGTAAATTTTGTGAAAATCTAGGGGAAAAATAGTCATTTTCAAAAATATAAATTATGAAATGAATTGGTTAATATGATGATTTAAGTAGTGGATTTTATTAATTTAGATCAAGAAAATCGAGATTCAGGCTTAAATCAGAAGGTACGAGGTTATGGACTAAAATTGAATAATTAGCCGAAATTTCATTCGAGGTAAGTCCGTGTGACTAAATAAGCATGTTATCCATGTTATTGTTAATATACTTGAAATCTATTTTGCTATGATTGTATTAAATTATATGTTGATGATATTGAGTATGAGAAAGTGATGCCAAATGTTAATAACATTTATGTGATGATTGAATACACTGAAAATTGGATGGAATATGATATTCCATTGAAACGTATAAGTTGTACGTAAGTAAGGTAACTTTATCATTTTTATGTGTTGAATGATTAATTTTGCATAATATGATTGAAAATGCATGATGAAATTTAATATAGTAGAGTCCCGATTGAACCGAGTGATAGATTGATTGGATATCCATGCCATGACATTTGGGGTGACATGTGAGCTAGTGTAAGACCATGTCTGGGACATGGCATCGGCCACATTTCGTATGCCAGTGAAAGACCATGTTTGGAACATGGCATCGGCTATATTCTGAGAGCCAGTGTAAGACCATGTTGGACATGGCATCAGCGTTGACTGTGAGCTAGTGTAAAACCATGTTGGACATGGCGTCGACCACCATATGAGAGCCAGTGTAAGACCATGTTGGACATGGCCTCGGCATTGAGACAAGAGCTAGTGTAAGACCATGTCTGGGACATGGCATCTGCTTCGACATGTGAGCCAGTGTAAAACCATGTTTGGGACATGGCATCGGCAATTCACCCTCTTGTGTGAGGCTTATCGGATATCCATTAGTATTCCAAAAGGGTTCACGGGTTATTTTAAGGCTCATGATAATGATATGGAAGGATATAATCATGTTGTGAGTGGTACAGGTTCTTATCCGAACCTATGAGATATGAGTCTAGTTATGTTGCCCTGATGGTAAGAATGATACGAGTAAGTTCTAGCTATGAAAATGAGTAAGTTATGTTTATGATCATGTTAAAAGGGTACATGTATGTACTAAAAAATTCATGAGTGATGAACTTGATGCATATTGGACTTTTGGTAAGAATGTAAATGAGTAAGTCATACTTATGAGAATGACTTTGTGACGACCTTGTAAATATTAGGTCGATACCTATGGTGGGTAATTATGTCGTAAATTTGATTGATGATTATGTATGAGGCTTTTAGGTCGAATTAAATTGGGACATGATATGTTTACCCCTTCACCTTGTGGCCTAATGAATATGGAAAAAGAAATTGATTGGCATAAAAGCCTATTTAAAGATAATTATGAAGAGGTAAAATTAGCATTGAAACAATTTTGGATAGCAGTAGCAGCCCGGCTTTAAAAATCTACCAAAAATTGTGGAAATCAAATTAGAGGCTGAATAAAATACGAAATTAAAGCTTATTGAGTCTAGTTTCATATAAAAGAAACACTGTAAGCAAAAAAAGTCCATGTTATGAGATATTTGAATTGTTGTGAGACAAAGTTAGAATGATTATTCCAATTTGGGAAAGTCATTAAAAATTGTAAAAAAATAATCAAGGTTATAATTTGTATGTTTAGAATCCTTAATTAATATATTTTCAAAAGAGACAAAAGGGAACATCATCTAAATCCCGTATGAGGAGAGAATTAATTTTTAGTGAAGAGGGGTCGGAACTATCGAACAACAAAACAGAGGTGACTTTAAAGAATAAACTGTACTTATTGGCGAGATCAAAAATTCTGAAAATTTTATGGTAAGAAGATATGTGAGTATAGTTTCAAGGAAAATTAGCGAAACTTAATTTGGAGTTTCGTAGCTCCAGATATAAATAATTTAATGACTATGACTGGAGAAAACAGATTGACTTGAACATAAATAAAAGTACAAATATGGTTGTATTACCTTGAGAAGCAAGTTGATAAATTGCTTATTATTTTCATACGGTCTTACTAAGCTATAAAGCTTACTCCCTTCCCTTCCTTTCCTTTTCTTTAGTGTTGACAGGTTATCTCAGGGTTGGAGATCGTCGGAGGCAGCATCACACTATCAAGCCATCGCCTTTGAAGTATTGACCCATATATGTTAAGCGTTTTCATGTGAGTGGCATGTATAGGGACTTAGTTTTTATGTTAGACGTTATTATGATTAGCCAAAGGTATTAGCTTACATTGATTTACTTATATATAGCCATGAGGTATGGCTCATAGTGACTATGGTTTGTAAATCTATCTATCCATGTTAAGTTCTAGCACTTGTGATGTGATTATGCTTGTAAGGCATGCATGATTGGTATTAAGACATATGTGCATGATGAATGTTTTATGACCAAATATAAATGGTCATGGCCATGAATTAATTGTGTAATATGGAAATAAAGATGTGAAGGATTAAGGGGTAACTTAAAGACTTTGAAAATAGCCTAAGTGTTGGCCACACAGGCTGAAACACGGCCGTGTGTCTCAACCGTATAGGGGACATGGCCTTAGCATGCGGGCGTGTGGCTTGGCCGTGTGGTTCAAATTATTCGCTGACGTCATAGTTAGAGAGTTACATGGCTTGATGACAGAGGTGTGTTGAAGGCACACGGGCCTGTCCCTGTGTCCACACGGGCATGTGACCTTGTGTCATGGAAAAATTTTCTAAGTTTTTCCAAAACTTTCTAAGGTTCTCGGTTTAGTCCTTAACTACTTTCAATGCATGTTTAGGGCTTTGTAGGCCCATGAATGGGACATTATACATGTGTATGAAGAGTTTTGATACGAATGAAATTTTGTATCCCGGTTTTTGCATGTTTGTGAACGATTAAGTTCGGTAATGCCTCGTACCCTGTTCCGACGTCACTTTCATCATAAGTAATACAATGTCAGAGATAATGTTAGAATCCAATTTTGGATGATTCTGTGACATACTTGCAACAATACTAGTATTTTACATACGTAAGACAATATTAAAGATAAGGTCAAAATTCAATTTCGGATGATCCTATGACATACCTGCAACAACACAAGTATGTGGAGCATCATATTTCTTAATTGTCCAGAACCTCATCTTCATTATCACAAATGCCATGATTTTTTATGGACATTTACTATCATGCATTGCACACTTTGTTTCATATTTTTCGTCTCGCGTTTTTGTAACATGGAAGTTGACCCCATGCTCTATACTATACCGCTTCACTGCAGCAACAATAGCATCTTTGGTGAAAAACTCTATTCCAACTTGTAAATTGTCGAAATTTGTAGAAGAACTTGCATGACCCAGTCTTCTATGAGGAAGTTCTAGAAATTCTAACTCATATTCAGCATTGAGGTTGACATTAAGCATGTGGGGTGGAGATTCATATACCGTAAAATCTGGATAGGTTCCTTCAGTATTGTCCAAACCTTTACTGTCAAAACCACTTCCTTCTAGTTCAGCAGGAATGACCTCTGGTTCAAAAAATAATATAATTTTTGAACTATCCAGTCCAGACTCCCAGATTTGATCATTATTGGTTTAAGCTTCCTCTTTGTTATCAATCCCAATTACGGTTACATATCCAAGGTTGGATGTCCTTTCGTTGGTGCAGGCTATAAGGAGAACATTAACAGTTCTCGTCAACCTTATGTTAAAACCAATATTACTTGTGGATTGCCCACTTATGTAACTTGATGACATACTCAAATAAGTGTTTCTAGCACAGAACATCAGCGTTCCGAAGTTGAAATCAAAAGCACCCATAAAATTTTGAGCCTAGTTCTCTAAGTTCGGGTTTCCAACTAACCCCGATTGTATGCCAAGGTTGAAATTGAGGGTTGAAATCGATTAATAATTTTCCATTGATGATTTTGACATTTCTTGATACGAGTTTTGTAACAACGTCGTGAAACTATAGTACAATCGTATGATTGGACTTTCTATTTCTTGTTCCTGAAACACATTAATTGGAATTGTTGTCGAACTTAGACCATCTTCCTCGACATCAACAAACTAGACATATAACTTTAGTATAGCATTTCCACTAAGACAATGCGTGTCGAGCATTGCCTCGACATCCATGTTGCCTTTGAACTGAAATGTATCATATCTAATAGGGTCCATTGACGTTAGATATCTATATTTTAAACTCGAAATTCTCTTTCGACTTGAAGTTGAGACTTTCCTTCTAATTCTTGATCGAAGCTCGTTCAATTTGATGCTTTAGCTGAAAGCTAGTTCTGTAGGTTGGGCTAATACAAAAACAATCACAATTTCAGTGTCACAAATTTGACCATCGTAATAAGTAACAGTTCTAATTCATCTACTTATCTTTGTCAAAAAAACATGTTTCACATGTTTAAAATGAAAAATTATACAAAAAATAAGTACTTAATAACCAAATTCAAACAATAACACTGACTTGAACTAATTTACTTTGTTGGGTTGATTTTTGAACTTCAGATTTTTGACATCAACAATCTTCTCCTTTTGCAAATCTTCTGTTCAAATTTTAACAATGAAAACCTCTCCATATCAATATTCATTTTATAGGAAACTCTATCACCAAATATGAAACATAATTTCAAAATATTGGAAAAGTTTGGACATGACAAGTAAAAAAAAATACTTTTAACAAGAAGTGTTTTTTTGAAAAGTTTTTAAAGATAATATTCTTGTTCTATCACGAAAAAATGAGATGTAATCTCGGGTTTCAAGAACTTTATCGGAGGATTCTTGGGTTCTCAAAATTTAATTAAATTTTTTTATAGAAAGTGGTAGGAGGTAGGACAAAAGTATACCTTATAGACATATTTTTTTCCTACTTTGTACTATGTCACTTGAAAGGGCATCCAACATTGTGTATTTTGCCTTTTCTCTAAAATTAATTTATTTTCCTGATTTTCAAATAAAAGTACCTAAAACACTGATGTTTTTTTAAACCGACACATGCCTAATTTTCCCCAAAGTTAATGTTCTATTTTGATAAAAATAATAAAAATTTAAAAACTGTCACATGGAGTGGGATATCGATGGGATGGAATCGGGTCAAGTTACTTCGTTGCCTTACAAATGCTGAAAAATAAAGTAAAATGCCTTACAAATGCTGAAAAATTACAATAATGTAAATTTCGACTTTCGAGGGATGTGCTTGTAAATTAACAACCCTCGAGGATACAGATGCAAATATGTTAAACAAAACAGAATAAGTGATCTTCACCGTCTATCCTGCTCGCGAATTCTTGTTCCTCTAGGGCGGAGATTTTTGTTTTTGTTTTTTGTATTTTGTATTTTGATATTCTTAGATGGTTTGAAAGAAAAGGTGCGGAAGAACAATGGAATACACGGCGGAGCAGCAACAGTACCAACAGCAATACCAGAATCAGCCGCAGGCGTATGGATATGATCCTTCTCAATACCATCATCAATCAGCCGCTTCATACTACGCCTTCGCCTACGGCAATCAGCAACATCAACAACAGCAATACCCGTATTACCCTCCTCAAGATTCTTATCCCCAACAATATTCCCAGTTTTATCAAGAAGCCGCTCCCATTCACCCTCCTGGCGTTCCCTTGGACCACCACAGTCAGCCCACCGTTTATTATCCACCTCAGCCTGCGGTGGACCCTCAACATCAGCAGGGAATTCCCGTTTCGGGTTCGGATTCCTCCGCGGTGCCGGCGAATTATGCGGGGAATGTGGTTTCGGCTCAGAGAGATAATCGGCCTCGTCAGGTTAGGGTTCTTTTGTATAAGTACGTCTACATACGTTTTCTTTAGCGCCAGAGGGATGAATCTTGAACATTATTTTCAAATGATCTGATTTCATTTTTCTAAAAATAATTATTGTTTGAGATGGAGATATTGAAAAGTTTTTACTTTGAGGATGTTCATAGAAGAACAAGATTTGTTAGTGGGAATTGGGTTTTCCCAGTCATGGTGTGAAACACGGTTTCAAACATACTTTCCTTCCGAAACTTGTTCTTAGATGAATCACCAATGTTTGTTGATTGACGATATGACATGGTGTTAAGATTTGGACTATGTCAGAATCAGTTGCCTGACTTGGCTCAGTTTAGTACATGCCCAGTTTCTAAGTTAAATGAGCTTTGCTCAAGCAACTATATGTGATCTTGCTAAAATCTTTGCTGTGTTGAGTTCGTGTTCGTCTCTCTGTAGTGTACCAATGCTACACTTGACTGGGCCTAGATTGCTTATTGTTTAAAAGTGCTAAGAGAATTGTCCAGCAAATGCTTCTTAGAGGAGCTCGGCTGGTCCCAGTCGTGTTTGGCTCAGAGAAGATTTTGTTGGAATCAACCACTTCTTATTTTTTTTCTGAGGAGCTCAAAGATCTCAGTGCTTAGCTTGGTTCAAATTTTAGATACCGATTGAAGATGTTGTCTATTTTGTTAATCACTGTCTTTGTGCTAGATTGAAGGTTACGTAATTGCTTGGCTTCCATAATAATGCTGTCATTTATTTTGAGGTAAGTGTCTTGTCCTCCTCCATCAGGCTTATATGTGAATGTCCATGGGTCAGCAGAGGTACTGAATTCTTGGCACTCATCCCCCTTTCTTGCAAGATATTAGAAGACAGAACAATTTAATGGTCACAAATCGCTAGAGCAACCAGATAAAGACAGTGATATCTAGCCTAAAAGTTCACAATAGCTGTAGCGTTGGGTCCATTTTATGCATGAATACTGATAATTCTTTACTGGTTGCTTTAGGGCTAATGTGGCCTGAGAGCACCATTTACTGACGTGCTCTGTTGAATCAAGTGGTATCTATCTTTCCCGATCTTTTCTGCGAGGGAAAACAACTTTAATATTGTGTACCTCCATGTTGGGTTTGATTGCTATCATTTGGTTTATTTTGTGGCTCATAATTATAACCATAATGAGCCATCTCTATGCTTCTTCTGCTGCTTATTTGTGTGGCAATTTTCAATTGTTATTTAGCACCTGTGCAGTTAAGTATGCTGTATTTGTCCTATTTTATTTTCTTCTGATTAACACCCACTGTATCCTGAGGCAATTGTTTACTAATGCACTGTTTCATTTTTTTTTTTTTTTTTTTTTTTTACACTTGCTTAAATGTTGCCAGTGTTTTAAATTTGAAATTCTCATGCGTTGCTAGATCACCTTCCATCTTGATGCTTACCAAACTTTAGATGGGAAGCACTTTGAGATCTTTTCGCGTAGGGTTTTCTGGTGGATCTGTTCATTTTATTATTCTCCCTTTCCCCCAAACATTCCCTAATCATTGATCATAGGTACTGTCTTTTGCTTATTTATATGACTTTATCACTGTATAGATCCTGTCAGTTCCAAGTCATTGTAGATAAAATAGGACTTCAATCGATTAATATCTAGGGCGTGTATAGAAAGTTACCTATATTTGGATTTGGGTTTAATTGCTTGTAATTACATGTGTGGCATGTTTGGGTAAGCATTACAATTAGTGGGTCCTACTGAATTGAGTGTAATTGGAGTACCCCATTTATAGAGAGTGTGTGTTTTGGGGGGGGGGGGGGGAGCGTTGAGAATTGGAGGACTTACATGGTTAATTAGCCAGATGACTTTCATCTTTTTAAAAAGATTTTTTATTCCTTTTTTAAGATGAAATTACACACTGGGAGACAAACTTGTCTATGGAATTAGAATTCCTTATAATTATAAGGCTGCGTAATTACTACCATAGTAATTATACTTTCAAACTTTATGGGTCCAAAGACACACCTAGTGTTCATTGTGCAGTGTGGCAAAAGTACTTGCGGGAATTTTTTAACTATATTCTGGCTTTGAACAGCACATTTTGTTATGACCTTGAAGTATTTGCTTTTATGTCTTGTCATCAATTTTTTAATATTTGAAGTGTGTAAGATCTTTTAATGCTAGATTTCTCAGAGTTCTCTCTTGGTAAACATTCTTGAAAGTGTTGTTGTAGTTCTAATTGTTTTAATGTTTTTACAGTATCTTTAATTTTCAGTTTGTTGAAAAACTAATATTCTATAAGTATAGTGTGATTAATGTGTGCATTAAAAGTTGGATATTTTCTTGTTGGTGATATTTATTTTTGATATTGTTCAAAACCTATGTCCCAATTTATTGCACCTGAGTTGTAAGCTTGTTACCTGTCTGATTACTTACAAGGTCAGTTCAGCTGCATGTTGGCACATTGCTTAGTTGAGAATGTTTTTGGCCTTATTATTCTGATTTATTTGATCTTGTTAGAATCTGATAACTATTTTGATTTCACATTGCACCTTATCTTCGAATGTATTCTACAGATGCAATCTGCATATAGGGGTGGAAGAAGGGGTAGGAGGCCTTTTAGAGGGGGCAGCTTGGGTCATGCTGGTCATGGCCATAATGGCAGTCAGCATACTCTTTCAAATGGTGCAGCATCAGCTATACCAAATTCTGTTTTAGATCCAAATGGAGCAGCTGCTGCAATGCTACCTGCAGCATCAGTTCCAGGTCATGCAACATTACCAGCTCAGGTGCCTGCTGCTCCACTCCGGCCACCTCCACGCATGGCTTGGTGTGAACTTTGCAGGGTTGATTGCAACAGACCAGAAATCCTGGAGCAGCATAAGAATGGAAAGCGGCATAAGAAAAACTTGCAGGTACGTGAAGAGCTGCAGAAGCGGAATGGAGTTATAACTGGACAGCAAAGTGTGCAAGTGCCTAATTTGGGATCAGAAATTGTTCAATTGGAGAAAGTTGAGGGATCTGAGGAAAAACAACATCAACAGATGGTTCCCTCCTTGGCTGCCACTACTGACAACAAGAAAGAAATTGAGCAGCAGCAGGACATTGTGAATAAACCTGAAGCATCGACAACTGGTCCTGCAGAAGCTAAAAGGAATTTAAGGAATCCCTCTGAAGCTCGGGGCCGTGGTTTGAAGCGTAAGATGAGAGGGGGACGAGGGGGTAAATATGTGAAAAGAAATGAAGGATCTAGAAGACCATCTGAGCCTCCCAAACCAAAGGGAGGTATTCCTTTTATGTGTGAATTGTGCAACGTTAAGTGTGAAACTCAGGTGGTTTTTAACTGTCATTTGGCTGGTAAAAAGCATATTGCAAATATGAAGAGGTTTCATGGGCACCGGGCTTTATATGGAGAAGCTGGAGTTCAAGCACTTTATCCACCTAATATCAGTGCTCCACCACCTCCCTTGGTCCCTCAAATTCAACATGGTGTTACGGACCCACAAGTAGTTTTAGCTCAGCTGTTGACTTATGTCCTTAGTCAAGCCCAAGTCCCGGGGTTAGCGGGCCCTCAGGTATCTCTACCAATAGCAACATTGGAGTCAGCACAAGCACCATTATCAAGTTCAGGAAACCAGTACCAGCATGAGTTTCCTCAAGGTTTATTAGCCACATCAGAAGTGAGGAATGGATTGGGTGTGATGGCGGAAGCTGAAACTTGGCAGCAACATTCTGCAGCGAAGTCTGAAGCCTTACCATCTGCTGGAGATAGGGGAGCAAATATTCAAGGTTCAGAATCTGAAAAGAATGAAGTGAGTCAGCAACAATCTTTCAGCGCTAAGACTGAAGTTCCAACAACTGTTAAGATGGAGAGTGGGGGTTTAGACACAGAGATTCCCCCCATGGATGACCCTATTGCAACATCAACGTCAAAAAGAGATAGCACAACAACCTCCTTGGACCCAGTTGATGAGTCGGAATCTAACAATAATTTGGAGCAACCTGAGGACCCTGAGGAGGACCCCGAAGAGAATGAGCAAAATGAAGCGGCCTAAGTCCCAACGCATTTGTCCCTCTTAGTGTGGCAATAATTTAGGATTAAACTTGAACATGAATTGGTAGCCCTCTTTCTTGAATTTTATACAATAAATTAATGCCATGTCAAGAGGTAGAGAAGTGGGGGATGATTAGGATTATTGAGTAGAATAACTTTATTATTATTTTTACTACTACTATTATAATGAGATAGATACATATGCTTTCTTTCTACCGTGTCAGCTCTTGCTATAGGTCCAAGAGATCAATTCAGGGCATGTAATTGGCGTCTCTAATTTCTTTGAGAATCTATCTTTTTCCATTTTCATTTTGATTTCAAAGAAAGAAATGCAATTTGCGTAACTACTGTAAGAGCCGAACCTAACCTAACCGTTCCCGTAAAATCCCAAGAAAAATAGCAATAAAAAATAAAAATAAAGATAATAAAACGACAAGTCCTCTCGAAAATCCCCATCCCTCAATCCTACAATCTTCATTCTCAATCCAACAACAACAACTACGAAAGTATGACTCCTCATTTTCTCCGTTAATAATTATAGAACACATCCCTTTTTTTTCTTTTTGCTTCAAATCTTTTATGGCCTCTTTCGCCTCTTTCGTTGAAATCAGTCGGTACAATCTGATTCCACTTTCTGTGACTTCTCTCTGCGGTTGCCCATGCCGTCTCTTATCCAACAAAACCCTAATTCCCACTAGAAGAACCCCCAAACTCAAGCTTAACGTTGTCTTTCATGGATCGAAATCAATCCTCCGGGTTCGTCCTACCAGTATTTACGTCAACCGACGGTTAATTACGGCCGTCGCCCGTGCTGAACCCGAAAGTATCGACGAAAGCAATGCCGAGGAGGTACCTTTAATTAGGGTTCTGCTCGGATTTGTTTCCGTTAAAATCATATATATGCATATGTTTTAAAAACTTAGTACTGTTTTAGTACTGCATTTTAAACGTTTGATTAATCTGTTTGTTGCTGTTGATGTGTCAATATAATAGAATCTGAAATCTTTAAGAGTTGAATTCATGTTGAATTAGCGAAAAAAGAACTTGGGTGGTCAGAGATTTAAAAAACTTCTGGAATTTTTTTTTTTAGAATCGCTAATTTGAAGTAATTGATAGATGATAGAAATAGTCATAAATAACGCATGAGCATTTTAATCTATGTTGAGATTATCAACTTTTCTCCATTCAATTAAAGGGAACTTTTGTTCAAATATGGCTACTCAAACAGTTATGTTGTAGGAAGTTGACCAAGGCGCTATCTTACCAACGACAAAGGATTCTTTTTCTGAGTTACAACATAAATCAAGTCAGTTGAGAAAAAGGATCGTTTTTGGACTTGGTATTGGGATCTCTGTCGGAGGTGCTGTATTAGCTGGAGGATGGGTTTTCACTGTGGCTTTGGCTGCTGCTGTTTTCCTTGGTGCACGTGAATATTTTGAATTGGTTAGGAGCCGTGGAATCACAGCAGGAATGACACCTCCTCCACGATATGTTTCGCGAGTTTGCTCTGTTATATGTGCGTTCATGCCCATTCTCACATTGTAAGATGGTAACCTTATTTTGTTGCGTGCATTACAATAATATCTACTTATGTGTTGGTTTCTTTGTCGTTGTTTAAAATGCTACATCTTGCCTTCAAAAACTTGTAATTCCTACTTTGCTGGTGAAATTTTTTGAAAATATTTCATGTAATTTATTTCGAGGTTGTGTTGTATTGTCAGATACTTTGGGAATATTGATATTTCAGTGACATCTGCTGCATTTGTTGTGGCTACGGCATTGCTCATGCAAAGAGGAAACCCTCGTTTTGCTCAGCTCAGCAGTACCATGTTTGGGTTATTTTATTGTGGCTACCTCCCTTGTTTTTGGGTTAAGCTCAGATGTGGTTTAGCAGCTCCTGCCTTGAATACTAGTAAGAATATGGGTTCTCACTCTTTTCTGTTTGCAAATCTAAATATTGGACAAATTTAGGACTGGTAAACAGTAATATTTGCTAAGCTTTAAGGATAGAGCTGAGAATTGCCTTTTCTTAAAGTAGCAATAGCTTATATACTGCTTTTGCTAAAATTTTGGTGGTTTAGCTAGGTTTTGGTGTTTCTGAATGATGAATCTTGTCACTGCTTTTATTCCCTTTATGTAATGTAATTTTAAAATGCATCAAGGAATTTTTAAACTCCTTTTATTTCCTTATATGTGAAACTTTATTCATCTTTATTTTTGTCATTTGGTTCTTTTGCATGTTTGGTTGCAGAAGGGGAACGATTATGACTGTTCACCAACCTGTTTTACCATGAGCTTCTTTTTTGACAGGAATAGGAGCTGGATGGCCTTTTCTTCTTGGTGGCCAAGCTCATTGGACAGTAGGCCTTGTGGCAACCTTGATTTCTTTCAGCAGTATAATAGCAGCAGATACATATGCTTTTTTGGGTGGAAAGGTATATAGCCTTGATCAACAAGATCTTGTTTTACTTGTTTAAAAACTTTAAGATGCCCTTAATGCTGCATTAGCTTCAGGCTTACAGTTCAGTGGTTATTTTCAAATAAATTAAAAAATTACAGCTATTTATTGGGGTGAGTGACTTTTTTGTTACATTTTTAAATGGTGGATGTATCATCAAATGACCATGGTTGTGTTTGACCCCCTGTTCTGATGCAGGCCATTGGTAAGACCCCACTTACTAATATAAGTCCAAAGAAGACATGGGAAGGAGCTATTGTTGGCTTGGGTGGTTGTATAGCAACTTCTGTAGTATTATCAAAGATTTTAAGCTGGCCAGCTTCGTTAGTGAGGTATTAAATCTCTCTTACTAGTAATAATGCACACTAAGGTTCAAATCGCACTGGTATACATTTCCATGCAGGGCAAGTTGTCTCAATTCTAAAGATCAAGAGTCAGATTTTTGACTGTTGATATAGCTTACGACTCTATTAGGTTTGAAGATGGTACAAACTCTAACAGTAGTTTATGTTATCCCCATAAGAGAATATAGAACACCAAAGGGTTACCAATTGATTTATTTTCATTAATGATTGATGCATCCCTTGGTATTCATCCACCTTCATGCATGAAGAGATCCATTAGTGAATGTGCATATTTTAATTTGACTTCTGAAGTTTTCTATCAGTCCTCTCACACAAGTAACAATGATGACTGAAAATTGTTGATTCTTTTGAAATTAAACAGATCTCTGGCTAGGATTAATGCAAGTGTCAATTGTTAATCACTCCAGGAGTTAAACATTGGCATGACTGGAATTATGTAAATGTGGTCATCGAAAAAGGGACATGGATTTTTGGAACTCTACATTAGCCCGGAGCATTTTAGTTTTTATTTTCGATAGGAATTTTAATTTCACTTACTTTACATGTTCTTTTCATTGGTTTAGTGCAATAGCCTTCGGGTTTCTCAACTTCTTTGGATCTGTTTTTGGTGATCTTACTGAATCGATGATCAAGCGCGATGCTGGTGTTAAGGACTCTGGCTCCCTAATACCTGGACATGGTAATTATAGTTGCTCATGATTATGTGTTCATTTTGATTTTCCAATACACTTGAGGGTGATCAAGAACTTTTCTTACCTTAAACAATTGGAAAAGATGCTGTTGTTGATTTGGCTGGAGTTATTTGGTGCTTAATATGAGATTCATTGATCATATCCCCTCCATTTTGTGTTAAACGTAGGAGAAACTATTTCTCATCTCTATATTAACACTTTGTTTTTGACTGTGGACCAGGTGGAATACTTGATAGAGTGGATAGTTACATATTCACAGGTGCACTTGCATACTCTTTTGTCAAAATCTTATTACCGCTCTACGGAGTTTGATACGTAAATTTTTTGATCAGTAGCAAGTAAGGATACCAGATAGAATTTCTTCAGTGTTTATATACATACATATATTATTGAAAAGGAGTGCAGAAGCACAATTGATGGATTCATCCAAAAGAAATCAGTTTCTGCTTGCTCTTTAAGAATCTGACAGAAGCAAATTGAGGTTCTGCTATAGATAAGTGGTGGAGTACATTTCTTATACGAGTTCTTCCAAGTTCAATGTAATGATACTACACAGGCCATTTAGACTTTTATGGGGCTTTACTTTTAACTTAAAGGTTCATGTTCATCACGTGTTTTGTGATTTTGAAAAAAAAATATTTCTTCAACTCTTCCCACCACATCATCTATCCACTTGAATACAAATAACATGAAAAAAGAGTGAAGTGAGGTCGTTTGAATCGGTGGAGATCATGGATGATGATGTGGTGACAAAGGTTACTGAAATAAATTCTGACTCTGAATATTGCAGTTTTAGGCCCTTGATTTATGAAAACTTTGCTTTCAATTATTATGTAAAAAGAGAATTGCATTTTGGGACGAATGGGTAAATTAATCTGTATCTTACATAAAAATGGCAGAGTAGTCAATTGTTCCTTACCTTTTTTATTTGAAGAAAATAGGCTTTTAAACTTTTTATCACATTATTTTATCTTATATATCAGTCAGTAAATAATTTTAAATTTTTTTTAAAAATAAATAGAAAAAAAAGCTCTTCAAAATTTTTTTTTCTTGATTAAAATCCTTCAAGCTTGAGTATCTCAAGTAAATTACGCCTATGAATACATTTGGAGGCATTAGAGGAAGAATGGATAAAGTGGTTAAAGGTGGAAATCCTTTTTAAGTTCATGGTTTTGTTGTATAATCTCCTATTGAGTATTGTGTAAGATGTTTTGTTTTCACTTGTTTATTTGATTTAGAGGGTTGTAGGCCTATCATAAAAGGAGGCCTAACCTTACCTTTAGTAAAAGTTTGGGAAGCCCTAATTTCTCAAGAGATAGCAAGTCATCGTTTTGGGAAATTAGTTTAAATTTTGTTTGGAGATAGTGAAGTCATCATTCTGTTGTTTTCAAACCTCGTGTGTTTTTCCTTTATTTGGTTTGGTTTGTTTAATTTTAATATTGACTAGTTATTAAATTTCGTGTGTTAGCCTCATGGTTAGGGTGGTCATCGCCTAAGGTGTGACTTAAGTTCAAGTTGTGCTAATTGCTTTGTTGTTAAGGCTTTAGCTTAAAAAAAATATTAGTATGGACTTTATTAAAAAAGTGAAATGTGAAGAGTTAAATAATAAATATTAAAAAGTCGAGGGATTAAATTGAAACTATAGAAATGTTGAAGAAATAAAGTTATAATTATACCAAAATTGGGAACGGCTCAATTGTAAATATTACAATTTGTTAAGTGGGGAACTGGTCATTTTGCAAGTGAGATAATTTTTGGCAAAATTATCAAAATGCTCGTGGACGTGTGTTGAATTTAAGCAATTGGATTTGCTTAATGATGAAGGCCACTGGATAAAAAATAAATATATTTATTATACATATTAATTAATGAAGTGTTGGCACATTATGAGAATGGAAAGTAAGATAAAATATTTGCCATTGGATTTTTTGCATTATTTTATAATTATAAAAAGAGAAGAATGAAGAATTTTCTTCATTCATCCATGCACCAGACGTCCATTGCATGGAGGAAGAGAGAAAACTTTGGTTTTTTTACAATTTGATCATTCTCTATTAAACTTCAACTTTTCAACCCAAAATCTTAGGAATTTCTATAAAAACCAAAGAGAAGAAAATGATGAAAGTATTGTAGACAAAGGAAAGAAAGTGATAAAAGTGTGAAAGGAAGAGAAGAGAAGCAAAGGAAGTAAAATCTAGAGAGGTAAGTAATCCTATGAATTCTATCTATTTTTCAAAGGATTAAAGTGAAGCCCATGATAAAAATAAGTGCAGTGAATGCAAAATAAATTAAAAAATATATTAGTATGAAAGAATACATGAGAAATGATATTTAGTGATATAAAAATTAACGTGAGAAGGTGATATATTAAGTGACATGAAAGTTGAAAGTGTAAACAAGTTGATGTGTACATGCTATACTACCTTAAGGGACTAAATTGAAAAAATCCATTTGTGTAGTAAAACTTGTAAAACAAGTGATTTTGTGGTAAGAAATTATTTTGTGTTAATAAGCGAATTAATTTACAAGTGCATGAAACGTTAGTAACTAATACTTAGTTATGAAATTTGACAAAAACAAATTATTTTAAGAACAAGCAAGCTGTTGTGGGAAAAACAAAAGCTATGGCTAACTTTAAAATTTTGCCAAACATTGTATAGAGTAAATTAGAAATATATATTTATAGGCTTGGAAATCTTACTTAACAAATATAATTAGTTTCTAAATTTTGTGCCAAGAGAAAACCAAAAGTTAGTGAAGAAGACCCAAGCTACCAGGTAGCAACTCTTAGTCAAATTTTAAAAAATATGGTGTTAACTTGCTTTGAGTTAAATTATGATTTTTTTATGGTCAAAGTTTCATTGACCTTAATTTTATACAGAAGAAATGGTGTAAGCGATTAAAATGTAATTAATGAGAAAAATGAGTTTTCTATGAGATAGGGTTAGACTGATTTTGGGTTTCCTATTTCAACTTTGAAAAATTATTAAAAATTATAAAAAAAAAAGTAATAGGATATGAACTTTAAATGTATAAAAATCTTAATGAGTCTATTTTCAAGAGAAACAAAAGGAAACATTATACAAACTCTTTATTAAAAGATAAACATTTTTAAGTGGAAGAAAGTTAAAGTTATCTAGTAGCAGAACAGAAGAGAATTTAAAAAAAAATGTATTAAATGACTTGTTTAAAAAATTTGGTCATAATGTTTTTTATATTACTGATATGATATTTAATTTCGAAGATTTTAGATGAAATTTGATTATTAATTTCGAGGATTTTGAAGAGGGATAGTTGAGAATTCGTTAGATGCTAGAGTGGCTAAATGGATGGGGGATAAAGATTTTAGTTGGAAGATTGGTAATGGAAAGACAACGTTGTTTTGGGTGGATAAATGGTGTGGTAATAGTCCATTAAAACTTGATTTCCCTAGACTTTTTTGTTTAGCTAAACTAAAAAATGGTTCGGTTTTTGATTATTCGTTCAATAGTGGTTTTTGTAATGTTAAATGGGAAGATCCTTTTGTACGACCTCTGCTGGATAGGGAATTGGGGATTCTTAGTCGTCTCATTGATAGGGTGAGTTGTGTGGTCTTGATTTCGGAGGTGGAGGATCAGATATTATGGGCGCACGATAGTAATGAGAGTTCTCATTGAAGCAGTTATCTAAACTACTGATTGAGGGTGATGGGGATAATTCCATTTTTGCTTTTGATAAAATATGGAAATTAAAAGTTTCTCCAAGGGTGCGTTATTTTCTTTGGTTGTTAGCTATTGACAGAGTACTCACGAAGGATTTCTTAATAAAGAGAGGGGTGAATCTACAAGCCATTTTGAATGTGTGTCCTTAGTGTAATCGGGAGCTGGAGAGGGCGGACCATTTGTTCTTTAAGTGTAATTTTATTGTTGGGTTCTGGAGGAGGATTTTTAATTAGTGGGATGTTTGCTGGAAAGTCGTGAGCAACTTTGAAGAATTTTACTCATTATGTTTCAAAGTGAAGATTCATGGTTCTTACAAGAGTTTGTGGTTGATTACAATTGGGGCTTCTTGTTGGTCTATTTGGCTTGCTAAGAATGAGATGGTGTTTGAAAATAAGGTGCTGTCGATGGATACTCTGATTTTCCATTCCAAGATGAGGGCATTATTATGGGAAAGAGCTGCTTTCGATGAGTGCATGATTCAAGAGAGATTATGGTGGTTTTGTCCGTATAAGTGCAGTTTTCCTAATTCTGTTTCAAGAGGTTGGTGTTATCCTCTACATGGGTGGCTGAAATTTAACGATAGTGGAATTGCTTCAAAGGTTGCTTTGGGAGGTGGAGGTGGAGGTGTGCTGAGAGATGAGGAAGGTATTGTTAGAGCTTTATTCTTAGGTCCAAGTGATGCGTGTGATGCAGAGTCAGCTGAATTAGAAGTAATTATCACAGCGTTGGGTGTTTTTATTGAGATAGGATGGAAGAAATCAAGTTCATTAATTGTTGAAATGGGTTCGAGGGTGGTGTATAATGGATTCCGGACAAAATAAGGAGACCTTGGTCGCAACAAGCTACATTTGTAGATTTAGAAAGGAGGATTGTCTATGTGGGAGAGTTATCGTTTTTATTAGCTGAGCTGAATAGTAATGAAATGGCAGATACATTAGCAACTGTTGGAATGAGTAGGCCTTGTATGTTTAAAGCTTGGTGGTGAGTTGGTCTGTGGTAATTATGACAGTTCAAGGGTGTGGGTTTGCTGTTGGAGTTCTTATGGTGTTTCGACGTTGGTTTTTCATTCTTTTGATCTGGGGGCTGCATTTTCGATGGGGTTTTCAGGATTTCTGTGGTGCTTTTGTGGTTTTCTAGTTGTGAGTGGATTTTGTTCTTGGGTGTGGTCTGTTTTGCTAGAGGATATGTGTGCATTTGTATATTTTTTTACTGCATTTGCAGTATGATAAAACCAATATTGAGCAAAAAAAATTAATTCCAATGAATGAGATATGAATACAAATATGATTATTATTTGGGGACTGTTCTGTTTTTAAAAATTAAGCATTAAGATTTATAGAATAATCGTAAATGGAATGATATGAAAACTAAATTAAATATATATATGATTAAGATTGAAAATATTTTATGTATTTTGTAAGTGGACTTCGCAAAGCATAAATAGCAAAGAAATCATAGAAGGAAAAGAAAACAAATTACATGCAATTTATCAAACAAAGCCTTTAGTCACATTTTTTCCATTTATTCTCACTATTGTCATTCACTATTGGCGGCATCTTTGGTGTCTTGAGCAGTCATGATTGAACGTATTTTTCTACTTTGCGTGGGAGCACTTTTTGGGTCAAGATGACACATTGGGTGGGATTTGTTTGGCCTTATCAAGGATTCTTGGATGGATAGATGTCCCAATACTTGCTGCAGTTGCATCGACTTGGATTGTCATTGTACTAATTAAGGATGGATGAACGTCCCATCACTAAGTGTAGTTGCATCGATTTGAACTACCGACAAGAAAATTAATCATGTCTTAATATTGGACAATCCCATGATTGAAATTGGCTTTCCAACATAATGAATTTTCACATATATTTATAAGGTTTGTATGATTCTCAATTTTCTTTTAAATGCCTTAAATTAGTGTGATACTGTTTTTTTTTCTTTTTGTTTGCAAGTTGTTTCAAGATTTTTAATCCCAAGTGTAATATATTAATTGTTTCGTGTGATGCCAACGTTGACAATATAAATAAAATACAGATTATTAAATAGGTTAAATTCATAAATATGAAAATATACGGTACAAGTACCCTACCAGTCCTGGTATTCTACCAAAGTTGCATTTTCGGTTCTTCTACTGAAAAAAATTGACAAATAGATCTTTATATATGTTAGATGAATGAGCAAAATATTTCTCCTTTAAAATCGTGCCCTTAAATGCGTATTTCGGGGTTTTATGTATAAGGAATAATAGCGAATTTCACTCTCAATCATTACAAGATATATTATTCAATTTGTAGTTAGTAATTAGTTTAAGTAATAGTTAGATTAAGGAAAATACTAAAGCAAAGTGCAACGAGGTGTTGGCTAGACTTTGTTGATGTAGTTGAATAACTACCAATGCAACTAAGAGATACACTAGCTCTTAGGGTTAGCTATAAGATATACACCAAATTGGGTAGTCGGATGAATGAGATTGATGATTAATGATTTAGTTCAAGCCTAAAAGATATACACAAACTTAGGTATTCTCTAAGCACTTATAAGCTCTACACCAAATCAGATAGCTATACCTCGATGTCCATTTGCATTACGAACCCTTAATCGAATATTAGCTGAAATATATTATTAGGTTCCATTAACTGAAGATTTTTGTCTAAGAACTATATATTTGATATTCTAACTCTTACGTGGTCTTGAGTCTTTGATATCGAAGCTATTATGTCTTGAGTAATTTTTTTTTTTTTTATGTGTCGAAGAATTTTAATATTCAATAGTTATTTTTCAAGATTAGTGACAGTGCCTGGGTAAATTCATTACGATTTCGGTGTTTGGTACTGAAGTTACACTAGAAGGAAATGTATTTGATTTCTCCATGCACTTCTGCAATCTTACCCTCACCAATGTGGTCTTTTCAAACATTGCTATATAGAAGAATGGTTTTACTAGTGCACGAATTGTTGGAAATGTGATAATGGGAGTATAAAGTGAGTTGCAATTAGCATAGGTGAAATATTGTATGATACATTACTGAAAAGAACATAGATAGTTGGATCAAAAGAATGTCATAATGGAAACGTTTGCAAGCATATATATATTTGTTTTGCATCATTTCCATCATTATTTCTACTTTTATGTATTTATATTTCTTTTATAATCTTGAGATGTTTGTGTTATTTATTATGCATAGTTTTTCATAATGATTCAATTCAAAGAGTAATATGTTTGCTTTGATCATGCTCCAGATGTATTTTAATTTCTAATATATATATATTTTTTGCAAAATCTTTGTACCGATTAAATTTTTTTTAAAAAAATGGAGTGTTTGTCTAATGCTTTCATTTTTTTCTTATATAAAATGTTGTAAATTTATAAACTTTTTATACCTAAGTAATTCCTTCTACTTCAATGTTTTTTTTTTTTATGTATTTGAGTTATGATTATTTTTATATTCTGTACTATCATATATGTTAATTACTTTTAACTTTTTGAGTTATGGTTGAATTTATTCCATAATTTATATAGGTTTAATTCAATTTTAAATATAAATCCATTTATTTTTGTTAAAAAAACAATATTCATTTACTTAATGATTGAATCATTACACCAACATTATTGATGCGAGCATCAATGCTCAATTTCAAGCTCATAAACATGAGGGGCTTAGCTTTCCTCAAGATCCAATTACTTTCTCTAAGCTTACACATATTAGAGCCCAATTGAATGTATTTGTCTAAGAGTTCAAGGCAAAAGACCTTTAAGGAAGTGGTTTTCAAGACCCCACTTTGAGGCAGGCTTAGCTCACGGACGCAAGCCTAGAAAGTGAAGTTGGTTGGTAGATATTAAAGTGTTAAAGTGAGCAACCCAGATGCTCACTCTATTAAAGATTAACTCATTTGGATTATTTGACAATTTTGTTGTTTTATTGGTGTGGATAAATACAGGAATTGCAAGAAAGAAGGAATTGTAGCAGGTATGCTATGCCAAACTTAAACCCTTCATCCATACGGGTTATTTCACAGGCACTGCCTTTTAGCTACAAAGCCTTAATTCAAGAAACTTATACTATCCACAACAATATTGATAATATTGATATTATTGATCAGAATTTTAATATTTCTGATGTGCAGGATCCATTAGATGGCAAGCACAGAGCATACTCTATTATAATTCTTGGTTAACTCATCTAAAGTTTTCTAAGAAGAAGACGATTTGGAGAAACAGAGTAAATTTAGAAAGCCATGGGTAGATAAAAACACACTGGGATTTTATTTAGAGAATTTCTTATATCTTACAAAGAGGAACTCATCTTCCTTTTATAGCTGAAGGAGATGTAATACAACAAAATAGTAAACAGTGTACTAGATAGACATCAGACATTAAAGCATAAAGTAAAACAATACAGAAAGTAAAAGTAGTGCTGATATTAGACATTATTTGACATAAAGAAAAATACTTTAATTATTAAAGGCGAGGTTTCTGATTAGTGCCTTTCAGCTGTTTACATTTGAATGGGGTAGCTGAGCACTATCCATGGAGTCTTCACTGCAGCAGGTCATTTCTTCATCTTTTTCTTTTTCATCATGCAGCTCTATCTTAGCAAGACTGATTTGACTGTATTGCCACGGGTAGTCTTGTGACCATTCTGTGGGGTTAGGTATTCCTTCATGATATTCATAGAGAGCTTTTAATATTTCTTTATTATAAGGTGTGTATGTCCTTGGCCAGGTGTCCCATGGTGCATCAATATTCGGAGGTGGCCATATCTCAAATGGAATGATCCTATTGAGTTGGCAGAGAAACCTTTGTAATTCTCGATATTGGACATCATCTTTGAAGATTTCATTTTCAAGGGTTTTGTGAATCCAGGTGGTGGGAAAGGAATTGAGCTGAGTTGCTTTTCCACATTTAACAAAATATTGAGGCTTATAGAAAATTATAATCATATAACTTTCATAATTACCTCTTGCTTGATTGCAATATTGCTCAATTATTTGAAGCCATTGTGGGAGAGGATGAAACCAACTAAGGAAAGTAAAGAAATTTTGTTGTTCAGGTTTAATATTTCCTCTGATGGCTTTTTTCAAGTAATAAAGGAGGTCAAGGGTGTTGAACTGGATGGCAATATGGTAGAGATGAGTAAAGTACCATAAAAACCATTTTAATTCATTTGGTTGTTCAACAAACTCAAATCTTATTGGGTGAATGAAAGGATAATCTGGATGGATACCCCAAGGTTTAAGAATAAGTCCTCCAAAATTCTTAAAAACTTGAATCTGGTATTCGAACATCATGTCCCTTGCTTGTTGGTGAAAACAATTCTTTTCCACAAGAGTATATACTTTTGGTAGAAATTCAAGATGAAGGTTAGGAGTAACAGTGTAAGGTGTAGGAGATGTGGATGTTGAGGAATAAGGCCGATACATCATAATTGGTCTGAGCCAAAAAACTCTCTTGTAGGCAAAAACTTCTGGATTTTCTTTGGGCCTGGAAAGTAAATCAGCAAGAACATTTTGCTTTCCTGGTATATGTCTGACATCAAATGAAAACTGAGAAAACCATTCTGCCCATCTCAAGAGTTGTGGATGAGGAACTGTTTTCTGTTTGAACTTGAGCATTTGTGGGAATGAAGACATATCCATTTCTACCAGAAAATAATATCCTTGAAGATGAAATTTGAATTTTGCCATACCTTTCTTAACTGCAAGGATTTCTTTAAATGTGGAGTGATAATGGATTTCTGCTTCTGAGAATCTTCCATTTTTATATCCGCAGAGCTGTTTTTTGCCATTTCTTTCTTCAAAGAGAATTGCTCCCCAATATTTGTCACTGGCATCTGTCTGTAGGATTCTTTTTTCATCTGAGGGAATCTGGAGTGGAGGCAAATCCTGGGTAATTTTTTTCATTTTTTGAAGGGCTTTGGTTTGAGAAGAAGACCATGGAGGAGGGTCTTTTTTGAGTAACTTTTTCAAGGGGTTAATATACTTAGAAACTTTAGGAATAAAATCTCTAAGATAATTAACAATCCTAATAAATTGCTGGACTTGTTTGAAAGACAAATCTTTTGATGGGAACTTGAGAAGTTCTTGAGCAATGTGTGGTCCTAGAGAATATCTTCCTTCTTTGATATCCATTCCTAGGAATTGGATCTTTGATTTGTTAATCTGCATCTTCCTTTCTGACAACATTATCCCATATTTGAAAATAAAGGATTTGAAATCATTAAAGAGTTGGGCATGAGATTCTTCATCTTGACTGTAAAGCACGATATCATCAATGTAGACTAAAGCATTTTCCATTAAAGGATGAAAAATCTTTATCATTGCTTTCTGAAACAGAGAAGGAGCAGTCTTTAGTCCAAATGGCATGACTTTCCATTGGAAATGTCCATTAGGAATGCAAAATCCTGTCTTTGGCCTATCATCAGCATGAATTCCCAATTGCCAAAAACCTGCCTTAAGGTCAAATTTGGAGAAGATTTTTGCTTTGGCTAAGCTGGAGAAGAGCAAATCTTTGTTTGGAAGAGGGAATTTGTCATCTTGGAGGAAATGATTAAGAGGTTGGTAATTAATTACCAATCTTAATTTTCCTCTGATCTGTTCAGATCTTTTATTCACATAAAAAGCTTCACACGCCCATTGAGAATCCGAGGGTTCAATCAGATCTTGTTGCTGTAGTTCTTTGCATTCTTTTTGTGCTAGTAGCAAATGATCTGGATTCGTTCCTTGATGGCTGGCTTTTGTTGGGTTGATATCTTCATTTTTCTTGAAAGGTAGATTAATGAAGAAATCTGGGTTTTTCCACAAAGGGTTTGAGCATTTATTCAGGAATTCAGAATAAGATTCTGCACATGACTGGGCTTTTAATTCCTGGACTATGTGATGGATTTTTTCAGATTGGATTATAAAAAGTTTTGGGATTTTGACAAAGGGTTGGAAAAGATTTTTGTATCTTACTCCTTCAGGGAGTATTCTGAGATGCTGGGCTTTTTTGTAGAGGTCAAAACCTACTACAATATCTTTTCCAGGAAGTTTTGATCCCAATACTGTAGTTTTTACACAACAGCCTGGGAAGAACTGAATAGTAATTGGTTTACTAATCAGATGAGTAGCAAAAGGAACATTAGCAGCTGAATCAAAATACCTTATATGAGGTTTCCACCATTCTGAAGGTAAAATATCTGGGTTCATGATGGTTTCTGCTGCTCCAGTATCTATGAAGGCAATTATAGTAATAGGTTTACTATACTTGTCTAAATAGACTTTTACTGGTATATGAGGAACTGAGACTGTATCAACAACTCTGTCAACAGTCTGAGCTTTGGCTTGTATTATTTGTATGTCAGAATAATCTGACACAGTCTGAGCTTTGGCTTGTATTATTTGTGTGTCAGAATAATCTAATTCTGGATCAGATGAATCACAGGCAGGAATAACACAAATCGTTCTATCTGATGACTCATCTTTAATAGAGCAAACAGATTCAATATAATCTTCTTCTTGGATCTTGACTCCTGATTGTCTTACTATCCTTGACTCCTGATTGTTTTACTATCTGCGTGATCTTCTTGGCTTGCTTCTTTTTTTTGGAAATTTTTTTGAAAAATGTCCCTTCCGATTACAGATGTAACAACGGTCAGATTTTGTTAACTTTCTTTTCTTCTTAAGATATCTCCATCGTGGCCTGATCTTTTTCTTTCTTCTTGAGGTTGGAAAAGAAGAATGTTTTCCGAAATATTTCTTCTTTTTTGTGCGGCAATCACACAAGTAATCTTTTGGGCATTTGTACTTCAAATAAGAATCATCACAGGCTCTGTCAATTCTTTTGTCACCATTAAGATAGTCTTTGAATATCATTCTTCTGTTGCAGATGTCTTCTAGAGCAACAAAGACTTCTTGTTGGAGTTCTCCAACTGTGATCTGGAGAATGTCTTTGTTCTGTATCTGGAGAGCTTGATTTACTGCAACTTGAATTAGATTTGGGAGAGATGAGAGAATAACGGGCTTGAGATTTGGATTAAGGCCTAAAGTACAAAATAACTTGGTCATTACTTTGAAGTGCTTTTCCAAATCTTTCTTGACATACGAACAACACTTTCTTTTGTAGAATTCCCTTCTCTTTAATGTCAGCAATCTTCAGGATTTCCTACAAAATATTGGTGTATGATCCCGATTGGTTGAGCTAGATCTTGGAGAACTAGAAACTGCATTTGATTATGTTGATCAATGGAGTTCCACCAATCTCTTAGCATTCCCGTAAATCTGGAAACAAATTCCATGAGAATGTTGTAATTGCTATCTTCAGTGAGCTTGCAAGTTTCTAGCCAAGAATGAAATTCTTGGATTCTGTCTGGCCATTTTGCCTGTGGCAAATCATCTAGAGTGAAAGTGGTTCTTCCTATAGAAGATTTTGACCCCTGCCTCTGATGTGTAGAAGATGATTCTGGCATATCTTGCATTTCATCATCACTTGGTTCTTCAACTTTGGTTGTTTGAAATGCTTTTTGTAAGCCTTCATCTAGGCTCTCATCTTCTTCTTCTGTCTGCTCGTCTGGAGATGAAAGTTCAGAGAATTCAGATTCTTCTGATGATCTTGAATTTTCTTCTGAATCAGCTTCAGTGCTTGATTCTGGATTTTGTACAGTTGAGATTCTAGGAATCGAAGATTCTATATAATCCTTTAAAAATTTACTTAAAGGATTTTGATCTTCTTTCTTGATCATCAGATATTTTGAGACTTGTTTTGGAGGAGGTGATTTTGGTGGAGATTCCTCTGAAACTGGTCTTTTTCCAAGTTTCATTTCCATTTGATAAGCATCACTTTCACTTTCTGCTTTGGTTTCTCCAGCAAATTTCTTCTTTTTCTTCTCTGCTTCTTGTTTTTTGATTTCCAGAAAAATCTCATACGTACTTGGTTTAGTACGTTTTGGAGGTTCTGGAAAGGTTGTCTGGACTCCTTCTGCAGGGAGCAGATTCTTCTGTCTAATGGAGGGAAACAATTCAATTGTTTTTGTTCTTGGAGTAGGCTTAGGGATTTTTCCTGTTTCTTAAAGAGTTTTGATTTGATCTTTCAATTTTTGGATTTCTTTTTCTCTTTGTGCAAGATGAGAAAAGAAATCTTGTCCTGGTGCTGCTGGTTGTTTTGCTACTTCATCCAGTCTTTTTTGTAAAAGCTGGATTAGATCTCTGACCACCTTTGTATTGTCATCTATTTTGGCTTCAATAGTTGAGACCTTTGAATCAATTCTTTTGAGGGCATGATTTTTAGCAATAGCATTTTCTGTTTTCCAGTTGAAGGTGGCTTCTGCAGCACTTATCTTGGAGGGTGCACCAGAAATATCAATTTGGATTTTTGAAGGAAATTTTGGTGCATGTGTAAAATTTTTCTCTGAGTACTCTTCAAGGGCTGGAAAATCTTTGTCATACGATGTTGTGGATTTCATCATACACACAGCAGGAATTGGTTTTTGTGGAGCAAGGAAATCTGGGTTCTTTTTAACCCATTTGTTTGTAACACGGCTGAGAGAAAGGTTTTGGTTTTCTGGGAATAGAAATGACCTCAGGAGATTGAACAGATGGTTTTGGAGGGAGAAAAGAAGGAGGCTTACAGGGTTCAGGTGGAACCTGTATATTTGGTACAGATTTGTGGGAGGAATAATCAACAAGATAAACATATTTACCATTGTCTTCTCCGAGCGGTCCAATATCTGGATCTCCTTCTATCCATCTTTTGTAGAATTCATCCTGAGTAGAATTTTTCTTCTTCTTCTTTTTTCCTTGTTTTGACGCAGACATATCTATGGCGTCGACCCAGGCAGCCATTCTATCATCTGCACATAGTTCACATGAACAATTTAAAGCCCAAGGACAATGTCCAGTGACAGGGTCTTTAAACATATAGTGAGGTTTTCCATTCGCAGAAAAACTTTCTATCAGGCTTCTTTCAGGGCCTGATTCACACAACGAGCAACAACAGTCTGGATCTTCTTTGTCATGAAGTTGCGCCGGTCTTTCGAGTGGTTGCATCATCAATTGAGTCGGGAAGATGTTGGGATTTTGTGGATTATGAAGATGACTATGATCAAATTTGATCTCAGTAGTTCCATCTCCCTTTGATGTGATCTGAGTTGAAGTTGACTGAATCGGCTGGCTATGCTCATGGAGTTTTTCATAGCTAGTGACCCATTTTTCTGGGAGAAGTTTAATAAGTTCCTTTTTTAGGATTTGTCTTGGAACATGAACACAATGAAGCTGGTAATTTGTGTTGACTGAGATGAGTAAAGAGTCATCTGTTCCATGCCTTGAGAGATTAAAGGCATGATCCTGGATTCTATAGACAATCTGATAATGGAGGGTGGCAGTAATAGCTGAAGCTACCTGTGGTGCTCCTGCTATTTGAATTTGAACTTTCAAAGCATTGCTGAGATTGGGATCTGCCAACGCCATTGTAAAATTTGGGAAAAGAGTGACCATAACAAGGCCAGAATTCAACGTTGCTTTAATAGTAGCAATACATGCATTTTGGTATTCTAAGTATCTAGAATCCAAAAGTGCAATTCTTGCAACTACAGGTTTGCCAGCTGTGCCATGGTAGTTTAAAGCAAGGCGTATGGCTCCAAAATGGATATGCGTATATCCTGCACGTTTCCATTCTGCTGGGATTTCGAGAGTAACAAACTGTTCTGGAGAGGCTGCATATATGGGGAAACTATCAAACCGTGAGGCTTGAATATATTACCTGTTTAACAGAACCTTTGATCAACGTCCTGATGGACTTTACAAGGGAGAAGGCGGTTTTCTGTAGAGGCGACATAAGGATTTACATGATGAGGAAGATCTCAGAGGTCTGTGCTTTATTTTCCTCACTTAAATATTCTATCTCATACAAAGAAGATATCTTTTTTGTAGAATGAGATTTCATAGGAAAATCAGGTAAAGAGATAGGAGTAGAAGAAGTAGAAGGTTGAGTTAACATATTTTCTGTCATGGATAAAAGATATTTCTCCAAATCTATCTATCTTCTAGATTTTGTTGTTTTATTTTTGGTCTAATTTGTCAATTACCCAGTTAAAAAGTTTATTTTATGTCCAAGTTAATTTATTTTCTTGTAAATTTGGTCCATGCACAACTTTTATAATGCTGACCAAGTTCACTTTTTTTCTTTCTTAGGAAGAAATAGTTATGTTTCATAGGGATTTGTTTTTTTATTTATTATCTTAGTCATCCACATTTTCTAGACTAGTTTTTAGGGATTTGTTTACTTGTTTTTAGCTTTATTCATTTATTAAAAGGGGTTGCCACCCACCATAGAGGGACACAATTTTGACTTGAATAAAACTAGTTTTTGAGTTATGATCCTTAATCTCTTTAAGATAAATCTATTCTCCTAATATGATCCTATTTTATCTCATGGTAACCATTAAACCTTCCTTCATGAAAATTCAATTACTAACAAATAATAATTAAATAATTTATCTTTAAGACAAATGACTCGTGACTACATAACTTTCCACCTATCATATAATATCGATGAGAGGATATCATTTACCCTTAACTGGGCTATGAATTACACTATTGTGGAATGATGCTACATCGTGTAGAAGTCATATACACAATGTACTAGCTTTCGGTTCTTTATCTATTTGAACTCAAACTTTCATTTACATCAAAGTATACGTTCAAGCGTGCATAATCCATCATCCACTCAGGATTAAGGTATACCACACTGTATATATCACAAGTTGATAAATCCATAAATGGATCTAGGGTCTATTCTACTTTGGTTCTATCTGATGTACTGTTAGTCTAATTAGTCACATCTATATTTCTATATTCTGCGAGTCATCCACTCCAATACCCAAGACAAGGTATCTCCACAATTGGACTTGATAGATGTAATATTAGTCTTTCAATCAATTTGTTCAATTTCAATTAGACTAAGATCGTGTTTAGATTATCTACTAATATAAGTTGTCTTCTAGCATTACGTTCCAACCACGTAATGTCGTTTGATATTAGTGTAAATATTGGATAGTTAGTGAGTAAATATTTGCTTTTCATTTTGCTTTGGGCCAAAAACCATTGGAGATATTACACAAAAGATGTTAATGATAATGATGAATTTTATTAAACCAATTTGTTTGAAAATTTACAGGTATATAGATGAAATCAATAAACTAAGGGCATTAGATCCTAACATATACTGGGGGCCTCTGATACCTTGAAGTGCCGTGACTTCTCAATGACTCTTACACATACAGCCCAAGCATGGGACTTGGACAAACGTGCAAATCAAAATTTTATTTTTAGAATCAAGATCAAATTGACAAGTTGTGCAAACGTTGTATTTTTTAAATTTAAGATTAAATTAACAGAATGTGTAAAACGTTAATGACTAAATTTGTTATTTCATCAATTAAAAAGAAACCATGTCAGCATTCCATCTAGTGGCCAAAGGTATTTTTAATGATAGAGTGACTAAAACTTACAACTTATCCAACAAGAGTGACTAAATTTTTTTTTAAATGGGTGACCAAAATAGGAACGTGAATAAACTCGAGTGACTATCTAAATAGTTTAGCCAAAATTTTAAAAATCTATCTCACACAACTTTACTAATTAGTGAATGAAATGATGTGACATTTATTGTGTAACACCCCTTACCCGTGTCTAACGTCGGAACAGGGTACGAGGCATCACCGGACTTAATCATTCACAAACATGTAAAAACTGGGCTACAAAATTTGATTCAAATCAAAACTTTTCATATACATGCATAATGTCCCATAAACGGGTCTACGAAGCCCTAAACATGCATTGAAAGTAGTTAGGGACTAAACCGAGAACCTTAGAAAGTTTTGGGAAAACTTAGAAAATTTTCCCATGAAACAGGGTCACACGCCCGTATGGACATAAGGACACGCCCATGTGTCTTTGACACACCTGTGTCCTCAGGCCGTGTAACTCTCTGTTTATTACATCAGCATGCAAATCGAACCACACGGCCAGGAAATTTGCCTATGTCTCCAGGCCGTGTCACTCACACGTTTGAGACACACGGCCGTGTCTCAGCCCGTGTGGCCAACACTTAGGCTATTTTCCAATCCTTCATGTTACCCATAATCCCTTACAACCTTGTGCACATCAAAATCACAAATCATGACATCATTTTAGTGATTAAACACCCTTTATTAAGACACATTCATAACATTGACATGTCCTCTTACATGTAATGCACCTACTCATAAAATACCAAGTCTAGATTCATTAATTCACATTCATAAGGCTTGTCATTTTGATGACCACTTTTACCATTATACTTTGGTTACCAACTTATCCATCAAGCACTCATGTTCAACCATTATCACGTTGTTTTTATAACGTGCAATTACTACATGGCTATGACCACCTCAATTGGTCATAGAGCATACATCCAACACACACGTCATATTACCAACCATGCATGGCAAACAAACATAATCACATCATAAACATTAGACATGACATGAATAGCTAGGTTTACAAGCCATAATCAATATGAGCCACATCTCATGGCCATATACATATAACTCAATATAAGCCAATACATTTGGCCAAAGTATAATAACACATGTCAATAAACTAGATCCCTATACATGCCACTCACTTGAAATTTCTAATACATGCTTCATTATTCCAAAGATAGTGACTTGATATTGTGATGCTGCCTCCGACGATCTCCAACCCCGAGCTAACCTGAAAACACTAAAGAAAAGGAAAGGAAGGGAGTAAGCTTTATAGCTTAGCAAGACCATATGAAAATAATAAGCAATTTATCAACTTGCTTCTCAAGGTAATACAACCATATTTGTACTTTTGTTTATGTTCAGGTCAAGTTGTTTTTTTGAGTCACTGTAATTAAATTATTTATATCTGGAGCTATGAAACTCTAAATTAAGTTTTGCTAATTTTACCTAAAACTAGACTCGTATATATTCTTACCATAAAATTTTTAGAATTTTTAGTCTAGCCAATAAGTACAGTTTATTCCTTAAAGTTACCCCTTTTTTGCTGTTTGACTATTCCGACCCCTCTTCACTAAAAATTAATTATCTCATAATACGGGACATGGATGACATTCTATCTATTTTTCTTGAAAATATACTCATTAAGAATTCTAAGCATATAAATTATAACCCATAACTATTTTTTTAAAATTTTCAATGATTTTCTCAAATCAGAACATAGGATTTCGAAATCATTTTGACTCTGCCTCACAACAATTCAAATATATCATAACATGAACTTATTTTGCTTACAACATTTCTTTTATATGAAACTAGACTCAATAATATTTAATTCCATATTTTATTAAGCCTCTAAATCAATTTCCACAATTTTTGGTGGATTTTCAAAGTCGGACTACGGCTACTATCTAAAACTGTTGTAGTGTAAAATTATGATACTAAGTTCATCACACCTTGTTAATCCATTTTCACCACATTGGTAAAGATACATATTTATACATCATAAGTATAGACCTATAATCACAAGGTCATCACAAAATCATTCTCATAGGCATGAATTACCTATTTACATCTTCACCAAATGTGCATCATAAATCGAAATCATTTCTCATGAGCTTGGCATACATACCTCTGTTACTCAACATGCTCATATTCATTCCTTACTAATCATACAACATGAATTGAATTCACATCTCATCAATTTCATGTAAGTACCTGTACCACTCACCACATGGTCATAAGTTCTCTCATTTCGATATAAACCATAAATCTCTCGTTAAACCATTTAGAATACTACAGGATATTCAATAGCCCCAAACATGGGATAAGATGCTGACGCCATGTCCCAGACATGGTCTTACACTGGTTAGCACATCAAAGTCGATGCTATGTCCCAGATAGGTCTTACACTGACTTTCATATATTGAGGCCGATGCCGTGTCCCAGATAGGTCTTACACTGGCTCTCATCTACCGGTGTCGATGCCATGTCCAGACAGGTCTTACACTGACACACAACAAGCTGATGCCATGTCCCAGACAGGTCTTACGCTAGCTTGTATATCTTGAGGCTGATGCATGTCCTAGACATGTCTTACACTAGCTCTTGTCTCAATGCTGATGCATGTCCCAGACATGTCTTACACTGGCTTAAATATCTCGAGGCTGATGCATGTCCCAGACATGTCATACACTGGCTCTCATAATATGGCCGATGCATGTGTCAGACATGTCTTACACTAGCACACATATCACCCAATGTCATGGTATGAATATCCGGGTCTATTCCAAATGTTCAACTGGAAGTCTTTATTACATTAATTCTCATAATTCACATTCTCATCACAACTCAACAATTGATGGTCGCTAAACTAACTAAAAATTCAACTAAGGCAAGCGCACCTATCGAACAGTAGTATAGTTATGGTGAGACCTGAAATATCGTATCCACGAGGACTAAAAGTACTAGTAATTACTATTTTTTTATTATTTAGCCTAAAAATTAAGAGAATGTTTTATCTAAAACTAATTATCTATTAACTAAAATTACGACAGAGATTGAAGTTGGAAAATACTTTTGGAAAACCGATGGAGAAGACAATACCCAAGGAAGAATCCACCTAGACTTCACTTATTACCTCTGAATTAGATGATTTGTTCACTTGACTTAGTCCGTAGAAATCCCTGATTTATATTAATATCTCTCTCGAGACTAAAAACAACTGACTCTAAGTTGATTAATTGAAATCTCTTTCTAATTAAAACCTCTATTGTCGCATTAACTCGATCTATGGATTCCCTTATTAGATTTGACTCTAATCCGGCAGATTTATGTCGTCCTATCTCTAGGATTGCATGCAAATCCGCTTAATTATGAATGATCTACTCTTAAACAGAGACTTTTCCTCCACTGAATAAGCACATCAAAAACCTAGATTAATATTCTGGAATATTAAAACAAAGGTTAAACTCACAATTAAGAATAAAAACAAGTATTTATCATATAAATCAAAGAGTAATAAGATTTGTCTTAGGTTTCATCTCCCTTAGGTATTTAGGGAATTTAGTTCATAATAACGGAAACCATCTCAAAATTAGGAAAACAACAAAACATAAAGAAACCCAAAGAACTTCTAGAAAATTGGATGGAAATCTTCAATCTTGACGTAGATCCTGCCTCCGAGCTAATTCCAATGGCTATCCTAGAGTGTTTTCTGCCTTCTACTCTGCGTGTCCTTTAATCCTCTTCTAGGGTGTTTATATATACTTTGGAATGCCCAAAATAGCCCAAAATTAGCCTTTTTCGAGTAGAATTAGACTTGGGCTCGATAGGGGCACGACCGTGTACCATGCTTGTGTGAAGGTGCTCAGACCATGTGCAATTCTGACTTGGTTTAATATCGACACGGCCATGACACATGGGTGTGTGGTCTACACGAGCGTGTGGATCACCCGTGTGGAAGAGCCTAGACCGTGTGAAACACTGAATTAGGCCCAATTTATTCGTTTTTGGCCCATTTCTCGCTCTTTTTGCTATCCTAAGCTCTCCTGAGTATAAAACATGAAATTAAAATATTAGAAGCATCAAATTCAATGAAACCAAGGAAAAATCATCCATAAATATGCCAAGCATGGGGTAAAAATATGTATATATTATGGTTTATCAAATATCCCCACACTTAAGCATTTGCTTGTCCTCAAGCAAAATCCTCAACTCACAATTAAAATAAATTCTTCTCAACTTATAATTTTCATAAATAATGTTCGAAATAATCCACAAATAATCATACGTTAAGAGCTTAACTAAAAGAACATTAAAGTTTCAAAAAATCTAAATTGAGCATTTCAATCATAAAATCATAGGTATCCCTCGTTATCTAAGTAATCACCTTTAATCCCAAATTAACAAGGTTGACATCCTCACTAATGATTCACTCAAATCACTCAAAGTGTTTAAGATTCAATAATTAAGCACTCAATAGTCAAACATGAAAAGTTGTTACCATAGGCTTGCATGAAAATCAAATCTCCACCACTATAATGAAATGATACACAAATCAAAAGGTCTTTAACAGGGTTGTAATGGGGCTTGGGTTAAAGGTGTGGATGAAGGCTGCAAAAGAGGGTTAGAATCGAGATTAATTTAATCAATTACCAAACTTAGACAGATGAAGCTAATTGCTGAATTACAAAAAGTGCCAGAATTCGAATTATCCGAAACTAATGATTTGAGCTTTTTCTCAATAAAACAACTTTGACTTATCCAAGCTCTTTAGAACAATATGTAATTTGAATGAATGTCAATATACTTTTTTTTAAGAATAAGAACAAGTAGGGAAAGTACATAATAAGAAATAATTCAAGAACTGAAATCAACGAACATAGTTAGGTAATTAATCAAATCAAATCTCGATAAAAGGGGGTCAATAAAAAGGGAAAAATTCTTAACGAATCAAAAAGGGTTAATTTGTGAGTTAATATTAAAGAGAAAATCAAGAATTAATAGTTAAGGCTCAAAGGGGTTCACTAGGGGTCAATTATGTGCGTAGGCTTTTTATGGGATAAATGGGTTAAAACCTAGGTGCCTTTATCATTTTAGTATATCAAATCAAAGGTGTGGTCTCGACATATATAATCGATGCAAGTTCTAGAATAACAAATCAATGTTGACACACTCATAAAAACAATCAGTGAGCAAGAAAGATATATGCTCTAAAAGGCTCAAAACTTCACGAAAGTTATGGGTATTTGATGTCAATCCTGTAAATTCAAAACTTCAAGATAATACCTCAATTCAGGGAAAAAACCTAGCCATTTTAATTCTCAAAAGTCAACTTATCATGCTTGATCCTCTAGTGTCTTAAAGTTTAAACAATCAATGCACAGTTACCTGTGATTTAATTTAAAACATATCAATAAAAATCATAAATCAATCAAAATTCATCCTAATAGTAATATGAGAAAATTATTTGAGAACAAGATAAAAATTCAAGGATTTTCTGATAATCATATAAATAACCTCCCCACACTTAAGATGTACATTGTCCTCAATGTACAAAGATAAATGATAGCAGTATAAGCATAATATCAGAAGAGAAGGAGAGAAGCGAAACTGCCCTGAATTTTTGGATGAAATCCTTGGTGGAGCAAAAACAAGAATTGTAGAGAAAGCCGAATGAAATGCATGATTTTGAGTTACTAATAAGAAAATAAACACCATTGTGGAATAAAATTAAGGGATCACGCCATAAAACCATAAAAATAAATATAGTTGAAAATATAAAACATAAGTTCTTCAAAAATAAATAAAAGAAAAAATAAAATTAAAATTAAAAAGAAAAAGAAAAATAATAAAATAAATGGACTCAAAGGTCCTCATCATCAGAGTCGTGAGCCGGTGGCGTAAGAGAAGTGATATGAAGATGGTGGCAAATCTGTCGAAGAGTGGCATTGATGCTGTTGAATCGCTTGAAACACTGCTGCTCAAAGCGAGTGAGTCGCTCAGATATATCTGTCAAAGTGGAAGCAGGAGGGCGGTGACTCGGTGGTGGTGGTGGTGGTGGGTGTAGTTCCTCGTGAGAGGGAAAGGCATCATCAATAATGTCCTCTGGGTCATCCTGGTCATCAGAGTGGACGAGTCTGTACTGAGGAGGGTCGACTCCACAGTGTCGCTCTATCATCCTCATGTGGATCATGCTAAAAATTCCCTGAGGAGACATTTGGCCAACTAGTGTGAGTGTTGATGACATCTTTGGAGTGTCGAAGAGGCGGAAGTGTCGAGTGAGGCGAGTCACGTAAGGGCCAAGGTGTAATGGCCTAAATTCAAAATTATCGGAACAGTGGTTTCGTAACCACAAATCTGATTTAAAGAGAAATTTATTTCAATATTTTTGCATGAAAATTTATATGATAGGAAAATCGTATGAAAATATTGATAGAAAAATTTTACCGATTTAGTGGTTAGTTAGAAAAAGAAATTATTGAAGAAATTGGGTAAAAACAAGGTATCGAGACCTTTATCTTGTAAAACCGAGTCAAAAATAATTTTATAAATATTTATGAAATGTTATTAATGTGGTATTAAAATTTCGTTAGGAAATTTTAATGTTTGGGTAGTCAATTAAATGAAAAGGACTAAATTGTAATAGGTGTAAAAGTTGCTAGAATGATTAAATAGCTTAAGAGTCTAATGAGAAAGGATTTAAAAGGCAATTAGACCCAAAATTTATTTGGGCTGGACGGCAAGGGCATGAAATCAGCAGGGAATTTGATAAATTAAGGGCAAAATTGGAATATTGCAAAATTAACTAAATAAAGCTAGGACTAAATAGGAAATATCTAGATTTCTCTTCATTTCTCTTCAATTCCAGCAGCTAAAAACTCCATAGGAGGGTTCTATAAGCTGTTATTTCATAATTTTTGCACCAAGTGAGTTAATCCTTGCCTTTTTCTTGTAATTTTTGTGTTTCTAAGACTTTTACAACTAGGTCCTACTATTAAATTCATTAGTTTTTGATTTCATGGATGAAATTGAAAGTCACCATGATTGAGTTCTGTAAGTTTATGATGAAATAGAATGAAATTAAAGTTTTAATTTATTTATGAGATGATTTTATTAGGTAATTTCAATGGGAAATTGACTTTTAGGACCTAATTGTGAAAATGTTTGGAATTAAAGTCTATTTCTGAAACTCTGATTCCTAAAGGTTGTAAACTAGTTTAAGGTGATATAATAAAGTGTTAATTGAGAAAAATAAGCTCAATTGAGAGACTAATTGAGTAGGGACGAAATTCTCATTTATTAAAAGCTTAGGGGAAAAATGGTAATAAAACAATTTGGACAGCAGCAGTAGACTAACTTTGAAAAATCACCATAAATTGTATAAATCGAATTAGAAGATGAACAATACATAGAATTAAATCTTATTGAGTCTAGTTTCTCATAGAAGAAACAGTGTAAGCAATGGATTTATAAATTTTGAGATATAATGAATTTTATGAGACAAGGTCAGAATGAATTCGGGTTCCCCTGTTCTGACTTTTAAAAATCATAAAAAATTAAATAAAAATAATTAGGAGCTTAAATTTATATGTATAGAATCATTAATGAGTCTATTTTTAATAGAAATAAACTATAATATCATTTGAATCCTGTATGAAGAGATAATTAATTTTTAGTTAGGAAGGGTCTGAACTGTTAGACAGCAGAACAAGGGTGACTTTAAAGAATAAACTGTACTGATTGGCTGAACCAAAAATTCTGAAAATTTTATGGTAAGAATATATATGAGTCTAGTTTCAGGGAAAATTAACAGAACTTAATTTGGAGTTCCGTAACTTGAGTTATAAATAATTTAGTGGCTGTGACTTAAGTAGACAGCTTTGAATGAACTATAAATAATAGTTGAATTATAGAGAATGTTGTGTATGAACATGAAATGTATTAAATTGATAATTAAATTTATTTATTTAGATCCAGAAGATTCAAATACGAAGCTAGATCGAGGAAAGGAAAAAGTTCAGGATTAGTAGATTTTTGTGCACAAACAAGTATCAAGGTAAGTTCATGTAACTTGAATTATATTCTTAAATGCTTGAAATGCATTTTTTTTATATGAATATGATTTGAATGTTCATTATATGAAATTTTATGAAACATCGACATATTAGATAAAAGAGGAAGAAATCCCAGTTGAATGAAAGGAAAATTCGATGGATCTCTGAAAAGGAATTGACGATAAAAAGGATCTAGCCCGGACGGGTGATCCTATCCTGATATAGCCCTCCCGAAGAATATGTGGAAAATGGATTTAGCCCGGACGGGTAATCCAAATCAGGGTCTGAATTTAGCCTGGACTGGTAATTCAGATCCAAGCTCATTAGAGTAATTGTCGTTGCAGGGGATTTAGCCTGGATTGGTAATCCCGACAATACTCTATGAGTTTATATTACAGAGGATTTAGCTCGACCGTAATCCCATTGTAAGGATGAGGTTCATGAGTGTGCTCTCTGAAATGGAAATGTGTGCAGATGTATATGAATTGACGGACCCGGAATTATACACTAAAAGTGTACCTCTGAAAATCCATCGAAAATTCTAAGAAATTCAACGGGATAAATATGGAAAAATAATAAGGGAATGGTAATCATGGTATTGATGAGCTCATCAATCATGGTATATTATTGGTACATGCAAATTATTGTACTAACTTGAATGTTGAGTTTGTGCATATTAGGGTAATAATGCATTGAATGGATATATAAATATTTATTGTATTGTATTGAAAATATTAGGTAAGTATAATTCTTGTTACATGAGCTTACTAAGCACAAAGTGCTTACCCTGCTTCATTTTCCCTGTTTTTGTAGTGTTAAGAGCTCTGAGATCGGATTTGGTGGGAGATACATCACACTATCAACCTCGGATTTCGGTATATAAAGAAACTTTATTTTGGAAATCAATGGCATGTATAAGCTAATAAAGTAAAGGATTTTGTGAAATGAATGTAGAGTTAGCCATTGGTATGGTTAACAAACCTGGTTTTGGGTATGTGATGACGTTATCTTATAAATATGCATGAATTTATTTTGAAAATATGTTGAATTGGTTTGATTGATGTGGATTGGTCTCGGTTTAAAATTTACAGGGAAGGTTAGATATCTATAAAAGGGGATATATTGAGTTAAAAAAAATTTTAATTTGTAAACTCTGGTAATACTTCTTACCCTATTTCGACAATGAATACGGGTAGGGGTATTACATTTATTGGTATCAGAGCCAGGTTTAGCCGGTTCTAAGATCGATGTAGCAAATACGGGATTAGCTATACATGCCATTTAAATTATTATTGATAGTGTGATATCTCCTGACCATTTAAATGTGTTTTTCTTATAGTAATGTCATCCGACCGAGCTCAATCTGAGAAGCTGAGTCATGCTCCTGCTCAGAGTACAAAGAGAAAAAACTAGCAGTAGAGGGCCCGAGACAGAGGGTCGAGGGGAGGAGCAAAAATAGCCTTCTTTCAAATGATGAATGAATGGTTTAATCAATACTTAAGAACAAACCCTGTAGTGCAGCAAGTTCAAGCTCCCACTCCTGCTCCTCCACTGGTTCCCGAGATCCCACAAGGTACAGGTACTGAATCTGTCAGAAAAGGAAAAGCTCTAGTAGATAAAATTTGAAAATATGGGGCCGAAGAATTTCGAGCAGCAGTTGATGATGATTCTGAACGGGCTGAATTCTGGTTAGAAAACACTACTCGGGTTTTGGAGGAATTATCTTGTACACCCGAAGAATGTCTGAAATGTGCCGTCTCACTGCTAAAAGACACAGCTTACCATTGGTGGAATACTAAAGCTTCAGTTGTTCCGAAAGAAGAAATTACATGGGAGTTCTTTCAATGAATTTAAAAGAAATATATCAGCCAAAGGTTTCTCGATCAGAAGAGAAAAGAATTTCTTGAGTTGAAACAGGGTAACAGATCAGTATCTGAATATGAAAGAGAATTTGTTCGATTGAGTAAATATGCTCGAGAATGGGTACAATCGGAAAGTCGAAATGTGCAAACGATTCGAAGAAGGGTTGAATGAAGACATTAAGCTACTGATCGGAATTCTTGAAATTCGAGAGTTTGCTACATTGGCAGAGAGAGCTTATAAAGCAGAAGAATTGAGCAAAGAAAAGAAACAGGCTGAGAGGGAAGCTCGAATTTTTAGTAAAAGACCGATGGGAAAATCCCAGTTTTCTGCTTCAAAGAAATTGAAGAAGTATCAGGATCGTTCTACCTCAGCCACTGGGTATTCGGGCAGAGAGCGAGGTTCTCAACGCACTAATCCAAGACCTTCTACTCCATCAGTGACCAGTGTTGGTAGTGTTGGCACTCTGGCCGAGATGCCGATCTCGTAATAAAGCTCATTTTGGTGAATGTCGATTAAAAGAGCGGGGCTTGTTACCGATGTGGTTCTTTTGACCATTTCCTCGAGATTGTCCAGAAAGAGGTGAAAAAGAAACCGAACAGATATCGGAGCCGAGTAATCTAGTTTTGAGAGGTAGACCACCTCGACCATCTGGTAATGTCAGTGGTAGTCGAGGAGCTACGAAAGATATTGCGCAGGCGGTCTCGAAGCACGAGCACCTGCTAGGACATATGCTATTCGTGCGCAGAAGATGCCTCAAAGACTGATATTATTATGCGGTACATTTTCTTTACTTGATACTTGATATTCTTGCATTGATTGATCCCGGTTCTACGCATTCATATATATGTGTTAAACTTGCAATTGTTAAAAATTTATCTGTTGAACCTCTTCGAATTTGTGGTTAAAGTCTCAACCCCCGGTCAATCTGTTTTAGTGGATAAAATTTGTAAAATTGTCCACCGATGGTAAGAGGTTATTGTTTCCTACTGATTTGATGTTACCGCCATTTGATGAATTTGACGTGATATTGGGCATGGATTGGTTAACCCAAAGATGATGCGGTAGTAAATTATAGACAAAAATATATTGTGCTAAAATGTCGAATGGTGAGTTGCTCGGGTTAAATCGATCGATGCAGGGGTTATCTGATATGATTTCAAAGAATGGCAACACAGCAGGTATGTCAAAAAGGGTATGATGCTTACTTGGCTTATGTACTTGACACCAAGGTATCCGAGTCAAAAATACAGCGCCCAGTAGTATGTGAATTTTTCGATGTGTTTCCAAAGGAATTACCAGGATTGCCACCAGAAAGAGAAGTGGAATTTTCTATAGATTTGATTCCGGGAACTACTCCGATTTTCATAGCTCCGTATCGGATGGCTCCTACTGAAATTAAAAGAGTTAAAGACACGATTGCAAGAGCTTGTTGATAGGGGTTTTATTCGACCGAGTCATTCACCTTGGGGTGCTCCATTCTGTTTGTGAAAAAAAGATGGATGGGTCTTTGAGATTGTGTATCGACTCACCGCGACTTAATAAAGTAACCATAAAGAATATGTACCAATTACCCGGATTGATGATTTATTTGATCACCGAAAGGTGCTCTTGTGTTTTCAAAAATTAATCTTCGATCGGGTTATTATCGCTACGTGTAAAGGAGTCGATGTGCCAAAACAATTTTTCGTAACCAGTGCACGCATTATGAGTTTCGGTCATGCCATTTGGGTTAACTAATGCACTGCAGTATTCATGGATTTGATGAACTGGATATTCAAACAAAGATTTAGACAGATTTGTGGTAGTATTCATTGATGATATTTTGGTTTATTCTCGGGATGAAGAAGAACATGCGAAACATTTGAGAATTGTGTTGCAAATTCTGCGAGAGAAGCGATTATATGCTAAATTCAAGAAATGTGAATTTTAGCTTCGAGAAGTGGGTTTTCTAGGACATATTGTATCTGCCAAGGTATTAGAGTAGATCCAAGTAAAATCTCACTATTGTCAATTGGAGTCCACCAAGAATGTATCTCGAAGTTAGAAGTTTCTTGGGTTTAGCTGGTTATTATCGGAGATTTGTACAGAGGATTCTCTATGATAGCTTCTCCAATGACTCGATTATTGCGTAAAGATGTTAAGTTCGAGTGGACTGATGAATGTCAACAAAGTTTCAATCGATCAAAAGATCTACTAACGAAAGCACTGTATTAGTGCAAATGAACTGGTAAGGAATTTGTTATTTACAAAGTGATGCCTCGTTAAATGGTTTAGGTTGTGTCTTAATGCAAGAAGGTAAAGTAATAGCCTATGCTTCAAGACAACTTAAACCACATGAAAGAAATTACCCAAGACATGATCTTGAATTAGCCGCTATTGTATTTATTTCTTGCAAGATATGGCGGCATTACTTGTATGGTGAGAAATGTCATATTTATACCGATCATAAAAGCTTGAAATATTTGATGATACAGAAAGATTTGAATTTGAGACAGCGCAGTGGCTTAAACCGATAAAGGACTATGATTTGGTTATTGATTACCATCCGGTAAAGCTAATGTTGTAGCTGATGCTTTGAGCCGAAATCTCTGTTAGCTTTGCGAGCTATGAATACCCGATTATCATTGCTGATGATGGTTCAATCCTAGTAGAATTAAGAGCTAAACCGACATTTTTACAAAGAAATATGTGAAGCTCGGAAGAATGATGAGAAGTTACAAGTTAAACGGGCACGCAGTGTGAGTCGTAATGATTCTGAATTTCAGATTGGTTCGATGGTTGTTTATTATTCGGAGGTAGAGTATGTGTACCTCGAATTCGTGAGCTTACACAAAAGATTTTGCACGAAGCTCACAAAGGTATTATGTCTATATATCCGGGGAGTAATAAAATGTATAATGATATAAAAAGGATGTATTGGTGGCCGGGGATGAAACGTGATATTTCTGAGTTTGTATCGAGATGTTTGATATGTCAACAGGTTAAAGCTGAACATCAGGTACCTTCGGGATTACTACAGCCAATTACGATACCGGAATGGAAATGGGAAAGGATCACAATGGACTTTGTGTCGGGATTACCTTTGTCTCCGAAGAAGAAAGATGCTATTTGGGTAATCGTTGACCGGTTGACAAAGTCGGCACACTTTATACCGGTATGTATGGATTTTTCTTTAGATAAGTTGGCTGAATTATATGTATCTGAGATTGTCAGGTTACATGGGGTACCGGTCTCTATTATTTCGGATAGAGATCCTCGGTTCACATCTCGTTTCTGGGACAAGTTGCAAGAAGCATTAGGGACTCGATTTGCATTTTAGTAATCGCATTTCATCCTCGCATGCATGGCCAATCCGAACGTGTAATTCGGTATTAGAGGACATGCTTCGATGTTGTGTACTAGAGTTTGAAGGTAGTTGGGAAAGGTATTTACCTTTGATTGAGTTTGCCTACAACAATAGTTATCAATCTAGTATTAAAATGGCACCATATGAAGCTTTATATGGTCGGAAATGTAAAACACCATTATATTAGACTGAACTGAGTGAGAAAAAGATACATGGAGTTGATTTGATTCGAGAAACCGAAGACAAAGTAAAGGTGATTTGAGATAGCTTGAAAGCAGCTTCTGATCGACAAAAGTCATATGCCGACCTTAAACGAAAAGAGATTGAATTTCAAGTCGGTGACAAGGTATTTCAAAAAGTGTCTCCTGGAAGAAAGTCCTCCGATTCGGTCGAAAAGGTAAACCGAGTCCAAGATTTATCGGGCCATATGAAATCATAGAAAGAATTGGACCGGTCGCTTATCGATTGGCATTACCACCGGAACTTGATAAAATCCATAATGTTTTTCATGTATCTATGTTACGACGATATCGATCGAGATCCTTCACATGTTATTTCTCCAAGTGGAGATTCAACCGGATATGACTTACAAGTGAAGAACCGGTCAAAATATTGACACGGAGAGACAAAAGAGCTTAGAAATAAAAAGATAAATTTGGTGAAAGTATTGTGGCAAAAGCATGGGATTCAGGAAGCGACATGGGAACCGGAGGAGGCAATGAGGAAACAATACCCAAACCTCTTTACTGGTAAGATTTTCGAGGACGAAAATCCTAAAAGGGGGGAGAGTTGTAATGGCCTAAATTCAAAATTATCGGAACAGTGGTTTCGTAACCACAAATCCAATTTAAAGATAAATTTATTTCAATATTTTTGCATGAAAATTGATATGATAGGAAAATCGTATGAAAATATTGATAGAAAAATTTTACCGATTTAGTGGTTAGTTAGAAAAAGAAATTATTGAAGAAATTGGGTAAAAACAAGGTATCGAGACCTTTATCTCGTAAAACCGAGTCAAAAATAATTTTATAAATATTTATGAAATGTTATTAATGTGGTATTAAAATTTCGTTAGGAAATTTTAATGTTTGGGTAGTCAATTAAATGAAAAGGACTAAATTGTAATAGGTGTAAAAGTTGCTAGAATGATTAAATAGCTTAAGAGTCTAATGAGAAAGGATTTAAAAGGCAATTAGACCCAAAATTTATTTGGGCTGGACGGCAAGGGCATGAAATCAGCAGGGAATTTGATAAATTAAGGGCAAAATTGGAATATTGCAAAATTAACTAAATAAAGCTAGGACTAAATAGGAAATATCTAGATTTCTCTTCATTTCTCTTCAATTCCAGCAGCTAAAAACTCCATAGGAGGGTTCTATAAGCTGTTATTTCATAATTTTTGCACCAAGTGAGTTAATCCTTGCCTTTTTCTTGTAATTTTTGTGTTTCTAAGACTTTTACAACTAGGTCCTACTATTAAATTCATTAGTTTTTGATTTCATGGATGAAATTGAAAGTCACCATGATTGAGTTCTGTAATTTTATGATGAAATAGAATGAAATTAAAGTTTTAATTTATTTATGAGATGATTTTATTAGGTAATTTCAATGGGAAATTGACTTTTAGGACCTAATTGTGAAAATGTTTGGAATTAAAGTCTATTTCTGAAACTCTGATTCCTAAAGGTTGTAAACTAGTTTAAGGTCATATAATAAAGTGTTAATTGAGAAAAATAAGCTCAATTGAGAGACTAATTGAGTAGGGACGAAATTCTCATTTATTAAAAGCTTAGGGGAAAAATGGTAATAAAACAATTTGGACAGCAGCAGTAGACTAACTTTGAAAAATCACCATAAATTGTATAAATCGAATTAGAAGATGAACAATACATAGAATTAAATCTTATTGAGTCTAGTTTCTCATAGAAGAAACAGTGTAAGCAATGGATTTATAAATTTTGAGATATAATGAATTTTATGAGACAAGGTCAGAATGAATTCGGGTTCCCCTGTTCTGACTTTTAAAAATCATAAAAAATTAAATAAAAATAATTAGGAGCTTAAATTTATATGTATAGAATCACTAATGAGTCTATTTTTAATAGAAATAAACTAGAATATCATTTGAATCCTGTATGAAGAGATAATTAATTTTTAGTTAGGAAGGGTCTGAACTGTTAGACAGCAGAACAGGGGTGACTTTAAAGAATAAACTGTACTGATTGGCTAAACCAAAAATTCTGAAAATTTTATGGTAAGAATATATATGAGTCTAGTTTCAGGGAAAATTAACAGAACTTAATTTGGAGTTCCGTAACTTGAGTTATAAATAATTTAGTGGCTGTGACTTAAGTAGACAGCTTTGAATGAACTATAAATAATAGTTGAATTATAGAGAATGTTGTGTATGAACATGAAATGTATTAAATTGATAATTAAATTTATTTATTTAGATCCAGAAGATTCAAATACGAAGCTAGATCGAGGAAAGGAAAAAGTTCAAGATTAGTAGATTTTTGTGCACAAACAAGTATCAAGGTAAGTTCATGTAACTTGAATTATATTCTTAAATGCTTGAAATGCAATTTTTTTATATGAATATGATTTGAATGTTCATTATATGAAATTTTATGAAACATCGACATAATAGATAAAAGAGGAAGAAATCCTGGTTGAATGAAAGGAAAATTCGATGGATCTCTGAAAAGGAATTGACGATAAAAAGGATCTAGCCCGGACGGGTGATCCTATCCTGATATAGCCCTCCCGAAGAATATGTGGAAAATGGATTTAGCCCAGACGGGTAATCCAAATCGTGGTCTGAATTTAGCCTGGGTGGTAATTCGATCCAAGCTCATTAGAGTAATTGTCGTTGCGAGGGATTTAGCTTTGGACTGGTAATCCCGACAATACTCTATGAGTTTATATTACAGGATTTAGCTGGACCGTAATCCCATTGTAAGGATGAGGTTCATGAGTGTGTGCTCTCAAAATGGAATGTGTGCGTATGTATATGAATTGACGGACCGAATTATACACTAAAAGTGTACCTCTGAAAATCCATCGAAAATTCTAAGAAATTCAACGGGATAAATATGGAAAAATAATAAGGGAATGGTAATCATGGTATTGATGAGCTCATCAATCATGGTATATTATTGGTACATGCAAATTATTGTACTAACTTGAATGTTGAGTTTGTGCATATTAGGGTAATAATGCATTGAATGGTTATATAAATATTTATTGTATTGTATTGAAAATATTAGGTAAGTATAATTCTTGTTACATGAGCTTACTAAGCACAAAGTGCTTACCTGCTTTCATTTTCCCTGTTTTGTAGTGTTAAGAGCTCGGAGATCGGATTTGGTCGGAGATACATCACACTATCAACCTCAGGATTTCGGTATATAAAGAAACTTTATTTTGGAAATCAATGGCATGTATAAGCTAATAAAGTAAAGGATTTTGTGAAATGAATGTAGAGTTAGCCATTGGTATGGTTAACAAACCTGGTTTTGGGTATGTGATGACGTTATCTTATAAATATGCATGAATTTATTTTAAAAATATGTTGAATTGGTTTGGTTGATGTGGATTGGTCTCGGTTTAAAATTTACAGGGAAGGTTAGATATCTATAAAAGGGGATATATTGAGTTAAAAAAAATTTAATTTGTAAACTCTGGTAATACTTCTTACCCTATTCCGGCAATGAATACGGGTAGGGGTATTACACAAGGCAGATGAGACCTCTCCTATGGTGATCTGTTTGGTGGTGAAAAGCAAGGGTAATAAAGTATGCCAAATCAAATACATGGCCAGTCGCCATGCTCTATAAGAAGTACGCGTCGGTGGTGCTAACAACACCGGTGCTTTCTTTTCTCCCAGTCAAGGTGTGAGCCAAGATGGCATGGATGTAACGTAATACTGGAGGAAGAGAAGTTGCCTTTGAGCGACTTGCGCCATAGAGAACCATACTAGCTATAAGGTCAGTCCAACAGCAAGGGGGCGAGTAGTGTATGTGACAGCAAAGCTGTAAAAAATTCTCGGAAGCCATGAACTCCTCCGTGTAGAGGCCCAAAGTAGCTCCAAACTCTGGTATACTCATGTGCCATACGAGTCCACCAAGTCTAAAAATGATAGTACCAGCCTCGTCATGTGTATTCATCACATGCTGTAGATGGAAGGTAGTGCAAAATTCCAAGGTAAGTTCAGAATAGGTGGGCTCAATGATTGCAAAGAACCGATCCCACGGGGCAGTATCGAGATGGAATCGAACAAGGTGAGCAAGTTAGACCTGCTCCAAAGCGGCCCAATCAATACTACGGCCATGTCGCACGATCGTGTCCCACATTGTTCGCTTCTCCCATGCCCGTGTGGATTCCCACACACCCGTGTGTCCAAACACACCACCGTGTGCCTTGCCCGTGTAACTCTCTGACTTGTTTGAAAATTGAAAATTTGGCTCCAGTTTTCACACGGCATAGGACATGCCCGTGTTTCCATGCTGTGTGCTTCACACGGCCGTGTGGATCGAATTTATGACCATGTGGCTTAATACTTGGGGATTTTTTTTAGCCCTGTTTCCACACGGCCAAGGACACGCCCGTGTGTCCCGGCCGTGTGGGTCACTATTTCTGCATGAAAAACACTAAAAATAGCTAAAATAAACTAGTTAGTGGTGTTAGTACTCGGGTTGCCTCCCGAAAAGCGCTTATTTATAGTCTATTTGCACGGTCATGGTGGTTTGAGGAGTTGAGACCCCTCCTTCTCATTGTCAAGTCTATTGTCCACATACAGTCTAAGTCGAGTAATATTTACCTTGAAAGTGCCGAATTTAGAATGATGTACCTCAACTATGCTGTATGGGAAAACATTAGGTACCGTAAACAGAGTTTCTCCGTTTATAGTGAGCTCTGAAGTAATAATTCGAGGGTCCTTTTCATCTAGCAATACCTTATCCCTGACCTTAAATTTCTTTGTTTCATCCCTATGCTCATCATGGTGTTACTTTGATTCCTCGCATACTTTTGGTTTCTCCTTGACATGTGTCTGCCATTCATCTAGTTCATCAATTTGTATTCTTCGTTCCTCATGACTCGTTCTATTTTTGTCACATGGGCTAGAATGTGGCTCCATCATGTTCTTCCTAGGGGTTTCCTGAAAAGAAGTTTGAGCCATAATGTTACTCGAGTTAACATAACTTAAACAATCGTCTCGATTACTAGATATATTAGCAGAATCACGAGCTTGAAGTGTAATCGTGTCATCTCTTACACAGAGTATCAATTCACTTGTGCCATCATCTATGATAGTTCTAGCAATTGCTAAAAAGGGCATTCCTAAAATTAAGGTACGTCACTATCCTCATCCATGTCTAGAACAACGAAGTCAACTAGGTATATAAATTTATCAATTTTGACAAGCACGTCTTCAATAATACCTCTAGGAAATCTATTTCTTTTATCTGCCAATTGAATGCTCATCCTAGTTTTTTTGGGTTTCCCAAGACCGAGTTGTTTAAACATTTTATAACGCATGACATTAATGTTCGCCCCTAGATCAGCTAACGCATTATTAATATTTAAACTACCAATTAAGCAAGGAATCGTAAAAATCCCTGGATTTTTCAACTTGTTGGGTAGCTTATTCGATAGAATGGCTGAGCAAACTACGTTTAATTCCACGTGTGACGCCTCATCTAACTTACGTTTATTAGCCAATAGCTCCTTTAAAAATTTCACTGCGTTTGGCATCTGCGAAAGAGCTTCAAGAAACGGTAAGTTAATATGTAATTTTTTTAATAATTTAAGGAATTTACCGAATTGTTCGTCCATGTGGTCTTTCCTTGTCACCTTAGAGTACGGTACACGAGGTTTATACTCCTTGCTTACCGATTTCTGTGTACCATTGCTTACATCAAACTTACCTTTATCTTCCACATTATCTTGCCTCAATTTCGGTTCAGCTTCAACTAACCCTTCATCATTGTGCACAGTAATAGCATGAAGTTGCTCCCTTGGGTTAGTTTTAGTGTTACTTGGTAGGCCACCTTATGGTCGTTCAGAGATAAACTTAGCAAGCTTCCCTATTTGAGTTTCGAGCCCTTGAATCAACACTTGTTGATTCTTAAGCGTTGTTTCGGTATTCTGAAAATGAGTTTCTAACACTGAGATAAATTTTGTGAGCATCTCTTCAAGGTTTGGTTTCTTCTCTTTTTGGTAAGGTGGTTGCTCAAAACCTGGAGGGTGTTGTGGTCTTTGATTTCCTTGACCACCCCACGAGAAATTGGGATGGTTCCTCCAACCTACATTATAAGTGTTACTATACGGGTTATTTTGAGGTCTAGAATTATTACCCATATAGTGGACTTGTTCCTCCTCGGTGCTAGGGTTGAAGGATGGATAATCTATGTTGTGTACTCCTTCTCCATTGGAATCACACCTCATCACTGGATGTTCCTGAGTAGAACCATCCAAACCATCAATCTTTTTATTTAAAAGTTCTACCTGGTTAGATAGCATAGTGACTGCGTCGAGGTTGAAAACACCAGCTGCTTTTGTCGGCTTTGTTCTCATGACTTGCCATTGATAGTTATTCAGTGGCATCTCTTCAATAAATTCATAAGCCTCTTTAGGTGTTTTATTGTTTAAAGTTCCACCGGCGGCTACGTCGATCAATTTCCTTGTTGAGGGGTTCACACTGTTGTGAAAAGTCTGAACTTGCAACCATAGAGGGAACCCATGGTGAGTGCACCTTTTCAAAAGATCCTTATATCTCTCCCATGCTTCATAAAGAGTTTCTAGATCCATCTGCACAAAAGAAGAGATATCATTCATCAATTTAGCCATTTTAGCCGACGGAAAATATTTAAGGAAGGATTTTTCGGTCATTTGTTCCCAAGTGGTGATTGACCCTCGTGGTAACGAGTTCAACCACTGTTTAGCCTTATTACTCAATGAAAAGGGAAATAACCGAAGGTGAATGGAATCATCAGAAATACCATTAATCTTAAAAGTGTCACAAAATTCTAGAAAGTTTGCTAAATGAGTGTTTGGATCCTTGTCCTGCAAACTATCAAACTGAGCAAATTGTTGTATCATTGGAATCGTGTTAGGTTTCAGTTCAAAATATTTGCAGCAACAGCAGGCCTAACTATACTTGATTCAGTTCTTGTTAAAGTAGGTTTAGCATAATCATACATAGTACAAGGAGCAGGATTCTGATCTACTGGATTTGCAGCAACTACAGGAGGTAGCGGATTATTTTGATTTTCAGCCATCTCCTCGACTGTAGTATGGATATCGTCCTCTTACCCTACCTCTATGTATTGTAGGCTTCGCCTTATTTCTCTTCAGTTTCTGCGAGCTGTGCTCTCAATCTCACTGTCAAAAAGCAAAGGTCCTGACGGGTTTCTTCTAGTCATAAACTATAAAAACCTGCCAGAAGTAAAGAAGAGAAAAATTAGTAAAGAAAATTTAAACTAAAAACAAAGAGTAAATTGCAATAAAAGTAAAAATGACTAAAGTAATAAAAATTAAGTGTTCCTAATATCTTAGTCCCTAGCAACGACGCCAAAAACTTGATGGTCGCTAAACTAACTAAAAATTCGACTAAGTTAAGCGCACCTATCGAACAGTAGTATAATTATGGTGAGACCGGAAATATCGTATCCACTAGGATTAAAAGTACTAGTAATTACTATCTTTTTATTATCTAGCCTAAAAATTAAGAGAATGTTTTATCTAAAACTAATTATCTATTAACTAAAATTACGACAGAGATTGAAGTTGGAAAATACTTTTGGAAAATCGATGGAGAAGACAATACCCAAGGAAGAATCCACCTAGAATTCACTTATTGCCTCTGAATTAGCGATTTATTCACTTGACTTAATCCGTAGAAATCCTTGATTTATGTTAATATCTCTCTCGAGACTAAAAACAACTGACTCTAAGTTGATTAATAGAAATCTCTTTCTAATTAAAACCCCTATTGTCGCATTAACTCGATCTATGGATTCTCTTATTAGATTTGACTCTAATCCGGCAGATTTATATCGTCCTATCTCTAGGATTGCATGCAACTCCGCTTAATTATGAATGATCTACTCTTAAATAGAGACTTTTCCTCCACTGAATAAGCACATCAAAAACCTCCATGACTCGTTTTCTTTCATAAAAATTTAGTAAACAATATGAGTATTCACATGCAAAAACCCTATACATTCAACCATTTTGCAAAATAGTCCCCTTATTAGTTAGCTCATGCTACAAGGGTTCTAAAAATACAAAAATCATCAAGAAAGACTATCTAAACCACTTACTTGCAAGGAATATAAGTGGCTGATATTTTTGAGCTTTCAAAACCCCCTCTTTTTTGCCATTTTCGGTGGACGAAGAAGAAAGATGAAAAGATGACAACTTTTTCTTTTTTTTTGTTTTATTTTAATACCAAATAAGTCACCTAATACCCACAAATTTTGACTTTTCAACTTTTCTTGTCCCTATGGCCGACCATCACTCTCCATATGACCTATTTGTACTTTAAGGACCTCCAATTTTGGTTTTCTAGCTATTTAACACATTTAGCTTGCAAAAAAAAACTTTTGCCCTTTATGCGATTTAGTCATTTTTCAAAATTAAGTAAGCAATCGCTAAAATTAATTCACCAAAATTTTCATCAACTCATATAATCATGCTATAACACAAAAAATAATATTAAAATAATTTCTTGACCTCGAATTTGTGGTCTCAAAACTACTATTTCGACTAGGCCCAAGATCGGGCTGTTACAATTCTCCCCTTTAGGGATTTTCGTCCCCGAAAATCTTACCAAGAAAGTGGTTTGGTTTCTCACATGAACTTCTCTTTCTCACAATCATTGTTAAAGAACATTCACTCGTCTGTGCCTTTAATACTTATCTCATTATTTTCTCATAGTAGTGTCATAAGCGGTTTATTTGCTATACTCCACCTTGGCTGAAGTTCAACCTCCATCTGAGAGTTTATATACATAATGGTCTGATCTATGCCATCATGTCACATATACGCACATACTTGAATCCTTTCGAATTCGAATAATGAAACTAGTCAGTTCATCTTGGTCTTATGCTCTCTATAATTTCACACAGTCCAATTGTTTACCAATTCACCTCTCAGTTGCTTCTAAATTTCAAAGTCTCCTTTTGCTTTCCCAAGAAATCATGATATAAAACCCGGATCTCAATCCGATTAGTGGAGACTAGAATTCCAAGAAATCCAACAATCATAAAGACACAGAATTCCATGAATCTGATGAGCACAAATTCAGTATATACCGGCATGATTTACATATCTCGTCAAACATTTAACAATAAGTCACATAACATTTTTCTCTTTCAGAGACAGGAATAATCCAGACATGAAATCCATATTAACTTTTTCTCATTTCTATTCTAGTGCCAACACGGGTGAAAATAATTCTGATGACACTTGATATACATCTTTAAACTTTGCAATTTTTCTAGAATTCATGCACAAAGATCAACAAAGTCGAGTTCCAACTTCGATCACTAATACACTATTCCCAAGGGTTTCCTCGTAAAAGTTTTGTATAAGTTTTGGATTTTTCTATCCAAGCACTCGTAGCCACAATTTGCTTTCTCAAAGATCATACAATTGCATTATCCCAAGTAACACATATATTTCAATTGAAGGCATTAATTTCAATTAACTTACTTGAGAAAAGAATTCCACCATACAAATTGAAATTCGTATTTTCATCATTTATGCTTGCACTGATGTCAAATCCTTACACGAAAATTAAAGAAATCCAATTAGTAAAATCATCACATCACCATGATCAAATCAGGAGCATAGTCATACTTAACATAATTATCACAAGCTGAAGGTCACATTTTTGGACATAAGCCATAATTTACCATTTATGGAATAAAAATGACAAGAAAACCAAGATAGAGGAACCCACAATAGAGAAATCCAGAAAGACATGATTCCAACCCACTGGAAACAATTACAACAAGAATGACATACTTCCCGTATGTATATATATATCAGGCAGAGTAATAATTGGAAGGGACAAAATCATAGTATCATATGCATTTTCTCTTCAGTTCTCAATAGACGAAATGTAACAGCATACCAAAAAGAAATAGGACCATGTAGATCATAAACCAATCGGATCGGCAATGTCTTTGTCTAATATTAAGATTAGATAACACTCCCATATAACAAGAATTTCATCAGAAGATAGATAGCCACTATAATACTTCCGAGAACAATGATCACTTAAAATATATCAAGAGAGACAGTCATCATCTGTTCACTATGATTTTGATACTCAGACATCTCATGCTTCAAATATTATTCATCTAACTATCTCTGTCATCACAAATCCCACGTTATTACATTTTCTCAACCTCGTACCTGAGTAATTTTATTTACCAAAGTAAATTTCTTCTCTAACTGTGACAGTGCATAACTCACATAATCTTTATGTCAACCTGATACCTTCCTCGCTCTGGCTTTACTTATCAACTCACTCTCAATCTCTAATCATGTTTATAGATATTCCTCCACTGAACTCTTTGGTTTTCACACTCATGAGTTTATTCAGCACAAATATCATGAAATTTCATTATAAAACACCACTCTGGTAAGGGGGTGAGGTCGTATGGCCTCAGACTCGACTCTCATATACATATACATGTGGCAAAACTTTCATTATCATAGCAACATCATCAAAATCATATCATTCATTTCAGACAAACTGACATTCATTTTTGTTTTACGCCAACTTTCCAATTATCTCATTTAGACAAGTATACTTATGCATGCACTCTATGAATTCTAAATAACTTTACTCATCCCATTCATTTAATCAAACAAGTCATGTACACAACATCATACGAGGGCCAACAAACACGGATAAGTATATTCCAATCTATACTTTCATCTCGCACATCATCGTATGCATATCATTACAAACATGTAAGTCAACCCAAGCAATTTAACATTTATACTCAGACTATGTGAACTTGCCAACCATATTCATTCAAATAAGTATACATGAACATTCGTTCTAGCTGTATTTTTAGTAAGTTATCCAAACACATGCATTCACTCGAACCAATCAATCATATACACCATGGGATTGTCGATCAAACATAGATAAGCTTATTATGCCATGTACACATTCTATTTCATGTTTCTCATATCACAAACATTTCATGAATTATTATTCGTACCTTTTTGTGTTTCAATTCATCATAACTGCTCTTTATTAGAATACCTTCGTATCTCTATCTACGTGATCGGGTGCAGCTCGGTTAGAGAGTACCTTGTCTACACGAGATAGTTCTCATTCGCGTCGGGAGACATCACACTATCACGAATCTATAGCATGTATAGCTAGACTCTTACACATGCTAGGTTAGTCTGAGAATTGACTAAACTATTGCTCTAATACCACTAAATGTAACACCCCTTACCTGTGTCCGACGCTGGAATAGGGTACGAGGCATTACAGGACTTAATCATTCACAAATATGCAAAAACTGGGATACAAAATTTCGTTCAAATCAAAACTTTTCATATAGATGCATAATGTCCCATACACGGGCCTACGAAGCCTTAGACATGTATTGAAAGTAATTAGGGACTAAACCAAAAACCTGAGAAAGTTTTGGGAAAACTTAGAAAATTTTCCCATGAAACAAGGTCACACGCCCGTGTGGACATAATTACACGCCCGTGTGTCTTTGACACGCCTGTGTCCTCAGACCGTGCAATTCTCTGTTTATTACATCAGCATGCAAATCGAACCACACGGCTAGGCTACATGCCCGTGTCTCCAGGCCGTGCCACTCACACGGTTGAGACACACAGCCGTGTCTTAGCTCGTGTGACCAACACTTAGGCTATTTTCCAATCCTTCATGTTACTCATAATCCCTTGCAACCTTATGCACATCAAAATCACAAATCATGGCATCATTTTAGTGATTAAACACCCTTTATTAAGACACATTCATAACATTGACATGTCCTCTTACATGTAATGCACCTACTCATAAAATACCAAGTCTAGATTCATTAATTCACATTCATAAGGCTTGTCATTTTGATGTCCACTTTTACCATTATACTTTGATTACCAACTTATCCATCAAGCACTCATGTTCAACCATTATCACGTTGTTTTTATAACGTGCAATTACTACATGGCTATGACCACCTCAATTGGTCATAGAGCATACATTCAACACACGCGTCATATTACCAACCATGCATGGCAAACAAACATAATCACATCATAAACATTAGACATGACATGAATAGCTAGGTTTACAAGCCATAATCAATATGAGCCACATCTCATGGCCATATACATATAACTCAATACAAGCCAATACATTTGGCCAAAGCATAATAACACATGTCAATAAACTAGATCCCTATACATGCCACTCACTTAAAATTTCTAATACATGCTTCATTATGCCAAAGATAGTGACTTGATAGTGTGATGCTGCCTCCGACGATCTCCAACCCCGAGCTAACCTGAAAACACTAAAGAAAAGGAAAGGAAGGGAGTAAGCTTTATAGCTTAGTAAGACCATATGAAAATAATAAGTAATTTATCAACTTGCTTCTCAAGGTAAGACAACCATATTTGTACTTTTGTTTATGTTCAGGTCAAGTTGTTTTTTCGAGTCACTGTAATTAAATTATTTATATCTAGAGCTATGAAACTCTAAATTAAGTTTCGCTAATTTTACCTAAAACTAGACTCGTATATCTTCTTACCATAAAATTTTTAGAATTTTTAGTTTAGCCAATAAGTACAGTTTATTCCTTAAAGTTACCCCTTTTTTGCTATTTGACTATTCCGACCCCTCTTCACTAAAAATTAATTATCTCATAATACGGGACATGGATGACATTCTATCTATTTTTCTTGAAAATATACTCATTAAGAATTCTAAGCATATAAATTATAACCCATAACTATTTTTGTAAAATTTTCAATGATTTTCTCAAATCAGAACATAGGACTTCGAAATCATTCTGAATCTGCCTCACAACAATTCAAATATATCATAACATGAACTTATTTTGCTTACAACATTTCTTTTATATGAAACTAGACTCAATAATATTTAATTCCATATTTTATTAAGCCTCTAAATCAATTTCCATAATTTTTGGTGGATTTTCAAAGTCGGACTATGGCTACTATCTAAAACTGTTGTAGTGTAAATTTATGATACTAAGTTCATCACACCTTGTTAATCCATTTTCACCACATTGGTAAAGATACATATTTATACATCATAAGTGTAGACCTATAATCACAAGGTCATCACAATATCATTCTCATAGGCATGAATTACCTATTTACATCTTCACCAAATGTGCATCATAAATTGAAATCATTTCTCATGAGCTTGGCATACATACCTCTGTTACTCAACATGCTCATATTCATTCCTTACTAATCATACAACATGAATTGAATTCACATCTCATCAATTTCATGTAAGTACCTGTACCACTCACCACATGGTCATAAGTTTTCTCATTTCGATATAAACCATAAATCTCTCGTTAAACCATTTAGAATACTACAGGATATTTAATAGCCCCAAACATGGGATAAGATGCCAACGCCATGTCCCAGACATGGTCTTACACTGGCTAGCACATCAAAGTCGATGCCATGTCCCAAACAAGTCTTACACTGACTTTCATATATCGAGGCCGATGCCGTGTCCCAGACAGGTCTTACACTGGCTCTCATCTATTGGTGTCAATGCCATGTCCCAGACAAGTCTTACACTGACACACAACAAGCTGACACCGTGTCCCAGACAGTTCTTACACTAACTTGTATATCTCGAGGCTGATGCATGTCCCAGACATGTCTTACACTAGCTCTCATCTCAATGCTGATGCATGTTCCAAACATGTCTTACACTGGCTTAAATATCTTGAGGCCGATGCATGTCTAAGATAGGTCTTACACTGGCTCTCAGAATGTGGTCGATGTATGTCCCAGACATGTCTTACACTAGCACACATATCACCCAATGTCATGGTATGAATATCCGGGTCTATTCCAAATGTTCAACTAGAAGTCTTTATTACATTAATTCTCATAATTCATATTTTCATCACAACTCAACAATTTATGTCAAACTAATTATATAATACATGAGAATATTTAATTTGCATTATTTATGTACAACTTACTCGTTTCTATGGAATATCATATTCCATCAAATTTCTAATGTATTCTATCTTCACATGAATGTTATTAATGTTTGGCATCACTTTCATCATACTCAATATCATCAACATATAATTAAATATAACCAAAGCAAGAGATATGTCAAGTAATTTTAACAATAACTTGGATAACATGCTTATCTCTAGTTACACGGATTTACCTTGAATGCAATTTCGACTAATTACTCCATTTTAGTCCATAACCTCGTACTTTCTGATTTAAGCCCAAATCTCGATTTTCTTGATCTAACATGATGAAATTCACTCATTTAATCATTACATTAATTAAAACATTCTATAATTCACAATTTGGCAAAATGATCGTTTTGCCCTTAGACTTTACAAAAATTACGAATTTTCCCTTAGGCTTGTAAATCGATTTTTATCGAATTTTCTCCTTTACCAAGCCTAGATGAATTCTTTTTATAACTATAGCAACTCACAATTTCAATTATTTCACACATTTACAACTTATGTTACAACTTTACAAAATAACCCTTTTTAGGTGTTTTCATGCAAACTTCTTTCACAAAAGTTGTTTATTACAGAACCATGACTTATTTTCTTTCTTAAAAATTTAGCAAAAATATGAGTATTCACATGGAAAAACCCTAGACATTCAATCATTTTGCAAAATAGTCCCCTCATTAGTTAGCTCATGCTACAAGGGTTCTAAAAATGCAAAAATCATCAAGAAAGACTATCTGAATCACTTACTTCCAAGGAATATAAGTGGCTGATATTTTTGAGCTTTCAAAACCCCCTCCTTACTGCCATTTTCGGTGGATGAAGAAGAAAGATGAAAAGATGACAACTTTTTATTTTTTTTATTTTAATACCAAATAAATCACCTAATACCCACCAATTTTGACTTTTCAACTTTTCTTGTCCCTATCGCCAGCCATCACTCCCCATATGGCCTATTTTCACTTTAAGGACCTTCAATTTTGGTTCGCTAGCTATTTAACACATTTAGCTTGCAAAACAAAACTTTTGCCCTTTATGCGATTTAGTCCTTTTTCAAAATTAAGCAAGCAATTGCTAAAATTAATTCATCAAAATATTCATGCACTCATATAATCATGCTATAACACAGAAAATAATATTAAAAATAATTTCTTGACCTCGGATTTGTGGTCCAAAAATCACTATTCCGACTAAGCTTAGAATCGGGCTGTTACATATTAGTTATTAACTTAATCGAAAAATAGGAGGAGCGCACCGTATGGGAACCCCAAACCTATATTAAACAAAGAGGTACATGTCATCTCCCTCATATTTACCATTTTTTTTCTATCTGACATCTTTGAAGACAACAACTCAGCTAATCTATTGTTTAATTGATTTCTTCGTCTTTCTCTCTCTTTTTTTTTGGTGAAAGAAAATAACACAAATACATTAAGCTAAGCCACCATGAGCTACAAAGTCATTATTCTTATTTGCACGTAATCCTACTTCCACTTGCTCAGGTACTTCCCCAAAAAATTATACTTTAAATGTCTTGTCAGAAGTCATCTTAGTTATGCAATCGGCCACTTGATTCATCTCCCTTGGAACATGTCTAATACTTCACCAGTCCATATTTCCTATTATCTAATTCATCTTCGTCTTTCTCTTTAAATCTATTTGTAAGCTTTTTTTTTCCCTTTTATTTTCAATCTCTTGAAGTATTGATTTTTTTATATCTGCTTAGGAAAGGAAAACAAAAATAAAGATAAAAGAAACAAAACATTAAAGATTTAATTCCTTTTGCCTTTGGGTTCATCAAAATCGGGTACTTTCCTTATGATGAAATTTAGGTTTTCTCTTCTGTTGAGTTTGCGATGATTGGACTATTGATTTCCTCATTCTATTTTACATGAAATTTATAAAAACAAGGTTATCTTTCTTGTTAATTTAAGTTCATTTTTTATTTTTTGGTCTTAGCTAATATGTATGTGATAATAGAATGAAGATAATGGCAATGTATCATAAAGAAAAGAAAGAAAAATAGAACACACAGATTTTATGTGAAAACCCTTTCGGGAAAAAAACCACGGGTAGAGAAGAAGAAAATTTATTATGTCGAATTTGAATAATACAAGAGGAGAGACAACTATGTCGATTTATAGGTTTGTAAAACCATATTCTAATTAAAGTCAAATAGAAGTAATCAAGTAGAGGTCGTATACTTATAAACAGATTTCACTTGTGCAGCCCTCAGCCTTTGCCCTTGTAGATCCCCTTATCTTGCCACTTGTATTTTATTTTAACAAGAATTTGGGTCACATATCTTTAACAATGTAAAATGTGGGTATTAGTTGAATTTAGAGTATTGCCTATGGTGCATTAATATCAGCTAATGGGTAAAATAAGCTTCAAGATTGAGCATGACTTTGGTATGTCTTTTGTGATCGTGTATTGTATTAGTATTAGTATTTCTTATCCATGTTGTTGGTTTTGTTAATTTTATTGATATCCAGAGAAAAGGCATACTGAGGCTACAAGACTAAATTATGCCTTCTTGATATCCAAGCTTGGATGAGAACATTTTTGGGTTTGAGCGTAGGTTCCATTTTATTAAGAACTAATTATGCCTTCTGTTTATTTGCATTTTATTTGGTTAAGGTGTTGATACGATTAAATTCTAGAAGTTAAGTGAAAGAGAGAAAATAGAGAACAGAGAGCAGTAGAGGAAGAAAAAAATGAAAGTTTCATTCCATAACCATCTGGATAACTGCTTACCCTCTGCCTCTGCTGTTAAAAAGCAAAGAGAAGGAAGTTACAGGGAAATTGAATTTCAGTTGAGGCCATTATGTACAACTAAAGTCATGAAACACATAGTTTTCATTAAACGGTAGCATCCAACACAAGGTGCCCATACACATTGTTTTATCCTCTAAAGAAAAACACACCGTTTCATCAATCTAAGACACTAAATGGTACGTTTAACTAACCAAAATAACAGAAAAGGAAGCACCCCCATTATAGTAATAAAAAATTCCCTAGCAAATACTCCCCCATTTGAAAATATCATTGTCCTCAAGGATTAAAGGTAGGATATCGTTGCTGCAATTCATGTAATACCTCCCAAGTGGCATCCTAAGAAAAAGTGTTATCTCATTCAATCAACACCTCGGTGACAACTTGGTTGCCTTTCTTAACCGTGTGATGATCAATGGTATGTATTGGCTCCTAGAGCATAGCTCTATCAAGGCCCACGAAAGGTAAAGTAGAGTGAATCGGTTGCCTCCCAACATGGCGCTGGAGTTGAGACACATGAAAGATAGGATGGATTCAAGAACCAGGTGGCAACAAAAATGTATAAGCCACTTTCCCTACCTTGGCCTACCCTACAAAAGGGCCAAAAAAATTATAAGAGAGTTTCTGGTTGAATACCCTCCTCAATATTTATTGAGTGTTGCTTATATGGTTGAAGGTTTAGGTAAACTAAATCACTGACTTGGAAAGTACGATCACTCCTCCTACGATCAACAAAGTGTTTCATTCAGTCTTGGTCCCTTTTGATGTGGTATCGAATAAGGTTCCTAGCTACTTCATGCTACTGCAAGCTACAGTCTATACATTCAATAGTGGAAGAACCTACCAAATAAGGTAAGTGTTGAGGGGGATGTTGACCATACGAAGCCTTGTATGGAGTCATTTAGATTGCAAAATGATAAGTGGAGTTGTACCACCATTCTGCCAAAGGAAGCCAGCAACACCAATCCCCAGGCCATTCCCCTATCATACATCGAAGGTAGCTCTCCAAGAACCTATTGAGGACTTTAGTTTGACCATCACTTTTAGGGTGATAAATAGTGGAAATGTGCAAATAAGTGCCCAACTTCTTTAAGAGTTCCTACCAAAACGAGGTAATAAAAATCTTGTCTCTGTAAAAAAAAAAAAGGACATCGCTAAGCCATGGAGTTTATAAATGTTGTCAAGGTAAAATTTGGCCACAGTCAGAGTAGAGAAAGGGTGAGACAGGGCCACAAAGTGGCAATACTTGGTTAGCCTATCCACAACCACTAGGAAGGTATCCTTGCCCTTGAAAGAAGGTAGTCTTTCAATGAAGTCCATGCTGAAAGCAAACCAGGCTCTACTAGGGATGGCTAAAGGTTAGAGAAAACCTAGATGTGTTAAAGTGTCATATTTGCACCTTTGACATATTGCACACTCCTTCACCCAACGCTTGACATAAAAACTAAATCCCTTCCAATATACAAGATTGTCCAGTCTGCATCGAGTGGCATGGATTCCAAAGTGTTCCTCTAAAGAACTTTAATAGAAATAAGAGAACAATTATTGTTGAAGTTCACGATTGGCTCCCTTCACTAGCTTGACCTTTCTCCTAAAAAAGTTGTCATCCCATATGTATTTGGGATGAAAAGTAGGTTGGCGCTGAAGTTCAAGACAGAGTTTACTTAGCTTCAGTTTATTCTGCCAAGAATTTTACACACAAGCCAACAGACCAAAAATGACTAAGTTGCCAACCATTTGAAGTAGTTGGCCAGTTGAGCTACAAGGTTTCCTGGAGAGGGCATCAACCACTACATTATTGCTCGCCTTCCCATACACCACCTCAAAATTGTAGCCTAACATCTTGGCTACCCATCTTTACTGGAATGGTGTGATGGCCAGTTGATCAAAGAGAAACCTGAGACTTTGGTGATCAATTCTAATTCCAAAATGATGGGTCAATCAAATAGGAATGCCACTTGACAGCCAAAAGGGCTGCCAATGTCTCCTTTTCGTAGATAGACAAGGCTTGATGTCTCACCCTGAGTTTCTTTCTAAAAAGAGGCAATAGAGTGCCCTTGCTGCTGAAAGAAAACTCCCACTCCTAAGCTATTGGCATCTGTATCAATGTAGAATTCTAGTTGAAAGTCAAGTAAAATTAGGACAGAAGCAGCACTTAAAACACATTTTAGTGTCTGAAAGGCTTTGCCAACTTGCATGACTAGCCCCACTCATTCTTATTAAAAAGGTTAGTCAATGGCTTGACTAAAGTTCCATAGCTCCTAATGAACCTTCTATAGTACCCTAAAAGGCCAAAAAAACCTCAAAGCTCTTTAACTGATTGTGGAGTTTGCCAAAATATCACACTTTCCACTTTAGATTGGTCTATGGCCATAGTTCCTAGGGAAATTACATGACCAAGGTACTTTGTTCGAGGGGAACCAAATTAGAATTTACTCTGAGATGCAATAAATGATCTAACCAAGACAAGGAGTAAACAAAAATGTCATCAAAGAAAATCGGCATAGACTTCCTCAAAAAGGGCTTGAACATTGAGTTTATTAGCCTTTGAAAGCTGGAGGGGGCATTGGTTATGCCAAAGGGCATGGCCAGAAACTCATAATGCCCTCATGTGTCCTAAAGGTTGTATTATGGATATCAGGCTCCTAGATCCTAATTTGATGGTAGTCTGACCTGAAATCCAACTTGGAAAAAAACACCATTTGTCCCAACTTATCCAAGAGCTCGTCAATGAAAGGAATGGGAAACTTGTCCTTAATAGTCAACTAGTTAAGTTTCTTATAGTCCACACATAACCTCCAGCTACCATTTTTTTAACCATCACAATAGGAGAGGAAAAAAGAGCTATTGTTGTCCTTGATAATTCCTTCTTGCATCATCTCCTAGATCAACTTTTCCATCTCATTTTCTTGCACAATAGGATATCTATAGGGCCTAATTTTTACCATTGAAGTCTCATCTTTCAAGGGTATTTTGTGGTCCTGTAGGCAAGGCGGAGGAAGGCCTATAGGTGTCTTAAAGATATCCTCATACTCCTTCAGTAAGTAATGCAAATCAATAAGGATAGAAGAGCAACCATTAGCAATGATGCTTGCATAGGTACTGCCAGCACCATTACGCATGGTCCAATGAGTTGGCCAACTAGAGAAAAACATTTGGTGGGATGAGCTCTAGCAGTTGAATAGTACTTGGTAGAATCCCTTTTAACAAACAATGTTTCCCTTCATAAGTGAACTACATTTTCAAAGAGCTAAAATCCCATACAATGGTCCCTAAAGAGAGTAGTCCCCAAATACCTAGCACTAGGTCACATCCCTTCAAAGGTAACACAAAGATATTAGTGGTAAAACTGGTGGTCTGAGTCCTTCAAGTCACCCCTCAACATATACGACCAGAAGATAGGGTACCCCCATCAACAATTGTAACCTTCAACTTATTCATCTGGTTGATTGGTAGGGATAGTTGTCTAACTAGCTTAGCACTAATAAAGTTGTGAGTGCTACCTAAATCCACTAGTATGATAACCTTGGCATTTCTAATACATGCTGTAACATTCATAGTATTGATTCCCTAGGATCCCTGAATGGTATGTAAGGATAGTACTGATCCCTAAGCAACCTTCTCAGCAGGAGTGATGTCCTTAAGTATATCAAGACACTCTTGGAATTCCTCATCCTCCCCCTCTAAATAAGGGTACAATAAGAGTTGGGACTTCACACACTTATGGCCAATACTATATTTAGCTCTACACTAGAAACATAAGCCTATTTTCCTTCTGTCTTCAATTTTAGCTAAAGATAATGATCGAAATGGTCCTTTAACCTGTCCACTAGACCCTACTATTCCACTAGTCTGAGTAGGAGTTGTTGTTATAGGAGCCTTAGATATGCTAGAGGTCAAAGAAGACAGTGGAGGTACCCTAGATAGGGTCCTTCATCCTATTAAGATACCACATTTGGAAGAGCTTGAGTATTTTCTTCACCTGTTGTGCTATCAAAAACCCTTCCACTAAGAACTTAGGTTTAAAGAGTTATAGATATTAACCAATCTCTACCTTCAAGTTGCTGATAAAAATGCTCAAGGCATATAGTTCAGGCAAGTGAATTTGATTCAAAAGGCTAAAAAAAGTATCACGATATTGGTCTACTGAACCTAATTACCTTAAGGATAATAGATCAGCCATAGGGTCTTGGAACAAACTTGAACCAAAATGCTCTCACAGGCTTTGAGCATTAGAATCCTAAGTTAGCATGTGGAATCCTCCCTCGCATTGGGTATAAATGTGATACCAGTCAAGGGCCTTCCTTTCCAAATACAACATGACTGTTATAGCTCGAGCATTGGCAGCAAGGCCCTCAACCTTGAAGTATTACTCCAGCTTAGCCCACCAACCTCGAAAATTATATCCATCAAATTGAGGGCGCTCTAACTTTTAAGTTCTTGGAATTAACTCCATACTACCCTGACAATGAGAAAGGATCAAACTTTTGATATCCACTCTAGGAGAAGTTGGAAAGAGATCCTTAGGGGAAAACCAAGGAAAGACCACCTAGGTTCCCTTCCCTTTATCTGGAGATTGTTCAGTAGAGGAAGAACCAGTCAAGTAGCCTAAATATTGTTCAAACAATCCTTTTAGTTTTAACTTTAGCTCCCTTGAAAATCTTCCTTTAGTTCCTTGGTGACCTTCCATTCGATTTTCCCACTAATAAAACTCAGTTTGAAGCTTGGCCACTCCTGTTGAAGATGGCTAACCTCCTTCTGCAGGCAAGTCAAAATTTCTTCTCCTACCATCAAGGATCATCTTGTTATGATACCTTTGATATGATTGAATTCCAAAAGTTGAGTGAAAGAGAGAAAACAAAGAACATAGAGCAATAGAGGAATGAAAGTTTCCAAGAGAGCTTTTAATAAAACTGTTCTTGTAATAACCCGATTTAGGGCCTAGTAAGAACAGTGGTCTCGGGAGCACAAATCCAAAGATAGAAAAATTATTTTTATTATTTTTATGAATTTATGGTATGATTATATTAGTGCATGAAAAATTTGGTGAGTTAATTTTAATGTTTTCAAGCCCGATTGCTAAAAAGGACTAAATCGCATAAAAGGCAAAAGTTGCATTTTAGTACCCAAATGTGTTAAATAGCTAGAGAATCAAAATTTGGAGTATTTAAAGGGAAATTACACCCTTTTTAATAGTGTTGGCTGGCCATGTGATGGATTTTAAACAAATAGTTAAAGTATTAGGTTGATGATGTCATGTTTTGGTGATAAAATAATGCCTAAAAGCCTAGCTATCATTTTCTTCTTCTCCATATTCTTTCTTCACCGAAAATATCAGCCAAAATAGAGGTTTGAAAGCTCAAAAATCTGCAGCAACTTAAAGCACTCGTAAGTAAGTGAATTTAATGAGTTTTCTTCAAGATTTTTACATTTTTGAGACCCTTGAAGCATGAGCTTTCAAATGAGGGCGATATCTTACAAAATGGTCAAGAGTTTAGAATTTTTCCATGGATTTATTTGTGATATATGCTGAGTTTTTATGGAAGAATATGAGTCCTAGTGGTGTTACAAACAACTTTTGTGAAAGGTGTTAGCATGAAAACACCTAAAAGGACTATTTTGCATAAGTTGCAAAATAGGTGGTTAGTGTGTGAAATAGTGAGAATTTGGGATTTCCAAAGTAGTAAAAATAGTTTATCTTGGCTTGAAATATGAGGAAATTTGATAAAAATTGATTTTCGGGCATAGGGGTAAAATGTTCATTTTGCCATGGCTTAGGGAAAAAATGGTCATTTTACCAAAGTTGTGAATTTATGAATGCCTAATTGTGTTTAGTGACTAAATGGATGTATATTATTATTATAGATCAAGATTTTCCAAAATCGAGCCTAGACCAAGGAAAAGCCAAGCAATTCGAATAAGCTGACTAGTCAAGTACTTTTTGTAAACCGAGGTAAGTTGTATGTAAATAATACAACTACACTGTTAATACTTGTATTTATATTGTCATTGAATTGATATTGTATCATTGAATTGATATTGTACGAGTTGTTAAGTTATAAATTGAGAATGCCTTGTAATATTGAGATAGTAGAAATATCCCGTTGAAACCTCAGGATATGAAATGGATATTTGTGCCAAGACATTGGGTGATTTGTGTGCCAGTGTAAGACATGTCTGGGACATGCTTCGGCCACATTATGAGAGCCAGTGTAAGACCTAGTCTGGGACATGGCATCCGCACAGAGATGAGCGCTAGAGTAAGACATGTTTGGGACATGCATCGGCCTCGACAGAGATAGCCAGTGCAAGACGTGTCTGGGACATGCATCGACTAGGAGTTGTGCTAGTGTAAGACATGCCTGGGACATGCATCAGCATACATATATAAGAGCCAGTGTAAGACCATGTCTGGGACATGGCATCGGCAATATATCCCATGTTGAAGGTTCATGGAATATCCAGTAGTATTCCAACGGTTCAATGGTGAAAGTTATAGTTCAATTTTGATAAAAAAAAAGGATGATCATGTTGTGAGTGTTACAGGTACCTATATGATAAGCATGAGTAACGAGCTTAATTTAGAAAATGAGACTCGAGTAGATGATAATGAGTAAGTTAAGTTATGTTTACCTTTGAGCTATAAGCATGATGGTAAATGGTGAGATTGTTGTATAGTTATTTATATCCAACTTATTAAGCTTTATGCTTACTTCATTTTCTTTCCCTCTTATTTCAGTATCGCCAGGTTAGCTTAAGAGCCCCACAAAGTCAGAGATATCGATCACACTATCAGCCGCAATACTCGGTATAGCTTGATTTATATTTTTGAAGGTGGCATGTATAGGGCTAGACTAGGATATTGTATTAAGAGAATTTTTCATGTATTTTGGCTCAAGTCAAAAGCCCTTCATTTTGTATCAAGCCTGGAATAATGGCTATTATTCACTTTGATAAATGTATACTGTCGAAACCATTTTCAAATCGAGTTTTGGAAAATGGGAATCGATTTTAAAAAAACGAAAACGGGAGTCGCCACCAATCTTTTTAGGTGTGATTGGATCACCTTTAAAACATTTTGTTTTAAAATCATTAGTTTTGGTCCACGAAATAAAAGAACGGGTTCGGAAGTCGGTTACGTTCGAGGAAGGATTAGCACCCTCGTAACGCCCAAAATTGGTACCTAATTGATTATCAAATGCCTTTAACGTCGGAAATTTAAAAAAAAAATAAGATGTAATCCTCTTTAAAATATTTTGATATTTGAAAATTTGGGTTCACTTGTATCAAAGTGTTGACATTAAAATAGCCTTTTTAGAAATCCCTACCCCGAAACGACAAAATGTTACATCCAATAAGTTAGGACATATCACTTTGCAGTTCCAAGGCAGTCGCTTACATTTTGAAAACCTTTAAAAACTTAGAAGGGTACTTGACTATTCGAACTTAACGAGAAAAGTTGCAACCCAATAAGTTAGGGCACTACTTTTTCGAAACTTCTAAACACCAAGCATTGCCTTTATATTTTTGTGAAAATTTTGGAGCCTTGTCCTTTTTAAAGATGATGCATGAGGGATTATATTGCATTATAAATCATAAATAATACGTGCATTTAAACAAAATGACGGCAATGATATAAAAATCATGCATTAGATTCATACATATACATATAAAGCAAATATTAATGATATGCATGCAAAGATATATATAGCATGTATCAAGAATGAAAAAGCAAAATATACAAACGTACAAAATAATAATTAAATGATGCATGATATAAAAAAAGCAATGATCAAATAATGTATGATATACACATAGAAGAAATATAATGTCAATATGCATGTCTACAAAATATAACATATAATAGTAATAATAAAAATAACATTTAACACATACATGTTACATGCAATATAAAAATCTACAAAAGAACTAATAAAAAAAATAAAATGATTGATTGCTAACAAAATATACATATAATTAAAAATAAGACATTCCATAACAATTTTAAAATAGTATTTAATATATAATATATAATATATAATATATAATAACAAGAATATTTACAAAAAAATAATGATTATATGGTAATATATTGGTTTGAAAGTATGTAAGAGAATTCATAATATAAATTTAAAATGAAATGATATATATAATAAATAAATAAATAGTTAATAATAAAATGTGTATATAATATGAGTTTAAAATGTGATTTAATAATAATAATTTACAAATTTTAAATAATATATATAATATAATCATAAATAATATAATTGGTAATATGTAATATACATAAAATAATAAGCAATATACAAGTAAAACATAATAAATATTATATAATAAAATATATGGGAAGTAATATAATAAATATAGTATAAAATAATGAAAATTTATATGTAAAAATAATATGTATAAATAAAAAATATAATAATATATAGAAAAATAATAATTATGAGAGAATTAATATATAATAAACAATTATAATACATATAAAAATATAACACTTATAAAATAATTTTATGGAAGTAAAATTAAAATAAAAAATATATATATAATAATAATAAAATAAATATAGGACTAAATTTGGAGTTTAGCAAAATTACTGGGCGAATTTTGAAAGGAACAAAACAGAAATAAGGTCCTATTTAAAACGTACGCAAAATTAGAGGGACTTACTGGGCAAATTGCCCTATTCCCAAAACGACGACGTTTTCCAGAATATAATTTAATAGCCCTCAGGACTAAATTAAAACTAAAATAAAATAATGGGCCAAATCATAAATAAAGTAAAGTCTAATTGTAAACGCAAAAAGGGTATAAGGACCAATTGGGAATTAACCTAATTCTAAAAATGCGGATCCTCCCGGTGTCGGGTCAACACGCGATCCTGGGGTCTAAAACGCCGCGTTTTGTCAAGGCTATATAAGCGATTCTCACTTTAAAATCATTTGAAACCTGGTTTTTAAAAAGAATTCTCTCAAAAAGAGAGAGGAGGGAGCTCAGTGCTCGCCTCCATTAGCCACGCTCCCGGTCACGTGCCCACGTGCGCCTGAGACCACCATACACGGTGGCTAGGGTTCAAAAAACCTCTTTTCCTCGTCATTCGTCAGTAACCCCTTTTCTTTTATTTTTGTAATCTATATTTTGCTAAAACAGTTTATATCTGAGGAATATGTTACAAAAATAAAAAGCACGATTAAATCACCTTTTACAAAACTATATGTATTTCTCTGAAAAATGCATGTAAGTATATTTCTTTCTCTGTCAAAAAAAAGGGTCCTTTACATTGTTTTTCCTTCGGGCTTTTATAGCCATCTTGTTTATAAATCGAAAGAAATCAAAGATTTCTTTCCATTTCTTGTCTACTATATCATATCTTTGATTGTGATCTCTTTATTTTAATTTCTTTTTTGCTTTTCGTATCTGTTGTCTTTCTTTCCTTTCTTTGCAGGTGCTCGCGAGAAATCCGGCCGTGACAAAGGCTTCGATGATAACGGTGATGGTCTCGGCCTTTACTGCATTAATGGCCTCGATTCGGGGAGCTGGACAGATGCTTCCTGAAGCTTCCAAAGTCCCTTACGGCGCGAGGGAAAGAAAGTTAGAAAGAAACCCTAGGGTTTGATGTGTATTTGGGGCTCGTTGGGCCTATTAAGCATTTGGGCCATGACTGTATTGGTGTATTGGGTCAAGGGTAGGCTTAGAAATGGGTTTGTGACGAGTTGAGTCTGCCAGGTGGTATTGGGCCTCGGGTGTAATGGGTCTGATAAGTTTGGGCTATTTAAATTTGGGCTTTGTAAAAGGACTTTTTAAATAAATAAACATTTGTTATTTTTAATCTTGGTTTTCAGCCCAGTCAAATTTGGGCTATTACATATACAATGTTCTTTCTATGGATGAATTGGTGTCCATTATGATGAAATTTGTATATTGAAATGATCTTGCGTAGGTTGCGCAAAATGGGTGACAAAATGGCTTGGAAGATAGCCTAGTTTGTCTACACGGGTAAGACACACGGACGTGTGTCTAGGCCATATGTGACACACGGCTCACGCCCATGGGTGTGTGTTGTGGCCGTGCGTCCCTTGCACTTAAAAATTTAAAGTCATTTTAGTACACGGGCGTGTGCCCAGGTAGTGCCATAAAGTCAGTATGCATGCTAGTAGTACACGGGCAAGAGACATGGCCGTGTGTCTCGACCGTGTGAAGGACACGATTTTATGACACGAGTGTGTTCTTGGGCCGCGTGGTTTTGGCAGAATGCCCAGGTTTTCAGACACGGGTTCGGGATATGGGCGTGTCCCTAGCACACAGCCGTGTGTTCTATATCCACACGGGCATGTGGAGTCTTGATGCATGAATCTTTTCTAAGTTTTTCATGAGTTCTCGGTTGGGTTCTGAACCACCCCAGATGTATAATTTGGGCCTCGTAAGTCCATATATGAGATAGATTGCATGTGAAAAGAGAAGTTTTTAAATTGTTTGAAATTTGTTTTATGGCCAGATTTTGTATAGTTGATTGAGTCAAGAAAGGTAACACCTTGAACCCTGTCCTGGCATCGGATACGGGCGAGGGGTGTTACAGTTCTATTATTATTAACTAATGAACTGAACTTAAATAGAGAAAAGAGTCCTAATCCTAATTGGGAAAATAGTTCCTTTATTCTAATAAACTACTAAAACATAAGGGAAAATAGTTCCTTTATTCTAATAAACTACTAAAAGAGAAAATAAAAATATTCCTAGAATATGAATAAAATTTATCTACCTAAATAAGATTTATCTACCTAAATAAATTTAAAATATATACATATTTCAACACCCTCCCTCAAGTTGGTGCATATATATCAATCATGCCCAACTTGCTTACAAGAAAATCAAAGCTTGTCTTAGAGAGTCCTTTGGTGAGTTTGTCAGCAATCTGTTGTTTTGAAAGAACAAACGACATGCACACTTGGCCTTCTTCAATCTTCTCCTTGAAAAAGTGTATATCAATCTCAACATGTTTAGTTCTATCATGTTAGACTGGGTTGTGAGCAATACTAATAGTAGTTTTGCTATCACAATACAACTTTTCCATAATTCTTTTTAACCACATCATTTCACAAATTCCTTGAGCCATTGATCTAAACTCAGCCTTTGCACTACTTCTTACTGCAACACTTTATTTTTTGCTTCGCCAAGTCATAAGGTTTTCCCAAATAAATTTACAGTATCCTGATGTAGATCTTCTATCTATTATTGAGCCTACGCAATCTGCATCTGTATAAGCTTTAGTTCCTCTTTGTTCAAATTTCTTGAAGAATAAGCCCTTTCCAAGTGAACTCTCCAAGTATCTTAGAATTCGAAACACTGCTTCTTCATGTTCCTCCATTGGAGAGTGCATAAATTGACTCACTAAGCTCACTACAAAATCTATGTCTGGCCTTGTATGTGATAAGTAAATTAACTTACCAACTAATGTAAAATCCCGAATTAGGGCCTAGTCGGAATAATGGTTTCGGGACCACAAATCCAACACAGTAAAATTTGTTTTTCTTACATTTTTAAGGTTGACAATTTCACGGGATTATTTCATGAAAATTTTGTTCGATAATTTTGACGTTTGGGCACTCAATTTGGTCAAAAGGACTAAATTGTAAAAAGTGCAAAACTTGAGTTCTAGAAGCTAAAGGTGTCTAATTACTATGAAATTTTAAATTGGAGGTCCTTATATGGTAATTAGACCATTGGTTAATTTTTTGTACAAAAATGGTCATGAAATGGGTGAAATAGAATATTTTTAAGTTAAGGGCATTTTGGTCATTTGGTAATTAAAATAATAAAAAGGGAAAATAAAAGCCAAATTTATGCTTATCTTCAACCTTAGGCCGAAATTTGCATGGAATTCATGGCTCGGATTTTGTTCAAGCTTTTCAAGCTCAATAGTAAGTCCGTTCTTTCCCCGTTTTTAATTATTTTTACATTTTTGAAATCCTCGTAACAAGATCTAGCTATTTCTACCATTTATTTAAGCTAGTGTTGATGTTTGAAAATTTACCCATGTGCTACATGTGTGTATTTCGATGTTTAAGGGAGGAATATGAATGTCTGTTGTGTGTTAAACGACTTTTACTAAGTAGTTTTCGGTGTAAACGCTAAAAAGGACTAAATTGTAAAAGTTATAAATTTGTGGGCTGATATAGTTATGAAAATGATTCGACTAGATTAAAGTACAAAGAAAATGCATGCATTTCATTTTACGAGCCTAGGGGCTAAATTGCAAATATGTGAAAGTTTAGGGGTAAAAATGAAAATTTGTAAAAGTATATTTTTGGGTCAATTTGATTAATGTGAGTAATAAATAAGTTATATTTGAAATGCTAGATCAAGAAAATCGAGATTCGGGCTTAAATCGAGAAAGTACGAGATTATAGACTAAAATGGAATAATTAGTTGTGCTCGGATTCGAGGTAAGTTCGTATGATAATAATAATGCAATGTTATGTTTGAATTATATTCCTTACCATTATTTCATATATTGTATGATTTAATATATTGAAAAAGTTGATGGAATGGTGTATATGATGTGGAAATATGACATGGAAAAATATTATATGAAATAAAAGAAAATATTGGTACATGACAAGTGATATATGAAATATGTGATATATGTTATGTAAATTCTTAATAGCTTATTTTCTATTTGAGTTATGCCTTATTATGCTATGAATGGACAATTGGTACTATGGATAGTGAGATCGACACTTCAAGTAAGTTCGACAGAGATGTGGTATCGAAAAATCCCGTTTGAACCTTAAGAATAGTCTAGGATACAAGTGACATGTCACTAGGAATTTAAAAATCTGAACTTGTTGAGTTGGTTCGGGTTCGTGATACGTATGAGGCATCCGAGCTCGTTGAGTTGGTCCGAGTTCATTATGGATGCGATACATGTAATTGGGTTTCAAGCAATGGTCTTGTGTGTCCTACCGGTGGCTATGTAATCCTTGAGTTGGTCGGATACCTGACAACTTGTGTGAGCAGCCCGTGTAGCTACACCTTGATCGATAGCTTTTATAAGCAAGCTTGTGAGTAGCTCGTGACAACATGTTATGAGGTTGCTTTGGCTACGTATGTTTATGTGGCACTTATGTGCAAGTTTCTGCGTATCAAGTAGTATTCCGAGTGTTCAACGAGTAATGCAATGGATAATGTGATGAAAAACCCAAGGAGGACATGTTAAAGAAGGTATGGTTATGTGATATACTACGAGTGAGTACAAGTATGTACGCTAAACTCATGAGTAATGCCTTGATGAAGAATGACTTATGGTGAGAAAGTTTATGTATATGTATATATATGAACATATGATAAGTATGCAAAAAGGTTTGAATGGTGAATAATTTTTATGGTTATGTTATTATGCCTTTGTGTAATTGAACATGGAATCTATGAAATGGTGAGTCCATGATTAGTTGAAAATGAACTTATGATAGTTATCATCATATTGCACTAAGACAGTTTTGGACAAAAGCAGTAGTCCGACTTTGAAAACCCACCAAAAATTTTGGAAATCGAATTAGAGATTGAATAAGACATGAAATTAAATCTTATTGAGTCTAGTTTCACATAAATAAAACAATGTAAGCAAAAGAATTTCATATTATGAGATATTTGAATTTTCGTGAGACAGGGTCAGAGTGATTCTGGACTCCCCTATCTTAATTTTGGAAAATCACTAAAAATTTTACAAAAAATAATTATGGATTAGAATTCATATGACTAAATTTTTAATGAGTCTATTTTCAAGAGAGATAGACGAGAATATTATCCGAATTCCGTACTATAGATAATTAAGTTTTAGTAAAGAAAGGTCGAAGCATCAAATAGCAGAACAAGGGTAAATTTGAAGAATAAACTGTACTTATTGGCTAATCCATAAATTCTAGAAATTTTATGGTAAGAAGATATGTGAATCTAGTTTCAGAGAAAATTGGTGGATCTTAATTTAGAGTTCTGTATCTCTAGATATAAATAATTTAGTAACTATGACTCGAGAAAATAGCTTGACCAGAACATAAGTAAATGTGTAATTATAATTGTATTACCTTGAGAAGCATGTTAGTGTTGTTAGGTTAGCTTAAGGTTGGAGATCGTCAGAGGCAGCATCACACTATTGAATTATCAAGCCGGGGTATTAATAAACCTTAAGTGTTTTCAAGTGAGTGACATGTATAGAGACTTAGTACTTTATGATATGTGTTTCATGATTTGGCCAATTGAGTTGGCTTATAATGATTCATTTGTATAGAGCCATGAGATAAGGCTTATATTTGATCATTAGGCTGTAAACCTAATTGATTTTGCTTGATTGTTCTAATGTCTTGATGATGTGCATGTTGTGATGGCTTGATATCAATGGATGTATGATATGGTATGTATATTTGATGGATGAACTTTGATCAATAGATGTGACCATAATCTTAGTATAAATGTGTAAATTTAGAGTAAGTTAATGATGTTAATGAAGATGACAAGGCCAAATGAATATGGTTTGGTATGTCTAGACTTGATATAAAATGAGTATGAGAAACACAAGTATGATGACATGCAAATGTTATGTTTGTAACTTAATTGAGGATGTTTAATCTTTAATTGGATACCATGTTCTATGCCTTTGATGTTGTATAAGTGTGTAAGGAATTAAAGTTGACCAAGGCTTGGAAAATAGCCTAAGTGTTGGCCACCCGGATAGAGACACGGTCGTGTGTCTTAGCAGTGTGGAAGACATGGCCTAGCACACAGGCATTTGTCTTGGCCGTGTGACCTTAAAATATTGCTGATGTCATAAATAGAGAGTTACACGGGCTGAGGACGCAGGCATGTCCGAGCCACACGGGCGTGTGTGACCACACGGCCTACCCACACGGGCGTGTGACTCTCCAAAACTAAAAAATTTTCTATGTGTTGTAAAAAGTTTGTAAGTTTTCGGTTTAGTCCCGAACCACCCCCGATGTATGTTTTGGGCCTCGTAGGGGGACGATATGCATGTGTTTGAATGATTTTGAATTGGTTGAAATTTTATGGCCTGATTTTATGAAATTGTGTACGTTTAAGCCCGGTAATGCCTCGTATCCTATCCCGGAGTCAGACACGGGTAAGAGGTGTTACAACTAATCTTTGGTATTGCCCTTTATCAACTAATCGACCTTCTTTATTTCTGAATTTTACATTTGGATCAATTGGTGTGTCAGCTGGGCAGCAACCACTCATCCCAGCCTCTTTTAAAAGATCAATCACATATTTTTTCTAAGAGACCACAAGACCCTTCTTTGATCGAGCAACTTCCATTCCAAGAAAGTATTTCAAAGGACCCAGGTCATTGATCTCAAACTCCAATGCTAGATGCTCCTTGAGATGCCTTATTTCATCCACATCATCTCTTGTAAGAATGATATCATCGACATAAACTATAATAACTGCTATTCAACCTTTTTGTGATTGTCGATAGAACATTGTGTGATCAGCTTGCCCTTGTGAGTAACCTTGTTTTTTAAAAACTTGAGTGAACCATTCAAACCAAGCTCGAGGAGACTACTTTAGACCATACAAAGATTTCTTGAGTTTACATACTTGAGTTCCAAATTTTTCTTCAAAACCTGGAGGAGGATCCATGTAAACTTCTTCTTCAAGTTTCCCATTTAGGAAAGCATTCTTCACATCTAGCTACTGTAAAGACCAATCAAGATTAACAGCAATTAATAAAAGAACTCTAACGGAATTTAATTCGGCTAATGGAGCAAATGTTTCAAAACAATTTATCCCGTATGTTTGAGTGTACCCTTTAGCCACCAACCGGGCTTTGTATCTATATAAAGATCCATCTGGTTTGAATTTGGTTGTGAACACCCATTTACAATCCACTATTTTTTCCATACAGTTAATTCCATTGTTTCTCATGTACCTATTTTTTCAAGAGCGCGCATCTCCTCTAAAACAGCCTCCTTCCACTCAGGAACCTGTAAAGCATCTTTCACATTTTTGGGTATTTTTACAATATTGAGACACGAAACAAAGGTTGATAATGTCAAAGACAAGGCTATATAGGATACAAAGTTAGACATATGATATTTGAGAATATTTCTAACACCTTTTCTTTTGGCAATTGGAATATCTAAATCAGAAAATTCATTGGTTGGATTATGAGCTTTACCTGGACTTTTGATAGGATCTTGCGAGTCAGATTCTTGGTGATGAATCTGGTGGATTCCACTTTCTTGATTTCGATTTCTTCTTGAGTAAACAATTAACTCATTTGTTTGTTCTTTATTCTCATGATCAGACTCTACACCTTCATACTCCTTTTTATTAACATTAACATCATTAATTTCTATGTTAATCATAAATTCACCTTCCCTATTATTAGAATCCTTATGTTGTATATTCCTAGTCTTTTCTTGCTCAATTATAGAATCTTCCTTAGTATAATTCCCTCCCTGAAGATTGGAATCAAAATAAGATTGTGTTTCAACAAATGTGACATCAATGGTAACAATAATATTTCTATCAATTGGATCATAACATTTGTAACCCTTTTTATTAGAAGCATAGCCAACAAAGACTCATTTTTTTGCTCTAGGATCTAGTTTACCTTGGTTGTGAAGATGAACAAAAACACTACACTTAAAAACTCGGAGGGATAAATCTATGATCAATTTAAAGTTACGAAAGTTTTCTTTAAAAAAACGAAAAGGAGTTCTATAGTTTAGAGTTTTACTAGGCATTCTATTAATAAGATATATAGCTGTTAACAAGGCTTCGCCCCAAAGATAACGTGGTACCTGACTAGTGAACATCAAGGCTCTAGTTAGTTCTAAAAGATGTCGGTTTTTTCTTTTTGCAATGCCATTTTGTTGTGGTGTATTTGTACAAAAACTTTGGTGGACTATTCCATGTTTGGTTAAGAAAATACCTAATTGGTCGCTAAAAAATTATCCACCATTGTTAGTCCGAAATACTTCTATTTTCACACCAAATTGTGTTTTCACCATAGCATAAAAAGACTAAAACACATTTTTAAATTCAGACTTACCTTTTAATAAAAACACCCAACAAATTCAAGTATGATCATTAATAAATGTGATAAACCAACGTTTTCCTGAAAAAGTCGAGACTCTTAAAGGTCCCCAAACATCACTATGAATTAACGAAAAAGATTTGGAGGCTTTATATTTTTGAGGTGCAAAGAATGACTGATGATGTTTAGCCAATTCACAAGATTCACAATGATATGAAGAAGGACTTTTATTTTTAAATAGATTAGGTAACAAATATCTTAAATAGAAAAAATTAGGATGTCCAAGCCTATAATGCCAAATCATAACCTTATCAGAATCAGAAACGTAATTTAAACATAAAGTAGTTGTTGGTTGACTTAGATGGTCGTCCTCAAGAAAGTAAATTCCACCAAATTCTTTAGCATTGCCAATCCTCCTTCTCGAGACCATGTCCTGAAACTTACTCATAGAGGAGTCAAATATAACATGACAATTTGAGGACTGGGATAATTTACTGACCGATATGAGATTACAAGCTAGATTTGGCACATGTAAAACATCATGTAAAACCAAGGAAGATGAAATTTTAACAGTGCATTTCCTGGCTATTGCTGAGAAGGACCCATCTACTACCTTGCTCTTTTTGTTTCCTACGCAATGTGTGTAAGTTGAAAAAAGAAAATGACTACTAGTCATGTGATCACTAGCTCCAGAATCAACAATCCACGTGTTTTTTTTACAAGGCTTGACACTGAAGAAAACAGAAAAATCAGTACCTGATTGGGCAAAAGAGGAAAAAGGATTATTGGATGAGTTAGGAATAGAAGAATTCATCCAAAACTGTGGTGATTGAAAAAACTTGTGTAGATGCTCTAATTGTTCCTTAGTGAATGGAGACCCTTCTAGAGAACTTTGGCCCTCATAATTTGCATTAGTTGTTTGGAAAGCTCTGCTATCCCCTAATTGTGAACCACGACCATTGCCACTTTTTTTCCTTCCATTTGTCAGTTTCTCATGAAGCTTCCAACATGTTTCTCGAGTGTGCCAATATTTTTTGCAATGATCGCACCAAAGTTTAACCATGATATTACTAGAGATTTAACCTAGCTCTGATACCATAAAAGTTTCCAAGAGAGCTTTTAATAAAACTATTCTATTATTATTAACTAAAGAATTGAACTTAAATAGAGAAAAGAGTCATAATCTTAATTAGCAAAATAGTTTCCTTATTCTAATAAACTACTAAAAGATAAAATAAAAGTATTCTACATATTTCAACAAGGAAGAAAAAAAATGAAAGTTTCATTCCATAACCATTAAGATAACTACTTACCCCCTACTTTTATTGTTAAAAAAGTAAAAGAGAAGGAAGTTACAGGGAAATTGAATTTGAATTGGGCCTGTTATGTATGTTTATAGTCATGAACCACTTTCATTAAACGGCTGCATCCAACATAAGACCCCCATACGCTTCGTTTTATCCCCTAAAGCAAAACACACTGTTTCTTTAAACTAAGACACTAAGCGGTGTGTTTAACTAACCAAAATAACAGAAAAGGAAAAATCCCCATTACACCAATAAAACATTCCTAAACAGGTACTATTTAGTTGTAATAATATGCACAAACTTGGTAATGTTTCATCTTTGAACTTCAGAGTTTGGCCTTTGAATCAAGTTTCCATTACCCTTAACCTGGAGAGTTCAAATATATGTTAATGGATGACCATTGTATGAGTATCACATAACGATGATGTGTTTGCTACATAATGATATCTATTGGGTTAATGTCAGTTATACATGTTTAACGTATGTTTATGAGGTATGACTTGAGAATAATAACTTGTACGTAATAGTTGAACTTTTGTATTGGTAGCACTACGATCAATATCTAGAGATATTGCATGAATAGAATATTTATCAAGTAAATTTTGGCAAAATCGTTGCCTATTCTAAGCTTGAAAAAAAGTTGTAAGCTGAAAAAAATAAAGAACATATCAATTTTCTACTCTTTTGGGCATGGCAAAGTCGAACAATTTATAGCAAGGAATGGGATTATAGTTGTGCTCTATGCATTTCCCATTTTAAAGCGTAATAGAGATTAAATCTCCGCCTCAAATGCCATACTTCTCCCTACTGAGAATGGGAGAAGGAAGGACAAAAAAAAAAAGCTTGAAACTCTAGCACTTGGAAGTGTGGAGTGGCATGGGCATCTATCCTGGAACTAGTTATTAGACAAAAGGACTTCATATTAAAATTGTGAAAGATTAAATGGAGGCTTCTTGGATTAGTTTATGCATGTTTTCCATGCAAAAGAAAATTTTGTAACTTTGTGATAATCCCAATCTTGCTTCTATTAGTAGTTGTTTATGTGACTTTAGGTGATAGTGGAGAACGTAGAGAGAAGTGACATTCCTACCGTTGACAAGAAAAAGTAAGAAATTGTTTCATGCCAAGTTTAGTATCATGTTATGTTCTATTTTTCTTCTTTTAAGGGAAAAAAAGTAAGTTGTTACATCAGTACTAGCCACCAAGTGCATGGCTGGTGCGTGCTAGTCCTTTCAATACAATTTTGCCATCCACTTTTTGGAATCTCTTATGGTACTTGGCTTAACTTAATTAAATGATTTCCAGATACTTAGTCTCAATTAAATGACTTCCAGATACTTAGTTCCATCTAGCCTGACAATGGGTCAATTTGTGTATGTAATTCGAAAGAGAATTAGACCGAGTGCTCAAAAGGTTATCTTCATATTTGTGGACAGAGTCCTCCCTCCAACAAGTTTTTGTTCCAAGTGGAAATTTTGTTCTCTTTAACTAATGTTGAATGCTTATTTGTCAGCTTTTCATTTCTTATAGATCTACTAAATTAACTATCACTCTCATATTGCAGGTTCGATTATATCAACCATCTATGATGAAAAGAAGGATGAAGATGGGTTTTTGTATGTTACATACAATGGAGAAAATACTTTTGGTAGCAGCTAAACTAATACAACGGCCATGTTTTCATGTTAATGTTTTCCTCCCATGAAATAGTATCAATAACTATGGCGTTATGTCTAATATGTGACCTTATAGTCCTTTTACTTGTATAGTTCCTCTACATATAGCTTCTCAAGAGACTAATGTTAAATCAATTGAGCAATTTGAAATTAAATGAAGTGTGTTATATAAATATATATATTCCTACATATTTCATTTCCAATCTGCAACATGGTATGTTCGGTGAGGCAAGTGTAAATCATATTGAAGTTCCTAATTCAGCTCCATGAGATGAGATACCAGCATAGCAGGTTAGCCAAAAGCAATCTCAAATGTTAGCAAGAGGCAAATGTCGGGTTATAACATGGAAATTGTAATCATTTAGAATCCTTAAGAAACAAATAGTGTGGATTGTAGAGGATCGTTCAAGGTTTCGAGGCCCATGGCAATTGAATGAACCGCATCGGTTAGTGACACATGTCATATATGGTTAAAGGCACTTACTTTTAGTGTTTCGTGCAACATGAACAAATAGGAGGTGGTCCAAGTACCCTTGCTTTCTTTCTTCTATATATGCTCCTACCTACAATTGTTAATTTGCGGATGATCACTGATTCGAGGTTTGGTTAATTCCTATTGAGTCTATTTATATCATTTTCCTATAGTATGAGTTAAATATAATAAAATAAGTATTTAAAAATGGACGAAATAACTCCACTCTAAAGCATGGTATGTTGTGCTGCCTGCTTGAAATGGCAACTTGAGATAAATAAATGCTATAGTTTCGTTAATTAATGGTTCAATACATTTGAATAGAAAAGATATTCTCACACGTATTAGCTTTCTTGAATTTCTTGGTCATATTTCAAAAGAAAATCTCTATTTTGGAGTCAGCCTCCCATATGTAAGTTTATTTTTTCCCAAAGAAAATTGTTCTAGTTTTCCCTGGTGAGGGTGTGTGTGTGTGTGTGTAGAGACCCCAATTGATGAAAATATTGAGAAAAAGGACATAAGAGAGGCAACCCATATATCAACTTTTCTTACATATTCTCAACCATGCATTTGTATGTTCTAAAAGAGATCCTCTTCAATCTATCGAGATACCTATGTTTAATGCTCTAACTACATATACCACCATAGGCTATACTTCCACTTCTTCTATCTCCCAAATCCTAACACCGAAAATGAGTTTCCGGCTATTCGATCGGAGTCGTCTCCCAATTATTTTCCCTTAATATGCCAGTCACATCTTGTTTTCTTGTTGTACTTCTTTGCCTTTCTCTGCATGCATGTAATGCTTGTTGCCTTGGTACGGGTTACACATAGAATAATACGCTTGAAAAGAAGCTTCACTTGACTATCAAGTTGGTTAAAGAAACAAGTTATCATTCATCATTAGCTATAACCTTTAATATATATTTTGTTAGTAGCTTGGAGCTATTATTTATTAATTAATTTTCTTGAGGTGTTTGGCAGAGTGATATGAAGAAGGATTCCGAAAAGAAGTTAGCTGCAGTAGTGCAGGCAATATATTCCACGTGGAAAGAAATTCTATCAATAAAAGAAGAAAGCATCAAGGAATCTCATAGCAGATTACGATAATGATGATACTCAAAAGTTGGAAGATGATGTTGACATCAACCACATATCTATAGTTTCTATTTCTTAACGTGTGCCTCATGAGACTCGTAGAGGAAAACATCTAGGTTTTAACCTAGATTACTCACCTCCAAAGGCAAACCCTCCTTCTCACAACTTAGATCATTATCATCATCATCATCATTCCTAATCCTCTTTCCGAATGTAAAGTCTCAACTCAAAGTCTTACTTCTCAAATCTTCCTCTTTCCAGCATAGCCATAACAAGCCTACATATTTTACAATATATATAACATAGGTTAATGTTGTTAGGAATAAATTATACAAGTACTACACATTGATCGTGGATCATCTATGCGTCTTAGATATGTAGAAATATTTGGTTTCATTAATCTTCTCATATGGTAACTATATATTATCCTTCTCCATGTTCTTTTTGTAACACCCCACGCCTAATTCGTCCATCAAATCCAAGTATGAAGCGTCACAAATGGACCTATACTTTATTTTGCTAACTTAACTTCTATAAAGTATGAAGCATCACAAATAAAACCAATCAAATAATGAAATTTAAAATAACAATTCGTACATCTAAGGCCTTAAGCCACTGAATACTTAATTTCTCAAACTTCTATCTCTAATCAATCTGTTTGTTTACAATACAACTATTAAAATTTTACTAAGGACTATTTGTCCAAAATATCTAAATTCTAGAGAGGTTATCTGGCTTCATTGTTATTGATCCTGAGGCTAAGCCTCCAATAGTACCCTCTTCCTATGTACATGACTTGACCAAACAATGATCCACAATCTTTACTCCTTCTGGCTTGGTCCCTCCTCTGAGTCCTCGATCAACCTCAAAAATCTTGTGAACATATACCAACCACTTATAAGTTCGAATTAACTTAGTAAGTTCCTTTGCTGTACCATAAATTAACCCTTACATACGAGGGTAACAGTCATAAAATAAACTAAACATAAATTAACTCCCTGCTCACTCAAGGTGAATGTTCTTTATTAGAGTGTTGGACTCCACCTGGTCCTTCGAGCTACTCAGCTCGCCATGAGACCTCTCTCTGGTCAAACTCTCCTCTTCACCATAATTCAGGTAACACACCATATCAGCGAGTCCCATCCTCACTTCTTGTTTATCTTTCCTTTCTTTCCTTGGCGGACATCCATAATCGAACCAGCCCTTAGCGAACTCCCTTATTTCCATACGATAGTCCCAAAGTGTTGGGAAATGTACCCATATTATAGTAAACTTCTATTTATTTGAACGATGAATAAATAAATAAAGTTAATTTTGCATTTCACTATTATGTCTTTTGTATTTCTGTCTTTCATATTTTGCATGCATAGCGAAATTGTGACAAGCAAATATTAGCTCATAAATTGTCTAAGTTCAAACTGATAATAAGTGGCATTGTAAGAACGTTTACATTGTGAAAAAGACTACTTACTTTAGTGGATAATCTAAACGAGGCCGTAATCCTGTAAAAGAATTAAAGTGAGCATTTGATTCAAATACTAAAAATGATTATTATGTCGTCTATAATTCCATTTAGGGAGATGGATAGCCTTGGCTATCAAAGTAGTTGACTCCACGAGTAGATGTTGGGAAATATGCCAATTTTGTAGTAAACATGTAACTATTTTCTATGTATTTGAAAGACGAATAAATAAATTTCACATTTCACTATTATGTGTTTTGTATTTCTTTCTTTCATATTTTACATGCATAGCAAAATTATGATAAGCAAATATGAGCTCATTGATTTTCTAAGTTTAAACTGATGATAACTAGCATTATAAGAACATTTACATTGCGAGAAAGACAACTAACTTTAGTAGATAATCTAAACGAGTCTGTAATCTTGTAAAAGAATCAAAGTGAGCATTTGATTCAAATACTAAGAAGGATTATTATGTCGTCTACAATTCTAATTAAAGAGATGGCTAGTCTTGGCTATCGAAGTAGTTGACTCCACAAGTAGACATAGATGTATTCATTGGCAGAATGATACATTGGACTGGACCCAAGATGAGTTGTTTCTAAATTTGTTTGTGAATTAATTCACTTGTGACATTCAATAATCGTCATAAAATAAACAAGCTACAGAATACTCATGTAAATCGTACTTTAATTTGTAATGGATGGATAGAAAAAATATCTACTTTATCAAACCAAATAACTACTCGATGTTTCAAACTGAAATAGTGAATAAAAAGCTTAAATCTTCTTAATTTAATGAGGGATACCTATGGAACTTAAGACTTGGTTATTAACTAAGAAATAATCATTAGACTCGTGAAAGATGGTCCCTTAATTATGCTTAAGGAAGTTAGTCTTTCATAATGTAAATCTTGCTTGGAAGGTAAAATGACTAAAAGGTCTTTTAATGCAAAAGGTACAAGGGCCAACCAACCTTTAGAACTTGTGCACACTGATTTATGTGGTACCATGAGCATCAGTGCTTGAGGAGGTTAATATTATTATATGACTTTCATCGATGACTATTCTTGATATGGATATGCTTATCTAATGCACCACAAAAGTGAAACCTTTGATACTTTTCAAAAGTTTTGTGCAGAAGTGGAAAAGCAATTAGGTTTATCCATAAAGAATCTTCGACCTGACTGAGGTAGGGAATACTTGTCCAACTAGTTCTTAGGATACCCCATAGAGAATGAGACTTTATCTCAGTTAATTACGCCGAACAGTCCATAGTAGAATGACATAGTTAAAAGAAGGAATAGATCCTTTCTTGACATGGTTCGTTAAATGTTAAGCTATTCATAACTCTCTACTTCCTTCTAAGGATATGCGATACAAACAACTTACTATATTCTGAATAATGTGCCAATCAAGTATAATATGAATTGTGGCATGGAAAGAAACCCACTTTAAATCACTTTAGAATATGGGGTTGTCTAGCACATATTCTGGATAATGATGCAAAAAGGTTGGATGCACAGACAGTATTGTGCATGTTTTTAGGATACCTGAAAGGAACAAAGGATGGATTATTCTACAATCTGAAAGATAATATGATCAAAGTTTTTACTCATGCTACTTTCCTCGAGAAAAGCTACATCGATAACTTTAAGCCTCAAAGTAAAGTGGTACTTAAGGAACTTTCGGGAGTTGTAGAATAATCACTAAGTTTATTTCTCGAGAAAGTTTTAGAAAGACCTGCAAACAATCAGCAACATAGGGGAATTCGTTGTAATGGGAGAGTTTCTAAGAAACCAGGCTTCTTTATCTATGATGGTAGTATTCATAAGACGAAAGTCAATCATAAGGATGATGATCCACTAACTTACAAGGAGGCTATACAGGACGTTGATTCCAAGCTCTAGAAATAGGCCATGGATGCGAAGATGGATTCTATGAAATCCAATAAGGTGTGGGAACTTGTAGAATTATGACTTAGGATTAAAGTTATAGGGTGTAAGTGGATCTACAAGAAGAAGGGAAATGTAAAAGGAAAAATAGAAACACATAAAGCTAGACTTGTAGGGAAAGGCTACACACAGAAAGAAAGCATTCGATTATGATAAGACCTTCTCTCCGGTAGCCATGCTCAAGTCTATCCGCATACTTTTATCCATTGCCATTGCTCTCGATTACGAGATTTGGCAAATGGATGTCAGGACAACATTCTCGAATGGCTATCTTCATGAGAACATTTACATGGCTATCTTGATGAGACCATTTACATGGCTCAACCTATTGGCTTTGTTGTTAAAGGAAAGGAGTAGAAAGTTTGCAAACTGCTAAGATCCATTTATGAGCTTAAGCAAGCGTCCCACTAATGGAATAAAAAACTTGATAAAATAGTCAAGACTTTTTGGTTTGAGTAAAACGCTGATGAAACTTGTGTTTATAAGCATACAAATGACAAAAACATGGTCTTCCATATTTTTTTATGTTGATGATATTCTACTTATCGGAAACGATGTGGGAGAATTGTCATCGGTTAAACTATGGCTAGCTCAATAGTTTAGCATTAAGGACCTGGGTGAAGCTAGTTATATTCTTGGAATTCAAATCCTTAGGGATCAAAAGAATAAAATGATAGTTCTATCACAAGCTTCATACATCGATAATGTATTGAAACATTTTGCAATGACGGATGGTGGAAACACAAAAACATATCAACTTTTTTTTTCACCTTTTGAGCTCTAATTCATGTAGTTTCGTAATAAATTTTGTCAAAATTCAAACTTTAATTATAAAATAATTAATTTTCACTTAAATTATTAAAATATTTAATTTTACTTATTTTTATAATAAATTTTCACAAATTTGGTTTATTTTTAACAGTTTTGCACAAAAGGTGAAAATTGACTCAGTAGAGACCTTGAAATGCTTGAATTGTTGGGGAATTTTTGCATCGAGTAAACCAAGGGCAAGATTAAATATTTTTCCAGCCAAGATTGGTCCAAATTATGATCATTTTATATACTTTATATTTAATTTTTATCCAAGTTAAATTGGGTTAAAAATTAATATAAAGTCTGAAGGAGAAAGTGACCCAGTGTGCAAAGCATTAAAAACTGATCCATAAGAAAATTTGCAGCCCAAAACTAACCGAATAAGCTGACTGAATCAGCTTATTTAGCTGATTAAATTAATTGTAAAACAACCCTCAAGTTTCCTTAAAATCCTATTCAAACCCCTCCATTTTTGGTGCCTTTGAAGATTTGTCCCAAGTTAAATTTAGAAAAGTTTGAAACATTCAAGCTTTGCTCCATGTGTAGCCGGCCAAGGGAAGTGTGTGGATGCTAATTATTTTCTATTTTTAGCAGTCACTCCCACCTATAATATCCCATTCACCTATTCATTCAACACACCATTCATTTCTTAAACATCTCTCTCTTTCACTTGCTTTTCTCTCTTCCATTCCTTTCTTTGATTTTCCTTTTTTCTTGTTCATTCCCTTGTCGATTTCTCTCCTGAAAAAGAGATTTCTTACACCTTGGAATAGCATCATTCAATTGTTCATGGAGGCCTCAGTTCAACAGAATGAGCAGAGAAGAAGAGGAGTGCACTAGTCTGGCTTCAAAGAAATACTGGATTTGCTTCCTAGTTCCATTCTCTTTAATTTTGTTGTTTATGTTGTGATTATGAATATGAATAATTGTAGTGTTGTTGTTCTTGTTCTAATTCAAATGACTTAAATTTAATTCGTGTTGGATTGATTGCATTATGTCCACTTAAATTATTAAAATCATGTTTGTGTTGTTATAGGCCTTGGTAAGTTGTTCAATTAAATGAAATCAAGTTTATGTTATACTTGCATTATAAAATGTAAGGTAACGAACGAATTAATTATTAAACATATTGAAATTCTAATTAATTGACACAATATTTAATTGGTTCATGTTTAATCTTCTAATGTAGCTAAGGGTTAAATTAGCGACAATATTAAACGATACATTAGCCTTGCATAACTTGCAAGATTATTGTGATTAAACTGTTTCGATATAGAAATATTTTGTTACCTCACTTAATATATTATGCGTTTATGAAGATTGAATAATTGTTTGAATTTTCATTGAAAAATGTTCAAGAGATTGGTTATCTAGTATGTATGTATGTGTAGTAGTTAACAAATTACCAAGTTTCCAAGAAGATATTTGTAACAACATGAATATGAGTTCAGTAATTCTAAGTTAAGGAATGTAATTGATCTACATTTCATAAATATTTTTCTTTCACAGTCCCTGTGGGTACGATAACTCGAAATTTTCTTGTCACTTTATTACTTAATAAGATTGTGTACACTTGTACATTTCTATCGTTTCAAGTTTTTGGCGTCATTGCCGGGGACTGTTTTAAAATATCTTATTTTTTAAATTGTTAATTTTGTATTTTGGTCTTTTTTTGTTAAATTTTAATTCCAATTTTTTGTGTGTTTATTTCAGGTGTTTATGAGTATTGATCAAATTATTGACTTACTCCTCATAGACCTTGAAATTGAAAAGACTTTCAGACAAAGGAGAAGACAAGCGAACCAATATGACAAAAACTATGCCATTCGATAATATGACAATCCTCTATTCAACAAGCTCAATCCAAGTATTAGGAGACCCGAAATCAAGGCACAACAATTCGAGCTGAAGCCAATCATGTTCCAAATGTTGCAAAATATGGGTCAATTTAGTGGGATTCCTACTGAAGATCTACATCTTCATCTTCGACTATTCATAGAAGTGAGTGACTCATTTAAACTAGTCAGGGTGATCGAAGATGCCTTGAGACTGAGATAGCTCAAATTACTAAGCTTCAATTTGTTGTCTGACTATTCCTGGATTTAGATCATCCAAAATTGGCAAAACATGCTCTCGGATTGGCCTGTCTCAATCATCTATCACCTTATGAACAGGAGGATTAGCGTCCTGACCATTCAGATAATCATTTAGACCAGGTATCACCCTACGAACAGGAGGATTAATGTCCTGACTGTACCACCCCTTAACCACGTCTGTCACCGGAATAGGGTACGAGGCGTTACTGGACTCAAACGCATGCATACAAACATTTCCAAGTCATAAAATTTCGTTCAAATTTAAAACTTTTCAATTTCTATCTTAAAGTCCCTTATGTGGGCCTACGAGGCCCAAAACATATATTGGAGGTGGTTAGGGACTAAACCGAGAACTTATGAAACTTTTGAGACACTAAGAAAATTTTCATATTTTGGAGATTCACACGTCCGTATGGCTCAGGACACACCCGTGTCCTCCACCCGTGTAACTCTCTCCTTATGACGTCATCACCCATTTACGGTCACACAGCTGTGTCGCATGCCCGTGTGCTAGGCCGTGTGGCCATCCGTGTGGATGATAGTTAGGCTATTTACCAAGACTTTTTCCATCCAAAAACACTTGCACACCCATACTAAGTTTATCAGCACACAACATGGCATTTTTAGGCATCCCAATAACCACACCATGGCATTCACACACTATTTATAAATGACATTCAACATGCACAACCACACGCACACTTAACTAATTATAACATGTAACTTACTCAACCATTCACATTTAGTATTGGCCACAAATAATTATCACACATTCACTCATCCAACCCAAACAAGCATGCACATCCATGTAATTCTTCATCATAGACTTATAACATAGCAAATATTGGCCACACTAAATGGCCTTATACAACAATGACCTTCAATTAGCATAGGCCAATATTCTATGCCAACTCATAATATCATGTACACAATAACCAAATCCCTATACATACCATACACTTAAAATGCTAGAAAATCATTGATACCCATCAATAGCTTGTTAGTGTGATAGGATCCCCGACGACCTCCAACTCGAGCTAGCATCTGTGTTACGATAGGAAAAAGGAAAGGAAGAGAGAGTAAGCATATAGCTTAGTAAGTAGGTATGTAAATAATAAACAATTTATTAACATGCTTTTAACAATCCTCATAATATATTCTCAAGCTAATGCAATCATAATTGCACAAAGTTCCATTATTCACTTATGTTCACATCAAGCTGTCTATGCGAGTTATAGTCACTAAATTATTTATATCTTGAGCTACGGAATTCAAAATTAAGATTCACTAATTTTTCCTAAAACTAGACTCACATATCTTCTTACCATAAAATTTTTAGAATTTTTTTTCTATCTAATAAGTACATTTTATTCTTTAAAGTCTTCATTGTCCTGCTGTCCAATAGTTTCTACCCTTCTTCACTAAAAATTAATCATCTCCTAATACGGGATTCAGATTATGTGTGCGTTTATTTCTCTTGAAAATAGAATCATTAATAATTTTAAACATATAAATTATAACCCATAATTATTTTTATACAATTTTTAACGATTTTCTAAATTCAGAACAGGGGATTCCAAAATCATTCTAACCTTGTCTCACAAAAATTCAAATATCTCATAGTATGAAATTCTTATGCTTACACGTTTCTTTTATGTGAAACTAGACTCAATAATCTTTAATTTCATATCTTATTCAACCTCTAATTCAATTTCCACATTTTTTGGTGATTTTTCAAACTTATACAATGCTGCTGTCCAAAACTGTTTTATTGCTAATTTTACTCTTTCATTTTAACATACATAATACCAAAGCATATCCATAGCAAATCATTCTAATAAATAGTCCTTATCAAATATTTACATGCCATTCAATGGCCAATTTAACCTATACATCAACAACAAAGACTTAAACATATCATGTCTCAATTTAATTTGGACTAAAAGCCTCACACATGATCATAAATCAACTTTACCACATAGTTACACATCATAAGTATAGACCTATAAATACAAGGTCATCACAAGATCATTCTCATAGATAAGACTTACTCATTTACATTCTTACCAAATGTTCAATAATCACAAAGTGTTCGCAAAGACATTCTCGTAGAAATCATGAACTTACAATGTTATGAAGTCAATGTTTGTAAACTTTAAGTACGTACCTGTACCAATTCATAACATAACCATAACCTTTCACATCTTTGGCATAAACTTTAAATTACCCGTTGAACCACTAGGAATACTAAAAGATATCCGATAAGCCCCATACAAGAGGGTAAAATGCTGATGCCATGTCCCAGACATGGTCTTACACTGGCCACATGTCGAGGCCGATGCCATGTCCCAGACATGGTCTTACACTAACTCTCGTCTCAATACCGATGCCATGTCCCAGACATGGTCTTACACTGGCTCTCATAATGTGGCCGATGCCGTGTCTCAGACATGGTCTTACACTAGCACATATATCACATGTTCGCATTGCCATGGTCCAACCATGGTCTTTTCCGTAGTCTCGTACTCAAGCATTCACATTTCATTTCAATAATATAGCATTTATCACAATTATATCAATTTAACCTTTATACATATATAATTTAATGCTTATTTAAACATACGAACTTACCTCAGTAGCTCAATCGGTGAAAAGGACCTATTCGTCATACTCTTTGTTTTTCCCCCGTTCTAAGTTCGAATCTCGTCTTCCTTGATCTATAACAACACATTTGATTTATTTACTCATAACTCTACTCAAATTAGCCCAATTTCACATTTTTTGGTAAAATTACATTTTTACCCCTAAACTTTATTATATTTATGCTTTTGCCCCTAGGCTCGTAAAATGAAATTCATTTAATTTCTTTGCTACTCATGCCTAGTCGAACCTTTTTCATGCTTATAGCAGCCCACATTTTCCATTAAAACAGATTTTTAACACGTATTTCATAACTTTCACAAATAGGTCCTTTTGGACGTTTCCACCGAAAATTACTTAGTAAAAGTCGTTTATTTAACAACAAGGATGCATTTTCCATCATCAAGTATCAAAATACACATATATTCATCAATGGAAAAATTTACAAACTTTAACAGTTTTGAAAACGAAGGTATGAGATAGCTAAATTGAGTTGCCACGACTCCAAAAACATAGAAATAATTAAAAACGGGACAAAAAACCGTACCTAGATAAGCCATAGAAGCTTGGACGAATGTTTTCTCATCCATGGCTGCCATTTTCTTCATAAACGATTGAAGAAGAAAGAAAAAAAGATGATAGCTCTTAAATTTTTGTTTTATTATGCCTTTATTAACTTAATTAATAATTTGCCTTTTTCTTTTCAAACAAATTTCAAAAATACCAAACGAATATCTTCCACTAACTTACTAATGGGTTAATTATCACATAAGGACTTCTACTAAAAATCCTATAGCTATTTAATACCTCTAGCTTCTAGAACTCAAGTTTTGTGCTTTTTTACGATTTAGTCTTTTTTTTCGAAATTAAGCATGCAACTGCTAAAATTAATTCACCAAAATTTTCAAATATCTATAAAATCATGCTATAGCGCATAAAATAATATCAAAAATAATTTCTTCAACCTCGAATTTGTGGTTCTGAAACCACTATTCCGACTAGGCCCAAAATCGAGATGTTACACTGACCATTCGGATTATAATTGAGACCAGGATCATTCTCGTTCCTAGCCATTTTTCACAATTCTTTCTGCCTTCTTCGTAAATTTATTTCGATCTCTGGGTCAAAAGAATTTTCTTTTTTAGTAGGAATGTCTCTTCTCATGCACTAATGGCAAACCTAAAGAAATTCAATTAAACTAAGTTAAATAAAACTAATGGAATGAAGTAAAATACTTAACATTTAATTAAAACTAAGTTAAATAAAACTAAGTTAAATGAAGTAAAACCAAACACAACCCTTCCACATGCAATTAAAAGTACTTAACATTTAAACACAGTCTAAGCTCCTAATGTAATGATAAAAATACTGATGAAATATCCTAAAATGCAACTAAATGTACCCAAGTACAAGCAATTAGCTAAGTCTAAAGGTATGAAAATTACATCTTTTCTAGAGTTTTCACCTGCTCATGCGCCTCACGATCCCGACGCCTCTCGCGACGATAATCACTAATCTATTTCATTTTATTTGTTTTATTTATATTATTTTCAGTTGTAATTTTATTTTTATTTTTATTTTTATTTTTATTTTTAGTTGTTTTATTTTGATTTGTGAGACTTCTTTATTTTTATTTTTCTTTTGAACTATGTTGTTGTTTTTATTATTTTGATGGTTGTTTTTATTCGAGTTTATATTTTTTTTCTTTTTATTTATTTTTCTTTATCTTCTTATTAGTTTGGTCGAAAACATGCACTTCATTTAGATTTGCTCAAAATTCCAGTTTTCACTATTCTGGCGATTTCATCCAAATTTAGGGCAGTTTCAGTTCTCTCCCTCTCTTTTGATATTGTGTTTATTTTGTGCTTATATATGTTTGTACATTGAGGGCAATGTACATCTTAAGTGTGGGGAGGTTTTTTGTATATTTGTGATAAAATCCTTGAATTATTTATTGTGTTTAAGTGATTTTCTCATAACCTCCATTAGAGTGAATTTTTTTTATTTGGAATTTTTATTTATTTTTTTAGAATAATTTGTGGATGTTTATGCATTGTGAGATTTATACTTTAGGACACGAAAGAGTCAAGCATGATAAGTTATTTTTCAAAAATTATAATTTTAGGTTGTCTTCCTGAACTGAAAATTTATTTTAAAATTTTAAATTTGCAAGTTTGACATCAAAACTATAATTTTTTTTGTGAGCTTTTGAACCTATAAAGCATATATTTTATTTCATGCTCATTTTATTTTTGTTTATATGCATGTCAACTTGATTTTTTATTCTAGAACTTGCTTCGATTATTCATGTTGAAGCCACATTATTGATTTGATATACTGAGATGATAAAGACACTTAGGATTTAACCCATTTAACCTGTAAAAAGCTTACCTATTGAATTAACCCCTAGTAAACCCCTTTGATCCTAACACTTTTTTTAACTCACTAATGGTAACCCATAACTCATATCTATGTTGTAAAATCATCCTTTTTATTGACCCTCCCCCTTTTGTCGAGATTTGATTTGGTTAATTGCCTAACTATGTTTTATCATTTGAACGTTGATTTTTTTAAAGAAAATAAATAAATCAATAAGAAAAAATATATCAAAAAAAATATTTGATTGAGCTTAAATAATTAGTTTCATATTCTGTTGAAAAGCTCAATTCCATTTGTGATTATTCATGTTGATGTAATTTCTTTTAATTTAACAACTGATTGTATTTTTCTAGTTTGGTAACTTATCAACTCGATCTCAATTGTAATCAACTTTTCTGGCATTTTTCATACCCTTAACTTAAGCATTATTACAACCTCTTAAAGACCTCTTGATTTGTGTGTCATCTCATTTTATAGTAGTAGAGATTTGATTTTCAAGCAAGCTTATGGTAATAGCATTTCTCATTCGACTATTGAGTGCATATTATTTGAACCTTAAATGCTTTGAGTGAATCTTTAGTGAGGATGTCAATTTTTATTGATTTTGAATTTAAGATAATTATTTAGATAAGGGGAGACACTTTTTTTTTTTTTTTGCTTTAAAAAATTTAGCTTGGACTAATTGAATCTTTAGTGTCCTTTTGGTTGAATTTCCAATGCATGATTATTTTTTAATTATCTTGAAAAATTATTGATGAGAATGACAAATTGAGAAAGTTAACTTGAATGTGGGTTGAGGATTTTGCTTGAAGACAATCAAACACTTAAGTGTGGGGATATTTGATAAATGCCAAAAGTAACATGTTTTAGCTTCACTCTTAATGCATTTTTGGATGATTATTCGATTTAAAATAGTGAGTTTTGTGCTCCCAATCTTTTAAATTCATGTTTTTATATTTAGGACAACAATTGGGAGCAAAATGAGTAAAAAATGAGCGAAAACCAGAGCAAGTTTCAAGAGCCACACGGGCTACCATATGATCATGTGCCCGACCTTGTGGAAATTGTGATCTACACTCCAAACACGTAGAAAAACATAATTTTTAGGTTTTCAGACATTTTAAAACCTATATATACCAAATATAAGAAGAGGGGAGTAAGCCGTCAGAGACTATTAAATAAAACAACTCGAAAAACAGCATTGAAGCCAACTCTGAAGCAGACTTCCATCATTATTGAAGATCTCCTTATAATTTCTTTGAAGTTTATTATGATTTTCTTTATTTTTGTGATTATACTATCTTTGAGATATTTTTACTTGCTATCATGAACTAATTTTCCAAATACCTAGGGAAATGAACCCTAGGATGGACTCTATTATTTGATTTCTATTTTTTTACACAATAAATATTTGGATCTTGTTCTCAATTATGTGTGCTTAATTCTTAGTTTAATATTTCTATACTATTAATCCATGTTTGATGTGCTTGAATCAGAGGAAGGATAGACCCTGTTTAAGAGTAGATCTAGTATAATTGAGTGGAGTTGCATGCAATTCTAGAAATAGGACGACATAAATCTATCGGATTAGAGTCAAATCTAATAGGGGAATCCATAGATTGAGTTAATACGATAATAGGGTTTTAATTAGAAAGAAATTTGAATTAATCAACCTAGAGTCAGTTGCTCTTAGTATTGAAAAGAGATATTAGTATAATTTAGAGATTTTTACGGATCAAGATACTAAGTGAAGAAATTTCGTAATATAAATTGATAATGAGAGATAAAATTTAGGTGAATTCTTTCCTGGGTATTGTCTCGCTTCTTGGTTGTTAATTGTTTCTTTTCCTGATTTGTTCTTTATCGTGTTCTTTAGTTAATTTTAGTTTTAATCAATCACTCCGATTTGTCGGTTAAATAATAGAAAGACGGTAATCACTAGTACTTTTAGTCTTCATGGAAACAATATATGTGATCACCGTAGCTATACTATTAATTGATACGTGCACTTGTCTTTGTCGAATTTTTAGTTGGTTTACAACTGCAATTAAAAAGTTAACTTAAAGATAAAATGTGAAATTGATACCAACATAAAATTTTAACACGTATATTTTACGGTATCATCAATAATTCAATTTTAACAGAAATTTATAAAATAGTACAAAATGTAAAATTTAATTTAATAATATAAATAGTAGATATAAATAAAATTATTACTATTTAGATTTAGGAATTTTTTTGGATGATTTTTCATTTGGAGATAAAGGGTGATAAGTAAAAGTTTATGGGGAAAATAAAAAATTTTGAGGGATGGGTGAGTTTTGGGGGGAAAGTAAATGGGAGGAGTAAAATTTTAGGGGAAAGTATTCAAAAAAAGAAAAATTGAGGAGAAAATAGGTTTGGGGTAGACTGGGTGTGAGATGCGAAGAGAGTAAAAATTTTTGAGGAAAGCACAAGGATTTGTGGATTTGGGATAAAAATGTAAAATATTATAGTTTGACATTCAGTTTATTCGAATTCGAAAATTAAATTCGATTTGAACTTGAAATTTGAAAAAAAATTCGACTTGACTCGAATAACTTGATTCATTTAACCCAAAATTTAAATTTTTTTCACTTTTTTCGAGTCAAATCGAATTTTACTCACCCTAATTGATGTCTCAATACTAAAAAAGCGAAATCTTGATATATTGGGGAAATGGTAGTGGCGGTTCGCCAATGAGCCAAATTCTTTATGGCAAAAAAAAAAATTTTGTTTCAAGATGTGGGTTTTGCAAGCAACAATGGTTACCATCTACCCAGAAACTAAGAGCTCAATTACTTGTAGAGATATTGTTAACTTGCGGAATGATTAATGGGCAAACGCTTTGATTGTCCTCAATTGTTGCAGGTGGTCTGTGGGCAATGATAGGAATACCCTATTATGGTGGGATAGGTGGAGTGGAGATTAGCCTCTTAAAAACCGTTTCCATAACTTTTCATGCAAATTCGATCATCACTTATTAAAACAAAATTTCAAAAGAAATTTATACGCGTAGGGAGGTGATTTGCTTGGGGAGATGATTGATGTTACTATTAAGTAGATGTTTTACGCATGTAAAATAATAAAATTGTATCGCAATCAAAGGTAGTTAGTATCATATTAACAGATATATTATTTTTGTTCTGCTACTAATGTATTAATATGAGTGTGTTTCAACGTATTATGTTAGATTTATTGATAATTTTTTAATATTTTTCATATATTATATATACGTGTAAATATATTTTAGTTACACACGTAAAATATTTATATGCAAATATATTTTTTTTAAATGTTTACTTATTATTTTAAATATAATTATAAAAAATATAAAATAGTTGAGAAAAATTTAAATTGATTTAAAATATTGTAACAAACTATACATATTAACTAAAATGGATAAAAAAAACATCGAAATGGTCAATATTTTTACTGAAATGGAACTTACGCTATTTAGTATCAGTTCAGATTTGTTATATACCTACCGACTACCATGATGGCAGCAGGATTTTCGGGAGAAGATTTTAAGCAACACATGTTCTGAACCAATTCTTAAGTGGTGTACCAATCCTCGAAATTGGTATGTTTTGGAGTATAAAGCTACCCCCAAGGTACAATCATTTATCTGGTCGTTGATGTTGGATAGAGTCGCTTCTAATTTGTTCTTACTAGGGAGAGGGGTTCCATTGTCACTACCTTGCACTGCTTGGGTGTGACTTGATTACAAAGTTCTGGTCTGGTCTCTTTAACTAGTGGAACATTAAAGAACGTAGACCCTAGAGCTTGAGAGCCTTGTGCTCAATGTGTTTTGAGCCACTTTTCTCGATATCTTTAAATTCGGTTGGCTACATTGCCATTGGGCAACCTTCTTGTCAATCTGGCTCGCGAGGGAATGATCATGTTTTCAAGGATAGGGACTGATCTACTGTGGAGTTATTGTTCACTACTAAGACAGGGTCCCTGTTTTGGTTATAAGTAGTAAAGGAATTGAGGCGGTGGATCAATTCGAGTGGTTGTTGAAGATTCAATTTGGAGAGACCCTGACAGTGGCTAGGTGAAATATAATGTTGATGCATTGGTGCAGGGGGAGGGAAAGCTAAGTGGGTGTGGAAGCGTGTGAAGAGATCATAATGGTAGTAGCATCTTGGGAATTTTTTCAGGCCCCTTGAAACCTAAAAATATATTGAGAAGACAAAATTGTGTGCAATTAAAGTGGCCAATTGGAACTTTTTTAACACTGGTACCGGTAGGACAAGGTGGGAGTATTGATTGAATCTGATGCAGTTTATGCAGTCAAATGGTGCAGCCATGATACGGCAAGACCGTGGGACTTGGCAGGCATTTTTGGGAATATTAAATCGTGTTATGGTTTGAGGGAAACGAATATAATGGCAGATTCTTGATTTGGTGGTCAAAGGAATTGTATGCTTTATGTTTCCTGGAACTAAAGGTGTATGGTTTTTGTAACAACTATCTGTGCTCGGGTTGAGCGCTTAGATATATGGTAGTTGTATATCTAACGTTTCCTTTCTTTGCCAGTAATAATACCTATGTCTCTTTGATACTAGTAAAGAAATTACAATCAGAGTAATAAGAGGAAATTTTTAGTTTTTTATATCCAATTTTAAAAAATATGTCCAACTTAAATCATTTTTGTTATTATCGGATAATAATTATCATTATATAAATAAATTATTTTTTAAATATCATGTCCGTTTTACTATTCAATTTTGGAGTGTTTTGAAAACCAATTAATCATTTGTAATTCCATATGTATGGTAGAATCAAGAAACAGGTTTATAAAATTATTTTTAAAGAATTACAACACAGTATAATTCGTATATTAGTAATAGCAGAAACATGATTTACACAAGTGAGTAGTAAATGCGAGGTTTGTGAAGAGTATGCAGCCACTAGGGGTAAACAGATAAAGAATTGATCGATGAAAGGAATGCATCATTTCGTCGCGGGAATGATCTGTTTCTTTTTTTCTTTTTCAGTTACTTATTAGAATCAAATTTAAAGTTACTGCAGAAGGTTTGACCAGAAAGTAGAAAACATAAGGGGGTAAAAAAGAGGGTGCCACACTCAGTGCAGTGGGGGAGCTGCAGTACTAGTCGAATTGGGCTCTAAAATTATACAGTGAGGTAATAAAAGTTTGCGAAAAATGGACAAGGCGTTCATCCTACTTCAGTCCATAGTGCCATACATTACATACACAACAGCCGATGCGAATGCAACCTTACTATAATTTCTGGACCCATTTTAGATTGTGTGAATGAGAAAGAAAATCAACTTCTGTCTTCACTCCTTTTTCCTGTCAGAGATTTTGAACAATCAACTGCTCCAACCACATTAATATTTGCAACAACTGAGATGCAAGCTAGAGATGGGAGTAAGAAGAAGAGCAAATTAAGTGCATTGTGGTCCCATTTTGTTTGTCAAGCTAAAATCCAGGAGTCGTGACGCTGTAATTTTTGTTTCTTTAAATACAAACCTCGCCATGCATGCTTCAAACTTCAATTTGTATTCATGTGTAGAGATGACAATATGCCAATAGATATCCTGCTACGTGGCAGAAACCCACAGCAGGGAGTAGTATCATATAAATGCCAAAGCGGTTTTTTGTCCTTGGCCTTGCTTCTGCTGACTAAATCCTTGCCATCTACCCTTCCAAATTTCCTAAACGATGTTTCTCACCTTCCTCAACTAACCTTAAAAACAGATTTTCTTTTTATTTCTTAAAAACAAAGCTTCTACCTGTTCATCCATGTCTTCTCCTACTCATAATTATCAGTGTTTTCCTTCATGAATGAGAGCACCAGCTATTTAAAAGCTTCCTTTCCGACCCCCTTTCTAGAAAAAGTTTGATAGAACCCGAAATGACCCCATAAACTGTCTAATACTATTGCACTGTAAAAGCAAATATTTCCTGGAAATTTTTAATGAAAAGAAACAACTTTTATATTATTATTATTATGATTATTCTGATGAATGCTTTCAATGGGAAAATAACTAAACTTGTTTTATCTGTATTCCTAATAATTTTTTAAAAAAGAAAATGTAGTCTTCATTGTTTAAGCAGAAGGGTGGAGTGGGGTACACGTATCTCAAAGTAGCTACATGTACGTACAAAGATACCCCTAAATCTGTAATTAAAAGTAAGAAAATTAAGGTCACAAGTTCCAATTAAGATTGAAATGCAAAATTAGTATTTTAGACTAGTCAAGACCTACCCTGTTTTCTCAAATGGAGAGACATTGGACAAGGGGAAACAGTAAAATAATTGATGCATGGCATTGCTCTTTGTGTTCCAATTTTGTCCCCATTCTGTCCATTGAAAAAGAAAAGCAATAAGGTGGATATTGAAAGAGACGGTTTCTGGATTTGTAATTGCTCCATTATTTCATTAATATTCAACACCTGTTGGCTAAAATTATTTCTAAATAATTGAGATTAATAAATAAATAAATAAAGGTTTCAGTATAAGAATCTAACCCAACCCTATTCAAGATTTAGTAAGAGATTCATTGTGACATATTAAAGCCAATTTGAAATTTGACCCTCAACTACTAAAACAGTAATTGCTAGAATCCAAATAGTTAAAGAAGAGATAAATAACTGGAAATATAAATTAGAATCTAATAATAGAAAAAAGGGGATAATAATGCAATACTACAGTACTTTCTGTCGGAATTACTCACAATAACTGGGTAAAATGGAAAATATATATATATATATATATATAACACAAAGGGAGTGGAGAGATAGGTACAAAAACAAAATTGGGAGATGTTAGTGGATGATCATTTCATCCGTAAATTGCCCTAAATGAAAATATAAAATGCCAAAAATGTCCCAATCTCCCCCTAGACAAGGAAATTCAGTAGAGTGGAGCCCGGTGTGGAGGTTTCTTTCTCCGGTTCATCAAACTCCCGGATACTGAAGGGCAGGTTAAGCTACTCCTCTTTTTTCTCACAATCTCTGTGGTAGCAGTGCAAGAAAGTGCCCTGCACCACGCTTCTTCACCGTATCCATCAGACCCGGAAGAGGTTTTGGTCGAACCAGACGGCTCAAGGACCCACTCAGGTGTCACCAAACCATCATCCAAACCCACGTCAGGTAATGGCAAATAATTGCAATCATATAGGAACTTGGAAAGCCCGTATTCTGTTCTTAATAGATTATCAATCTGCGGGTAGGTAAAATGAATGAGAAAATGTGGAGAATCAAAGAATGGGATTGGGAGGTGGTGGTTATGGGGTAAAAAGGAAACCTTGCAGGAGAGAGAGCAAAAGAGATACGGGTGTTGCAGGCATCTGTCGCATGTGGTGCAGAAGTTGCCGGAGCCTCTGAACTGCCTTGTCTGTGGCCTTTGGTTTATAAATATCACTTTTGCACTGTTTATTATGTATGACTAACGAAAGAGAGAAGAGAGACAGTGAGTATGAATAATTGATTCATTATAGAATAACAAAATAATATAATTTGCAGAGCATAGAGAGAGGACTTCTTTTCTGAAAATTTCAGCTTCCTTTTATCAAACAGTGCTTTACCCAGAAGTTGACTGATAATCAAGCCAAAAGAGAGATGTTTACATCATTTGAAATTTCCTAACTCCCAGTGTTTCTTTTATTTGAAACAAGTCTAAGCTTTGCAAAATTCATTCAATTTTGTTGGAACTAAGGAGCAAACTTACTTGGACAGAGGCACAGTCCATCAACTTAGTTGCATCATCCAACCTTATAACATCGTGATAGACATACCTTCTTATCTAAAACATGACATAGGGAAAACGTGAAATCATGCACAACAAAGAAAAAAGAATCAAGGTTATAAGGTGAATTTTGGAAGGGAGAACCTGTAGGAGCCTGTGAGAGCTGTGAGGGGACAAGCAGTGAGGGCAGATACTAATACAACAGTCCAAGCAATAGACGTTCTTTTCATTTTTCTTGGCCTCTTCATGAATTACACAAGCATTAAAGAATTTCTCAGTCAGAAGAACTTGAAGCCAACGAGGTAAATGAGAAGAAATCAACTGTAGAACATATCAAATACAATTAATTTTCGTAGCTAACAAGAGAGAGAAGAGAACAAAAGAATTAAATTGAGAGAAAAAGTAAGACTTACCATGATTTTCTTGTTATAATTTTAAAAGAGTGATTGGTTTCAGGACTTATGAAGATAATAATAATGGTGGAACAACCATTATTACAGAGAGAGAGAGCCGGGTGACTGTTTTAGAGTTTACCAACGAAATAGCAGAGGGAGAAAGAGAGAGAAAAGTAGGGATTAGGGAAAAACTAAAGGGAGAGTGGGGGTTGGCCTCATTTAAAGAGATGCTCTGCCCTCTTTCAATTGTGTATTTTAAAAGGACGTCATTGTAGTCGTCTATTTTGTAAAGCAACGATTACAGGAAAACGGATATTTTAATTACAGGCTTGGAAACTGGAACGCCAGCGCCAGGTCCTAAAAATTTTAAATAGAAAAGACTGGAAATTCAATTGAATACTAATGAAGATCCCAACTTTCTCCTTCCATATTGCTTGCTGTTTACAAAGAGCCCGTGTCCCGAAAACACCCTAAAACCCTAACCTTTGTGGGTGGTCATGGTTGCCTTGCTGCCACACTTTCTCTCTCTCCCCTCTGCTAAGTGCAAAATGACAAGACTCGAAGCAGTGGCTTTTCACAGTTCTCACTGGGAACCGTAAAAGAAAAGTGACAAGTGGCTTTACGGGGTTTAGAAAGTGACCTTTTTTTATTTCATTCACTCTTCTAATTATTCATCAATCCTCTGCCCATATCTGTCTTTCCATAACTAATAATAATAACTGCTTTTGTTTATCTTAAGTTATATTTTAGTCATTTATATTTAAAATATTACGTTTTAATTATTTATGTTATTATTTTGTTACGAAGTGATCACTCTACCGTTAAGTTTCGTTATTTCTCTAACGCTAATTCTAAATGACAGTCTAGCTAAATTTTAAGTGCCAATTTAGATTTCTAAATGGAATGAAAATATTTTTTAATTAAAAAATTTAATTAATTAAAATTTTTAAACCTAAAATTTAACTAAAAAAACTGTTGATCTCCTCTTTTTAATTTTTCTTCCATCTCTTCTTTTTTCAATGGTTTTTTTTTAATCAAATTGATTGCTTCATAAAGATTAATTCAATGCAGTGTTTAGGTATGTCTTCTTTGAATTCCTCTATTTCTTTTATTCAATACTGAAAAACAAAAGAGTAAATTTTTTATTGTTTAATGAAAACCCTAAATTAAAATTCTTAATATTTTCTTCTACTTTTTGAAATTATTTGTAAACATGTATTTTATTTTGCGTCAGTAGACATCCCATAAAATGCAACCAGAAACATGTTTTCATGAACATGTTTCATTCAAGCTGATTTTAAAATTTTCAGAAAAGGGCAGTTACTTTCACTGTTCTTGTTCCTAATTATTATATTTTCTAGTTCTTTCACAGTTCTTGAATAATTGGTTTCTCAATCAAATTTTTTCTGATCTGAATCAATTTGTATGTTCACAATCTCTTTGTAAGTATTTCAGATTATTCTTTCTTATTGCTAATTTCAACTATTTTGATCTTAATAATAGTTTTTCCAGTCAAATGAAAAAAAACCATTGAAAAAAATAAGAGACAAAAGAAAAATTAATAAGTGGAAATGAACAGTTTTTTTTAGTTAAGGTTTAGGTTTGAAAATTTTAATTAATTAATTTTTTTAATTAAAAATCTATTTTCATCCAATTTAAAAATCCAAGTTGGCACCTAAAATCTAGTTGGATTGCCACCTAGGATTACCGTTAGAGAGATAACGGAACTTAACGGTAGAGTGATCACTTTGTAACAAAATAATAACATAAGTGACTAAAATGTAACTTGAGGTAAACAAAAGTGACTATTTTTGTAGATTACCCTAAATGGAAACCAAAATAAAAAAAAAATTAAAAAACAAATAATATTTTCTGTTATTTTATAGATTTCTTAGAAATATTTTATAAAAAGTTATCTTTAATAAAACAAACATACATTTGAAATTTAAGATAAAAATTTAAATAAAATAGTGAATTAATTACAAAGTAATGTTAAGGTGAAATTATAGTAAATAATAATTTTTAATGATATTAAGGATTAAAATTTAAACTTTGTAAAATTTATAATTGAAACAAGAGAAGTGATATGCATGAAAATTTGTTATATGAAATAAGATATTATAATGAATTATTTGATTAAAGTGCTTATATGGTGAAAAATAAATTACATGGCAATAAGGACTTAATTGAAAAATGTATAAAAGTTTACGGGTGAAACAATTTAATATGTGAATAAGGAAATTATGATAAAAGTTTAATGAATGTATTATGAGATGATAAAATATGCATAAAGTATTGTAAAAGTGAAATTGTGAAAAAATATAGAATTTTTATGATGTCAAGGATTAAATTGTTAAACTTGAGAAAATATGTGGATGAAATAATTAAAGTGAAATACAAAGAAATTTGATATGTGAAACAAGATAGAGAGATAAATTATGTAATTAAAGTGTAACAAGAAAGAAAAATTATTTAATATAATTAATTAGTGAATATTGAACTTTTTATGATAAAAAGGGACTAAATTGAAAAATTATGAAAGTCTATAAGAAAATATTTGATAAGTGAAGAATGTATTAAAGAACGTAACATCCCAGTGCTTTGACTCGATGTTCAGGACAGGTCTGGGGGTGTTACAACTAACAAAGCCTTATCAATTTAGAAAATGTCTTACAAAAAACATTTTGGTAAGATATTTTATTGGAATAAGGGGAGTAATTTTACGTTGACTGAAAAACCTTTTATGTTGACCATCCTATTTTATATGAAACAAACATCAGAAAATGTTAAAAATATTTTCTATAAAAGTTTTTATGTTGAAACAAATGGAATTTAGAAAACCAAAGAGCGCATATGTATCTTATGGCTTAATCAAATTTTTAGTTTTAAACTATATAAAAAGTAACTTAATTATCACCATGTTTTTATTTTTGAATTTAAAATTTTTTATTTTAGTTATTAACGTTATTCAAATTTAATATTTTATTCATTCATCGTTAAATCATTAACAAAGGTGGTTGTGTTTTCACTAGCATAATAACAAATTTAACTCTTTAAAATTTATAAATTTTATCAATTTGACCATATTTTAAAAAAAAAAAATCAACAAAACCAAACCTCAACTTTACACATTGTGTCAGTTTAGTTTTGATTTTAAAAATTAAAAATTAAAAACTTTAAAAATAAAAAAATTATTTAAAAGTTTTTTTTATTAAAGATTTATAAAAATACATACAAAATTATAAATAAACAAACACTCTTTTTTCTTTTTTTCTAACATAAAATTTATTTTTAAAAATAATAATTTTAAAAATAATATATTTTTTTAAATCCCAAAAATAACAGTTAAATCAAATTCAAATTTTTCCTTATTTTTAGTTTTATTTTATAAATAATAATTTATTTATTATATACCTATCATTGTTCCTTAATCCTCGCCAAATTTATATTGGGCACTACCTTTGTCTACAACTACCGACACTAATAACTCTTACTCAAAACTCTTATTTTCACATCTTTTGCTGCCGTGGCATTAAACTAAGACTTGATTGTGGAGTTGTTGGCATGGCTTTCCACCTACTAGATCTCCAAAATTTCATTCTTACTTATATATCCTCAATCATATCCGCCCTCAAGTATAACCTCAAACACAACAAATTAGCTCTAAGCAATAACCTAAAGATATCAATTCTTACCATTTTCAATCTTAGGCTATAGTTTTTTACCCAATTTGAACATGATGATTGTTAATGTTGAAAAAAAAGATAGGGAAAAGTTGAATCTACTCAAGTCTTCGTTATGTTTACTTTCCCTTAAATTGTTTTATTTATAAAATTATTTTTTTAATAAATAAACATCATGTTAGAAAATGAAAAAATAGATATTTATTTATAAATATTTTTATAATTGTGTATGTATTTTTATTGAAAAATGTATGTTTAAATAATTTTCTTTGTTTTTCAAAGTTTTTTTAATTTTAAATTTTTAGGAATCAATATTAAATTGACATAATGTGTAAAGTTAAGGGTTAAATTTGTTGAAATTTTTAGAATTATGACCAAATTGGTAGAATTTGTAAATGTTGGAGGGCTAACTTTATTATTATGCTAATGAAAAACAGTTACGTCAAAAAACTTTTGATGATTTAACGGATGAGTGTCTAGAATATTAAATTTTGACAACGTTAGTGACTAAAATAAAAAATTTTAAACTTGAGTGACCAAAATAAAAATACACTAATAGATGGTGACTATTTATATAATTTATTCTTGAAAATTAAGTTTATTTTAGTATTTGTATTATTGTTGTTGATTTTAGTGAAAAGGATTTTTTATAATATGTTTTTTATTTATTTAATAAAATTTTATTTTAATTTCATAGTATGTTTATTTTTATAACACATGGCAAGTTTTGATTGGTCGATAAAATTGTTTTAAACAATTCACTACAAGAAAATAGACTTTTAGCGGCGCTTTTTTTAGCCGTTAGCGGCGTTTTTAAGCGCCACTAAAACTATTTGCGGCATTTTTACAAGCGCCGCAAAAAACGTTGCTATAGGAAACGCCGCAAAAATTTACGGCGTTTATCTAGAAAAATGCTGCTAAAAGTCATGATTTTTAGCGGCGTTTGTGAGAAAAGCGCCGCTAAAAGTCATGACCTTTAGCGGCGTTTTTCCTACAAACGCCGCTATAAAATGAACCTTTAGCGGCGGTTTTTTCACAAACGCCGCTAAAGAACATATCCTTTAAAAAAATATTTTATTTTAATTAAATAATATTTATTTCTATGATAAATACTATATTATGTTTAATTTTTAAAATTTGAACTTTAAACTATATACTTTTAAGGATAAATAAAAAATATTAATTAAATTAAATTTTCTATTAAAATTTAAACTTCAAAACTAAATATAAAAATTAATGAATTTAAATTAACGAAACAAGAACTTTGATCAAGTTAAAAAAAAAAAAAGACAATGAATAAATTAAGGGTCAAACATTAGCTCCAATAATTGTTCAAAATATAAGACAGCTACATTCAAATAGAAACTAAATAACAACTAAATCATCCAATGGAACATAATTTCACTCTTCATCACTAAATGTTTCCTCATAAACATGGCTTCATCCAAAACAAAACCTCATACCATTACAATTTGCCTTTTAAGCAGAAGCTGCTACAACCTTCTTTCTTGGTGCTGCTTCAGTACCTATACATCACCCCCAATAAAAAATAAGAACATTTTGAAAGAAAAATAAAACCCAAAATTTCTTACAAGAATAGAAATATGCAATGGAACTAAAATCAGAAAGCAATGAGCCTAAGGACATTAGCATTTTCTTACCTTCCCTGAAACCTATCTTGAACCTGCAAGGAACGTGGCGAAGATACCTCTATACACCGGTGATGGAGATGTTAGCCTCATCTAATTGAAACCAACAGCTAGAAACACAAATAATCACACAGGTTAAAAAACCCAAAATAAGTACTTAAACACTTCAATTTGCAACATTTAAGCACTTCAATTTACAGCATTTAAACACTTCAATTTGCAACATTCAAACACTTCAATTTGCAGCACTTTAACATCTCAATTAACAATATTTATACACCTCAATTACAGCGATAAAACATCTCAATGTCCAGCAACTAAACATCTCAATGTCTTCAACAGTTCTTGAATAGGGTATATAGCTGTTTCCTCAACAAGGCTTAATCAATTCAGATAGGAAACATGATTCGTTTTTGTGCACTCGAATCATGCAACACCACATCAATGTGCATGCATTTCAATGACTTTGGAGACGATGGAAAAGGACAGTATATGATTTAACAGGCATCAACAAGATCATTCTTAGATGATTAATCAGTGTAGATCAAGAAATACATAATAATAGGTTATCAGATGAACTTACATATATATACAATGCTTTCTTTTACCTAAAAAGTGGGAAAAAAACCAAAAAATCATGGGGTTCTTGTATACATAAATGAGAAATCAGTTGAGAGGATAAGCCACTTAATCATGAAAGACAACAACTGGTTCTAGAACTGCTAAAATGAGAGAAGCCAACCTAGATATATTCAGTCTGCTGTGATTTTGTCGGTGCCGCCTCTGCCTACTGTAAGAAACATAAGCTTGGGGGTAATGTTAGCGTTTAGGGTAAGTTGTCAAATAATATCAGTTCTACACACGTGTGGTCAGGTTGTTGGTCGCAGGTACACACTTTAGTTGTATTATATGTGACCTCAAGCTACAGTCTTTAACCTGTTGAAAAGACTTCTAATGAGCCACATGAGCAGATGAAAGCAGAGAAAAGCTTGGAACATAAAACAGAACACTATATTTACCTCAATGGCTGCTAATGCAGACAAAAAATCCTTACAATGTTCAAGCAAAACAGTTTCCTTTGCAGCCAAGCTCGCAAGTTCTGCTACCAAAGAATTCATTTCCTCCACCTGTAAGGGACAAATAAGATTTAGATAATCAGGTAGATTTTCCCTTTTATTGATGAGCCGCAATCAAGCCACCACAAGATACAACTAGCCTGTAAAGAACTGAACTATTACAAATAATTACCATATAAAACAACTCGATGATTTTTATTTTGGAAGACTAGTGCCCATGAGATTGAATTAATGAATTTTACCTTTGATGACAGTAAGCATATTGAAGATGCCATTGCCTGCATCATCTCAACTGCTGAACTGATTGCATCCTTCAGATTTTGGATATCTGCCTATTATGAGAGAACAGAGAAAGGGAAGAGAAACGAACAACATTTTAAACTATGATATAGTCACGAATTAAATCATCAACACATCGTATATGGAAAATAGGGGAAAAGAAAAGAATAAGAAAGAAACTTACTGTTGCTTTTCCAACAATTGGAAGTCGAAGAGTATTAGCCTTTAAAGCTTCAGTTGCTCCTAGCAAAGAGCTAGAGTGGTCTCTCTCGAGGAGGGGCCATGCTTCTAAATGAGCTATCTACACTCACCAATTACAAAAAAGTTTAGTCATGTAGAGAATTCATGCTATAAAAGCCAGCATCTTGTAACTGAGAATAGAAAGAACAGGTCTGTTCTAACAAGTATGCAGTAAGAACTGAGGTTCAAATTATATAATCACCAACAGCCTTTTTCCTTTCGGAATGAAATATAAAGTACACAATTTTTCTTCTCTAACTTTCCTTGCGTTCTTATTCACTCATTTTCTTTCTGACTTCCTCTTAACTCCAGAAAGCGCACGAAATTTGAAAAAACTCAAACACTGACCCATTCTCTACAGTCAACAAGAATAGTACATCTAGTTTTCCATTTTTCTGTGTTTTATGTGTCTTAACTAGTACCAATTATTTGAGCACCTACTCATTTTATGCAAGTGAATTCTGACTACTTCAAAGCAGGTATCTAAGTGGATTATTAAATATTAAGGGCCAGGCAGCCCCGTTGACCATTGCAAGAAACTAAAGAATTCCTCATTATAAGACTAGACCCTAGATTAATGATTTCATTATCATCATATTAATTCCTAATAATGTAGTCATTTTTTCTTTTAATGAAAGCATGGATACAGACATGAAATACGTGTATGAAATGATAATATGAAGGTAAAGCTATAATCAGATAGTTGAAAATAGTTTTGTCTATGAAAGAGTCTACAAGGATTAAGTTTACTACTTCGAGAAACTTGAAGTTTTGAATCTTACTTGTCTTTTTAAGATGGAAGTTAATTTCAACTTTTGCCTCAGCAGTAGCAACTTTATTCTCTTCAGGGTCACAGAATGCCGCAGTTCCGATGTTGTTACCCACGCATTCCACAGATTTTTCTGATACAAGTGAAGGAACATTAGAGATGAACAAACCAGATTTATTATCAACCATCATGTTAAACCTCAACTCATGATTATTATTTTCTTTTTAATATCAAACTGATAATTACAGCAAACGGTTAGTAAAATTCCAGTTTATTATATAGGCTGTTAGTAGAGAAGTGATGACATCCTGAAGAATTTAAAAAGCAAGGCACTAGTTCTATTCTACCAGTAAATCTTTAAATAGGCCCTTTTAACTGAAAATACAGTCAGCGTCATTCACTTATCGCTTGCCAAGAACAGATTAAGAGCACCATGTCCACTTTATGACAGACACTAATTGAACCCAAAAACATTTAAATAATTCCTCGCCAGGCATATCTTTAATTTGCCTTCTTCCAATAAGTCGACAACACATTCCACTAAGTAAATTTACAACAGTATATGCATACACATATGTATGTGTATATATAACATTCATAGGTATGTATTTCTCAATGATTTTGCATCATCTTGAGCCGATAAGTACTGTGCCAAAGCTGCCTAGAGTACTAACTCTTACCTTCAGCTTGGAGCCAACTCACCAATCATCGATCACATCAAGGATTTTACTATTCAAAAGTATGACAATATATTGCCTCAAGATCCTTCTGTCATTAAATCTAATCTCTTAGCAAGTATAAAAAGGACAACTGGACATGGACACGCTTTTCTTAGGAACTACAGGTAATTTATGTAGCAGTAGCACGTAAACAAATCATGTGATACCATGTTGGAGAAGGCTACATGATACTCTCCAAGGAGTACCATATTGCAAGAACTAAGCTGCCACTTGCATTATAGGCAACCTTTACCATAAACTAGTTGGGTTCAGCTTGTTTGCCAAACTAAAACTGGTGAAATAAGTTGAAGAATTCATCAAATACACATAAGCATACAAGAACATTGAACGTATTAAGAGCAATGAGAAGGCAGGATAACCATACCTCAGCACTCAGTTTTTGTACAATGAAAGCTGCATCCGCCCTTGCATTTGCAAATCTCCATTGCAAGTAACCGTTATAAAAAAGCCTCAATGTATGAGCATCAACAATTCGATCCTCTCCCTTCTTCCCTCTCCGATTATCAACGGAAAGCTAAGAATCGAAGGGGTATTAACAGCATTACCAATCATCTCTTTACCACCAACTGCATTTCTAACCCGACCAGGACTTAGTCCCCTCGACGGAGTCAGAGTCGAAGCCGAAGATGTCCAAAGCTTACTAGGAGAAGCCGGTCTTATACTACACCTAATAGGAGAAGCCATTGCACCGTCACAAGAAACCCTTCTTGGTTGACTAAACTTAGCTGGTGAACCAATTCTAGACCCTAGGCTCGAAGACAAAGGTGAACCCGTGTCCTGCAACCGCCTTAACCTACTATTAGTTTCCTGCCAAATCTGGGTTTAGCTTATTAGCTTCTTTTAAAAACTCGGAGCTACCCAAATCTAAACTCAATCTACTACCACCATCAAAAGAAACCCTTCTGCTACTCTCATCAAGCATCATTGATTGTTGCAGTGACTTCTGCTACTCCGATTTGTAGTATCTGCTGGCGAATCCATTCCTTTTTCCTTCACTTCCGGAGAAAACAATTGCTAAGGAAACGCCTCTTGCTTCTTATTCTGGTCTCCAGATCAAACGTTTGTTTTCTCTTTTGAATATCCTATTTGAGTTTTTGGATGGGGGAAAATTATAACGAGTTGAACAAAATCAACGGCTTCACAAACCGGAAGATTGGGGAGGGTACGTAACGCCGTGGGTAAAGGAAATAGCCGAGAATTTGACTTGCTTGAAATCGGTGCATTTTAGGAGGATGATTGTTAATGATTTAGATTTGGAAGTATTGGGTAGGTCTAGGGGGGGAATTTGGAGAACGAGCGGGTAAACAAAAAATAAGTTTTGGAGTGAGCGGGATTTTGCCTTTTTTTATAAAAAAATAATGGTATTTTTGCGGCATTTTTTAAAAAAAAGCCGGTAATTCTTGATTTATTGCATTTTTGTGGCATTTTACCTAAAAACGATACTATTGTTCAATTTTAATTTTTTTCCATTTTTAACACATTTTTATCTATTTTTTTTCTTTCAAAATTTTTATGTTGAGATTATCATTTTTCAATTTTTTTTAAATTTTAAATATTGAACTTTTTAACTGAAATATGGACTAAAATATTAAATATTAAATTTTTAAGTTTTTTTTTATTTTTAAATTTTAAATTTTAAATTTTAAAATTTTTTTGAAGATTTTTATAATTTTTAAATTAACATATAAAATACAAAAGGAAACTTTAACAGAAATAAAATGGAATCAATGAATTAAAAAAAATACAAAATGACACAACAAAACAAGCATTATTCTTTTAAATATGGTCCGCATTAGTTGTTTAGATTTTTATATAAATGGCATTTAATTATATGTATACACCTAAATTTTGATAGAGATACATCTCAGAATTATATATGAATTTTAGTTTAATATGTGTAATTGTAGACGTGAAATTCTAATTGTAATTTAAATGTATAGTTGAAACTTTAATTTTGATTTAATCATACCCATTTTAAAAAATGAATACATCAATATATTTTTATATTGAATAAATATAAATATTTATGTATACAATATATAAATATAAAATGATATTATATCAATAATTGTGTTAATAATTTACAAGACCATAAACCCTAAACACTGAAACCCTAACTATAAAACACTAAATCTCAAATCATAAACCCTAAACCATAAACTCGAAATAATAAACATTTTTGTGTAAACAATGTGTTTCTATTGTATAACCATAATTTTTAATAATTATTGTAATTTTATGTGACCATAATTATAATTAATTAATTAATTAATCTAAACCCTAAACTCCTAATCCCTAATCCCTACACCACAAACCTTAAATCCTAAAACATAAACTCTAAACCTTGAACCCCTAACCCCTAAACCTTAAACCCCAACCCTTAAACCATAATCCCTAAACCCATAATCCATAAACCTTAAAATAGTAACTCATAAACCTTAACCCCTTAACCATATGCCCTAAACTGTAAACCCTAAACTATAATGATAATTAATTCAATATTTTAAAATTAATACTATCCCTTTTACAATTATATAAGAATATATTTAACATATAAATTAAAAAACAATCAGTCATATACCAAAAATCTTTAAAATTATTTTAAATAATAGTATTTTAATTTTTTTCATTTTTAACAAATATTTTTCTATGTTTTTACTGTCAAAATTTTTCTACGTGTCATTATTTTTTATGAAGAATTTAAATATTCAATTAAAAACAAATTGTATTTTAATATAAATAAACCAGTTAAATTATAAATAGATAGATGAAATATTTTTTTGCGGCGTTTTTCAAAAAGCGCCTCTAATACTTGATCTTTAGCGGCGTTTTTTAAAAAAGCGCCACTAAAGGTGTACCTATAGCGGCGTTTTTTAAAAAGCGCCGCTAATACTCAATCTTTAGTGGCGTTTTTAAAAAGCGCCACTAAAGCCACTAAAAGCTCAATATAAAACGATGGCGTTGTGCAAAATTTTTTGTGGCATTTTTTGAAAAGCGCCGCTATAGATCAAGCATTAGTGACATTTTTTAAAAAGCGCCGCTAATACTCTATCTTTAGCGGCGTTTTTCAGAAAGCGCCGCTAATTCCAATGGCTCAATCAAAACGACGGCGTTGAGCATAAGTTTTGCGGCGTTTTTTAAAAAGCGCCGCTAAAGGTGAACCTATAGTGGCGTTTTTTAAAAAGCGCCACTAATGCTCGATCTATAGTGGCGTTTTTCGTTCAAACGCCGTTAAAAATGCCGCTAAAAACCTGTTTTGCTGTAGTGATTGCTAACGGAAGAGTAAATAGTGTTAACGGAATGAAAATTTAAGTATCTAAAATGATAATAAAAAAATTAAATACCTAATTAAAAAAACTCTACAGTATGGGTTTTTATTTTTAGTTTCAGATGTTTCTACTGGTTAATATCTATTATAACGCATTTATTTATTTCATCATTTTGCTGTAATTCATAAAATTGTAATCTTGAAGTAGTAATAAAATAGATTGTTTATTCAAAAAAATTAAGCTTAAAGTAAATTTCCTAATTTTCTTTTGGTTAGATAACGAAATGATTTTCGAATTATATTTTTATAGAATAATTTAAGTTAAAGGTTAAGAAGATAGAATATTTTATATTTAAAAAACTTTTTTGGTTTTTCTTTATTATGCTAAATATTAATATATATTTTTTATCATATGTTTATAAAAAATTGTTTTTCAAAATATGCTTTTTGGAGTAGTATTTCGACATTTACGGGTTTTTTTATTAAAATGGGATAAAAAAATTAAAATAATACCAAAATAATTCAACCCAAAAACTATGTACCAAAATGGTACATCCTAGGGTGGTGCCGCCTATGGCAGTGGCGTGACCACCCTGGGTCCGACACCTTCTGCCATTTTTCTGTTAAAAAAAAGAAGAAAAAGTTAAAAAAGCTGAAAAAAAAAGATTGTGTTAAATATGACTCCTAGTTTGAGTCAAATTTGAAAAATAATCTTTCAGTTAAACTCTGTTTACTTGTTTCAATCAAACACTGATTAGTTTAGATTATTTTATTATTATTTTACCTATGAATTTAGCCTATAAATAGACTCTTTTACAACCTTAGAAAAATACACTCATTAGAGATTAGAACTCATAACACATTTAGAGAATTTTGTGTTTACGTTTTGTGGGTTCTTTATTTTCGGGTTTTCGGAGTTTAGTTTTTATCTCCATCTTTTGTACTCTTTGTTCTTTTGCCATTATAGTAAAATTATCTTTGCCCGTGATTTTTTATCCTCTTTGGAGGGGTTTTTCCACGTTAAATTTGTGTATTCAATTTCTCAATTTATTCCGCTATTTTTCTTGTTCGTTGCTTAATCGGGTTGATCCTAACAAGTGGTATCAGAGCTAGATCAATTTTCATAGATCAGGCCATTCAGATATGACAACAACAAGGTTTGAAATTGAAAAGTTTGATGGTGAGACAAATTTCAATCTGCGGCAAGTTCGGATGATGGCAATTCTAGTACAATCTGGTTTGAAAAAGGTTGTTATCGGGAAAAAGCCTGAGAATCTAAATAAAACAGAATGGGAAGAGCTTGATGAAAAGGCTTTGTCTGTAATCCAGTTGTGCCTCGCGAATACGGTATTGCAGGAGGTATTGATGGAGAAGACCTCATCTGCCTTGTGGAAAAGGTTAGAAACTCTTTATGCGACTAAGTCTCTAGCTAACCGTTTAGTGTTAAAACAACGTCTATTTACGTTTCGCATGAACGAATGTGAGCTTCTTAGAGATCACATCAATCAATTCATTACTCTTTTAAATGATTTAAAGAACATTGAGGTTCATATTAATGATGAAGATCAAGCTATACTATTATTGTGCTCTTTACCTCCTTCATACAAGTCTTTTAGGGAGACACTGATTTATGGCAGAGACAAACTTCGTTTGAATACGTGAAGGGTCATTTGTTGAGTAGAGACAAACTCGACAATGAGCTTCATTTGGATAGAAAGACAGATAGGCAGGCTTCTATTTTGGTAGCATCAAAGAAACGAGACAAAAGGCGTCGCTATTGTAAAAAGTTAGGTCACGTCAAAGCAGATTGTTATAAACTGCGAAATAAAAGAGCTGCTGAGAGTAACAAGGAAGATGTAGCTAGTGCTAATTTGGCCGATAAAAATGGTGATGATTTCTTGTTAGTGTCAACAAACGATAACTCCAAGTTCACGTCCGAGTGGGTCCTAGATTCAGGATGTTCTTTCCACATGTGTCGCAATAGAGAATGGTTCTCCATATACAGTTCAGTTGAAGGTAAAGTTGTGCGCATGGGAAACCATTCATCTAGTAAGGTAATTGGTATTGGTACTATTAAAATTAAGATGCACAATAGGACGATTAAGACACTCTCAAATGTCAGGTATGTACCTGATTTACGAAAGAATCTCATCTCGTTGAGTATTTAGACTTGAAAGGATGCAGAATCAACATCGAGTCGAGCGGCATTAAAGTATCTCGTGGAGCTCTCGTTTTGTTAAAAGGTAAAAGAACCGACAGTCTTTATATTCTGGAATGTTCTATAGTGACCGGTGAAATCGAACGTCCTTCATTTGTTACGGAGTTGAAGTCAACTCGTTTGGAGCGGAGGCAACTTGGTCATAGGAGGGAAAAAGGTATGACCGTTTCATTGAAGAGAGGTTCTCTTTTGGATGCAGGTTTTGAAAAGTTAGGGCACTGTGTTCGTGAAAATCAGACCCGGGTTAGTTTTGATTTGACAGTGTACAAGTCGAAGGCTAGAAGTCTTCCAGTTTCTAAGCACAAATTCGACTCAGTTAATTCCCTGCATAGTTCAAGATAGGCTCGTGGTGGGCTTTGGCAAAGATGGCGTTATGGAAATATGAGTCAAGGTGGAGATTTGTTAAATATGACTCCTATTTTGAGTCAAATTTGAAAAATAATCTTTAAGTTAAACTCTGTTTACTTGTTTCAATCAAACACTGATTAGTTTAGATTATTTTATTATTATTTGACCTATGAATTTAGCCTATAAATAGGCTCTTTTACAACCTTAGAAAAATACACCCATTAGAGATTAGAACTCATAACACATTTAGAGAATTTTGTGTTTACATTTTGTGGGTTCTTTGTTTTCGGGTCTTCGGGGTTTAGTTTTTATCTCCATCTTTTGTACTCTTTTTTCTTTTTCCATTGAAGTAAAATTATCTTTGCTCGTGGTTTTTTATCCTTTTTGGAGAGATTTTTTCACGTTAAATTTGTGTGTTCAATTTCTCAATTTATTCTGTTATTTTTTTGTTCGTTGCTTAATCGGGTCGATCCTAACAGGTTGTGTGGGTGCCAGAGGCGGCATCGGTTGTGCCTCTGGCAGAGGCGGAGCCGCCCCATTATAAACACTAATTCCAGAAGCAAGAAGAAGCAGCAACTCCGGAAGCAAGAAGCAACAATAAGGAGAAGAAAAGAAAAAGAAAGAAAGGAGAAGAAAAGAAGAAGAAGGAGAATGAGAAGGAAAAAAAATAGAAAAGAAAAGGTATTTTTTTAAATAATGGATTTTTATATTGTTATTGTGTTTTTGCTGTTATTATTATTGTTGATTTTTATTTTTATTTTTGTTAGTTATTATTATTGTTAGTAAAAAACCCTTATTATTATTGTTAGTAAAAAACTATTATTAGGATTGTTGGTTATTATTGTTAGTAAAAAACCCTAATTATTGTTAGTTATTATTATTGTTGATTTATATTAATTTTGTAAAAAAAACCCTAAAAAACCCAATTTATGTTATGTAAAGAATGTTTTATTTTTTTTATGTAATTTATTTGTTATATGTGTTTTAAGTGGGGTTTTTACCCAAATAATATAAAACATAGAATAAAATACCAAAATAGGTTGTTTAAAAGATTAAGTACCAATTTCTGGTACTTAATCTTTATTTTTGTATTTTATTCTATTTTTTTATATTATTTGGGTAAAAAACCCGTTTTAGGTTGATTAGATAATATTTATGAAATTTATTTGGCATGTTATAGATATTGTTAGAAATGACAACATATTTGGTATTGCCTGATGAGATAATAAGTTCAGCACAAAAGGAGAAAGTTGATAAGATATGAGAGAAGTGCAAGATTACAAAATGAAACCAGAAGAAGACATTGTTCAACACATTATCACAGTAAATAAAAAGATGCAAGAAGTGTTGTGGAAAGGTCATGAAATGATTAGGAAGAATAAAGTGCAATACTTAACCCTTAGAGGGACATTAATAAAACGGGACCATCAAATCATTTTAGACCAACTTTGGAAGACATTGGTACCGCGAACCTATTGGAATCTAGTTATATACTTTGTAAAATTTATAATCTCTTATGGAGCAAGGAAAATAGCGAGACAGAGTATAGGTTCACGAAAATTGACTGGGAAGCAAAATGTGATTGACATACCATGGATGGATAAATTAGATGTTAGGAAATTACCAAGAGAATTTCTAATTTCAATACCCGTTATAAAGATTGAAGAGGAAGAAGATCCCGAGGAATTATCAAATTGGATTGTAGAAGATGAATATAAAGAGAATCAAGAATATTTAAATTGGGTTGTACAGTATTTCCTAGAGGAAGATACAAGGTTAGAGATGGAAGAAAACGTAGAACTGAATTTAAATGGTTAAATTTAAAGATAAATGTTGTTCATGTAAAAAATGAGAACTAAAAAAGTATGAGCTTATGAATGAAAAAAATTGTATATTGATTAATTAAATATTTTATTTAAGTAATTTATTTGCTGTTCAAAATTATTTTGAGAAATTTTGTTTATTTTTTAACAGATTGAGCATTGAAGATGGATAATCAGTTTTTCGTATGCGTTTATTTCGATGGAATCATCTTGACAACAACCGTTGGATGCATATTTGAATGTCGGCAACAAATAGCAATGAGATTTAATAGAAATGTCTAATTGGATGATATGAAGGGAAGGATTAACGCAAAAATTGTTAGATATTGTGGGAGAACGATCTCGAAACTTTTCTACAAGTTTCCAGTTTCGACAGATCCCATCAAATTCACCGAAATAGAACTTGTAGACGACGAAAACATGGAGACAGTGATCGCTCTTTACTGTGGGAATAGGAGTGACAAAAATGCATTGATTCACTTATTTGCTGAGTTAGCCGGTATGGAGGAAAATGAAGATTTCACTGCATATGGTGAAGAACATAGAGCTCAAGAACCATGCATGGTGGCTCCAATATCGTACGTTGATAGTGAATCGACTATACGTGGGATTAATATCGATCTTAATGTTACACCTGATATGGATGTGGTTGGTGATGATGTTTATGATAGTAGTAATCCTTGTTATCAATAGGTCGATAGTGATAGGGATCCCGATGTGGATGATGTCCCCGATGATATTGAGGATGAAGACGTAAATGACAATGGAAACATTAACGCGTCTTCGGTCGGGAACCAGATGCGACGTATTGTGATACAAAATAGTTCTGGGCCACATATGTCGCTCATAGACCTCGACGCGATGCATGTAGCTGAGTTCCCAGAGTACCCTAAAATACTTCCTACTCACCGGCTGGCCGTAAATTTTGATCTTGAGGAGTTGTTCATCAGCCAGAGATTCGAAAGTAAAGAAGAGTGCGTATTTTCTATTAAGTAGTATAGCATGAATATATCAGTGGATTACAAAGTTGTAGTGTCTAAACCGACGTTATATATTTGGGAGTGTTGAAAGTCGGCGGAAGGCTACAATTGGTGGGTACGAGCTGCATTTATTCAAAATTCGTAGATGTGGGAGATACGCAAATTTGTTGGGCCTCATACATGCACATCAACACGTATGACAGAAGATTATCGAAAACTTGATTCTAAAACTATCTGTACGTGTATCATGCCAATGGTGAAGGACATGCCGACCATTAAAGTTTCAGTACTGATTGCCGAAATACAGGCACGATTTTAGTATCGAGTATCATATCGAAAGGCATGGATAGCTAAATAGATGGTAATGGAGCAATTGTATGGGGATTTCGATGCGTCGTATAACGAGCTACAGGGATGGATAACCGCTATGCGGGAGTACATACCAGGGATCGTCATTGAGTTACAGACACGACTTTATTATGGCCCGGATGACCAAATACAACCGGGAAAAAAAAATTTCCATCAGATATTCTGGACGTTTGATCCATGTGTGTGCGCATTTCCCCACTGCAAGCCATTTGTGCAAGTGAATAGGACCTGGCTATATGGAAAATATATACAGATCTTACTTCTTGCGGTTGCTCAAGACGGCAATAGGAACGTGCTCCTGATAGCATTTGCCATCGTAGATAAGGAGAACATGAAATCGTGAGAATTCTTCCTTACCAACCTACGGAGGTATATTATTAGCAACGATAATATTTGCATTATCTCCGATAGAGGGAACTGATTAATTGCCACCATTAGGCGTTATGGTGTACCATGGAGGTTCGTTTACTGCATCCGACACATTGCGGCTAACTTCCATCGAGATTATAAGAATGCAGACTGGAAGAGACAAGTTGTGAAAATGGGTAAATGATTGCCTTATCTTTTCAATATAAATTTTAATTTTTTAGGGCAATACTGTAACTTATATTTTCTTAATACATATACAACGTACGAGCTAGAGCCACACATTTTCCGCCAAAGAATGACCCGACTTGAGAGTGACATGGAGGGTCAAACGAATACATCTTTCCGACAGTGGTTGGGTACTATGGAGCCGTGGCAATGAGCTCAAAGTTTTGACGAGGGCTTCCGTTATGGTCAAATGACAACAAACTTAGTGGATGGGGTCAACGCTGTGTTGTTGAAAGCACGTCATCTTTCGATTTCAACTGTCTTCTTGGCTACATTCTACAGGTTGGTTACCTTGATGCCAAGAATGGGTCAGCAACAAGTCAACCAGATGGAGGCGGGACACGTGTTTGTCGAAGATGTCAGGGATGCAATGGTTGTAAACCGTCAGATGGCAAGATCGATGAATGTAGAAATATATTCACGACGCCTTGAAACGTTTTGAGTTACGGAGACCATTGGTCGTCAACCCGGTATACCACTTAAGTCCTATGGAATTGATCTCCAAAATAGACGGTGCGATTGCAGGAGATTCCAAACACTTCATTATCCGTGTGCGCATGTCATGGCAGCGTGTGCTAAAGTGAACATTAATGTTGAACAATTTGTCAATGATGCGTACACATTCGAGCGCACATTACGTGTCTGGGAAAATTAGTTTCCCGTCCTGCCCGACCTATCTATGTGGGAGGTGCCTCTGACGACTTTCGAGCTTGTCCCAGACAGAGGGCTACGTAGGAATCCGAGAGATCGTCTGCAATCAACCAGAATCCGTAATGAAATGGACATTAGGGAGAAATCCGACAGTACGCATTGTAGATTATGCAGGTTAGCTGGTCATAATCGGAGTAAATGCCCGCAACGAAACTATCATGTTAGACAATCGTCACGATCAGGTAGGAATTAAACTGATGTTGTAATGTATTTAATTTATATGAAAAAATTATATTGCAAAGTTTGTTCCAATTAGTGTTTTAATGTTCAAAAATGTCCAAATTAATCTAATTAATGTTATGGTCAAATTTTGTTCCACTTTTCAAAGTTCCAATTAATCTAATTAAATATATACAAAAAATATAAACTTTTTAATATGAAAACCCCAATAGACCCCTAAAATTGATGGTTCGATGGTATGGTCCTAGGGGTATATTTCTGCGGAGGCCGACGTTCACGTTGTAGGTGATTGCGACGATCAACATCCTCTTCAGTCGCAGGTGAGGGTGTCTGATACATGGAAGAAAAATCATATGGCTCGAATGGCTTCGATGAACTTGAGCCGGGAGGAGTGCCATGCTGCAGTGGATACAACCCAAGAGAAGTGGAGTACTGCGGTGGATACGGGCCGGGGGTAGTGTTATACTGCGGTGGATACGGGCCGGGAGAAGTGTTGTGCTACGGTGGATACGACCGAAAGATATCAAACCCGTAATGGTATCTGCCCCCTGACGAGCCAGAGAAATAGTCATTCCCCAATAAATCTGGATGATAAGAAGTATCAGCCGAATGTGAATGCGATCGCTCAGACTCGGCCTCCGGCTATACCTCAGGCTTCGGCTCTGGGTCGAGCTCGAGATCTAGCTGTGGATCGGGCTCTATATCGGCCACGACTCTTATGCCCTAGATTGCTGCACGTGCGGGGGGGCTATAGTTGACTGCCCACCAAGTAAATATGGCTTCCCCATACTAGAGTACCATTCTATGTACTCTAACGATGGTTGCAAATCGGAAGACATATCCATCTGAGGTCTTCAAGCCATCCGATTCTCCCACACTGCAACATATCTCCGGTGCACAACCTCTCAATGCATTTCATGTTTCCCTCTCTTGTTGATGTCGTGAACCTCCCTCACCTGTATTGGCAGATCCAGGATATACTGGATGCAACCAAACTGTCGTAGTACTCGATCCCTGTGGTACCACTCGACTACATTGAAACTGATAATTGGTGCATTAGTGCACCACAATTGAGAATCAACATAGGCAGATAAGGGTATAATAGCCGCAATTTTTGATCTACGATATGGCATCCATATAAACTGCACGATTAATACCATGGTCAAAATTTAACACGGTTCGAGTAAGATATACAAAGTAATTACATGTCATGAATATTTAAATAGCTTACCCTTTCCCCGACATGTTGTTCAATCATCAGACTATATATCGGGATAGTGTACCACCTCCCGATACCCGGATAAATACTCCATCTACGAAAACAATTTTCAAGAAAATAAAGTATCGTTAGAATAGTATCATTATAAAGAAATTGTCAATTAATAACAAGTTAAACTTTATCACCTGTTAACTAATGGAAATATGTATGGTTGGTGACTAACCGATGCTAAGAATGACATCCGATAAAGAGCCCATGACTACAACAATACAAGGCATCCGCCTATGTCTACGGCATCAGGCTTTGTCGTTCGACAAAGCTCACGATACAACATAGCAAGAACTGCGAAACCCAACTATACGAGCGAACATTATGCAAATCAGTTAACAGAGGTAAATACTGGAGATGAACCTTGTTGTTGTTCGAATTGGGCATCAGTACACCCCCTATGATATGTATAATATACGCTCGAGCTGCGCACATCAACTCTTCTTCAATGGCATTAACTGATAAATGCTCAAAATTGGCTTTCAGCCATGTAAATTTCAACTTCGAAAAATTGAACTCAGCATCGCCGAGCGAGGCTCCTAGTAGGCTATAACAAAGTGCAGCCGACTTAGCTATCGTACTAACGCCCGTTACGGCATTCCCGTCGATTGGGAGCCCAAAGTGCAATGCAACATCCTCCAGAGTGACAGTGCACTCCCCACACGACAAATGAAAAGTGTGGGTCTCCGGGCGCCAACGCTCGACTAATGCGGATATTAAATCGTATCGCAAATCGAACGTCAGGGTCAATGCTGCAAACCCGAATCCAGCTAGCTCCAAGTAGGGCATCAGTCGTGCATCCGAGGAATATCCTAAACCATTCACCCGGCCCCTTAATACGCGGTACGAGTCCTGACAATGTTAAATTACAGAAAATAGTTGTAATAATATAATTTATTTCCTTAAATTACGTAGATCTTTTTTTTAATAGAACCCATAATTAAGAAATAACAATATATTACCATATTATTAACTGTGTCACATATGTGAGGATCTTTCTTGATCAATGAAGCCATTGCGATGCTTGCAATTTCAAAATAATTTTCGATTATTAATCTTAATGTTTGATAGATTTTAAATATTTATCAGAATAACTAAATTTTATATATTACTTTTAATTACAAAAAAATACCAAACAGTTTTTTCGACAACATATTTTTTGCTATACTACAATAAAAAAAATAAATATATCCAACTTACATACAAATATTTTTAATATTTTTTTAAAATGATAATAAGTAAAATATTTTAGTTTAGAATATAATATACTACCCAACATGTAGATCAATATATTTTAAATTAATTTTTATTTAATAATAATGTGAGTGATGCAATAATAATTAAATAATAATTTATTAAATAACCCTAATTTTGGCCCTTTGTTGGTATTTTTTTATTTTCGTATTTTATTTTTTGAAATATATTATTTTCGTATTTTATTTTTATATTATTTTAGTACATAATGTTTGAAATGCATTATTTAAGTGTTTTTTATATTAATTTAATAAATAACACTGATTTTGGCACTTTGTTCATTTTTTTATTTTCGGATTTTATTTTTTAAAATATACTATTTTCATATTTTATTTTTATATTATTTTAGTACATAATGTTTCAAATGTATTATTTAAGTACTTTTTTATATTAATTTAATAAATAACCTTGATTTTGGCACTTTATTCGTATTTTTTTTATTTTTGGATTTTATTTTTTAAAATAGACTATTTTCATATTTTATTTCTTTATATTATTTTAGTACATAATATTTCAAATGTATTATTTAAGTATTTTTTATATTAATTTAATAAATAACCCTGATTTTGGCACTTTGTTCTTATTTTTTTATTTTCGGATTTTATTTTTTAAAATATACTATTTTCATATTTTATTTTTATATTATTTTAGTTAATAATGTTTCAAATGTATTATTTAAGTGTTTTTTATATTAATTTAATAAATAATCCTGATTTTGACACTTTGTTCGTATTTTTTTCGAATTTTATTTTTTAAAATATAATATTTTTATATTTTATTTTTTATATTATTTTAGTTAATAATATTTCAAATGTATTATTTAAGTGTTTTTTTTATTAATTTAGTAAATAACCCTGACTTTGGCACTTTTGTTTGTATTTTTTAAATTTTTAGATTTTATTTTTTAAAATATACTATTTTTGTATTTTATTTTTATATTATTTTAGCAAAAAACCCTCCAGCACCACTTTCCCCTAAAAAGTTTTTTTTCGTATTTAATTTTTTATTAACATATTTTTTTAGCATTTTATTTTTTCATACTATTTTTGTAAAATGTTTAAAACCCAATCACATAAAAAATAAAAAATAAAAAAATCAGAATATAACAAGTCAAATAAATTTTATAAAAAATATATCTAATCAACCTAAAACACACTTAACAAATAAATTACATAAATAATAACAATAAAACATTCTTTGCAGATAACATACATGCACTTTTTTACTTCAATGAAAATTAAAAATAAATTAGGAATGAATGAAAATATAAAATAAATACAAACATACCTTAATATTTCTTTTTAACTAAATAACACATTGCAAAGAAATAAATTTAAAAATTATATATGAATTAAAACCAAATCAATCAATAATAATAATAACACCTAAAATAAATAAATTATTTTACTTAAATTAACATTATTTACTCAAATTTATAAAAAAAAAATTACCTTTTTTTCCTTCTTTTTCCTTTCCTCTTCTTCACCTTCTCTTTTTCTTTTTCTTTTTTCTTCCCTCACCAGCCGCCTCCTTCCTTCTCCTTCTTCTTCTCTTCTTTTCTTCTTCTCATTCTTTTCTTTTTCTTTTTCTCCTTCTTTCTTCCCAAAATGAGCTTTGGGGGACCATATATTATGGTCCCCCAAAGAAAAAAACAAAACCCCTGCATGAGGGCTCAAATCGGCGGTGCCGCCTCTGGCACCCACACAACACTTTTTTTTCAGCTTTTTGTTTTTTTTTTTTTTTTTTTTTTTTTGTTTTAACAGAAAAATGGCAGAAGGTGTCGGACCAAGGGTGGTCACGCCACTACCATAGGCAGCACCACCCTGGGATGTACCACTTTGGTACATAGTTTTGGGTTGAATTATTTTGGTATTATTTTATTTTTTTCCTATTTTAGTTAAAAAAACCCGACATTTACCAGTGTTTTTTCATAAGTCAAGTGATAGTACTGTAAAGTGTATGCAAAAAACTTCTACACTTGTAAAAATTGAGTTCAAAATTAGGAGGTTTGACTGAGCTATTCATTTTACCATTCCCTCCACTTTAATCTTAAACTTTAAACCTTAAATTCTATAACTGTAAAAAAAACCTCAGTTTCTTTTTCTTTTTTCTTTTTGGGAGGGTGGCAATGGTGGAATACACTATCAATTGCATTGTTAATATAATGAAATCTTCAACTCAATTCTTTTTAATTTTTAATTTATTATGAAAATATTTTTATGATTTTCAAAATTTAATATTATTGTTTTGTGATTTTTTTTAATAGCCAGTAGATTAAATTGCTTGGACCCAATACAATTTACTTTTTCTAAAGCCCAATTATTGTATCAAAGAATGCTTGAAGGATGTTGGTGTTTATGTAGTATTTACGATGGCAAAGTTGAAAATCATTTCGGATTTGGTTGCTTCTTTAGTGGAAAGATAGAGGTAGGAAGCATTTACATACCATTTTTCATGTAAGGAAGTGACCATTATGCTCGAAGATGCCACTTTAATAAGTTGCCTTCCAATCAACAATAAGGTTGTAATAGCAACTACCAGCATCAACCCAAAGTATGAGTGTGCTTGGTTGCTAGCTGTCATGCCATCCAAGGAGAAACCAAATGATGATTTAGATGAGTGCCAAGTGAACTGTAAATGTTTGGACAATCTTGTCAGGCTAACTCCTACACTGCATGCTACTAAGAGGAATGCCCACACCACGTATCTTTTTTTATTCGAGGATTTTAAGGTGGCCGATAGGTTAAGCCAAGGTTCTAGTGCTCCGCCATAGCTGTATAAGACGGTTGCAAGATGGTTTGTGATATGTTATAATTATATATACTTCGTTGTGTTTAATTCCCTCATATTCTAGTTAAATTATGCACTTAATTGTGGAAATTGTGTTTATCTTGATTTATGAGGTGAAGTATGGATGCCATGGTGAAAATCAACTGAAAAGCATGTTTTGGACTTTCCATGTGAAAATCAAATCTTTAGGAAGAAAAAAAGGGGGGGGCAAAAGATCATTTTGAGCAAGGGTTGACTACGCTTGTGACTGACTAGAAACTGATGAGATGAAAGTTGGACTTTTGGAGCTAAATTCCTGATGGACCCATTTTTATGTGATTTTTATTATTTTTGAAGAGTTGGTCAAAGAAACTGTCTCCTATATAGGATTACTTGTTTAGATTTCCCGTTATTTTTAGCTTTCCTTGTTGGGTTAGAATTTTATTATAGGAAGATTGTTTTGATTAGGAGATATCTTTTAAGGTTTTGACTTCCTATATAAAGAGTTTGTTAAACTCTCCTAAAGGACGCTTTCCTTGTTGGGTTAGAATTTTATTATAGGAAGATTGTTTTGATTAGGAGATATCTTTTAAGGTTTTGACTTCCTATATAAAGAGTTTGTTAAACTCTCCTAAAGGACGACTTATTTTTTATTCTTCCAACAACCCATGTGAATTTTCCCACTATGTGTGGCTAAGCTTTTATTTATGATTCAAGGGTGAATCAATTCAACTATGATTTCGTGAGGCTTGTGTTAAATCGACACTTCTTCTTTAATCCAAGTAATATTTATTTCTTATTTTTATTCTTGTGAAATTTTTTTGTTGATTATATTGACGCCTTAATTTGATACTGAATTTTCTATTGACATCCATGAATTTGTAATCCGTAATTGTCATGAATGATTGATATAAGTAGCAAGGAGTTGATTCATGTGTGTGTTGTTGTAATTTCTTAATTATATAGCTTGCATGATAGACTCCAAGAAAATAAAGGTACAAGATTAATTTAATTGTGGCTACCTAAATTAATTGATTTTGGTTTAGTCTTTCTCATGATTCTTAATGTTGTCATTAAATTTAATGTGGAATGTTATCGTGCCTCGTTGTTTAATGGTAAGTTTTGATTCGAACAATTGGTCAGAATCAATTATATTAAGAGAATTAAACTTGTTGCGGCTTTTCTGAATAAGAAGAGCAAGAATTTGGATAAGTGAAAGTGATTTTTAAGGCTATAATTGGAATTGCAATTGAATGGAATTTACACTTTTGAATTGGAAGTTTGGAAGATTTTATTCTCATTAATTTTAATATTCAACTTTTAATTAATTTCTTGTTTATCTTTAATTTTAGTTCAATAATTCAAAAACCTTCTATTTTACTCTTTTTGTCAAAACTCTAAGATTCTAATAAATTTAGCTATCTTGGGATTCGACCTAATTGCACTATTTCTACAAGTTAGTTTAGGGGAATCAATATCTAATTTGAAGGGATTTGACAACCTTGTCAAATTTAGCGTCATTGCTGGGGAGTTATTTTAGTTTCTCATTGTTTTATTTATTTATTTATCTTGTTTATGACTCGTTCTTCTCAAACTACTGATTTGCAATATAATCCTGAAATTGAGAAGACAATGCGTAAATTGAAAAAAGAAACTAAAGAGAGAAAAAGTGATCTTCAAGAAGAAGCAGAGATATATTTGACTGTTGGCGGCATATCTATTCTTGAAGAAGTTGAAGAAAGGATGGCGGATAGTACTCTCAAGGAGTTCGTCGCACCAGATTTGAATCAACAACCTTTGTGTTACATTTCCTAATATAGAAGGTGATTTCGAATTAAAGTTTGGTTTAATTCACTTACTTCCCTTTTTTGGTGGATATGCAAGTGAAGATCTTCTTAAGCACTTGAAAGAATTCCATGTTGTATGCTCTAGAATGAAACCACATGTTGTGACCGATCAGCAAATCAATCTTAGATCTTTTCCATTTTCTTTAAAGGAACAAGCAAAATATTAGCTCTATTATCTACCCTCTAGATCAATAACAACATGGAATGAGATGAACAGACTATTCTTGGAGAAATTCTTCCCTACATCTAACTGCAACATTAGAAAAGAAATTTATGGCATAACGTAGTTCACTGGAGAGTCTTTGTATGAGTATGAGGAGTAGTTCAAATGATTGTGTGCTAGTTTTCCCCATCATCAAATTTTAGACTAGCTCCTGATCCAATACTTCTATGAAGGACTGTTACCAATGGATAGAAGTATGATTAATGCAACAAGCGGAGAGGTGTTAGTGAACAAGACACCTGAAGCAGCCAAGAAATTAATTTCAAACATGGCTGAAAATTCTCAGTAATTTGGAACAATAGCGGATGGCACCATTAGGCGAGTTAATAAGGTAAGTTCTAATACCCTTGAAAATCAAATTTCTGACTTAACTACTTTGGTTGGTCAAATGGCTATAGGGAAATTACAAGTAGCAAAAGCTTGTGGACCCTGTTCAATTCAAGGACACCCTACGAATATGTGCCCTACATTGCAACATGATTCAGTGCAAGAAGATAATGCTTTAAGCGGATTTCCTAGTCAACCCCAAAAGAAGTATGATCATTTTTCTAATCATTACAACCCTGGATGGAGAGATCACCCGAATTTGAGCTATGGAAATCAAGGAGGATGACAAAGACATCCCTCTTAGAATTTGGTTAGACCACATCAAACTCCCACACAACAACAAGCTTTAAATTCAGGTATGTCTTTAGAAGATATTGTTAAAAGCCTTGATAACAGTACTAATTAATTCAATAGGAAATAAGGGCAAGCGTCTATAATTTGGGCAATAAAATTACTCAATTGGCCATGTCAATTAGTAAATTGGAAGCTCAATGAAAATTACCTTCGTAACTAGAGGTAAATCCAAAGAAGAATTGTAGTGCCATCTCACTAAGGAGCGAGAAGGAAATCCCTTCAGAAATAACTCCACTTCAGGAAATTGAGATGAGCAAGGGAGAGGAAGAAATCAAATTTCCATCCAAAATGTCACAAAGGGTAAAATTCGATCCTCCTTTATATCTTTCATCTAATACACCATTACCTTCGTTTCCTAACAGGTTAGCTAAACCAAATGAAGATGAGCACAAAGAAATCTTGGATACATTTCGGAAGGTAGATATTAATATACCACTGTTGGATGCTATCAAGTAAATTCCTAAGTATGCAAAGTTTTTGAAAGACTTGTACACAATCAAAAGGAAGTTGAAAGAAAAATAGAAGGTTGTGATAGGTAAAAATGTAACGGTTCTCTTGTAAAAGAATATGTCAGAAAAGTGTAAGGATCCAAGTATGTTTTTATTACCTTGTGTAATTGGTGATAAGAAAATTGAACATCCTATGTTAGATTTAGGAACTTCAATTAATGTCATGCCATTTTTTATTTACCAAGACTTGAAATTAAATGACTTGCAAAAAACAGGTGTGGTAATTCAATTAGCTGATTGTTCTTATATTCACCCACTTGGAGTAGTTGAGGATGTGTTGGTGTAGGTTAATAAGCTTATATTTCCTATAGATTTTTATATCTTGAAAATGGATGGTGGTTCCTCATCAAAATTTACTTTAATTTTGTTAATGAGACCATTCATGAAGACAACTAAGACCAAGATTGATGTAGATGATGATACTCTATCTGTGGAGTTTGGTGGGAAGATTATTAAATTTAATATTCTTAAAGCAATGAAGTATCCTAATAATATGCATTCTCTTTGTCAAATTGATACAATTGATTCATTTGTGTAGGATGTCTTTGCAGAAGAGAGCGTTGGTAATGAGTTGGAATTAAATGCACAATCCAATTTGGAAGGAATTGATGATGAGAGTGGTGTAGAAGAATTATTTTTAGCATCATTGTCTAAATCAATAAATTCAAATGCTAAAGTTTTTACCACCACTAATGTAACACCCCTAACCGTATCCGTTGCCGGAATAAGGTTATGAGACATTACCGAATAATACACCACATTCACATAAATTTATGCATTCATTAACATAAACCATTCTCAAACATTCACATTGTCCCTTATAAGGCTCTACGAGACCTTAGAACATGCTTAAAAGTGATTCAGGACTAAACCGATAACATTCGCAAATTTTGAGATACATAGAAAAATTTTCAACATTTCAAGGTCACACGCTCGTGTGCCTCACACAGCTACCAGACACGTCTATGTCACAGGCTGTGTGAAAACAGGGCATACATACTGACTTGTACCACACGGCCGAGGACATGCCCGTGTGCCAAACCGTGTGAAATCTAAGGGGGTTACTAACTTGGGTCACACCCGACCACACGCCCAGATGCCAGCCCGTGTGCCACACATGGCCAGTAGACATGCCCGTATGTCTAGGCCGTGTCAAAACTGTAGGGTATATTGAATTTAGTTCAAAGGGTACCCCAGGGGACACACGGCCGTGTAACATGACCGTGTGTCATACACAGCTGAGACACACACCCGTGTCTCTGCCCGTGTGGACAAAAATAGGCCATTTGCAAAGCCAAATTGCCACCCTTTTCGCATGCTCACCTAGCCATCAAAATGGTATCATTTTATCACATATATAGGCAGCCAAAACATGCTACTTCATGTACATTCTATGCCATTTAAAATTCCATCCAATTCATTACTCAATTCCACAACCAAAGCATACCAAATCAATATACCAAAATCATCAAAAATCTTGCATAACTTATAATTGCATTTACTCATCAACTTATCCTCTAATTCAAATCATATAACACACCATATCATCATCTCAAATCAAGCCAACATATAAAGCATTACATACATCACATATAACACTTACCAAACACATAATTCAAGCCAACTTAAATGGCTATACATACCACATTTACAAGCCAAATCTCATGGCTAATATTATGACTCAAAACATACCAAAATGACACTAGCCTATACATTCCATATACCATATATACAAAGCTTCAAAAGTACCAACGAGTTAATTGATAGTGTGATGACGTTCCCCGACGATCCCCAAGTCTGAGCTAGCTTCGATAATCTATAAAATATTGACAAATAACACACAGTAAGCTTCATAGCTTAGTAAGCTCGTAAGTGATTAACTCAATTCATCAAATAAATGTAATGCAACCAATTTTACATTACCAAATCAAGATCACATTAACTACAAACCTTTATCATGTCTAAAAACATGATCCAATATAATCTCATTGAACTTTCTCAATATAATACTCGAATAGGTTCCGTACGTACCTGTACCATCTCGTACTAACCTCTTCCTCAACTACGTCATTCTTTACCCGTTGAACCTTTTGGAATAAAAATTAGATATTCAAAGATCATAATCGATAAGTACCTATACCATGACCCATAGCCAAATCAAGGTAACTTATCTTGGAGTACCTACACCATGGCCTATAGCCAAATCAAGGTAACTCCTCTTTGAATACCTATACCATGGCCCGTAGCCAAATCAAGGTATTATTCGCACCCAAAGTGCCGATATCATGGCCCAAATCCAATACATTAATCTAATGACATGTCATTTACATCCTAACTATTCCTAAGGTTCAACCGGGAAGTTTCACTTGTCGATTTCATTATCAAACACCTCCGTAGTGTCATAATCACAATTTAAACATTATCCAAAATCTTATAATCACAGTTTATGCGATATCAAAGCATTTAAAATGCATTTATAAATGAAATTACACATACGAACTTACCTCGTACTCGAAATTGACGAATCGGATCAATTACTCAATAGCCTTCGAGTTTCCCCGATCTAAATCCGATTCCTTTCTTTCTTGATCTATATAAATTAAAAATTAACTCTTTTATTCATCAACACTTTCAATTTAATCAAAAAACACATATTTGGGCATTTTTACACTTTATTCCTTAAAGTTTCACATTTATTCAATTTAGTCCCAATTTCACAAATACAAAAAATTCATGAAATTTCTTTAAACCCAAGCCTAGCCGAATTTCATATAGGTCCCTAGCAGCCCAAAAATTTCATTTATTTCACATTTCAACCTTTCAATTTGTAAATTTCACAATTTAATCCTTATTTGACATTTTTGTCAAAAAATCATTTAACAAAACTTTAATATCTATCATCAAGCTTTCAAAATTCATCAACAATGATTCAAAGGCTCATTCATTCATCAATGGAAACTCACAAATTCATCAACAAATTCAAAAATTAAGGTACGGGCTAGCTAGTACTTAAAGTAACGATCATAAAAACGTAAAAATCATAAAAAATCGAGCAAAATACATACCTCAATCAAGCCAAATGTGTGTCGAATATCACAATCCCTAAATGGCTTTCTTCTTCTTTTTATTTTTGACTAGGATGAACTAAAATGATGATAATTTCACTTGTTTTTATTTAATATATCATTAATAATCTAATTACCATTTTAACCTTATTTAAAACCATTTAAAATCATTCATTGAATGGTCATTTATGTCAAATTACACTATCAATGGTCTATTTACAACATAAGGACCTCCCATTTAATAAGCCATGACAAATAGGCACCTTTATCATATAGAATGCAACTTTTGCATTTTAAGTGATTTAGTTCTTTTTCTCAAATTGAGCTATTAAACGATAAAATTAGCTCACGAAATTTTCACACATATATATTCACATACTATAATCACCAAAAATAATATTAAAATAATTTTACGACCTCAGATTTGTGGTTCCGAAACCACTGTTCTAATTTAGCTAAAACTGGGCTGTTACAACTAATAATATATTACATTCTATTGTACATGCACCAAAACTAGAATTAAGAGACTTGCTCAATTACTTAAAATACATGTATTTGGGTGCAGGTGAGACACTGTCAGCCATAATCTTGAAAGAACTCACAGTTTAACAAGAAGAAAAGGTGGTTAGAGCTTTGAAGGAGTACAAGGCTACAATTGGATGAACCTTATCCAACATTAAATATATTAGTCCATAAATTTGTATGCATAAAATCTTGCTTGAAGGTGATGCTAAATCCTTAAGGGAACCACAAAGGAGATTGAATCCAACTATAAAAGAGGTGGTAATGAAAGAGATACTTTGTTAGATGTATGTATAATCTATTCAATCCCAAATAGCGAATGGGTAAGCTCGACTCATGTTGTCTCAAAGAAAATTAGATTTACTATGGTAACAAATTTGAATAATAAGCTTGTACCAATACGTGTGCAAAATGGTTGGAGAATGTGCATAGATTTTAGGAAGCTTAATCAAGTGACTAGGAAAGACCATTTTCCCTTTCTTTCATAGACTAAATGCTAGAGATGTTGGCTAGAAAATCTTTCTTTTGCTTTCTTAATGGTTTTTCAGGTTTTTATCAAATTCCTATTATACAAGAAGATCAAGAAAAGACAAGATTCACTTGTCCATTTGGAACCTATGCCTATAGACAGATGCCTTTTGGTCTTTGTAATGCCCCATACACGTTTTAAAGATGCATAATGAGTATTTTTCTAAATATACTGAGAAATGCATAGAAGTATTCATGGATAATTTTACAGTATATGAGGACTCATTTGATGAATGTTTAGATAATTTAACCAAAGTTTTAAAATAATGCATTGAGATTAACTTATTTTTAAATTATGAAAAATGTCATTTTATGGTTACCCAAGGCATGGTATTGGGACATGTGACTTCTTCTAAGGGTATAGAGGTCAATAAAGCTAAGGTGGACATAATTACAAACTTACCTTACCAAACAAATGCTAGGGAAGTGCATTATTTTCTTAGACATGCAGGGTTTTATCATAGGTTTATCAAGGATTTTTTATATGAGTCACAAGGCTAAAAATCAGGCTCATGAATATGATGGGCTCAAACTTCCTCAAGGCCCAATAATAAGGTCGAAGGCCAAGCAAATCTGAGCAAGATTGAACAGGACCATTCAAGACTCCGTTACCAACGCCTAAGATACGGAGACAACTGAAAAAAAATCAAGATTCACTTTCTTGTTTTCAAGAAAATCAAGATACCGAATCTTGGTCCAATTTTGTTGTTTCATACAATTTCAAGAATCAAGAAAATCAAGATTTCAAATCTTGGTTCAAGAAACCGAATCTTGTAGCCAAGATGCATTGGATTTCATTACGAGCTTGAATGAGCCAATTTCGAAAGAAAACGGATCACAAGACCAAGTTCTTGAAAAAAATGGCCCATTAAGATGGCTACAAACCCATTCCGAAGTTTGAAAAGTAATTTAATTGAATATCAGATCAAATTATCAAAGTGGTCCAAATAGTAAAATATTTAAACTATAGGTCCAATTTTATTTTAATAGGTGGATCATTATGTAAGAATTCAACCCAAGAAGCCCATTTAATTCCTTTGGCCAAATTCCCATTTAAAAGTCCACACTTAGAATTATTTTGTTTTTTTTATTTGATGAATTATCATGTTAGTTATTCCATTGGGGTTAGGAAAACTTATTTTGGGGGGGCTATAAGTAGTATGGGGTCCATCCTTATAGATGAACAATTGATTTTTGTTTTGTTTTTTCAGATCTGGTTAGGGCTTTTTCTTGTGGTCCAAGGACGATTTTTTTCATTCAAGAAACCCTGATTAGTTCTCTATTAGACTATTTACTAGTTGGTTCATCTTTATTTTGTTTTAATTTCGTTTGACTCTCTTTTATGACAACTAATCTGTTTTTGTTGTTTCTCATTTCAATTTACATTTGTCTAGAGATTTAGGTTAAATCCATAACTAAGACAAGCTACGATCCTATTTTCTCACATGTGCCGTATCATTTTTTATTAATTTCTCCAGGGTTGTTTTACCGTTGACAAATTTATTACAAAAGGAAGTTCAATTTGAGTTTGGGAAATAATGCAATGGGGCGTTTGACAAGCTCAAAAATTTGTTGGCAAACACACCTATCATTCGACCACCTTAATGGAATTTACCATTTGGGATCATGTGTGATGCAAGCAATTATGCCATGGGTGCAATTCTAGGACGGGTTGACAATAAAAGCCATGGCATCTATTATGCTTTTAGGACTTTGAATGTTGCTCAATGCAACTATTTCACCACTAAAAAAGAGCTTTTGTCAATTATTTTTGCCTCATATAAATTTAGATCTTATGTGTTTGGTTCTGAAGTTATTGTGTATTCTTATCATGCAACTTTGAAGTACCTATTGTCAAAGAAAGAATCAAAACCAAGGTTGATAAGGTGGATTTCTCTTCTTCAAGAATTTAACCTAAATATCAAGGATAAAAAAGAAGTGGAGAATTCTTTTATAGACCGTTTGAGTAGATTGATAAAGGATGAAGATGATCTACATTTCAATGACAACTTTCCAGATGAGCATTTTTCCAAATCAAATGTATGATTCCTTGGTATGCAAATTTGGTCAATTATTTAGTTACAGGAAATCTACCTCATGGTCTTAGTACATCTAGGAAAACAAAGATAAAAAGTAAGTCAAGATATTTTGTGTGGGGCGATCTATACTTATGGAAATTTTGTTCTAATCAAGTGATTAGGAGATGTGTGCCTGAAAATGAATTCCAATATGTTTTAGCCTTTTGCCATGATTTTGCTTGTGGTGGACATTTTGGACCTAAACAGTCCCAATAAATGAGGGAACTACTCTAAAAATACTACAACCTCGAGCTCGATGACAGATTTATTTGATAAAAAGTCTCACTTGTCATATAACTATTGTATTGAAAGATCTTGAATTTGAACCACTTGACAGATATATGTTGCGCCTAAAACCAAAAAACACCGGATGGTTAGGATGGCTAAAAAAGGGATAAAAAAGAACACAAATATGACATATCCTAATATATAGTAATGAAGGATTATAGGACAAAAAACAAATTCACTTGGTTTTAGACTTGGTACAACCCAAAGTCATCATTCTCTTTGGTTTGCACAACTGAAAAAGTATTCTGAGGGTCTACAAGAAGATAAAAAATAAGAGACTGTATCAAGAATTATGTACAAAAAAAAATGAGAAGACTGCTAAGAAAATTTTAGATAGTGGTTTGTACTGGGGAACTTTGTTTAAAGATGCTTATCAATTTTGCAAAAGTTGTGAGAGATGTCAAAGAGTAGGGGCACTAACACGCAAGAATGAAATGCCTCAAGTTCCAATTTTTATTTGTGAAATATTTGATGTGCAGCGTATTGATTTTATGGGTCATTTTCCCTCATCTTGTGGTGTTTCTTAAATACTCATGGTTGTGTATTATGTATCAAATGGGTAAAAGCTAAATCCACCAAAACTAATGACTCTCAAGTTGTTGTAGGTTTTATCAAGGCTAACATTTTAATAGGTTTGGGATTCTAGGAGCAATTATCAGTGATCAAGGAACTCATTTTTGCAATAGACCAGTTGTCACTTTGATGAAAAAGTATGGAGTGAATCAGTGAGTAGCCACTGCCTATCACCTTCAAACCAACGGAAGACAAAGTTTCCAACAAAGAAGTTAAATCCACCTTGGAGAAAATGGTGAATCCGTGTAACGCCCTAAATTTCTCTAATTTCGGATTTTGTAATTATTGGGCTTGGAAATATCTGAACAATTGGGTCTGTGGTATTTTTAGCTTTAAATGAGTTGGGTTAAATGGTTATGTGCTCTGGGGTGTGTTTGGGAGGTCCTAAGTTCAAGCTATAACTTGGGCTAAACTTTGGTTTTTATTTGAATAAAGCCTTACTCTTGTTCAGTGGGCTTAAGTTTGAATGTGAGTAAGATTATATCAGAATAGGCATGCTGGTTTGGTGGCTAAGAGGGTTATTGGTGATATAGGGGTCTGGGGTTTGATTCTCTGCGTGGGAAAAAGGATGAGTATTTTGCTACAATTTTTAGCTGGGAGTTTGAGTTTTAGTAAACTGCTGAGTAGGAGAGTAGTACCAAATTTCAGGGTTATTTGGTTAGTGTGCGATTCTTCCCAAAAATCTTCTCCTGCCGAAATTCTCTGCAATTCCCCTCTTCACCTTTCTTTTTGTTTTCTTTTTGTCAAAAATCCCCTCTTGTGCTACCGAAATTTTGGTTCTTTTTCCCCTTCTTCTCTGTTTTTCTCTTCCTTCATTTTCTTTCTATCAAGTATTGTTGGCGCGAATTCGGTAAGTATGGTTTTGCTAAATTGCGTGATTTCCATTGGAGATTATTAAGAGTGATTTGTTTACTGTTTAAGGGATATTCAAGGTTCTGTGGATCGCTGATCGAGTTTTTAACAGTAAGGAATCACATTCTTCGTCGAAGGTAAGAAGATCTCACGTTTCGGTATTTGTTCATTCTTATGTAAGTCGATTTAAGTGACTGGTTTGGGCTCGATATTGTCAATCTTAGGCTTTAGAGTGCTTCGAAAAGTGGTCTGTCGATGCCACACGGGCGTGTGGTCTACCCGTGTGGTAGCATGGGTCGCGAGACACGGGCGTGTGACTGACGAGCCAAGCCGTGCGCGCACCACACGGGCGTGTGAGGCTGACGAGGCCATGTACGAGGTACGGGCTAAGGCAAATGGGCCGTGTAGGCCCACACGGACGTGTAGGAATCTGGGTAGGCCGTGTGATCCATACGGGCAAGGCCAATTTGGGCAGTGTGACCCACACAGGCGTGTGGGACCACACGGGCAGGGCACACAGGCGTGTGAGCCCAATTAATGTAAAATGTTCTGTAAGGTTGCATGGGTCGCCTAAGTCGACTGTGACCTGGTTGTAGGGGCGGTAAACGTTACTCAGACCCCATACTCTATTGATTACTGATTTGTATGCAAAAGCATGTTATTATAAGCATGTGTAACTGTCTGATTCTGTATGTCTGTTCTGCCATGATATTGATATGATCTGATATCTGCATATAAGCATACCATGATATGTATGTTGCATTGCATTGGGTTGGACGGAGATGGTGTGCAGGGTTGGTGGGCATGTTTTCTGATATCTGATTTGTTATGCATGTGATATCTGTATGGCTAGGGTCGAACTATCTATATTCTGTTATCTGTTTGTATGCATGCTGTTTATGAGGATGTACACATTGAGTTTGCGAAAACTCACCCCTTTGTTTATTTGTCTGTCAGGTAATCCTCAGCAGTAGATGGATTGGTGCGACGTAGGGCTCGGTGGTGACCACTGGTATACATTTAATAATTTTATGAGTAATATTTATTTCATCTGTTTTACTTTAATATATGTTTTTGGGATTACTCATATATTCGGATTCAAACTATTTTGGGTTTATTTAAGGTTTTAAATTTTTAAGTCTATTGATTTACAACTGAATGTTGTTTTAACTTCTGCGTTAATGAAATGTTTTCACATAGTAATTGGAATAAAGATTTCACGACTTAAGTAAAGATAATAATCTGTATGATTTTCACTGGATAAGGTTTTGAAAAAAAAAGAGGTTTTCTAAAAGCACTATCAAATGACGCTGTCAGATTCGGCCATAACGTCCAGGCAGGGTATGGGGTGTTACAATCCGAGTAGGAAATATTAGAGCCTTCATTTAGACGATGCTCTTTGGACTTATCGCACGGCTTACAAAACTCATATAGAAATGTCTCATTACTGATTAGTTTTTGGTAAAGCATGCCATTTATCGATTAGTTTTTGGTAAAGCATGTCACTTACCGATAGAAATCGAGCATAAAGCCTACTAGTTTGTTTAGAGGTGCAATATGGACTTAGACAAAGTTGGGATGTCAAGGTTACTGCAATTGCTAGAATTAGAAGAGTTGCGATTAAATGCTTATGAGAATTCAATAATTTACAAAGAGAAATCCAATTTGTTTCATGATAGCATGCTTATTAGGAAACACTTTGAGATTGGTCAAAAAGTGTTATTATATAATTCTCGATTGAAGCTTATGCCTGGTGCGCTTCGTTCTTGATGGATTAGTCTATTTGTTGTTACTAATGTATTTCCTTATGGTGCAATGGAAATTAAAAGCTTGAATTCAGATAAAATTTTCAAAGTGGATGGTTATAGATTGAAAATCTTCCATGAGGGTTAAATTGCTCCATGTCTCGTTAGCCTTCTTAGATCACTCTACTTATGAGGTTGAATGAAATATTTCATGGCTCCATCAAGCAAAACGACGTTAAACAATTACGCTATTTGGGAGGCAACCCAAATGTTTTATTTATTTATATTTATTTTATTATATTTCACTTAGTTTATTTTGTTTTCAATTTTTAAGTGTTCTTAATGAAGAAGTTCAATTTTGAGGTAGGAGATTAATTTTAAATAAAGCGTGATCTTTAAACACAATGTGTTTGTTGGAGATGAAAGTGCTTGAGTAGATCAACGAGTTGTATACTTTCATAAGGCTTTTTTTCCCCTCATTATGTAATCAAGGCGATCCTCCACTAACTTAGAAACTCTCTCATTCATCGAGCAATCTCTCTCCCTGTAATCATTTAGTTGAATTAGATTTTACGACTCGTTTGGTGAACGTAAGATTTCAAGGTGAAAAAAACTTAGATGCTTTGATGAAGCATTTGGGGGTTCCACTTCCTTATCTACCATCACCCTAGACTATCTCGGTCTGGATTACTTGCAAATCAGGGGAGTTTCCTTTTTTCTTTTCATTTATTTTGTGAGCAATCTACTTTGTTCTACATTGAGGACAATGTAAAGTTTAGGTGTGAGGGAGTTTTAGTCTTCAATTCATATATGTTGATTTTTGTTCTGAAACCTTGAGTCTTTTGTTTGATATCTTAGAATACCTTGTAAGTTTTGTATACATTTTTTCTTTGAGTTGTAACGCATGAGGGAGATAAGCACAATTAGTATTTTCTTTAAAATTGTTTGATGGTATTTATTCGGTTTATTGATTGAAAAGTGCACAAGACTTGATGCAGATTAAACGCTCTATTGAGTTTTTTAGCCTAAAAGCAATTCATTATACTTTGCTCCTTTTGTTTTTGTTGAGTGTGTTAAACTTACTGTGTTTATTCTAGAACTTGCTTGTGAATGCATTTTGAGACAACAATTTTGGATTAATGCTTTAAGATGATAAGGGAAATTAGGTTTTACCAATTCTTAGACTCTTAAAAGACCTGTCCAGTGTTTTCCTTTTAGTTAGCCAATTTGAGCCTATTTTTCATTTTCTTTGTTTTTAACACAATGTTTAACCCAAAGCTTTTTATTTGTTACCCCCATTTTTCTAACTTTATTGAGACAAGAGAGAAAGTGTTGCATGGTACATTCTTAGTTTAAAAAGAAGAAGAAAAAAAGAATTGAAGTTTTTTCCTTTAACGAAGAGAGAATATTTGGGGAAATGTTTGCTAAAACAATTAAATTATTAAATGTTACCTCTCCAAAATCCTTAGTGCTTAAATAAGATATGGGAATAAATTTCAAAGCTTTTTATAATGTATTTTGTGTTGTTATGTAAGTAACTAACTATTTGTCTTGATTGTGAAAACTTTAAAATTTTCCTTTTACATACTTTACCTAAGCTTAGTTTCAACCCTTGTTAGGCCCCTTTGATTTTTGCATCATATTGTAGTTGTGAAGATTTGATTCATTTGCAAGCCTATAGAAATGTCATGCTATGTTTTAATCTTAAGAGTTAAATGACACTTTGAGAGTATTGAGTGAAACCATATGAGGGTGTTAAGTTTTGTCACATTTGGTTTTGATGGAATAATGAGATGTTTGATTTGTTGTTACAAAATTTATCCTATGAGTGCTTATTCTCTTGATTGTCACTATGATTCAATTCATAGATATGTGTTTAACTTTATTGGTATTCATGGACATTGAATAAAATGAGGTAGAGGGAAGAGTTGGTATGTTGAGTGAGGGTATGCTTGAGGACAAGAATGAATTAGGTGTGAGGAAATTTGATAGGTTATAATTATATATACTTTGTTGTGTTTAATTCCTTCTTTAATTGTGCACTTAATTGTGGAAATTGTGTTTATCTTGATTTAGGAGGTGAAGTACGGATGCCATGGTGAAAATCATTTGAAAAGCATGTTTTGGGCTTTCCATGTGAAAATCAAATCTTTTGGAAGAAAAATAAAAAAAAAATGGGCAGAAGATCATTTTCCATGTGACTGATGATTGGTTGGAAACTGACGAGATGAAAGTTGGACTTTTGGAGCTAAATTCGTGATGGACCCATTTTTATGTGATTTTCATTATTTTGGAAAGAGTTGGTCAAAGGAACTGTCTCCTATATAGGATTTTATTTTTTTAGATTTCCTGTTATTTTTAACTTTCTTTGTTGGATTAGAATTCTATTACAGGAAGTTTGTTTTGATTATGATATATCTTTTGAAGTTTTGACTTTCTATATAAAGAGTTTGTTAAACTCTCCTAAGGGACAACTTATTTTTCTTCTTCTAACAACCCATGTGAATTTTTCCATTATGTGTGGCTAAGTTTTTATTTGTGATTCAAGGGTGAATCAATTCAACAATGATTTCGTGAGGCTTGTGCTAAACCAAAACTTCTTTTTTAATTCAAGTAATCTTTATTTATTGTCCTTATTCTTATGAATGTTTTATGTTGATTAAATTAACGCCTTAATTCAATGTTGAATTTTCTATTGATATCCATGAGTTTGTGATTCGTAATTGTCATGAATGATTTATATAAGTAGCAACATGTGTGTGTTGTTGTGGCTTTCTCAATTACATAGCTTGCATGATATCCTCCAGGGAAATTAATGTACAAGATTAATTTAATTGTGGATACCTCAATTAATTAGTTTTGGTTTAATCTTTCTAATGATTCTTAATGTTGTCATAATGTTGTCATTGAATTTAATTTGGAACGCTATCGTGCCTTATTGTTTAGTTGTAAGTTTTGATTTGAACAATTGGTCAGAATCAATTATATTAAGAGAATTAAACTTGTTGCGGCTTTGCCAAATAAGAAGACTAGAGAATTTGGATAAGAGAAAGTAATTTTTAAGCCTATTATGGGAATTACAATTGGATAGAATTTACATCTTTGAATTGGAAGTTTGGAAGATTTGATTCTCATTAATTTTAATATTCATGTTTTAATTAATTTCTTGTTTATCTTTAATTTTAGTTCAATAATTCAAAAACCTCCAATTTTACTCTTCTTGTCTAAACTCTGAGATTCTAATAAATTTAGCTCTCTTGGGATTCGACTTGATTGCACTATTTCTACAAGTTAATTTAGTAGAATCAATATCTATTTTGAAGGGATTCGACAACTTTGTTAGTCTGTGAACCAATCGATGAAGTGATTGGTTGTTGCTTACTGCTGCAAACATAGACATACACATGCAGTGGTTAGCAACCATCCCCTTCAGCTTCCTCTAAAAATATCTTTTTGACAAATTATCTTACTACCAACTTATATTATGGAAGTGTTTGTAAGATTAAATTCAGCTTCCTCTAAAAATATCTTTTTGACAAATTATCTTACTACCAACTTATATTATGGAAGTGTTTGTAAGATTAAATTGAAGGTTATCAAGAAAGGTGAAAGAATGGATATTTTGTTTATGAAAAACATGAAATAAAAGTTTGACGAGTATAGGATAAATATTGTGTAGTTTGGGCATCTACATTTCAAGTTTTTAAAAATGTTGAAAATGATTTTAAAGTAAAGATAACTTGTATTCTTCATCACATTGGGTCCAAGAGAAATTGATGACAATCTTCAACTATTTCTTATCTCTTCGTTTAAATGGTTTAATGGATAACAAGTTGTAACACCCCCTACCCGTATCTGTCGCCAGAATAGAGTACGAGGCATTACCGAGGAGTACGAAACACTTACAGATAACTTAAATATATTTTCATAACAACTTGTCTCGATTTCATACTATTTCATATTTAAGCTTTATTCACCAAAGTATTTGAAATATCATCTTTACGCAAATAGCACACATGAGGTACATAATTCCGTAATTATGAATGAACACATTTATCAAACATATTCCACATTCATATATCAATGTCTCATGTCTCCATATATCAATAATCATCATTTTTCTTATTTTTCAGATAATTATGTGTAACCATTCATAAGCATGCAATTCACTGTTTCTTCCTGTCAATCACAATTTCAAATGACAAATTCATGTGAATGAGCTCAACCTAATTAGGTGTTTAAATTTTGTCACTTTGATTCACATACTCATAATTTACTAACATATCCTGTCAAACACAATCTCTGAATGACGAAATCACATAATTGATCTCAATAATAATAATGATAACATTACTTACATTTTTTTCCACACGTTACATTTACGACTTACCAACTTGTCCATTCAAGGAACGAATTACGAATTTGAGTACATCGTGATCTGAAGCCCGAAGTCTAGCTGAAGCACATAAGTGCTAAACGGAAGCCCGAAGGCTAACTGAAGCACACAAGTGCTAAACGGAAGCCCGAAGGCTAACTGAAGCTCATCAGAACTGAACTGAAACCCCAAAAGGGTTAACTGAAACTCATATGAGTTAACGAAAGCTCGTATGAGCTAAACGGAAAGCAAACACGAGAATTCGTAACAAATACTGAATCTCGATTTACTTGGGTAATTTACCGTCAATTCATCTTTTCACTGGACGATCGTACTCATTTCCTGCGTTCCATTCCTCCGAAATACTCAGTTCAATTTCATAACTTTTGTACATAATTTACTTATTTTCAACAATTAACATACATAAATATTAATCACCATTCATAAAATAATATTGAAATTTAATAATATTAACAAATGGTCACTAAAATTTACTTATATAAACTCACAAGTTCGATTTTTGTATTAAAGCAATAATCATAATTTCATAATAAATATTCCAAATAAAACATTATATCATTTCTAATTCAACATTTATAGATTATAATCGGGCATGTGATCAATTTAAACACAATTCATTCATATATATATATATATGTATGTATATTTTCCTCCTCCTCCTCTCCATCCACATCCTTTGTAACAGCCTAATTTAGACCCTAATCGGAACGGTGGTTTCGGGACCATGAATCCGAGTTAGAAAAATATTTTGAAATTATTTTCTATGTTTACCATGTGTGAATTTATATATGAAAAACTTTCGTGTTTTAATTTTGTTGTTTGAGTGGCCGATTTAATAAAAAGGGCTTAATCGCATAAAATGTAAAGTCTTGCATGCTAATTGTTAAAGTACCTAATTCCTTTGTTCTTTTAATGTGGAGTACTTATAATGCAATTATAACATTGAAATTGTCATGGACACATTCGGTCACTAGTTAGAGGATGGAAATAATATTATAATAATATTAAAGTTATAATATAAGTAATAATATGTATATATTATAACATAAATTAGAAACAACCATGCATGTTCTTTATTATTGCCGAAACTAAAGAAAATAAGAAAGAAAAGAAAGCTTTAAGGGTTCGGCAACTATTTAAGCTCAATCAAGGTATGTAATTAGCTCGGTTTTTGATAATTTTTACGTTTTTGAGATCGTTGTTAAGTTATCTACAAGACCCATGCTAGAATTTCTGATTTTGATGAATGTTTTAAGTTATGCCATTGATGAATATTTGTGTTTTGAGATGTTTGATGATGAAATATTAAAAATATGTTTTAGATTAACATGTTTTGTATTGGAGTTTTTAATGATTTTGAGTAATTAGAACTAAATTGTGAAAGTAATAAATTGAGGGACTAAAATGTGAAAAAAATGAAATAAATGGACTAGTATGAGAATAAGGAATATTCGGCCTAACAATGTTGTTGTGAGATTTTGCATATTTTGTGTTTTATGCAATAGGGACTAAATTGTGAAAAATGTGAAATACCAGGGGTAAAATTTAAATTTTCCCATTTGTGTGTTTTTGGATGAATTTGGTTGAATATTTGATTTGATAAGTTTAATTTATATTAATTTAGATCAAGAAAAGAGAAAATCGAATTTAGATCGGGGAAAAAGTAAAGTTGTTGACTAGCCGATCCATACCGATTTTTCATCGTCCGAGGTAAGTCTTTAAGCAATTAAACATCATTTATTTTTTTATATAACTTAGTTTAATATGCTGTTTGGAATCTATTGATTTATAAAAGAGCTAGTCGAATGTGTTTGAGCATAAAAATATTGTATTTGAGTTTAATTCGACAGAGTTATATAATTTAAAAGTTTGTATGATCTATTTGGAATATATGGAGTTTTTATTATATGAATTGTATACGAGATAGCATTATAAAGTGATATTCGGGCTTTCAGCCTAGCAAGCTTTATGCTGGTGAATGTAATCGGGCTTTATGCCTAGCAGGTTATTGCCGGTGAATAATATCAGACCTTGAGTCTAGCAGGCCTTGTGCCGGTGTGTGATTCAGGCTTATGCCTAGCAGGTTTTATACCGGTGATTTATTTTCAAGCCTATGCTTATAAGATTTCGAGTTGATGTGGAAATTGAGCAAGTAAAATTAAGCTAAATGATCTTGTATTTATTCAGCCACATAGGTATGTACATATGTGATGTTATATTGGATCTTAAATATTTGGCCATATAGGTATGCACATTTGTGATATTATCTTTGATTCTCTATAATCGACCAAATGAGTGATGTTGGCTTATAAAGTTGAGTTTGATTCATGAGTATATATATATTTGAATGTAAATATATTTGAGATAATGTTATTTTGAGAATGAAAAGTTGAATAAGATTATGCTAAATGTGAATTGTTGGTATTCGGCCAAGGTAACCCTTTTGTGTAAAAGTATAAGTTAGAAATAAATAAAAGAGATGATATGATCGAGATAATGTACAACATTAATGTTATAATTTAGTTTATTTTTAATGTTTGATTATTATTTTAATGTTAAATTTGCTTATGACTTATTAAGCTAAGTTAGATTACTCTGTGTGTGTCTTTGTTACTCTGTTTTATAGATTTTGTTGTAAGTTACGAGCTCGGGGATCGTCAGAAAAGTTATCCACACTATTGCCAACCTTCGGTACTTTTAAAAGTCTATTTTCGAACTTATGGCATGTATAGGCTAATATATATTTTGTTCGACCTTGAATATGTATAACTTTAGCCATGCGAAAATGGCTTAATTTTCATGATAGATTCGTTCATACTTGGTTATGGTTTGAGCTTACTTTTAGTTGATGTGTTATAAATTATATGTGAATGAAATATGTGATATATGTGGCATGTTTTAAAATGGTTAATTGATGTTAGTAAATTTGAAAGTGGATTGATGTAATGATCACCATATATATATATATATATATATAAATTTCATGATATAATTATTTACTCGGTTTAGGTAAAATATATTTGAATAATGAGCTTAGAAAATGTAATTTATAAGATGTTTATACATGTTTTCATATGCAAATATATATTTGTTTGTGATGAATTAAAATTGAAAAGAAAATGATAATAGGTAGTATTGGCTGTGGTAGGTCACTCGGTTTTGATATGTATAAATATAAATAAATATGGTTTGATGATTTTAATTTTGATGAAAGTTTGTTCATTTATAAACGTGAGCTCAAAGCTAGCATATTTTATGTATATTAGAAATGCATGATATGAGGCATGCCTATATTCGAATATGCAAAGATTAGTTTAGTTCGGTTTGCATGGAAAAATGTATAAGTACTATAATTAATTATAAGTTTATTAATGGTGAATTATTGAGATTATATTGTTTAATAATACTTGTAAGTGAGACATTGATAAATGACCATTTGATTAGTGATTTTGTGTAATAGTACACCATGATCATTATATGTATTTTTTTTATTAAGTGCATGTATATACATGTACTTTGATTGTTAATTCGAATGACGGTTTGAGTATATAATGAAAGTATGTGCGTATGTTTAATATTTAATTAGCCATATGCTTAATATAATTATGAGTATGACTTATATGAATATGTGAATGTTAGAAATTTTGTTTTTGTTCAGTAATGCCTCGTGACCCTAGTCCGGCGACGGATACGGGTTAGGGGTGTTACATCCTTAGTATAAATAACACACTTATAAGTAACATTATCCATAATTTTTACTATTTACTTATGTGAATATTCAAGCTATCCATCCGTGTCATAGTCACTAAATTATTTTTATCTTGAGCTACAGAACTTAAAATTAAGATCCATAAATTTTTCCAGAAACTAGACTCATATGTCTTCTTACCATAAAATTTTCATAATTTTTGGTTGGGCCAATTAATACAGTTTATTCATTGAAGTCTCCCCTGTTCTGCTATCTCACAGTTCCAACCCTTCTTCACTAAAAATTAATTATCTCATCGTACAGGATTCGAATGATGTTCCCGTTTGTTTCTCTTGAAAATATACTCATTCAAGATTCTAAAAATATAAATTTAAGCCCATAATTATTTTTATTAAATTTTTTTATGATTTTTCAAATTCAGAACAGGGGAACCCGAATTTATTCTGACCTTGTCTTACAAAATTTATTATATCTCATGATTTACAATTCCATTGCTTACAGCGTTTCTTCTATGAGAAACTAGACTCAATAAGCTTTAATTCCATATTTTTTTTAATCTTCTAATTCGATTTCTACAATTTATGGTGATTTTTCTAAGTTAGCTTACTGCTTCTGTCCAAAACTGTTTTAGTGCAAGATGTTTATTACCATTTTTCCCCTAAGCTTCTAATAAATAATAATTTCGTCCCTACTCAATTAGCCTCTCAATTGAGCTGATTTTTCTCAATTAACACTTTATTCTATCACTTTAAATTACTTTATAATCTTTGGGAGTCATAATTTCAGCACTAAACTTTAATTCTAAACATTTTCACAATTAGGTCCTAAAAATCAATTTCTATTGAAATTACCTAATAAAATCATCTCATAAACAAATTAAAGCTTCAATTTCATGCCATTTCATCATAAACTTACAGAAATCAACCATGATTACTTTAAATTTCATCCATGAAATCAAAAATTAATTAATTTAATAGTAGGACCTAGTTGTAAAAGTCTTAAAAACACAAAAATTATGAGAAAAAGGCAAGGATTAACTCACTTGGTGAAAAAATTATGGAATACCAGCTTATAGAACCCCTCCTATGGCATTTTTACTAATGAGAATGAAGAAAAAATGAAGAGAATTCTAGATATTTCAATTTGGTCCCATTTTTATTTAGCTAATTTTGGTAATTTTCCAATTTTGCCTTTCTTTCACCCTTTTCCTGATTTTTTTTCTCAGCTATTGCCGCCCAAAATATCTCCTTTGGGCTTATTTACACTTTAAGTCCTTCCTCATTTGACAATTGAGCTATTTAATCCTTTTAGCAACTTTTACACCTTTTTCAATTTAGTTCTTTTTATTTAATTAAACCCAAACGTCAAAATTTTCTGACGAAATTTTAATACTACCTCACTAACACTCCATAAATATTTCTAAAAATATTTATGGCTCGATTTATGAAGTCGAGGTCTCGATACCTCATTCTCGACCCAATTTACCTAATTAATTTTTTTAAATCACCAAATTCACTAATTCAAAAATACTTCTATATTCACATTTAACTCATAGGTATTAATTTATTAAATTTTTGACTCACTCATCGGATTTAGTGATCTCAAATCTCTATTCCCGACACCACTGAAAATTAGGCTGTTACACAAGTTTTTATATATATTTTTTATTTTTAAATAAATAAATAAACTATTTATTTTAAACATAATTTTTTTTTAAATATTCTCTTCAACAAATTGTTATTCCCCTCCACTTTAGATTTTGAATTTCTTGAGATTTTTTAAGGAGAAAGGAGATCAAAATTAAATTATAAATTATAATTTTATAATAAATTATTTTATGATTTCATCATTTTTTTTAAAAAATTAAAAAATTTGTTTTTCATTTAAGGGAGATAAAGTACAATTTTACCATATATATATATATAAGTTTATAATTTAATTACTTTTAAGAGAATTAAATTGTATTTCACCTTGCTTCCCCTTTTGCATTCGCTCCTAGTTGTTGACAAACCACTATGCATTTACCTATATTTTGCTTCATTAAAATTAAATATTACAAAATTATACATTTAATAATCATGGTTTTAAAAGTTAAAAATACTATGAAAATATAATTTTTAAAATACTGTTAATTATTAAACAAGTTATTACTATTCTTCTAATAAGTATTTTAAAAATTAAAAATATTTTTAACTTTTTTAAAATATCATTTAAATATGTTTAAAAATAAAATAAAAAATAATCAGTTAATTAAAATTCTTTAAATAGTAATTTAAAAAATAAAAATATTATTAAATATATTTAATAGTTTAAAAACATATTTAAAATTTTAAGATATTGTCAAGAAATAAAAAATGTTTAATTTTTACTTTAATTTTTAGCCAATTTTTTTATTTGATTAGAATTAAATGATTTAAAATGAATAAAATTATATATTCTATGTTTTTCATTTTAATAAAGTTAATTTTATTAATTGTGTATGATTATGTTAAATACGGTAAAGTTTCAAATTTTAATAGACTTTGAGACCATTTTTTTTTTAAATTTGTTTCACAGTTTGATTTTTCAAATAATTTTTTTTTACTAATAAATAAAAAATTGGTTTCACTATAATTCATTGATGAGCGTCAAAATCACCAAATATAAATTCCTACGACAAATAATAGTAATTAGCAGTATGGAGCAGTAGGGGAATCTACAAAGACTGGCTATCTAATTTTGTCTTTTTTCGTGACCAAAATTGTTGTTGCGATTACAGTCATGCCCACGACCTATGTATAGAAATGCTAAAAATAAAAATAAAAATGAGGGGTTTAAATTGATTAAGATAATAAAATAAGAAAAAAAAAGTAAAATAAATACAGATTCAAAAATACAAAAATAAATTTAAGAACATAAAATAAATGGATAAATCAAATATTTTTAAGTTTAGTCTTAGCCTCGGTGTACTTTAATCTTGAATCAATCATGGAAATAAATCTTCCATTCCAAGCAATAAGCTGGTTATAACGACCAAGAACGTCCCGATTGCCAACTTTTCCTTATGTAGTCAATCTCGGTACTACTTGCAAACCAACTCTTGCCAAATTTCTAACTGCGATACACGTGTTCGCAATTTAAGATTTCGACAGCCTTGCAATCTGAAAAGCCCAACTCGAATCAATGGCCTCAACCGCGTGAGTCATTTAGATCCAATCTCTATCTCCCTTGATGGAATCCAATTGGCTTTTTCCACCTAGACACGTCAATTTGTTCGCGGGAATTCGAATACAGCACGACCGATTCGTCTTCCCAACTGTACGCCAAACAACTCCAATCTAACGTGCACTTTTTTAATCAAAGCTGAATCAACTTTAAGGGACAAATTTGTACTATCCCATATATCAGGGAGATAGAAAACACTGCGTTGAGAGATTTTTTGAGCTGGTCTGTATCTCATGATTGTTTTGTTAGAGCAATTTCTGAAATAAAGCTAAAAAAGGTTTAATTAATCATGAAAAGAATCATGCTTGAAAGTAAATGCTTCAAATGAAATTGTGGAAAGTGGAAAGGGAAAGGGAAAGAGCCTTGAAAAGTAATTAAACCAAAAAGTTGAAAGTAAAAAAAGAAAAAAAGCAATGAAACAGCAGTATAGAGAAGTGACGAAGGAAGGGGGAAAAAAAAATAAGAAATTTTATTGAATTCCAAAGCTAAAAGTGTGTCTTCACTTAGCTGTATCTACTAGATATTTATACATATTTTTAGTTCTAAAATTTAGTTATTATCACTAAATAATTTAAATTTTAAAAATTAAATTTAAATTAGAGATTAAATTTAAACTAATTACACAGTTGTAACAATATAAAAAAATCTTTCAACCTTTATCCAATCACTTTTCAATCTTTATCCAGTCATATTTGAGTCTTCATTCTTTCAATCAAGTCCTCATCTTTACTTTTTGTTCTAATTTAGCCCCTTTTGTAAGAGTTTGAATTCAGCACACTAACTTCATTCATGATAAGAAAAATCCAAATTTAATAGCATTTTATCTGATAATTAGCGAAAAACAAATATATTAAAAATATGAACTTATCTTGCTATCACTCATGGTAAATGAATTTTTTATTCTAATTGTAAATATTATATGGATTTTTATATAAAAATTCATAATTACATATATTAAATATATATTTAAAAATTTTAAATTGTGAAACGAATTAAAAATTAAAGTTTATTATGTTACAATTTATGCTAATTGAATTTTATTAAAATAAGAATTATTTATAGGATTGAGTTTCTAAAAACATTAAAACAAAATTTTAAAAAATTAAAAAATTAAAACATTTATTATAATTATAAATAAATTTCATAAACAAAATAATTAATGGATTCCATAAACACTTTTTCATCTATGTTTAATTTAGGAAATTGTATATATCATATACATATAATAATTTAAGATATTTTTATCTAATAAAATATTAAATACAAAATATATAAAAGAAATTATAAAATGATTTAAATTCAATCATAAAATTAAATTTATAAAAAATAATATATTTAAATTGATACATACAATTAAACTTGTGTTGTAAAAAAACTAATATATATATAATATAACAATATAGAAAACTATATAATGATGACAAGTGGTGCATTATTCTTTTTTATTTACTTTTTATATTTTTTCCAAAGATAATTTGGATGTTTTTATTATTACTCATAAAGTGTGTTATTTATCTAAGTTGTTTTTTATTTTATTTTAATTAAAAATAATTATTTTTTTAAATTTTAATTATTATTAAATTAAACTATAATTAAATATTTTTAATTTAAGTACATGTTAAATATAATTTTCAAGTTATTATATATAAGTTTTTGTAATAAAATCTTATTTGATGGCAAATTACATTTTTTTTCTCTCTTCTTTTCTTTTCTATATATTTTTTTCTTAATCATTTTTATCCTATCATGTATTAATGTTACGTACACACACACACACACAATATATATATATCAAGGTAGATACACTTAATTTTTTGCGACATTTATTGATCTCTTTGTTTTTGCATTTCAATTTCTATTTAAAGTAAATGAAGGTAATGTGTTAAACCTCTATTTTTTTTAATAAAAAAATATTTTTATTTTTAAATAAAATAATTCAAATATTTTTATATAATTAAAAATAAATTTAATTTTTTTTTACATATTTAAACAGAATAAGTGTCTGATATGATGTATTTTATTTGTGTTTTCTTCTTTTTAATCATATTTTTAAACGGATTACTATTTTATGGATTCACAATTTTCAAATTAGGAATTTTAAATTAAAAGAAATATTGCTTTAAAGTTACGTAAGAGTATATAAGATTAGATGTGTATTGTCACAACTTTTTTGGTTTTTTTCTTAATCATCACAGCCAATTTATGCAATTAATTTAATCAAATAAAGATACACAATCAATTATAAATTATTTACTATTACAAATCTTAAAATCTATTTAAATTATAACAACCCAATTCTTCCGCATATTTTGCATTGAGAATCAGTTCTCAATTTCATCTTGCAATAATATTAAACTTTTAATTTCTCATTTATATATTTTTTATACATACAATCTAATCCCTACATCCTACATGACTAAAAACAGTCTATATGGCTAGATCACCCGCTTGAAAAATGAGAAGTTTTGGACAAAAATACAATGTCCAAAAAATAGACTTGGTAAAATATTAAACCCGTTTTCCATAAGGACTGGCCCATGGGTAAGATTTTTTACTCGAGTTCAGCCCGACTATATATTATGTTATAAAAATAGTTATAACATAATATAAATATATTTATATTAAATCACTAACCCAATAATAATTTAATTAATTACCCAAAATCTAAAAAAATTTTCTACAACTAAATAACCCATCTCAAAATATAAAATTTTAAAAATTATATCTAATACAATAAAACATTTATTATTTTTGTTTTTTAATATAAATACTTTAAATATATTTTTAATGTGTTAGAAAATTTTTATTTTTGCATTTTTAGTGCATTTAGTGTATTATATGTTTTTTAAGAAATCGAATATAGACAAGTCAGAATTTAGCTTTCTTAAATTAGGCCAAATTTGGACAAAAAATAATCTCGTTTTAATCAGGCCAAACCTAAATTTAAAAAAAACTAATCTAGAGTCTTTACATGACCCATAACCACCTCTATTATATTGATAATTGCGGGTAGAATGACTATTATTTGTTTTATACCATGATTAGTGTTTTGATATTGAGGATGAGAAAGAAACGTTGAAGGCTAATGGAATAGAGATAAATAAGATTTCACGGTCAATTTTTGCATAAGAAGAAGCTGTTGATTCTATGGATAGATGAAAATCAAATTAATAATTTAAATTAATAAGCCTTATTTAGGTTAATACATATATTTTTTTTATAATTTTTTGAAAATATTATATTTAAATTTAAGTTCTAATTATTTATTTTGATGATGTTAGATTTAATTCTATTTTAAATTGAGACAATTCATATTTGAGTTTCAAATTTGATCAATTACTTCAAATAAATTGAATCAAAATTTAGGTTTAAATCATAATTGAAAGGTCTAGCTCATCTATAATTCTATAATATACGTAAAAGTATGAGTTTAGGAAAAAAATTTGGATCGACATCAAATAAATAAGTTTTTTTTTTAAATAACACGGTTTTTATTCATTTGAACTATATAGTTGTGAATAATAGATAAAATATTCTATAAAAAATTATAGATAAAATTATATCAATAGATTTTTTAAGAATAAAATTTCAAGCTATAGTCAAATGAAAATGACATCAAAAAGTGATGAAGTATCATTTTAATCAACGATAACATAAAATTATAATATTCATTCATTATCATCACATATTTATTTAGTTTATAATATATAAGTATACTAAATTTGTTTTAAACTCACCCTTATTCACTTTCCCTTATTATTGTCTAATATGAAAGTTTCACTTTATAATTGTATGTTCTTATTAGTTTTAATTTTCTAATTAGTATTAAAATTATATTTTCATACAAATCTTTATTTTGTTATTATTGTTTAAGTAATTTGCGACTTCAAAGTAATTAATCGTATCAAAAGTTTAATGTTGATTGAAGATGATTAGATTTGCCCATAGGCCGTGTGTCAAAAATGGACAGGTTTTAATGATGATAAATTGAAGAAGATTAAAATGAAAGATGAGGAAGAGAATGATGGATTGAAGTAGAAGATTAATTTAGAAAATTCAAATATACTTGTAATATTAGTGTTTATTTTTAAAAATTGAAATTATCTTAATTTATTCCATTATTTAATCTCCATAATTGTTTAACTTACGAAAATAAACTATTAAAAAATTAGAAATTATATTATGATTCGTAAAGTTTAATTTGATTCTATTTGATATAGTTTGAATTTACCTTTTAATTAATAACATTATTATTTTATTTTAAATTAAAAAAATAATATGCTAAAATATTTTTTAAAAATGAAACATTAATTGTAAAAATTAATAGTTAAGTAGATAATTTTGATACATTAAAATCATAATTAAATCTATGTATTACTAGTGTGCATATACAAATTAAATCAAACTCTAATCTAATTTTCAAATTATTATTATTATTATTATTATTATTATTATTATTATTATTATTATTTTAATAAGATATTTACATAAAATTTCAAGATAGTCTTTTTGCATTTATTCAAATTCATAATAAGTGTTAGAAGTAATACATATATTTTAATTACACTTGGTAATATTTTATTTGCATTAATTTTGTAAAAATTATGCAATATTTTACAACTCGGAAAAGATTAAGGCGGTTGTGGGTTACAAAATTTTATTAGGTAAAAATATAGTTGCCCAGTACCGGTTGATTCTCGATGTGAGGCTTAAGCCACACAACTGGGCAGGGCGATTCAATTTGGGCAACTAATAGGTTTCGTCGAAATGTGAAAGTTTGGTTTCAATAAGCCTCGAGAATTCAATTTCCCTTTAGGTTGAGGGCAGTCACAGACACTCTAAAATTCTAACCCTAAACCCAAGCTCTTTCCTTATTTATAACTACAATGCAAAAAAAAATTATTGAAAATTATAATATATTTGAATAGGTTTAGAAAACTTGAATTAAGGAATTCATATATGATATTTATACATAACAAGTTTCAAATATAACCAACTAAATATGTTGGTAGTTGGTTCAAGTTGAGTTTGTGGTGGGTCAATATAAAATGTCTATCTAAGCTTAACTCAACTTAACAAGCTTAATTTTTTTTTAATCCCGGCCCTAACCTAATAAAAATACAAAAATCTAACTTGTTATACAAGATAATTTAAAATAATATATTAAAATAAATTTGTAGCTTAATATAATTTAAAATTTCAAAACGAGCCAATAACCTATTGATTTAATGAAAAGAATATTAAGTTATAAATATAAATTTAAAACAACTCTATTCCTTCTCTCTCAAAATTGAAGGTTAATGTAATGTATTAAATTTAACATAATTTACTAAAATCAAATAATTTAACAAATGATATTGTAGCAAAACAGTAACAAAATAATATGAAAGAGTCGCTTCTCCTTTTCGACACGTTAAGGTCCAGCATTGTAAATTGCAGTGAGTTTGATTAGTTTTATGTTTTCTTCAATTAAAAATAAGTTTTTAACTTTTTACTCTTCCACCATTTGGGCCTTAAAGGTAATGGCTTTGGGTTTGTTAAGATTAAAACCTAAATTTTACTCTCTCTTTTTTTTAATAGTATTTACACTTTATTTTTTTGTCACAAGTGGCATCTAAACTATTTTTTCTTTAGTTGGTATCTTTATTAGTTTAAGTGTTAAGTTTTATATATATATATATATATATATATATATATATATTTGAAAAGCTTAACTTATAAATTGATACCTAAACTATGTAATTTTCTAATTTTAGTACTTAAACATTTATTTTAGCCACAAGTGATATATAAACTACTTAATTTTTTCTAAGTCTGTACGTTTATTAGTTCAACTATTAGTCAAACCACTAAGTCTATTTAAAAAAAATAAATAAACAATTGAAAATTGTCATATGATGATAAGGAAGGGAGGCGGAACATGACTCTTAGTCGCGAATTTGGCCTAGGACAGAACTCGAAGTTTGACATAACCTGAAATGCAAGCAAATCCAAGTCAGATTTATGAATTAAAAAGGTAGTAATTAAAATAAATAATTAAGATAAAAAAAAATGAATCCAAATCAAAGATTAAAAACAATTAAATAAGAACAAAACAAAATAACAAAGAAACGAAACAAAATAGATTGAAAAGATGGAAAATGACATGTAGAAATATTTAGGAGAGCCACCTTTAAAGGCTCTAATTTTCCTTCTAAAAAAGAAAACTTGACAAGAAAAAACTTGAAGATGATCCCCATAATCTGAAAAGATTGTTAAAACTCTTCTAAAAGAGAACTCAAAATAAATTTTTAAAGAGAAAAACTCAAATAGAATTTTATTAACTCAAAAGAGAAAAGTTGCTGAATGAAAAATAAGAATTATGTACAATGAAGTGGACTTTATATAGGTTAGTTAAGTGTATTCAAATAAAACTCTCAAGTGTACTGAAACTCTAATTAAACTAAACAAGAAGTAGTTTTAAACTAAACATTTTTCTTGACATAAAATTCCTAAATAATTTTAAATACTTAAAAAATATACAAAATTTGAAATAAATAACTAATGAAATAATAAGACCTAATAAATATAATATTGGGCTCATATATAATGCAATTAAGCTTAAAAATCGAATCCAATATGGTTCAAACTCGAATTAAAAGTCTGTAATAATCCTATCCAGAAGTTATGCTCGCGCAGTCTTCACAAAAAGATCATAACTTGAGCTTCCGAACTCTAAATTGAGTGATTCAAAGTGCATTTCGAAACTAAAAGATAGATCTTCGAATATTGGATCCCATCCAAAAAGTCATTGCAAGTTGACTAATTTTTCAAACTTGAAAATTGACAGCTTCGGTGAATAAAATTTAATAAATTTCACCCTATTCGTACATGTATCATGTGGTAAAAAAAAGATAAAAAAATATTATTTTATGTTTATATATATATATATATTCTATCTTCAACTATTGCGTAATGAATTCGGCTTCTCCTACAAGCATAAGTATTTTGGACTTCATGATTTTGATCAAATTTATATATGAATTTTGGTCCAATGTGAAACTTAATACATTAACTTTGATTTGGTGTAATTATATACATAAAACTTTAATTATGGTTCATATGTATACATGAAAGGTTAATTCTGATTCAATCGTATGCATTAAAAGAAATGTATACATACATTTATTTTCATATTGAATTAATATAATTGTTTGTGTATGCAATATATCAATGTAAAATGATACTAGTTCGATAATGTTGTTAGTAATTTGTGAAAATTTAATCAAATTAAAATTTCATGTATAAAATTACATAAAATAAAAGTTTTTGTATGGCATTGCACATTGCACCAAAATTCATGTATAGTTTGATATTTATCCCTTCAACAAAATATTAAAAATTCATAAAAATAAAAATATTTAAAAAAAATAGAGAAAACTTGTTCAATTGGTTTTTTAGGTCGGTTTAACCCGTATCTCCAGACTAGTACCTCGATTGATTCTTGGTCCAATTGATCCAGTCTGGTTTTGAAAGCAATGGTATTAATTGATGAAAGAAAATTTTCGATCTCGTTTAAAACAGGTCAAGTAAGAATGCAATAAAGTTTTTTAAAAAATTAATCGTCAATGTTTGTACTTTAAGAGGGCGAATTTCAAGTATTGCAAGTATTTCCAGCTTTGCTAGACATAATGAAGAAAGAAGAAAGGAAATTGTTAGAATTAAGTGACCCAAATTCTTATTTAAATAAAATACGATGGAAAATAAAATAAAAGTAAAATCCATATAGAACTAGACTTCTTTTATTTTATTTTAGAATAAGGTTTTTTAAACCTTATTAAACTTCATCTATTTTATATTGATTAGGATAGGGTGTTTCAATCCTACTAGAATATGGCTTTACAAGCCTATAAATAGACATAGTCTATTCCTCTTGTATTGATTCAAATTTTTCGACATAGTGAATTTTCTTCTCCTCTCGCGCCTGGTTTTTTTTTCCCAAAGGGTTTCCACGTAAAATTTGTGTGTTCTTTATTTTATTTATTTTATTCTATTTTTATTTTTTCACAAATTGGTATCAGAGCTTCCGGGTTATTCATCTCGATCACGGTAATGGCGTCTTTGAAGTATGAAATTCCGCTGTTGGATCGCAACACCAGATTTGCGTTGTGGCAAATTAAGATGCAAGCAGTTCTTGCACAGATGGATCTGGAGGATGCTCTGCTAGGGATAGATAAGATGCCTTCGACATTAACAGATGAAGAGAAGAAGCGTAAGGATCGAAAGGCATTAACACAATTACATCTGCATTTGTCCAACGAAATTTTGCAGGATGTGATGAAAGAGAAAACTGTCGCTGCATTATGGAAGAGGCTAGAACAAATATGTATGTCGAAAACTCTAATAAGCAAGTTGCATATGAAGCAACGTCTTTATGCTCATCGTTTAGAGGAAGGTGCGTCTGTACACGAACACTTAACAGTGTTTAAAGAAATTCTCTCAAACTTGGAGGCCATGGAGGTTCAGTATGATAAGGAAGATCTAGGGTTGATTCTACTTTGTTTGTTGCCCCCGTCTTATTCAAACTTTAGAGACACGATTTTATATAGCCGCGAGTCTCTCACAGTTGATGAGGTTTATGATTCTTTAACCTCGTATGATAAGATGAAACATCTTGTGGTTAAACCCGACTCTCAGGGAGAGGGTCTCATTGTTCGTGGGAGACAAGATCAGAATGCTAATGATGATCGTGGTAGGACACAGGAACGGAATCCTCGTGGTAAATCTAAGGGTAGATCGAAGTCTTCAAACAGAGGTAAAACTTGTAACTTCTGCAAGAAGAAAGGGCACATTAAATCTGAGTGCTATAAGCTACAAAATAAGATTAAAAGGGAGGCTGCGAATCAAAGGAAAACAACCGTAAAATTCCGTGAAGTGATGTTGTAGAAGACTACAATGGTGAACTTCTAGTCGCTCACAATGATTCTAAAGTAAGCGAGAGTGGATACTTGATTCAGCTGCACCTTTCATATGAGTCCCAATCGGGATTGGTTTACAACTTACGAAACAATTAATCTCAAGGTGTTGTTTTGATGGGAAATAATACTTCGTGTAAAATCGCAGTGTTGGAACAATTAAAGTTAAGATGTTTGATGGAGTTGTCGAACACTTAGTAACGCATCGCATGTTCCGAATTGAAAAAAAATTAATTTCGTTGAGCACTCTTGATTCAAAAGTGCAGATACACACCAAAGTGGGGTTTTAAAAAGATTTCCAAAGGGTCCTTGTTGTGATGAAAGGACAGAGAGAAAGATTGCCAAGTTATATGTTTTGCGTGGTTCTATCATTCGATGATGCAAATGCCGCTTCCTCTTCCTTGTCGATGATGATATTACTAAACTTTGGCATATGCGCCTAGGGCATATGAGTGAGAATGGTATGGCGTAATTGAGCAAAAGAGGACTTCTTAATGGGAAAGGAATTTGCAAACCGAATTTCGTGAGCACTGTGTTTTTTGGAAACAAAAGAGAGTTCGATTCACTAGAAGAATCCATAACACGAAGGAACATTGGAGTATATTCATTCTCTGTGGGGCCATCCAGAGTGCCTTCCAGAGGTGGAGCTAATTATATGCTAACCTTTATTGATGATTTTTCCGAAAAGTTTGGGCGTTCTTCCCGAAGCGAGAAAAAGTGATGTGTTTTCCGCATTTAAGTCTTGGAAAATTATGATTGAAAAATAGACGGAAAATAGATAAAATACCTCCGCATGCATACAATGGCTTAGAGTTCTGCTTACGATGAGTTTAATAGATTGTGCAAGTCGAAAAGGAATCATGAGACACTTGACGATTCGTCATACTCCACAACAAAACGGCGTTGCGAACGAATGAACGAACGATCATAGAGAAGGTTCGATGTATGTTGTCAAATGCCAACTTACCGAAGTCATTTTGGGCGTATGCGGCGTCTTCATCGCATGTTTTTGATCAACCGATCTCCATCCGCTGCCATTGAGAAAAAGACTCCACAAGAGGTATGGTCCGTAATCCTGCTAATTATTCTCGATTTAAAGATCTTTAGGTGTCCTGCATATGCTAATGTTGATAATGGAAAATTGGAACTGAGATCCATTAAATGTATTTTTCTTGGTTATAAAGCTGGTGTAAAAGGGTATAAGTTATGGTGTCCTGAAGATAGAAAAGTTGTGATTAGTAGAGATATTGTTTTTGATGAAACTGCTATGCTACCTAACTTATCTCTTAAAGACTCTTCCAATAAAGAAAATCAAAAACAAGTAGAGCATCAGATAATACAGAGTCAACTCCTCAAGCCGCACAAAAATTGAGAATAGAGTTGCTTCTTCACCACAATACTCTATCGCCAAAAACAGAACTAGAAGAGAAATTAAACCTCTAAAGAAATATGCCGAGGCTGATCTAGTTGCTTATGCTTTGAATGTGGTGAAGATATAGATGCTAATCAAGAGCCATCTAATTATTCTCGAGGCGGTTAGTGTGAAGGCTCGAGAAAAGTGGATGTTTGCTATGCAAGAAGAGATGGAATCACTCCACAAAAAGAGAACATGGGACCTTGTGAAACTTCCTAAAGGTAAAAAGGTCATTCGTTGTAAATGAGTATTTAAAAAGAAAGAAGGGACTCTAGGAGTTGAAGAACCCGAGATATAAAGCAAGGCTTGTTGCAAAGGGTTACAAATCAAATTCCAGAGTGGACTTCACAGATGTGTTCTCCCAGCTTGTTAAGCATAGTTCAATTCGAGCTTTGCTTGGTATTGTGGCCATGCATGATTTGGAGCTTGAGCGATTAGATGTAAAACCGCATTTTTACATGGAGAACTTGATGAGGATATTTACATGCAACAACCTGAAGGTTTTACAGATTTGAGAAAAAGAACTATGTTTGCTTGCTGAAAAAGTCCCTTTACGGTTTGAAACAATACCAAGACAAAGGTACAAGAGGTTTGGTTCCTTTATGACTTCTCATGATTTCAAAAGAAGTAGTTTTGATGATTGTGTTTACTTTAAGAAAAATAGTGATGGTTCTTTTGTGTATCTACTTCTTTATGTTGATGACATGTTGATAGCAAAAAAGATAAAGAAAGAGATAAGAAAGGTCAAAGCCCAACTAAGTAAAGAATTTGAGATGAAAGATTTAGGACCAGCAAAGAAGATACTTGGTATGGAGATTCTCGAGAGATATAAAATCAAGTAAATTGTACCTAAGTCGGAAGGGTACATTGAGAAAGTTCTTTGCGTTCAATATACAGAGTGCTAAGCCTCGTTAGTACTCCTTTAGCAGCCGTTTCAGACTTTCATTAGTTTTGTCTCCACAATCGATGATGAGACCGAGTACATGTCACATGTTCCATACTCTAGTGCAAATGGGATCTCTCATGTATGCTATGGTTTGTTCACGTCCAGATTTATCATATGCAATCAATGCGATTAGCGATACATGGCAAATCCCAAGAAAGAACATTGGAAAGCGATTCAATGGATTTTAAGATACTTACGAGGCACTACTGATGTTTGCTTACGCTTTGGAAGAACTAAAGATGGAGTCATAGGGTATGTTGATGCTGATTTTGCTGGAGACCTTGATAGAAGAAGATCTCTCACAGGTTACGTCTTTACAATCGGAGGTTGTGCAATTAGTTGGAAAGCCACTTTGCAAACTACAGTCGCTTTGTCTACCACTTAAGGTTGAGTACATGGCGATTACTAAGGCTTGTAAAGAAGCTATTTGGTTGAAGGGACTATTTAGTGAACTCAATGAAGACCTTCAAATCAAAGATGATTTTTTGTGATGATCAGTGCTATATTTCTTACAAAAGATCAAATGTTTCATGAGAGAACAAAACACATTGATGTTCGGTATCATTTTGTTCGTGATATTATTGCTCGTGGTGATATTGTTGTGAGTAAAATTAGTACTCATGAAAATCCTGCAGATATGATGACTAAGTCACTTCCTATAACCAAGTTTGAGCATTGCTTAGACTTGGTTGGTGTTCATTGTTGAAGTTAAACCCTTAAGGGGTTTTATGGAAGAGGTGGAGAACTTGTTTATTGAAAGTTCGCGATGAAGAACTTGTTCATTGAGAATTTGTGTCAAGGTGGAGATTGTTAGAATTAAGTGACCCAAATTCTTATTTAAATAAAATACGATGGAAAATAAAATAAAAGTAAAATCCATATAGAACTAGACTTCTTTTATTTTATTTTAGAATAAGGTTTTTTAAACCTTATTAAACTTCATCTATTTTATATTGATTAGGATAGGGTGTTTCAATCCTACTAGAATATGGCTTTACAAGCCTATAAATAGACATAGTCTATTCCTCTTGTATTGATTCAAATTTTTCGACATAGTGAATTTTCTTCTCCTCTGCCCGTGATTTTTTCCCGAAAGGGTTTCCACGTAAAATTTGTGTGTTCTTTATTTTATTTATTTTATTCTTTTTTTATTTTTTTTCACAGAAAGGAAATAATAGGAAAAAAATAAAGAGAGAAATAATGTTAAAGGAAATAAATAAAATAAAAGAATTAAAAAAGTATTTTTTAAGTTTATATAACGTGGCAATTTATTATTGGTTGGAACTTCTTTTAACGGATAAAACTTTAGTGTTAAATGAGAATAAAAAAAATGTTTAGATACCAACTTGAAATAAAAAAGATATAGTTTAGGTACTAATTTATGGGTAAATATTTTTTTAAAATTAGACTTAATGGTTTGGCTAATAATTGGACTAATAGAGGCACCAACTTAAAAAAAAAAAATTCAGATAATGATTGTTAAAATCGGACTGGATTAACTAGTCGAACTAGGAATCAATTGGTATATCAATTTAGAGTAAAGAAAAAACCGAATGATCTGCGAACTAGAATAAATCATGATCAAAATGTCGAACCATGAACCAAATAACTTGGTAAAACCGATTTTTTTGAAAATATTCAAAGCCAAAACCACAAAGGAAAAACTATACTTCTTTTTTATTCCAAAGCTCTTGAAACTGTTGTCTCTATTAAAATCTACACATATTAATACCCCCTTACTCGTCTCATCAACTGAAGTGGATATGAGAGGCCACTGGAAACATAGAAAGTAAAAAAAAAATCCAACCAATCATTAAAAATTCAACTTTAAAACATTTTCATGAAATCTTTGGAACAAATAAAAATCAATTTACAAAATTTAAAATCATTTTAAATACATTTAGGAACCAAATGCGAGAAATTGGAAGGCCTACGGCCAAGCATGGGACTTGGAAGTAACTTAAAACAAATTTCATGTAGAACAAATAATAAGGAATGAACGAAAATGATGATTTAGAGAAAATAACAGCATGTATCACTATTTATAGTGAGTGTGTTTTATCACTGAGTATAAAAGAAGATTTAGAGATTAAATTATTTTTTTGAAGTATTATTTAATTGATTGTGATTAAATAATTGAAGATTGAAGTGAGAATCTAAATAACTAGTTATCGTAGATTATTGAATGACGCAGTTAAATATATTTTCTCATAGATTCTAATACAATAAAGTTGTCATAACTTTAAAAAAATTATAATTAGGTTGAGAAAATAATTTAATTGGATTAATTAATTAATTAATATTTTAGAAAATAGAAAAGAAATAGTTATTTGGTTGGTTAAATTATACATGTTGGTTAAAATTCTTGATAACACGTATAATTGTGCCTAGTACATGAGATGGGCCCAATAGGCCCATGACAACCAAATTGAGGTGGACCATTAGAAGATATGTCTTCAAGTTTGTCCCAATTGAACATCTTTGATTCAAGAGAGTCGATATATTAATTGTAACACCCTATATTCGACCCGACCACCTGGTTTAGATTCCTAATGTCACAATCAAACTGTGTTACTTGACACCTTTCTAGCTTGATTTATTTACAGACTTGGACAACACTAAATTTTAAACTCATATTTACCATACAACGTTATTCTAATCTCTTGGATAACAACATGTTCCAAAATTTAAACTTCAAATAAATTCTCTATTACACAAGTACTGAAGTTCTTACAATCGTTTTGTCATACTAGGCCCGTATATTTACACTTACTAAGAGTTTATACTTAATTCGGAACAAACACACTTATCCAAACCCTGAGGCGTAACCTCTAAGGGTGCCCCTCTATAGGCATGATACAACTGCATCACCACTCGTGTAGACTTGGCGGTGTCTGGCTTGGTCCCTCCATATGATCTTTGAGTCATTCCTTGACCTTACATTCAAGGTAAAATACACGTAAGTTAACAAAAACTTAGTGAGAATCTACACAACAATATTATTAAGTGAATTTTGAAGTCTAAGGTAATAAAGAGAACTAGTGCGCATAAGTAAACTCCTTGATTTCATAAGGGATTCCGCAGTCTGACAGGCGCAGACGACACCCATACGTTTGTAACAACTCTTTTTTCAATTGTGTCAGAAACGGGTGATTTCGAGTTCACAAATCTGACAAGCTAGTTCGTAATTATTATTATTTAATATTTACGAGTCAAATATAGTATTATAATAAATTTTAATTTAATAATTTTTGTTATTTGAATGAATAGTTAATTAAAGTGGTTTTGGAAAATGAGATTTTTGGACCTCGTTTCTGTAAACCGAGCCCATAAATATTTATTAAATATTTAAGGAGTAATTATTTTGGTACATTGAAGTTTGGTTGAGAAATTTTTATGTTTGGTTAGTTAATTAAGTAAAAGGACTAAATCGTAAAAGCTGCAAAAGTTAATCGTTATTATTTTTTTTTGAATAGTAATCGTTATTAATTTATTTGTGCTAAATGGTTATGAAAGAATATTTGAATGGAATTATATGATAATTTAACCATATTTAAAGTGTTGGATAGTAGATATATATGTTTTAGCTAAAAATATATATGAATTAATGGGATTTTGGTAAATAATAAAAAGATGAAATAAGATTAATAATAAAACAAACTTCATCTTCTTCATTTTGGCTTTGAAAATCGATTCCTCCATGCTTAAAGAACACAAGCTTCGGCATCGACAAACTTCTATTGCATGGTGAGTATTTCTTGTCCGTTTTTAATAATTTTTATGTCTTTGAGTTCGTTGTAGCTTAATCTAGCTAACTTAGGGACTAATTTGTGAAATTTTCAAATGTTTTGAGCTATGCCATGAATTAATTTGTGATGTTTTTGAAGTTTAATGATAGATTTATAAGCTTGATTGTTAAATATGATAATTCTGTAAAGTGATTTTGGTTAATTTTAAAGTTTAAGGTCTAAGTTGTTAAAATAGTAAAGTTACATGAAATCTTTGTAAAAATATGATAAACATGGACTTTAAGGGGATTATAGAAAATTCGGCTAGCCTTGTTTAGATTAAATTGTGATTGAATTGAAAGTTTCGGATTTAGGGACTAAATTGAATAAAAGGTAAAAGTTTAGGGTAAAAGTGTAAAATGTTCATAAAAGGTCAAATATGTGAATTTTAGTATTTAAAAGTATTTAAATTGAATAATTGAATTAAATTATTATATTTAGATCAAGAAACGAGTCAATCGGACATTAATTGTGGGAAAGAAAGTTAGAGGAGTAATCGTTGATGTTGCGTTCGTAACCATTTTTGATTAGGTAAGTTCGTATGTTGATTAAACTAGTTAATTTATCTTTTCATAATTTATTAAATATTATATATATTTAATGAATGTAATTAATTGATTTATATATATGACAACTAATGAATTGAAATAAATTACAAAGTTAGCTAAGTTGATGATTATGTCTAAAAAAGGATTCTCCACAGCTTGTGTGAGCAGCATCGTGTAGCCTAACATCCTGACCCACAGCTCGTGTGAGCAGACCCATTTCACAGCTTATGTGAGCATTTACAGTTACAGTAACACTTTGTGTGTGCATTGTTCCCGTGTATCCAATGCTATTTCATTATGGTTCATCGGGTGGAAAATGAGTAAACGTAAATGGTAATATGAAATGGACATACGAATGATTTATAAGGATATAGATATGTGAAAAGGAATAATTGAAATGAATACTTGAAATGAAGATGTGAAATGTTAAACAAATATGTGATGATTGGTTTATGTACCAAATGTGTTTTTCATGTATATGTTTGATAATATTATAAAGTTACATGTTTCATATATGAACTCACTAACCCTGTGAGACTTGTGATGTGTATAGGTAATTAATGAACTCATGACCATGATATTGAAATATCTCGTAAAATGTTTAAATTATATCATTTACGGTAAGTTAAAGTTTATTACAAACTTATTAAGCTTACCTCATTTTGGTTTTTCTTCCTTTTAGATTATCGGATTTGAGCTGTCGATTGGATTACTTTTGGATATCACACTATCCGTCAACACTTTTGGTAGTTATGTGTTTAATTTGACCAGGTTATAAGTGGCATGTAGATAAGATTTTTGGTATTACTATATGTTATAAGTATTTGATTATGTTTTGAGCCTTTTGGTATAATGGTTGATTATGACATATGTTATTTGGGACTTATTTGATGATTGAATAAGGTTGACATGTTGAGTTTGTTTTGCTTTGGATAGTTGTTGTTCCATAATTGATTATGAAATCTTATGGTTGTATTTTCTTGGCATATTTGGTATACCTTGACCATGTGTATATATGAGAATTTTGAACTAATTTTGGTAGGTTTGATTGTGGATGGAATTGATGAAATGGTATAGTTGATAGGCTTAAGTCATGAACTTGTTATGGACGAATGATAATTTATTTGAAGTTGGATATGCCATTGAAGACATATTGGTTAGACACTTAGGTTGATTACTATTTGGTGTATTATGGTTTGTTTTGATGCAATTTGAATAGGTAAAAATGGTTAGAAATGGTTTGGCTTGGAACCTAAGCAATGGAAGATGTAATGGCCTGATTTTGAAATTGTTTTGGATGCACACGACTTGGGTCACAGGCTATCACACGATCATGTGCCATACACGACCACCCCACATGGACGTGTGTCTTATTGATTTTAAGTGCAAAATTTTTCACACGGCTTAGCGACACGGCCGTGTGACTTTGAATTACACTGTTTACACTATGTCACATGGCAGTGTAACCTCTGTTTTAAGTTTTTATCATATTTTTTTTATTTTGTTACAGATTAGTCGATACTTGTTTCCATACTGATTTTAAGGTTTCGTACACTTGATTTAAGGCTCGTATTCGTATATATGTGAATAAAGATTGGTTTTGGATATTTGATATTCAAATTAATATTTGAATGGTTTTATGTTGTCATCGGTTTCGTAAACTGTAGTAATATTTCGTAACCCTAATCCGACGACGGAGACGAATTAGGGGAGTTACAACGTTCCTCTTGATAAAGTCATTGGCAAGCATATTGGGCTAATTTGGACACAATTATACTCTTGCTGACACCCTTTTCTGAGGCTTGACTTTGTCTAGCTTTATCTTAGACTTTCATTTTACCTTTTTGGTTAAATCTTCGTTGATGAGCTTGAATAGTTCCACAATATCGGTATAGCCTAAAGGTTTTGTTCTAGTAGATTGCCAACTTCAAATATGGCAAGTAGGATTTTGTCGTAGTGGTGATGGAAGTGGGCACTTCCATTAGCACATAGTAGCAACTTTAAATACTTGCCTGAACACTACTTACAATAGTTGTCAGTTTTCTAACCTACCTCTCTAGGTTTTGAATGCTTAACCTTGTCTTATGATGAAATTATTGTATGTTAGTAGCGATTGATTTAACAAATTCCTCAAAAGACATACATTGGTTAGAAGAAAATGGTTGCATTGAAACTAGTGTATTAAACGTAATAAGTATAAATCCCACAAGCCTTCACTTTTTGAGAATTTCTTACAACCAATTGTCCAACAAGAGAGGTTAGTTCCAAAATTTGATTCTCAAGAGAAGAAAAATCCACCTCATTCACTTTGCTTGAAAATTCCTTTTTGAATCTGAAGTATTGTGAATATGCAACCATGATCGAAGGTTAAAGAAGCTAAAAAGAAATAAAAGTATGACACTAGTCCTGGGCAAAGTTGCCAAAATTGGTACCATTACTGAGACAGCCAAAAATAAATTTCTACTAAAAAATAAACTTGTAGATAACAATGAGTTGGATTAAATCCACAGAGACTGGTAATAATTTTATTTCTTTAATAAACAAGTAAAATAAAAATAAAAATAAGAATAAGGGGTTTAAAATTTAAAACTAAAATTAAAAGTAAAACAATGTAAAAAGAGATTGAAAAATAAAATAAGAACATCAATGTGACAAAATTCTAATCAAAGGTAAAATCTTCATTTGATTCATGAGTTTGATTATTGATGCAAATATAATTTTTAGTGTTCTTTAATAAATTGGTTATAATCAATCTCTTTTCACCTTCTCGATAATCCAAACAAACACATTAATTATTTCCGTTATTAATAAATAACCCTATAACAAACGCTTATGATTTAATCTATCAATAGTATTAAGAATGAAAGAGACCCAATTTCAACCAACAAATAGACAAACAATATTTATTTAAATTAGATTGCGAGCCCACACAACATAGAATGTATATCTCCATCATATCCAACTATGTTTTTCATCACAAGTATTAGAATAAGTTAAATAGTTTTAACTTACAAGGCAAACATTCTAACCAATTGAATACAGATCTAATACTCAACAAACCCAAATAATTGTAATTAAAATAGAAAACATGCAAATACTAGAAAAATAAAGGAAAGATGAAGAACAACTTGACCACACAAACCATTAGAATCAAACTACGAAGTTCTTTTGACTAGAAATGAAGAGTTTAGAATCTCATGAAGAAAATAAAGCACAAAAGCAAAATATTACCAAGGGTGCTCTATTAGGCTATATCTAGGTATTAACCTAAAATGTTTTATTTATAGTGAAAAATCATATAACGAAGAAAATACAAAAATGCTTTTTGATTAAATAAAACAAAATTTTTTAAAGTTTTTTGATTGATTTTTCGTCAAAATTCTAGGTCATTTTTAGACACATTTTAAACATTTTTTGGGCTTGAGTTGTGAAATAACTTTAGCTAGATCTTTCAATTTTCTTTGAATCGATATATTATAGGCCCAAAATAAAAATTTGTAGCTCAAATTATGATCAAAATATTGAAGTAATGTTGCGTTAAAAGTCTAATACGCAAAAATTTACCAAATTAATATTTAAAATTTACTTTTCTTCCATTATTCACCTAAATCAATAAAAAATAAAATATAAAGTCTAAATAATATAATTATAACTTAAATAGCATAGTTCAAAAAGAAAAATATCAAATTAGAAATTATGCAGTTCGACAAAGTCCGATGCTCGACATTTAACTTCAAACTGGGATACGACACCACATCTCAATAACCAATTCGTCGTTACCAGGAACATATTAAGCTGGCTCCGTTTTGCACCAGAGCCATATGACGTGAATTTCTTCCCTACCAAGGGAATATCGATTAGATGATTTTACAAAAAAAAAGGAAGAAAAAGCCAGAACACAAACCCACTAAATCAGCATAAAACAAAAAAGTACGAGGGTCAGGTAACAAATCCACTCAATTCTCATATAGGTTGTAAATAAATCGAACTTGAATGAATAAATCTCTATTCATTAAAATTTATTTATTTTTAAATTTATTTGTGTTTAATTTGTGTTTGTTAAGAATTTTAAATTTTTTTGTTCATATTCATTTATTTAAAATTATGTGTGTTCATGTTCGTTTGTTTAATGTTCATGAACATATTCATTTAACTTAATCGAACATGTTTACGAACATTAAATGAACATGTTCATGAACATTTAATTAAACATGTTTACAAACAATGTTAATAAATAATAAACAAATAAACAATAAATAAATACATACACACAATTATTATTTTAATATTTTTATAAGAAAATATTAATAATAAATAAATGAGTCATAACCGAGTCAATAAACGAGCTTGTTCGTGAATATAAACGAATTGAACACACCTCTGTTCATATTCGTTCGTTTTTTAAACGAAAATAAAAATTATATTCATACTCGTTTGTTTAACTTAATAAATGAACGTTATATAAACATTTCACCTGTTGAAACAACACCAAGTTGCTTCCCTAACGCTAAGGGTTGCGTCTGCTTTATCGAGACGGACATCCTCCTCTAGCTGCCTTCTGATAAGATTATTTCTATTTCTAAGATTTAGGCGTTCACAATCTCATCATCTCTTTCGTCTACAACCACCTTCTTCTTCTCATTCTTCTCTTTAGTCGTAACCTTCATAAATTTCTTAGTTGGCCCAGACACCCCTTTCTCACGTTATTAAAATGACTTCCACAGATAAGACCTTTATTCAATAAACATCCTTATGGCCCATCATTACTTAAATTCACCTCCAAATTAAATCCATCAGTTTCTTTAGAATTTCACAATTATCCAACTCGACCTCCTCATTGGACATTGGATCCTAACTCAACTGTGAGCCCAGGTCCTACTTCATTACCGTTTACTAACTCGCTCCTAACCAAGTCCAATTACCCCGTCATTAGCCTCATCCACTTCAAGTAATTGGCCCATATCGTCGGTCGTCCCTTCAATTACGACATTGGAATTATTCTTATCCACATTCTCCCCGTTCTCCAGCGTAGTCACTATTTCATCAAGTTTAACGGTTGATGCCCTCATTGCTAAGCTAGTGTATGGTAGGATGGAAAGGTATATTTTTTTAAATTTAATTAGTTGGAAAGTGATTTTAATATTTGGTATGTTAAATTTTATTTTATTTTATTTTTAAAATCTAACTTTTCATTAGAAGTTATGTTCTCATTAATATAACAAATAAAATGTGAGAAAATTACTTTTCCATATAGATTAGAAAGTTAAAAAAATCAAGACAAAATTAACCCTATTTTATATTAGTTTAGAGTATTAACCTATTAATAAAAATAATAATAAGAACTTATTGCCTCCCTCCTCCTTAATACTTAATTTTTTCTGCTACTTCAATGGATTTTTCAAAGTAAATTTTTTTTCTTGATTTTATGTTTTATATGCATATTTAATCATCTATATGTTATATCGTTTATATATTATATATATATTTTTATTTTTTCTCTTTTATTTTCCGTATATTAATTCAAAATTCAATTTTATTATACTATTTATGAATCTTTACGAGCAAATAATAATAATAATTAAGATTTAGGTTTAGCTCTAAGATTGTTGTGATCATAACCTTTTTATATGATTTATCTTTGAATTATGGTTTGTTGTATTTGATTGAGAATTCTACTAGAATGATTTTCGAGAATGAACAAATGATTGATAGCTCATTTAGAAATAGAATAGATAAGATAAGTGATCAATCAAATCTTAGAACAATTACGTATTATATTCAAGTAAATTCTATTTTTTAATATCCAAAGTAAATTATGTTACACTGGGGCTTTATCAATTAAATTTTAACATTAAATATTTAATCTAAATATTTTTTAAGAATAAAGTTTGTTGTACAAATTAAATAATGAATATTTTATTTTATTTAATATGAGTAAATTTATATATAATCATTACACTCTTAGGAAAGTACTTAGTGAACCAAATATAATAACGTAACATTTTTGAGATTTTAATCAATATCTTTCAAGATTTAATAAACATCGCAAAGTTACTTTGTTGACAATCACATTCCTAGAAATCACATTGTATTGCTGTGTCTTTGTCAATGTCTTTAGGGAAACCAATAGTTTGGTGAATGCTTTAGTGAGGCTAGCACTAATCGAACGAATACTTTAAGGGTTTGGTGATAGTTTGCTCTATATGTTGTTTCTTTGTTGTTTATCTTTTGTTGGTGTCTTGGTGATTCTGGTCTTTTTTTTTGTTGTTCTATTCTGAACTCGTGGACCGAACCACCTTAGTTGTGGTTTCTATATTTTAATAAAATATTTGCTGAGAAAAAAAATTTAGGTAAGCAGTTTAAGGCATGACATGGATTAAATCAAAGATTGAATTCGTCTTTAACAATAAAAGATATTAAAATATTTATAACTATTAAAAGTTAAGAAAAACTTGTATTTACATAAAAAAAAAAGAGATGAAATGAGCCAAAAATAATGAAAAAAAAGAACCCAAAATAATTTGTAAAAAAATATATATGTTTTTTTTTTTCATTTATACATAATTGGTTGGACCTCAATTAGTTGATTCGGTCCGGTTATGGCAACATTAAAGCTGAGAGGAAAGGAAAAGGAATACCCAAACCATTGTATTTTGATAAAAGGAAATGAAAGAGAAACAAATAACGTTGAAATTGAAAGATAAAGCTAGGATTGAGTTTTGAGCATTTGAAGTACTTTTATGACATATAAGGCTAATGTCTGAGAAGTAAATATTCATCAGCATCAAAGCCTTCATCTTCATAAGAGTTCTTCGTAGATAAAGATGACATGTTAGCTAGGCTCTTCACAACATCAAAATGCATCCCCATAGTTACTAACATAAGCTACGAAACCCAAGGTTTTCAACAGTACACATCTTAACAAATAAGGAAATTAACCTACACAAAAGTAGAAGAGAGAAGGACAACGAAACTCTAGCAGTAGTTTGGACTTGTTTGGTAAGGGGTAACACCCACGTTGATTGGAGCAAAGAACCCATCTTTCATCACCATCTCCTCTCCTTCCTATATGCACAAAAGTTGAAAGGAAAAAAAAGCGATCATTGTCCAAACTCCAAAGCAATTCTAACAAAATTTAAAAGAAAAAAAGAAAAAACCAAGTAGTTTTACTAGTTTTTAGAGCTTAGGGTTTAATATACCTGTTGGTGCACGTTAGTTTTCTTCACGGGTTGATCAGGCATAAGTCCGAAATGTATGTGAGGGAAGTGGGCCCACTGAAAATATGAATTTCTTTTTCATACATTAGTCAAAAATATAGAAAACAAAATTTGTTTAATATACATCAATAGTAGACAGTCACTAAACCCTAGCTTTTTCTTTTCCCCTTTTTATGCCCATAGCAAAATAAGAGCCTATATTGTCAAGGAAAGAAATACTGTTAAAGGGAGGAAAGGAAAGGCGTGTAATAAGAAAGGGATGGAATCTAGGGATCTCACATTCTTGGCAGCGGCGCTGAAGGCCTCTCTATGACTAATATCGGGGTTTCCAGCTTTGATGCGTTGGATTTCGTCCCTGCAGAGAGATTTGATTTGATAGATGTCAAGATCATCCATGTCCATCATTGTTCTCATTTCAAATCCATTTTTGATTTTGTAAATATGGAAATAAGGAGAAACAAAGGTAGGGTAAATAATTTATGGGATTAATCACACTTTACTTGATGAAGCGGTTGTAGGCAGATGGGACTCGCTGTCTCTTCTCCGGAGCTGCGCATTATAAAAAACAGACAGAGCACAGACAAACAAAGAGACACATGCATTAAAATCACCTCACTGACTTTTTTTGGCAACATTTTGTCTTTCATTATCTCCCTCTCTCTCTTCATCATCACCTCATCATCACCATTTTCTCTCAACAGATAATCTATCTTTTGCATGGATTCTTCTTTTCAGCATATTTTTTACTTATAGTTAGCGAAATCTTGAACGCTAGGGTTTGATAGTAACTAGTAAGGTTGCCATTTTATCACCAAAAAGAAGGAAAAAAAAAAGATGGGGCTTTTATGCTATAAAAGAAAACGAAAAAATTGGAGAAAATGAAGTTTGTGAAGATTTTTGTCTGGAAAGCAATAAAAAAGAGAAGACTTTCAAATTTAAAGTAACAAAAATAAGAAGAATAATATTGAACATTCATAGGCAAAGGACTTCTCTGTAACTGCTGCCATATAGGGATGAAATAGCTAAAAGATTAAATTAAATATCGTTTAAAAAAAAGGTGGTCTTAAAAGAAACCACCACCCCCCAAAAAAAAAAAAAAATAGAGAGAAGAAAGCATTTGAAATATAGGGGCGTAGGGTTGTAAAGCATAGGGGTCTTGACGTTTTTATTTGGAATCGGAAAAGGAACTTTCGCATAGTGAAAAGGTTACTTTGACTTCTCAACAAATAGACCCCCAGATAGATTTGTGTGGCTAAGCTTCTAAATTTCTAGCTACTGAAAAGGGAGATTTGAAGAATAAAAATAAAAAGCAATGATTAAATGTTGAAGAATCTCACGTCTATTGACCACCGGAGGTTTGGGAATATCTTCAGCACCTCCATGAATAGGAGGCATAAGAGAGTTATTTGGGTTTGGCTGATTGGTTACCATATTTGTTGTTGCACTACTTCGGATGTCCTCCTGCCACATTGTAAAATTGTAAATAAATTGTAACCCAACTTTTGGACTAAAATTTAACTAGAAACTAAGAGTACGTGAAAAATTAAATAGGGAAGCAAGTTTAGACAGTTAATCAAGTTTTTAGATTTGAAACCCTAATTTCTCGAGAAAGAAAATACATGCATACCAGGAGATTGTGAGGAGTGAAGAAAGAATGACCAACGTGATGCTGATTAGTTGTAGGAAGAAGCAGACCAAGCATGTTGACAGACAAAAGATTGGTGCAGTGACCGCATCGAACCGTAACAGTCTTGAACAAGCTAGTGCAAGGAACACTCACCTGAGAAAATGAGAAACGATACAAAATACAAGAAGGAACACAATTGTAAAAAACAACAACAACAACAACTAAAACATGTATAAAAGCCAAAAAAAAAAGGGACTTTGGAGGAGTAATATGAAGCACAATGGGAACGAAAAGAAAAGAGAGAAAGGGACGGGAAATGATACAGCGAGAACAGTGTCACAGAAGTTGCAATGGACGTAACAGAGCTGATCGGAGGGAGAGACGTGGTCCGGTGAAAAAGCAGCTGATGAGGAAGACATCCTTCTTTTTCTTTTCCTTTGTTATTATTATTATTATTTGATATGAAGCTTTGGATCTGATTGATTGATAGATTGACTGATCAGTAGATATTGATAGGTTTCTCACAACTTGATCTGATCCTCTTGGATGTTGAGTTATGCTAAGCTAGAGATACAAAGAAAGGATTGAGGAAAAGATAGAAAGAGGGATACTACTAATATACTAGGAGATGTAACAGAGGCAGAAAGTGATTTCAAATATTGCTCATTTGTACATGGTTGTAGTTTCAATGGCAATTTGTACAGGTTATGGATGTCTCTTAAACAGGCCTGAGGCCCCGGTTGAAACCGAAAAAAAAGAGGAAATAATAATAAACGGCTTTGGGTTTAAAGGCAAAAGAAAAATGAATGGTTGGCATTCCCAATGGATGTGTGCTTGTATTAGAGAGAGAGAGAGAGAGTAGAAGTAAGAAAGGGACGTGTGCATGCATGGTAGTGAATAGCTTTGGCTCATTCACCTGTTGTTTTCACAGTTAAGATTAAAAAGAGGGGGCTCGGTGAACCCTTTTCTCGGTTCTCTACAATTCCATGACTGCCTTAACCGGGCCACATATATCATTTTTTTATTTTAAAAAAAAAACACCCTCCTTTTCTAAAATTAGTTTTTTAACTCAGCACTTGAGAAAAAATCAATATGAGAAGTATATAATTGATTGCTACCTAAAAAAAAGTATATAAATAATATTTTTAAAAGAAACAATTTATATGATTTGTAAATTTTTAAACTATTCTTTTAGCTTATTTTTAAACTACTTTATAGTAAGGTAGAGGGCAATGGTCTTGCTCCCCCAATGATAAAATTACTACTAAATTCTTTGAAAAATTATAAAATTATAAATTAATATAATTGTAAAATTATTTTTGACTCTTCAAAAATTTATAATTCAAATCTAATTCCTTAAAATTTTATTTTCTCCCTTCACCCTTGGTGAAATGTCTCCATCTCCAAATGAAGAGGTAAAAATGCTATCATTTCAAGAATCAAAAGATTTTTTTATACATATATTAATGATAAATGTAAACATAATAATTTAATTCATATATATTGTTGATACAAGATACAAAGAAAGAGGATAAGGAGGGGCAAGAATGAGATCAATGTGGTGCTATGGACGTTGGTTCACCTGTAAAGGCTGAGAGTCGGGACAAGGACAAGGACAAGAGTACAAGGTGATTGAGAGGATAAATGCTGAGAGTAACTTTAGGGTTCTAAAAAGTTGATCCCCTGTTCTTAGTTTTCCAGGGTATTTATAGGAAAGACCCTCTTGCCCATTGGTATGATATTGGCTAGATAAACATTTAATCCCTTTAATTGCATAACGGATAATCATAGGCACATATTATCGGATTCTATTAGCATGAGGTAGTCAAGCCTAAACAGACTCCTTATTGTTTTGGAAGTGTGTTCAAATTAGGATAGCATTCTCTTTAAGCCCGAATGGTAGGTTTCGTTTGAAGTGGGATGGTGGGTCATGCTTAGGAAGCCAATGCATAGTCAACAACATATCTTGGGTTGACATGTGTCCTATTGGTAATGGTATATACTAATAGCCCCCTAATCGAGCGGGTGGTTATAAAGTGGCCTTCCGCGAGACATGCTTCGAGGCTCCCTTAAAGGTTTATCTACTTGGAAAAGATGAAACATCATCAAACAATTGTCATACATGTGACATTCTTTTAGGAGTAGTTGTAACAACCCGAATTTCAATGGGATCAAAAAATGTGGTTTCAAAATCGATATCCTAGTCTGTAAATATTATTATTTAATATTTACGAGTATAATTTAGTAATATACTGAACTATGGTTTATCAACTTTGCTAATTGGAAAGCTAGTTAAAGTACAAGTGTATCGACCTTAAACTTAGTGGTTTTGGAAAATGAGGTATCAGGACCTCTTTTTCATAAATCGAGGCTGTAAATATTTACAGAGTCATTCTATAAGTAAATTAGATTTTTGATGAGTAATTTTGTCGATTTAGTGATTAATTAAGGTACAATGACTAAATCGTAAAAATTGTAAAATTTTATCGTTATAGAATTTTATTAGTTAATAGGCATAATTGGTAATCATTTAAGGACCAAAGTGGCAATTGGACCACATCTAGAATTGGGGTGGATGGTTATGTAGTGTTTTATGGGAAACAATGTTTTAAAAAAAATATTATAATTAAATTGATATAAGTTTTTAAAGCATAAAAATGATAAAATCAAAGTCATCATCTTTATTTTTCTACCATCACCGTTTCTTCACAAAAAGGAAAGCTTGGGAAGCCGTGGTTGAAGATTCATATTAGGCCAAACTTGTGTTCTTTGCATGGTAAGCTAATTCAATCATGTTTTTTTTTTTTGTAAATTTAATATTTTTTAGATTGTTGTAACTTAATTTAGCTAACCTGTGTATCCGTTTTCAAAATTGTTAAAGTTTTAAAATGTTGCCATTGATGAATTTTGAAGCTTTTGATGCTAATATGTTAGTTTATAAGTTTGAAGATCAAACAGGGACTAATTTGTAAAGTGAAATTTGTTAGTTTTGAGTTTAGGGACTAAAATGTAATTATTTTGATATTGTCATGGACTTTCTATAATTATGGATTTAGAGGGTTATAAAAGGATGAAATTGAAAACGAATTGAAAAACAAAGCTTAAATGTGAAAGTTATGATTGTTTTAGTTTTATGGGCTGAGTTAAATAAAATGTAAAATTTTAAGGAATTATTGTAAAATGAAATTGGATTGTTATATGCATGAAATAAAATGTTATAAGACATTTTAAATTGATAAATTGAAATGAATTACCATATAGATCAAAATTTGAATCAATTAATAAATAATCGAGGAAAATGGAACATGTGGATTAGCCCCTGATACTTCAATTATCGTTGATTTTACCTGGTAAGTTGATATGGTTTAGTTATATAAATAATTGTAATATATATGTTTGAATGGTGTATCTATTTTATTTAAATGTACTTTAAATTGTTTGCAAATTGGTACAAAAAGTGATAAATGGACTAAATTGTAAAGAATTGTATTGATATGTTAATTGTACCCGGGTGAATGTATGATATGATAGGATACAATTGGAATGCCAATAGGATTAGTTGTATGCTTGTATGTGATTTGCACTTGGTGCCTACTAATTTGCACTATGGTGCCTACTGATTCGCACTTCAGTGCCACTATTTGGTGTGTGTAGTACCTATGTATCCATATCTATTATTTAGAGTTCATCAGGCTAAGTGGCTTAAATGAATATGTATATGTATGTATATGACTGATTTGTTGTACATGATGTATATGTTTGGTAGTTCTGATTGAATTATACTGAATTGAACCGTATTGAATGGATTGATGAATTATACGTTTGATATACAAAATGCTCACCTTGTTATTGTGGAATATCATGTTAGGAAATTGAGTTAAATTAGTTATTACAGTATATGTATTTATGAAATAAGGTAAGTTTATCGTTTAAATACCTATGAGCTTACTAAGCATTTGTGATGCTTTTTTTGTTATGTTTTCCTGTCTTGTAGTTGTCTTTTCCGAAATGTCAAGACCAAATCAACTTAGAGTTCACACTATCTAGTATTCGATTTGGTAGTCTTTTATTTGTTCTAGAATTAGTTATGTGGAATGTGTATAGGTTTCGATGTGAATAAGTGTTTATGTTGGAGGATGTTGAAATGGTCCTTATATAATGTGTGTTTTGAATGTTTATATGATTTGTATATAATCCTTGAATTATATATGTGTTTACTTGGAGTATTCATGAGTTTGAACCAAGAATGTGGTTGGTTGTGGATGCTTATTATGATGTTTAAAAGGTGCATAAGGACATTATGGTAAGCTAAGGTCGAAGCTTATAAATGATTAATTTTAATGGTGAAAAGGTTGAGCTAATGTGATGATAATGGTAGGATGATTTCGATACAATTATATGATGGTATCCATTTACTTGAATGATATGTAATGTTCTTGTAACACCCCAAACTCATATCCATCGTCAAAACAGGGTTTCGAAGCATTACCAGAACTTTCAGAAACATTTACAGATAAATCATGCAAGTTACTATTAAAATGTCAAAATCATTCGTAATGTCCCTTAAATAGACCCTCGAGGTCCAATACGAGCATTTGAATCGAGTTGGGACTTAACTGGAACCTCTAAGAATTTTTTACGAAATTTTAAAAATTTTCTAAGGTGTAGGGCTCACACGCCTGTGTGGTCCAAGGGACACGCCCATGTGACCTTAGGACACGCCCGTATTGGAGGCCGTGTTCGAACCCGTGTAACCCTCTGACTTATGCACACGGCCATGCCACACGCCTGTGTGCTAGGCCATGTGGTTAATTAATTCAATTCAAAATTAGGTGTAGATTTCACACGGCCAAGACACATGCCTGTGTTCTAGGCCGTATAGCACACATGGCTAAGACACACGCCCGTGTCTCTGCTCGTGTGCTCAATTCTGAGCATTATGTTTTTCGAATTTAAGGTGTAGGGGACACACAGCCTAACTACATGCCCATGTATCCGGTCGTGTGTCATATACGGTCTAGACACACGTTCGTGTGTCTGCTAGTGTGGACAAAATAAAGCCATTCCTAGCTTCATTTCTCACCCAAAATCACACCTATAACCTGCACTTGAATCACATATCCAAATACCAACCATTTCAAGCATTCAAATTAAGCAAATTCCATAATTAATCATGGCATATCATTTCATGCATACATGTTTATAATCTTACCTTAGTTACGTCTTCAAGTAAGACATAATTTGATCAACTACTTAACATATATATAGCTACCATAGTTTGACATTACAAGTATATTAAAACAAACCAATACTAACCATTCCAATGGCTAGATTACAAGTATCATTTACATTTACATGCCAATATGACAAATATATCTTATACGTGCCATTACAACCATAACTGATTTACCATATTATACCGACATGGGCTGATGGATAGTGTGAGTGATCTCTGCCAAGCTTCCAATCCAACGACCTTCCGATTTACTATAAAATAGGGAAATAAAACTAAAAAAAGCATAAAATACTTAGTAAGTTCGTATAACATGGTACTTAACTTACCATTTATTCTATTTTGAGGTAACTATGTAAGGCACATTCATTCAATTTGACCTCAAGCCCTACATATATCCTCATTGCCTTTGTTAGTCATATATTCTAGAATAACATCAAAAACATGTATGGGCTCAATAACAATCAAGTTTCTATACACATATACTTTCCACAACATGTATAATTCACATTACTATATCTCAAGTATATTTTCATATAACAGATCTCGAGTTCAAATTATTTGATATCAAAACTTTACACATTTTACTCGAAATAGCAATGTCACATGAGTAGTAGTACACTTAAAGTGTACAGTCTATAACCAAGGATGAACATATTCATCAAAAGAACCCTATCTACAAGTATCATCATCTCATGTTTTCATATGTTAATTGTCATGTAGCATCATTTTCATGGATTTTAGACAACTACGTGTAATAACTCATTTCTTATTCATGTCCTTTCATGTCAAGATTTTTACCCGTTGAATTTGTTCGGAACATCGATGGATACACATATAGTACACCCAATGTGTACAAATCAGAATCCGTCAATTCATTTTTAGTGATACCTATAAGGTACTATTTTAGAGAATACACTCTCAAGCCACGCATATATACAACAAGATTACTAGTCTAGGCTAAATCCTTTTTATGACATATGCTCTAAGAAGCTTGATCTGGATTACCCATCTGGGCTAAACCCAATCCATAACATATGCTCGAGAGGACTTATATCAGGATTACCCGTTCGGGCTAAATCCTTTCTATAATGAGGTCAATAGGATTACACGTCCGAGCTAAATCCCGTTAGCAACAAATGCAGGACTTTATTCATTTCGGGAAATCACATATCCATCGAATTTTCCATTTAAACAAATGAAATTTAGCAACTTTCAAGCATTATCAAGCATGTGGTCAATCTCATTTATTTATGCAATTCAAATGTTCACATTCAACTCAAGCATAAAATTTACATTTTTATCATTTATCATTTGTCGGGCATTATAATTGATCGGGCGCTTTCATTTATCGAGCTTTAACGAGTATGTGATCATTTCACATATTTATGGCATTTATACAATTCACAAACACAACATTTAATTCAAGTATAAAAACATATACAATTTAGTTACACGAACTTACCTCGACAAATGTTCGTATGCATAAATCTACTAATCTAACATTTTCCTCTTTTCCTGGTTCTAACTTCGAATTTGGTCCATTCGGATCTGTACGAGTAAATTTAACGTTAATTTATCATATTTCACATTCATGTGGACTCAATTTACATCCTAGCAAAATTACCATTTTGCCCTAACTTTTTCATAAATTTCAATTTTGTCTCTAGGCTCGGAAAATGAAATTTATGCAATTTACTCCCTATTCCAAGCCTAACCGAAATTTCAACATAGAATTTACAGCACATATATTCTATAAATTTTATAATTTTTCATCAATTTTCACCACTTTGCATTTTAGTCCCTAAATCATGTTTTTATCAAAAATCACTTTGTAAAAGTTGTTTATCTATCAACAACCTTTCATTTTCTATCATAAATTTCAAATTTTCAGCATATACATCCATGACCCATTTTCCATACTTTGATAACTTCTGAAATTGATCCCCTAAATAGATAGATTAAGTTATCCCGGTTTCAAAAATATCAAAAATACTGAAAACAGGACAATAAAACTTACCCAATTTGGCCAAGAAAGTTTCATCTCTCTCTCCTATGGTTTCCATGTATTATTTTGGGAAAGAAGATGATAAAAATGATTTTTTATTTCTATTTAATTAATTTATCATTTTTAATAATTTTGGTTTCCAATTTAGTCCCTAGCCTTTTTCTAATTTTCCATGGATGAATCATCCAAAAATATCTACTAAATTTTTATTAATGGTCTAATTACCATATAATGACCTTAATATTTTAAATTCCATAGCTATTTGATCCTTTTAGCTACTAGAATTCAACTTTTGCATTTTATGCGATTTGGTCCTTCCCGTAATTAAACACTTAATCGATTAAATTTTGGTATCAAAATTTTCACACAACATGTCTATCATAATACAGACCATATAATAAAATAAAAATAAACTTTATTTTTGGGTCAGATTTGTGGTCCCGAAACCACTGTTTCGATTTCACTGAAAAATAGGCTGTTACAGTTCTTATGACCTTTTTGTATAATGGTGCCAATGTGGCATATTGGTTAGATGTTTAGGAGGTTGATATATGATCTGTTTTAGCTTGGTTATAGTATGCTTTGAATAGATTTAAAGGTTGCCAAATGCATTTTTAAGGTTACCTTTATAGGTTGGTTTTAAAACAAACACCAAATGGCCTATACTTTTACCACAAAGGTTGGCCACACAGCCATGGATAGACACGAGCTGGTGGTATAACCATGTGATTTATGGTAAAAGGGAGTTTTTGGAGCCACATGGTTCCTATTTGTTATATGGTCTGGCCACATGGTCGTGTGTCACACATGAGTTGATGACACGGTCGTGTGACTACTGGAAGAATTGATTGATTTTTTTCTACACATCCACAGTGAGTTACATAGCCTGGGCACGTGGTCGTGTGACCCCTTTTTTTGCATAGTTGTTTTTTATTTTGAAAAAGTTTCCAGTTTGGTCCTAGTTTGATTCTTGGTCAACTTTAGAGATTTTGTAAGCTTGTTTGAGGCTTGATTTTGATTGAAATTTTTATGATGTATGAAATTATGATATATTTTTATTGTTTAATAAAATATTAAAGCTTGTTTTTTTATGTGATTTGTTTCAATAAATGTAGTAGTATTTTGTAGCTCGGATCTAACGGATGAATCGGTTAAGGGGTGTTACATTTAGTGGTATCAGAGTTACAGTTTAGTTAATTCTAGGACTGAACGTAGTGTGTATCAAAGATAGAATGTACATGCCACAATAACCTGTGATAGTGTGATGCCATATGTTCTAATTTAACTCTGTTTTCTTATAGATATATTATTTCGGTCGTGTAAAATTGTGTTGTATCAGATGAGGTAAATGATAAAGTTCCCACTTTCGATTAGAGAACTAGTCATAGTGCGCCCGTTCTATAAGGGCCAGATAGTGAAATGCAAGATGTTTTCTTTTAAAAGATGACTCTACCCCTGACTATGCTTCCCACAGCGCCACCTTATCCTCAAAATCTGATAAATGTTCACAAACCTCTAATTGATAAGATTCAAAAACATGGAGTTGAATAATTCAGGGGCAAATTGATAATGATCCAGTTAGAGCTGAATACTGACTGGAAAATACTAAACGAGTTTTTGATGAAATGGTACATTCGTCTGAAGATAGGCTGAGATGCATCATGTCACTTTTGAGAGATGAAGCTTATTAGTGGTGGACAACTTTGATAGTAATTGTTCCTAAAGATTGAGTAAATTAGAATTTCTATAACAGTCCAGTTTTGACCCTAGTCAGAATAGTGGTTTTGGGACCACATATCCAAGTTAGAAAAAAATAATTAAATATTATTTTTCGTGCTTATGGTGTCTGAATTAGCATCTGTGAAAATCTCGTATAAAAATTTAATTGTTTGTGTACTTAATTTGTAAAAAGGACTTAATTGCATAAAATGTAAAAGTTGTGTGCTGATTGATAAAGTGCCTATTTGATGTGGCTTTTTAAGTATGAAGTCCTTATGATGCAATTGGACCATTGTACTAATGCATGGACAAGTATAAACATTAGTAGGTGGATTTTTATATGTTAATAATAAGGGCAAAGTTGGTAAATGGCATATAAGGTTGAAAAAAATAAAACAAAGCATAAAAATGGCCATTATCATCTTGTTCATGCCAAAATTGAAGAAAAAAAAAGCTAGGTTTTTATGTTTTAACAATTGGCCATTGAAGAACTTGATTAAGATCAAGAACAAAGAAAATCGGGCTTAGATCGAGGGAAGTCCAAAAAAGTTGAATAGTCGACTCGTTTTCGTTCGAAATCCATACGAGGTAAGTCAAATTACAATTACGTGTTAAGTTGACTAAATTCTGCGTATACAAACTGTAATTTGTATTGGACAGCCTTGAGAGCCTAATGAATGAATTCCGAGTAAATTACGATAATATGCTAGTATCTAAAAAGCTCTGTATGTTCTAAATGAACATTGACATTAATCTGAGATATCGTGTAAGACCGTGTCTGAGACACAGGCCTCGATTTGAGATTTTCGTGTAAGACCCTGTCTGGGACAGAGGCATCGATACTGAATTACATATAAGACCACATCTAGGACGTCGGCATTGTACCTGTCTTTGAGTATCTGTATCATTTTTGAACCGTCTGATGATATAGTACGAGATATGGGAATGAATATATGAAATATATAATCTATACAGGTACGTTTGTATCGTACTAAATTTCTGAATATGAAAGACTCTATTTTTGTGAAATAATGAATGCAAAGTGTGTATGGAATTTGGAAATGAAGCATGACATGTGTGCGAGTAAATGAACATGGTTAGGCTTATGAACTATTCTGTGAATGGCTATGAATTCTTACTGTTGATTTGTACTTTATATGCTTTAGTATTTAGACCAATTGTATTTGGCTTACTAAGCTCTTTGTAGCTTACTCTGTGTGATTTCTGTCTGTTTTACAATTATTGTAGTTACTGAAGGCTCGGGGATAGTCGAGGATTATCACCACACTATCGAACTCATTTTGGTACTTTTAAAAGTGTAAATTTTTGAAGTATGGCTTGTATAGGCTTGAATGTCTATGTATTTAAGCTTTGATATGTATATATGTTATGCCATGAGAGTTGGCTAACAAATGGTATGTTGTGCTTAGTTTTGGTAAATGGTTTGTGATGCCAAATTGTGTATGCTTGAAATGGTTATATAGCCTTGTATGTGGTGGTCATTTTGAAATATGCCAAGTTGAGGAAATGGTAAGTTTAAGCATGAGATAGAAGGTGCCATAAGTGAGCTATGAAATGAGCATTTTGGCATGTTGTTGTAATAATATTTTTAATGTGTTTTGGTATGGATTTGAATAGGTTATTGAATAATGATGATTTAGTTATAATGAAGCATGTTTTGGGCATGGAATTGGCTGAAAATTTCGGTATAAATGTTGTTTAACATTGCTTGTAGGAATGACCCATAAAGGGGTGGCAAGTTGGCTTAAACCAAGCCTGCATTGTGCCACATGGTCAGGGAACACGGGCGTGTCTTGTGGCCATGTATGCAAAGTAGTAACCTCTTAAGATCACTCGGTTAAGGCACACGGGCATGTCATATGGCCGTGGGCTTAAGTCAGTAGCCAGCTAAGTATCACACGGCCATGGCACACAGCCGTGTCTGTTGGCCGTGTGTAAAAGTTAGTATATATATATTCTATTTTGGCATGGCTAAATCATATGGGCATGTCTGGTGCTCGTGTAAGCAACACGGCCTGGTCACATGGGCGTGTGACATCAACAGAATTGAAAAATTTTTTGAGTTCTGAGATTTATGAATGTGTTCAGTTTAGTACCGAATGTCCTTGAAAGTAAGTTTTAGGTCTCGTAGACCATCATAAGGGACAAATTGTTGATGATTGCTTATGTATTAATGTTATGTGATATCTGTAATTCTGAATTGGTCTGAAATGTTCTGTCTGTCTGGTAATGCCCCTTACCTATTTCGGTGACGTTTACGGGATAGGGGTGTTACATTTTATTGGTACCAAAACTATGGTTTAATTAGTTCTAGGACTACCATAGCATATATGAGTCTAGCTATACATGCCATATTTATAAACTGCGATAGTGTGATGAATCTTGACATTGAAATGCGCTTTTATATAGCAAATGGATCCCGATAGAGCTGTAGCTGACGATGTTGAAAGCAATGCGCTTGCTCTCGCACAAGGGACGGTGCAAGCTGATTCTCGACCGGCTACGAGTAGCCGTGATGGTGAGGCTAAACAAGCCTTCTATCAGATGATGAATGATTAGTTCAGTCAGTATATTAGAACCAATCCAGCTGTACAACAACCTCTACCCTCGGTTAATTTTTCTCAAATTCTTTTTATGCCCTCAGTGAATTTGATTCAGTTAAGTAAACCACCAGTTGATGAGATTAGAAAGTATGGGGCTGTAGAGTTCTGAGCTACAACGAATGATGATGCTGAAAGAGATGAATTCTGGTTAGAGAATACAATATGAGTGTTTGATAAAATGTCTCTGAATCCCGAGGAATGTGTAAAATGTCCCGTTTCACTTCTGAGAGATACGGCTTACCATTGGTGGAGAACTTTAATATCTGTGGTTCCAAGTGAACAGGTTACTTGGGATTTCTTCCAAGCTGAATTTCGGAAGAAATATATCAGTCAGAGATTCTTTGATCAGAAACGTAAAGAGTTTCTCGAGCTTAAACAAGGCCGTATGTCTATTACTGAATACAAACATGAATTTATGAGATTGAGCCAGTATGCTCGAGAATGTGTATCGAATGAAGCAATAATGTACAAAAGGTTTGAAGATGGACTAAACGAAGATATCCGTCTGTTGGGATTCTGGAGATTAAAGAAATGGTAGTGCTCGTTGAGCGAGCTTGTAAAGTTGAAGAATTAAGTAAAGAGAAAAAAAGCTGATTCTGAAGCTAGAGATGTTAGAAAGAGATCTGCGAGTAGATCATTTCAGTCAGTGTCAAAGAAATTTCGAGATGATCATAGCCGTTCAATGGCTGATGTAAGACATTCGAATCGAGATTGAGCTAGATCACATTCGAATTTCAGAGCTCCTGCTACTTCTGTTGCAAGTGTCGGGAATGTCTGATCTGAGAAACCTGAATGTAAATATTGTGGTAAAAGACATCCGAGAAATTGCAGATTGAATGACCGAGCCTGTTTTCGATGTGGATCTCTGGACCATTTTGTAAGAGATTGTTCTGAACCTACTGAGCAAGAGAATGTACAGAATCCGAGGCTGTGCAACACCTCAGCTAGAGGTAGACCTTCCAGAAATACGGGAAATGCAAGTGGTGGTCAAAGAGCTACTAGGGATACTGCTGTTAGATCTGAGGCCAGAGCACCTGCTAGAGCCTATGCTATCCGAGCTCGTGAGGAAGCCTCGTCTCCAGACATGATTACTGGTACTTTTACTCTTTATGATACTTCTGTGATTGCATTGATAGACCCTGGATCAACGCATTCTTATATCTGTATGAATTTAGTACACAGTAAGACTTTGCCTGTAGAGTCTACTGAATTCGTAATTAGAGTATCGAACCCCTTAGGCAAAAGTGTCTTAGTTGATAAAGTCTGCAAGAATTGCCCGTTATTAATTCGAGATATCTGTTTTCTTGCTGATCTGATGCTTTTGCCTTTCGACGAATTTGATATAATTCTGGGAATGGACTGGTTAACTTTGCATGATGCTATTGTGAATTGCAAACGAAAAGTCATTGATTTAAGGTGTAAGAATGATGAGATAATTCGAATTGAGTCTAGTGATCTGAATGGACTACCAGCTGTGATATCTGCAACGAAAGCACAAAAATATGTGAAGAAAGGCTGTGAAGCCTACTTAGCTTATGTGTTAGACTTGAAAGTGAATGATAAGAGAGTTGAATTAGTGCCTATTGTCTGTGAATTCTCTGATGTGTTTCTTGAAGAACTACCGGGTTTGCCTCCGATTCGAGAAGTCGTGTTTTGCATTGAATTAGTACCTGGTACTACTCCGATTTTGATAGCTCTGTATAGAATGGCTCTGACCGAGTTAAAGGAATTAAAATCTCAGTTGCAAGAATTGACTGATCGAGGATTTGCTAGACTAAGCTTTTCATCATGGGGTGCTCCTGTTCTATTTGTGAAAAAGAAAGATGACACAATGAGAATGTGTATTGATTACTGTCAGCTTAACAAAGTGACTATAAAGAACAAATATCCTCTGCCCAGAATTGATGATTTATTCGATCAGTTGAAAGTGCTACTGTGTTTTCAAAGATAGATCTGAGATCGAGTTACTATCAGTTGTGAGTAAAGGACTCTAATATTTCGGAAACTGCTTTTAGAACGAGGTACAGACATTATGAATTTTTAGTTATGCCTTTTAGATTAACGAAAGCGCCTGCTTTCTTTATGGATTTGATGAATAAAATTTTCAGACTGTATTTAGATCAATTTGTTGTGGTATTCATTGATGACATATTGATTTATTCACGTGATGAATCTGAACATGCTGAGCATCTGAGAATAGTGCTACATACTCTACGAGATAAATAGTTGTATGCAAAATTCAGTAAATGTGAGTTTTGGTTGCGAGAAGTTGGTTTTCTGGGTCATATTGTATTAGCCTCCGGTATCCGAGTTGATCTGAGCAAAATTTCAGCTATTCTGGATTGGAAACCTCCGAGAAATGTTTCTGAAGTTCGTAGTTTTCTGGGACTTGCCTGTTACTACAGACAATTTGTAAAAGGTTTTTCAATGGTTGTGACTCTGTTGACAAAATTTCTCCAGAAAGATGTGAAGTTTGAGTGGTCTGAAAAGTGTTAGAACAGTTTTGATCAGTTAAAAGCTCTATTAACTGAAACTCTGATACTTATGCAACTGGAATCAGGTAAAGAATTCGTTGTTTACAGTGATGCTTCGTTGAACGGACTAGGTTGTGTTCTGATGCAAGAAGGTAAGGTTATAGCTTATGCCTCAAGACAACTAAAACCGCATGAAAAGAATTACCCGACCCATGATCTGGAATTAGCTGCTATTGTGTTTACTCTGAAAATTTGGCGTCAATATCTGTTTGGTGAGAAATGTCACGTGTTTTCTGATCATAAAAGTCTGAAGTATTTAATGACACAAAAAGATTTGAATCTGCGTTAGAAAATATGGTTAGAACTGTTAAAAGACTACGAACTTGTGGTTGATTATCATTCGGGTAAAGCAAATGTTGTTGCTGATGCTCTGAGTCAAAAATCATTGTTTACTTTACGTACGATGAATGCTCATTTGGTTCTGTCTAATGATGGTTTAGTTTTAGCTAAATTAAAAGCAAGACCTTTGTTCTTACAACAGATTATCGAAGCTCAAAAGGTTGATAATGAGATTTTAGCTAAACGAGCTCTGTGTGATGTAAAGTCTGATTCAAATTTCAGAGTGGATAAAAATGATTACTTGAGATTTAGAGATCGAATTTGTATTCCAAGAAATCCAGAGTTGATTCAGATGACTCTGAGTGAAGCTCACAGTAGTTGTTTATTTGTACATCCGGGTAGTACGAAAATTTATAATGATCTGAAGCAGCATTATTGGTGGTCCGGAATGAAAATAGATATCTCTGATTTTATTTCTAAATGCTTGATCTATCAGCAAGTTAAAGCTGAACATCAGGTGCCATCTGGGTTATTACAACCGATTATGATTCCGTAGTGGAAATGGGATCGAGTGACCATGGATTTTGTTTTAGGTTTGCCCCTGTCTCCGAGAAAGAAAGATGTAATTTGGGTTGTAGTTGATCGTTTGACGAAATCAACCCATTTTATTTCGATTCGATTTGATTACTCACTCGATAAATTAGCTGAGTTATATATTTCTGATATCGTGAGACTGCATGGTGTGCCATTGTCGATAGTGTCAGATAGAGATCCGAGATTTACATCGCGATTTTGGAAGAAATTGCAAGATGCTCTGGGTACTAAATTGCATTTTAGCACTGCCATCTGCAAATAGATGGTCAATCTGAATGGATTATTCAGATACTCGAGGATAAGTTAAGATGTTACATTCTTGAGTTTGAAGGTACGTGGGAACAATATTTACGTTTGATTGAATTCGCTTATAATAATAGCTTTCAATCGAGTATTAAAATGGCACCGTACGAAGCCTTATACGGTAGAAAGTGTAGAACCCTATTATACTGGTCTGAGCTCAGTGAGAATAAGATTTATGGTATTGATCTGATAAAAGAAACAGAACATAAAGTGAAGGTAATCCAAGATAGTCTGAAAGCTGCCTCTGATCGTCAGAAATCTTATGCGGATTTAAAATGAAAAGATATCGAATTTGAGATTGTTGATAAAGTGTTTCTGAAAGTATCTCCGTGGAAGAAACTGTTCTGATTTGGTAAGAAGGGCAAGTTGAGTCCGAGGTTCATCAGGCCGTATGAAATCATCGAACGAGTTGGGCTAGTTGCTTATAGATTGAGGCTACCATATGAGTTAGGAAAGATTCATAATGTATTTGACGTATCGATGCTTCGATGATACAGATCTGATTCTTCGCATATAATTTCTCCGTCTGATATTGAAATCCAATCAGATATGACTTATGAAGAAAAACCGATCTGTATTTTAGCTCGCGAGGTTAAAGAATTACGAAATAAGAAAATTTCGTTAGTAAAAGTAATGTGGCATCAACATGGCATTGAAGAGGCCACGTGGGAACTTGAAGATTTAATGAGACAACAATATCCAAATCTATTTAACGGTAAGATTTTCGAGGACGAAAATCCCTAATAGGGAGAATTATAACAGTCTGATTTTGACCCTAGTCGGAATAGTGGTTTCAGGACCACATATTCAAGTTAAAAAAAATAATTAAATATTATTTTCTGTGCTGATGTGTAAATTAGCATGTGTGAAAATCTCGTATAAAAATTTAATTGTTTGTGTGCTTAATTTGCAAAAAGGACTTAATTGCATAGAATGTAAAAGCTGTGTGCTGATTGATAAAGTGCCTATTTGATGTGGCTTTTTAAGTATGAAGTCCTTATGATGCAATTGGACCATTGTACTAATGCATGGACAAGTATAGACATTAGTAGGTGGATTTTTATATGTTAATAATAAGGGCAAAGTTGGTAAATGGCATATCAGGTTGAATAAAATAAAACAAAGCATGAAAATGGCCATTATCATCTTGTTCATGCCGAAATTGAAGAAAGAAAAGCTAGGTTTTTATGTTTTAACATTCGGCCATTGAAAAACTTGATTAAGATCAAGAACAAAGAAAATCGAACTTAGATCGAGGGAAGTCCAAAATAGTTGAATAGTCGACTCGTTTCCGTCCGAAATCCATACGAGGTAAGTCAAATTACAATTACATGTTAAATTGACTAAATTCTGCGTATACAAACTGTAATCTATATTGGATGGCCTTGAGAGCCTGATGAATGAATTCTGAGTAAATTACGATAATATGCTAGTATCTAAAAAGCTCTGTATGTTCTAAAGGAACGTTGACATTGATCTGAGATATCGTGTAAGGCCGTGTCTAGGACACAGGCCTCGATTTGAGATTTTCATGTAAGACCCTGTCTGGGACAGAGGCATCGATACTTAATTACATGTAAGACCACGTCTGGGACGTCGGCATTGTACCCGTCTATGAGTATCTGAATCATTTTTGAACCGTCTGATGATATAGTATGAGATATGGGAATGAATATATGAAATATATAATCTATACAGGTACGTTTGTATCGTACTAAATTTCTGAATATAAAAGACTCTGTTTCTGTGAAATAATGAATGCGAATTATGTACGGAATTTGGAAATGAAGTATGACATGTATGCAAGCAAATGAACATGGTTAGGCTTATGAACTATCCTGTGAATGGCTATGAATTCTTACTGTTGATTTGTACTTTATATGCTTTAGTATTTAGACCAATTGTATTTGGCTTACTAAGCTCTTTGTAGCTTACTCTGTATGATTTCTGTCTGTTTTACAATTATCGTAGCTACTGAAGGCTCGGGGATAGTCGAGGATTGTCACCACACTATCGAACTCATTTTGGTACTTTTAAAAGTGTAAAATTTTGAATTATGACATGTATAGGTTAGAATGTCTATGTATTTAAGCTTTGATATGTATATATGTTATGCCATGAGAGTTGGCTAACAAATGGTATGTTGTGCTTAGTTTTGGTAAATGGTTTGTGATGCCAAATTGTGTATGCTGGAAATGGTTATGTAGCCTTGTATGTAGTGGTCATTTTGAAATATCCCAAGTTGAGGAAATGGTAAGTTTAAGCATGAGATAGAAGGTGCCATAAGTGAGCTATGAAATAAGCATTTTGGCATGTTGTTGTAATAAGATTTTTAATGTGTTTCGGTATGGATTTGAATAGGTTAATGAATGATGATAATTTAGTTATAATGAAGCATGTTTTGGGCATGAAATTGGCTGAAAATTTTGGTATAAATGTTGTTTAACGTTGTTTGTAGGAATGACTCATAAAGAGGTGACAAGTTGGCTTAAACCAAGCCTGCATTGTGCCACACAGCCAGGGAGCACGGGCATGCCTTGTGGTCGTGTATGCAAAGCGGTAACCTCTTAAGATCACACGGTTAAGACACATGGACGTGTCATATGGTCGTGGGCTTAAGTCAGTAGCCAACTAAGTATCACACGGCCATGGCACACGGCCTGTGTTTGTTGGCCGTGTGTAAAATTCAGTATATATATACTCTATTTTGGCACGGCTGAATCACATGGGCATGTCTGGTGCCCGTGTAAGGCACACGGCCTGGTCACACGGGTGTGTGACCTCAACAGAATTGAAAAAATTTCTAAGTTCTGAAATTTATGAATGTGTTTGGTTTAGTACTGAATGTCCTTAAAAGTACGTTTTAGGTCTCGTAGACCATCTTAAGGGACAAATTGTTGATGATTGCTTACGTATTAATATTATGTGATATCTGTAATTCTGAATTGGTCTGAAATGTTCTATCTGTTTGGGAATGCCCCTTACCTATTCCGGTGACGGTTACGAGATAGGGGTGTTACAATTTCTTTCAATCAGAGTTCAAAAGGAGATAAATTAGTGAATTGAATTTAAAATTAGAGAATTTTTAAAGTTGAAACAGAGAAACATGTCTGTAGTAGAGTATGAACGAGAATTTATCAAACTCAGTAGATATGCCAGAAAGATTGTACCAACAAAAGTTAAAATGTGTACTTGTTTTGAATAGGGTTTGAACAAAAACATACATATGTTAGTGGGAGCTCTAGAATACATATGCAATAAAAGGAAACAAGCCAAGTTGAATCTTTGAGACTCCGGTAAACAGAGTATGTCTAGATAATTTTTGACTCCTCCATCGTAGAGATCAAGAAATGTTCATAGTCGTTTCACTTCACCACCAGAGTTTTCCAAAAAAGTTAAGTCGAATTTGAGCAACTTGAGATCAACTTGTATTCACTGTGGAAAAACTTATCGAGGTGAATGCCGATTAAAAAGTAGGGCTTGTCTTTTGTGTGGTTCCAAGTAACATTGGAAATGAGATTGACCGAAATGGGTGGATTTAAAGAATGAATAGAATGTGAAATCTATAGTAACTATTTGGAAAAATAGACGACCGGGAAAAATAGTAGTAACATGGGATTAAGCTGAGTTGGTACTAAAGATATGACTGTCAGATCTGAAGTTTGGGAAGGTTGTCAAGGTTTATGCTATTCGAGCTCGTGAGGAGATCACTACTTTTGATGTTAATATTGGTACATTTTCTTTAACTTAATATTTTTGTGTATACATTGATTAACTTTGAATCATTGCATTCTTACAGTTACACTGCATTAGTAACTGGAAGAAATTGACAATAATGGTGACTGAATATGATGTTAGAGTGACGAACCTGTTAGGTCAGTATGTTATCACTATTTAGATATGTAAAAAGTGTCCACTGAAAATGTGGAATTGTGAATTTTCTACTGATTTGATGTTATTGCCATTGATAAATTTCATATTATTCTCGATATGGATTGATTGACTTTGTATGATACGGTATAAAAAATAAAAAGAAGTGAATTGTACTGTGATGTTAGAAGAGCGAATTGATTAATGTTAGTGTTGATAGATCTAAATGTTTTACCAATATCGTAATAGTGTTTTCTATTTGGAAACTGATCAGAGAAGGTTTTGCATTTTAGATACCAGAAAAAAGAGATTGAAGTTAAAATAAGTTCAAAGATTAATAGATTTTTTAATGTGTTTTCAAAAGATTTGTTAAACTTGTTGCCTAAAAGAGAAGTTGCATTTGTTATTGAAATAACACTGGAAATTGCTTCAATATCTGTTACATCGTATAGAATAGCACTGAAAACATTGAAAGAATTGAAGACTTGTTTGCAAGAGCTATTAAACCAAGAGTTCATTCAATTGAGTGTGTTACCTTGGGATGCTTCAGTCCTAATTGTGAAAAAGAAAGATGAAACCTTGAGATTTCGTATTGGTTACAGACAATTGAATGAAACTAATATAAATATCATATATCTATTGCTCCGTATTGATATCATCCTGATTTACTCGAGGAATAGAAGTGAACATGATCAACATCTAAGATCTATATGACAGACTTTATGAGAAAAACAATTTTATGCAAAATTCATCAAATGTGAATTCTGACTCCTAAAAGCAAGATTTCTGGAACATGTAATATTGGTTAAAGGTATCCGTATTGATTTGAACAAAGATCATCAAATCTGATTTGGAAATCTCTGAAGAATGAACAAAAGTGTACAGTTTTCTGAAATTAGTCAGGTATTACAGACGATTTGTTAAAGACTTCGCAATGATTGCATTACCGTTAACGAAGCTACTATAGAACAATTTTTGTTTTGATAAGACATAATTTAGTCAACAAAGTTTTGATCAATTGAAAACTATATTAACAGAATCCCAAATGTTGACTCAATATAAGTTCGAGAAAGAATTTGTTTTTTCCTACGATGCTTTATTTATGGCCTGAATTATGTAATGATGTGGTAAGAAATGAGAATTTAAAAATTTCAAAAAGATGATCCAAAGTTACTAGCCAAATGACGACTTGGTAAAATGATCAGACTTCATAATTTAATGTTGTTGTTAATAGAAATCTACGTTTTCGAAATTGTTTATGTATATCAAAAGATTAAAACTTGAAACAAGATAATTTATATAGAACTCATATAAGTACCTATTCGTTTCAGCAGGGTAGTACTAGACAGTATAGTTTTTGGAAATAATTTCATTATTCGTAAGGTATAAAAAGAGAGATTGCAGAATATCTGACAAAATGTCTGATACGTTAGCAAACTAAAGTTGAACATAGAGTTCCATCAGATTTGTTACAACCTGTGATGATTCTGGAATGGAAATGGGATCTAGTCACTATGGACTTCGTATTAGGTTTATCGTTATCACTGAAAAAGAAAGACATAATCCGCGTTATGGTTGACAGACTCACCAAGTCCTCACATTTCATTTCAGTTAGAACAAATTTTGTAACGACCCGATAATCAGTGGTTTCGGGAAGTGTATTTCTGGGACTCCGTTACTATAAAATGAACTCGTAAAATTTTTTTATTAAATATTTATAGAGCTATAATAGAGGCAAATTAAATTTTTGATAAGTAATTTTCATGAAATTTAGAGTTATTAAGGTATTGGGACAAAATCGCAAAAGGGTTAAAAGTTAAATTATAGATTAAAATTAATTAAGAGGGTTAAAATAGTAATTATACACTAATTAATTGGTGATGGACGGTGGTGAGTAGTTGGAGTGTTGATTTTGGTATAAAATTTATTAGTTAATAATTATATATGTTATAATATTAAATGAAAACAAAATAAAGAATGATGGATGATAGTGGAATGAAAAAGAATTTTCATTCTCTTTTTTTCGTGCAACATTCGAAACAAAGAAAAATAGCAAGGGGAGAACGCATGGCCTAGGGGATTTGGATTTCAAATCCAAAATTGGTTAGTTCAATTTAGTTTTTTTTTTTGTTGTAATTTTTAGGTTTTTGGAATTCCGGTACTACAGATTGGTTGACTCATGTTTTAATTTTTAGTATTATTTAAGATTAAATATGTTACCTTTGTTGATTAGTTAGATTTTTAGTGATTAAATTGATAGATTTTTAAGTTAGAAGTGGGAAAGGACTAAATTATAGAGTTAATTATTGATTTTGAGCAATAGGGACTAAATTATGAAAAATTTGAAATTTAGGGGTAGAATTAAAAATAAGGAGCTAAATTTAGCTTAGAGTGAAATTATTTGAGGTTAAATATAGAGATTTAATTTGTAACAACCTGTTTTTTAGTAATGTTGGAAATAGTAGTTTTGGGGCCTCAAATTCGACGAGCGAGTCCATAAATATTATTATTTAATTTTTACGAGTAATATGGTGTATTAATAAAATTTAATTTAATGATTTTATTATTAAATGGAAGAACAATTAAGCTCAAGTGGTAAGACCCTAAAGTCAAGTTGTTTTAGAGAATAAGGTATCAGGACCTCGTTTTTATAAATCGAGCTGTAAATATTTTATTAAATATTACAGAATGTTATCAAGGTTGTACTAAAATTTGTTTAAGAAATTTTAATGTTTCGATAGTCAATTAATTAAAAAAGGACTAAACTGTAAAGGATGCAAAAGTTAACTGCTATAAGTTTATTTGTATTAAATAGTTATAAAAGAATGAAATGAGGGTTTTAAAGTGCAAATATACCCTAATTATTGTGATGTACGGTTAATGGGTGGAAAAATAAGAAATATTATGTCTTTAAAATGTTTTAATTAAAAGATTTTATATGTTAATTTAAAATAATGATAATAAAACAAAAAGCCAACATTTGTAATTTCTTTTATGTCGTCTTCTTCCCCATAACCGAAACCTCCATGGAAGGATAGGGAGCATTCGGTCAGGTGTAGTTCCAATGCATGTGAGTGTTTTTCATTCCGTTTCTAATAATTTTTATGTTTTTGAGATTGTTGCAACTACGTCCAGCTAGCCTGTACCATCTTTTTTGAAACTTTTAAGGATTTTGAATGTTGCTATTGATGAATCTTTGTGATTTTAGATGTTAAATGATGAATTTGAAGTATTACTCGTTATTTATAAGTACTTTGTTAAATGATTTTTAATAACTTAAAAGTTTAGGGATTAAATTGCTAAAATAATAATTCAAGGACTTGATGTGAAATTGTTACAAATGTGGATTTTATTGGAAGATATTAACATTCGGGTGACTTGTGTTTTCAATAAAATTGGTTTATTTGCATGATTACGACATATGGACTAAATTGAATAAAAATGAAAAGTTGAGGGTAATTTTGTAAAAATGTCAAAAAGAACTAAATTACATAAAATGAATTGGTTTTGCTGTTTGAATTAGTGAATTGAATGAAATTATTATTTTATATCGAAAACGAGATGAAAATCAAGGAGAAGAGGAAATTACCAAATAACCCCTGTAATTAGTCATTGCTGTAATTTAGCCAGGTAAGTTCATAGTGATTTTTTATTTAATGTATTTCACTTGTGATTATTATTGTTCTTCTGTTGTTAATTGATTTATATTTATGTGAAATTACTTCGGTTATTTATATAACGATGAGTGTTGTAAATACTTATGTGTATGTGAAATTGAGAAGAGATTATTAGTAGTGTTTTTCTTGGAATTGTATTAAAATTATAGGCGAACGAGATGAATTTAAGTATGTATACAGAAATGAAGAAGTGCCCCTGTTTGCACATCTGTGCCCCTATTTGTACTTCGGTACCCCTGAATGCACATCTGTGCCCCTGTTTGTACTTCGGTACCCCTGAATGCACATCTGTGTCCCTATTTGCACTTTGGTGCCCCTGAATGCACATCTATGCCCCTGTTTGTAGTTCGATACCCCTGAATGCAAATTTATGCCCCTATTTGTACTTCGATACCCTTAAATGCACATCTGTGCCCCTGTTTGCACTTCGGCGCCCCTGAGTGCACATTTACGCTCCTGATTGCACTTTGGTGACCCTTTTATGCATCTATGATGCCCCTGGTGTGGTGTAGTTACTCGAGTATCCGAGTCAAGTTACTAGTTCATCGGGCTAAAGGTTAATGAAATTTATAAAATTATTTATGTGCTTAAAAACTAATGTATAGACAAGACAATAGTAAATATTAAATGTTCAGTGATCTATTTGATCATACATAAGTATAATTATATCGATGATTATATGGTTAACATTAGATATTTATATACATATATGAATGAGTTTGGATTGAATTATTATAGTACAAGAAGTATACGATAAACCATTTTTAGAACTAATTTTATAAGTGCTTCGTGAATGAATAAAAGGTATGATTGATCCATTTATTTAGTTTTCACATTGTTTAGTGAAAGTAAGTGATTCCGGGTTGATATGTTTATATGAAACTTTGAAACGAAAGATGAATTACAGAATGATTATATGTTAAATATGTAAATATTATGGTAAGGAGAAACATTTAAGTGAAATAGTTATATGAAATGCTTATAAGGAAATATATATATGTATATGCAAAGTTACACCAGGTGTCTATGAGAGGTGTATTGAATATAAAAAAAATGAAAGTTTGTTTATGATATAATGAAAATTTATGCCTAGTTGTTTATTCTAATATGTTCAATAGTTAGGTTACCTTTATACAATCTTACTAAGCATTAGTGCTTACGTTAATTGTTTTCTTATCCTGTAGATCATCGGAAAGCTCGATTTGTTTAGAAGCTCGTCAGAAATCTATCACACTATCCAGCAGACAATTTCAGTAGTTTTTGATGTTTTGATCAAGGTTATAATGACTTGTATAGATGGACTTGTGTTTGATGTTAGTTAAATGTTAGTTGATAAGTTCGACATGTATATGTTATTTTGGTTGATGTTATTTTCGTGCCTTGTTGGTATGTGTTAATATGACTAAGATATGATGCATATTGAGTGGCCAAATGGTATGATTATGTGGAAGTTCTAATGACCATAACCATGGTATGTTTTGGAAGTGGTAATGAGTTATATGAATATGATTGAGATGTGGTAAGTGTACATGCTTAGGTATGATTAAATGATTGTATTTGAGGTGCCTTGTATGACATATGTTATAGCCCGATTTTGGTTAAATTGGAATAGTGGTTTCAGAACCACAAATCTAATGTCAGAAAATCATTTTAATATTATTTTATGTGTTTACAACATGATTGAGTGATTGTGTAAAAATTTCGTTAAGAAATTTTATTGTTTAATTGGTCAATTTGATAAAAAGGACTAAATCGCGTAAAGTACAAAAGTACTGTTCTAATAGTTAAAGGTATCTATTAGCTATAAAACCTTAAATTTAAGGTCCTTAAGTGATAATTTATCCAATGGATGATAATGGTTTGGCATGTAGTAAAATAATTAATGTTCATTAAGGTTATTTTTGTAAATTAATTAATAAAGGTTAATTAAATAAAGCAAAACACAAAATTAATCTATTATTATCATCCTTAGCCAAATGAAGCATGAAGAAAAGCTAATTTAGGGTTTTAAAATTCTGGCTACTTCAAGGATCAATTAAGGTACGGTTTTAGCTCAGTTTTTGATGATTTTTATGTTTTTGTAATCGTTGCTGCTCAATCTAGCTAGCCCGTACCTTTAATTTTGAAACTGTTAAAGATTTTGAGAGTTGCTATTGTTGAATCTATGTGTTCTTTGTTGTTTAATGTTGAAATATGAAAGCTTGATGATAGATTTTCATGTTTTGTAAAGTGATTTTTGACAAAAATGTCAAAAAGGGATTAATTTGTGAAATGTGCAAATTGTGTGGTTGAAATGTAAAATAAATAAAATTTGTGGGCTGTTAGGGACTTATATATAATTCAGCCAAGCATGGGTTTTGTTGAATTGTGTGAATTTTGTGTATTTGTGAAATAGGGACTAAATTGATTAAATGCAAAAGTTTAGCGGCTAATGTGTAAAAATGCCCAAATGTGTAAAATTGCCCTTGTGCATTTGGTTGATGATTTTGGCTACCTAATTGTATAATGAAATGGTACCATTTTGCCTTGTGTAGGTATGTTGAAGTTGGGGTGGCAAATTGGCCTTGTGAATGGCCTATTTTTGTCCACACTGGCAGAGACACGGGCGTGTGTCTCAACGTATGTGACACACAGTCATGTTACACAGCCGTGTGTCCCCTGTTGTTGAAATTGAATTAAAGTTAGTATGCTCCACACGATCTCATATGCGGGCGTGTGACTGGCCATGTGGTGCAAGTCAGTATACCCCCTAATTGGCATGCAGCCTAGCACACGGGCGTGTGACTTGGCCGTGTTGCATAAGCCAGTATACCCTACAGGTTTGGCACTGCCTAGCACACGGGCGTGTGTGGCCACTTCGAAGGGCACATTGGCTAGACACACGGACGTGTGGTTGGTTGTGTGACCCAAGTCAGTATGTATGCCCTATTTCCACATGGCTAGAGACATAGGCGTGTCTGGAGCCATGTGAGGCACACGACCTGTTCACACGGGCGTGTGACCCCTGTATGGTTGAAATTTTTCTAAGTTTCTAAAATTTTCATATGTTATCGATTTAGTCTCGAATTACTTCTAAAGCATGTTTAAGGCCTCATAGGCCCTTATAAGGGACAATGTGATTGTGTCGAATGATTTATGAGAATGAATGTGTCAAAACCATTTTTTTATTTTTGGAAAAAACGGGGATCAACTTTTAAAACAAAGTGTGGAGTTGCCACCAATCCTTTTGTTTAGGTGTGATTGGATCACCTAATAAAACATTTTATTCCATTTAAATCAATTTTGGCCTACGTAAATTTAAAAACGGGTTCGGGAGCCGGTTATGTATGAGGAAGGATTAGCACCCTCACTACGCCCAAAATTGGTACCGAATTGATTGAGCATTGTCCTTATGTCTAAGATTTAAAAAGATTTTGAAATATGGTTCCTTTTAAAACATTTGAGTGGTTCAAGTTGGTCGTCCAAATTCCCTCGTTTCAAAGGAATACAACATCACATCCAACACGATAGGACACGATCCTTTATACCTTTGAAAACACGATTGATTTTTGACTTCCAAAAGCTCATATGTTGAAAATTACAAAAGGATTTCCAATTGTTTAGTCCAACGAAAAATTGAAACCCAGCATGGTAGGGCATGATTCCTGAATTTCCAAACATTGAACATTGCCTTATTTTAAAAATAAACAATTGTAAACTTGCTCAAAACGCATTAATTTTACTTGAAATAAAATGGAATAATTGGTTTTAAAGAGTTGAAAATTATAAAGCAACATTTGTAAACCAAAAGAAAAATAATAATCATGGGACAATATGCATGCATAAAATACAATACTTGGTGAATGAAGATAACATAACCTTATTTAACCAACTAACAAAACATACAATTAATCCAAAATATAACCAAATTCACAAGCATGGGTGAACAACAATTGATTTAATAATACATAAAAACAAATAAATGTGGTGTAACAAATATACATGAAATAATATAAAAACAATTAACACATGAGATACCAAACAACATAAAACTAATACGATAACAACATAAAACTAATACAATACAAAAACAATTTCTAAAAATGATGGATTAATGAGCAAATAACGTATGCTAGAACTTGAAATAATTTATAAGGGAAAAAAATATATATATATAATTTTTTAAAATTGATGTTGCAAAAAGAAGACATTTAAATTAAATAATATGCCAAATGTTTAAAAAATATATATATTTATAAAAAAATTTGACAATATACACACAATGAAGGAGAATTTAAATAATACATAAAATATGAAAGGATAATAAAAATACATAATAAAATATAATCTTAGGAAACAAATCATGTACACAATAGATTTAATATATATATATATATAAATTTAGAAGCAATTATAACATGGAATTAAATATGTATATAGGATCAAACTAATTTTATCGTGCATTATATATGTACAAATATACATAAAAATATTTGAATGAAATATTATATAAAAGGTTAAAATAGTATGATATAAAAATAAACTTCAAGATAATGATTTTATAAAAACAATGTGAAGTTATAAAAATAGTTCCACACCTATATAAAAATATTAAGAACTTTAAAATAATAAATACTACAAATAGAAACACAAATAAAATAATATGTACAGATATATATAGAAATATTTAAATGAGATGTTATACTAGATGTTAAAATAATATAATATAAAGCTTTAAAATAATGATTTTTTTAAAACAAAGTAGAATTATCAAAGTAATCTCAACACATATAAAAGAAAATTAAATGAACTCTCTTTAAAAAAAATAACGAATTATAAGTATAGAAAAATTAATTAAAAATAAATTTAAAATAATAGGGATAATTTATGAATAAAATAAATTACTGAAATTAAAACAAGGACCAATGCGCAACGCGTACAAACGCACAGGGACCAAAGCTGGAAATATTTCAGACCCCGAAACGCAGCGTTGAGGCGCGGACCAAAGTGCAAACATGCTCAAATTACAGGGCTAAATTCTAAAATGAAATAAAACAAGTAATGCGCGATTGAATGCCCGCGTAAAAGAGGAGGACCTAGTGCAAAATTATCCCCTCTCCGTAAAAATGCGTGGATCCTGGGGGCAAGGGATTGGATCGGGTCGGGTTGGCTCTATGCAACACCGTTTTGGAACCATTGAATCAGGCTCAAAACGGCACTGTATTTGGTCCTATATAAGGGCTAAAATCGAACCATTCGGCTGAAATAACCTAGCTTTTTCCCATCTCTTTTAGCCGAACCCTAAATGCTCCTCTTAAGTGCCGATTCGCCACCATGAAATGCGATCAGCATGCTCGAGCCTCGGAAGTGCTTTTTCAGCCTTAAGACCTTCTCTATACTTCGATTTCAACGAAGAAGAAGCAATCTCATGGCATTTCAAGGTTAGACTTCATTTTCCTCTTCTTTTCTATTTTCAAATGCAAAAATGAAAGACCAAAAAGAAATAAATCGGAAGAAAACTCAAAAACTAAAAAAAAAATGAGTAAGAAATCACCTTTAAAAATTTTAATGGCTTTCTTTGTATTCAGTGTGCGTAAGATTTAAAAGATTACATCAATGGCTTTTTATAGCCAGATTTATAGAATATAAAATATATATATATCTTCCTTCTATCATTTGGCTGTGTATTCTGTTAGCTTCCTCTTCTCGTGTATTCTAATGTAGGAACGACCGTACGGAGGAGGAGATCTGGTGACGTGAAAGCCATGCGTGGGAGACTGCTTGTGGGAGTCCTACCCTCTGGTGCTGCTCTAGCGTATTCCAGAAACTTCACTGTTTGGGCTCTATGATCCTGCTAAGAAAACGGACGGCTAGGGGCGAAGGCCATTGCTGCTGCGCAAGAGGGAAAACCCTTAGGGTTTCTCCTTAAAGTTGTTCTGGGCTGTTTGGGTATTGGGACACTTGTAAATCGGGCTAGGGGTTTTGGGTGTAGTTTTTGGGCCATTTTATGTAATTGGATTAGGTCTGGATTGATGGGTTTGAGTTTAGTTTAATTTAGACCCGAATTTTGTAAATAGACATTGGACTCATAAGAATTTGGTTTATTATTTATTTCTATTTGATTTTATTATTTTTGGTTTTTTATGGGCCCGGGTGAAATGGGCCTAATATAGAATGCTTTATGTATGAGTTATGTATGTTAAATGTTGTGAATTGATTGGTAATACCTCATAACCCTACGCCAGCGACGGATACGGGTTAGGGGTGTTATAACATATTGGTTAAATATTAATGGTCAATTGAATTGGTTATTTCATATATGTTTTAGTAAGGTTTTGGCGCTTTGAATTTGGGTATAAATTACTTTTAGGTACATCTATTGGTGGTGGAAATGGCTTGAATTTAGCCAATTTCATGTCCACATGGCTTGAGACACAAGCGTGTGACTCAGCTGTGTGTGACACACGGCTATACGACACGGCCATGTGTCCCCTGTAGGTTTTAAGGTTTGCAAGTCAGGCTGTTAGACGGCTTAGCACACGGCCTGACACACGGGTGTGTGAGGGCATTTCGAGAGTTACACAGCCTAGGACACGGCCTGACACACGGGTGTGTGAGGCCATTTCGAAAGTTACACGGCTTGGCACATGGGTGTGTGGTTTGGCCATGTAGCCCAACTTTGAAAGTTACACTGGCGCAAAAACGGGTTGGGACACGGCTGTGTGTCCCTATTTCAATTCTTACACAGTCTGAAACATGGGCGTTTGTCTCAGCCGTGTGAGTCACATGGCCTGGCCATATGGTCGTGTGACCCCTATGGTTCAATTTTTCCAACTTTTTCTTAGATTTTCCAAATGTTTTCAATTTTGTCCCGAATTGTATCTAAAGTGTTTTTAAGGCCTCGAAGGCTCGGTTTAGGGACTATATGCATGTAAATGAATGGATTATTCTATGTTTATATTAATGTTTGGAAATGTATATTTTTATGTTACGTTTATACCGTAGTGCTCCGTAACCTTATTTTGATGATGGATAGGGTTAGGGGTGTTATATAATTAGCTTCGATTTAGGGACTAAATTGAAGATTAAGCAAAATGCAGTATAAAATTTGAAATTTAATAAATATTGAGTTGTGTATTATTAATCAATTGTAATTATTTTATTCCATAGCAAACGTCATTCCAAAATCCTCGAGTAATAAGGGGAAAGACAAGCTCAATGTTGAGTAGCTCGGAATGTACAATTTGTGTTTTTATAATCTGAAATAAATTATAAATTATTACATGTTGAATTGTTTGCATATGGTAAGTATTTGAGGTGAGAACTCTTGTATTTTGGGCTGAATTGAATCAATTGAAGATTAGAATGAATTGATTATGAATATTAAGAAATGTGGAGCTTTTATGAATATTGAAATAAATTTGTGTATTGAGAAATTGTGGTTGCTACCAACTTGGCTATATGCTTATATGTAATCACGTACATATATGAAATTGAGATATTGGTTGTATTGAAAAGTGAAACGAAACCTTACTAACTATTTTGGGCTACGTCGGATATAGATGGCATGACATAGGATAAGAATGGTTTAAGGATTTATTCGACCTTGAGTCGATGAGGTACTGGGTGCAATTTGCTTCGATTTAATTGATAAGACACTGGGTGTCAACTTACTATAGCTCTGAGCGCAATTATTGCTTCGGATTTATCCGATGAGGCACTGGGTACCAAACTGGTGTGTTGGTTGGATCCGTGTATTTGTCTGAGTCTGAGTTGTGTTAATAGGGGAAATTAAATTATAAAATTGATGTATTTAATATTGAAATGATAAGGATGAGAAATGGAAAATGAGATGTGAAATAGAATATGAAATGGTGAAAGTGGTTGTGAATATTGAATGAATTATGAGAAATGAATTCATGAATTGGACATAAAGATGAATCATGCCATTGCATGAGTTGAATTATCAAATTCCATATGAAATGCTATTGCCATGTGATAGAATTTGTGAAAACTATTGGATGTGGACAAGGAATGAATAAACTAACATTATTGACTTGATATATATATAGTACATAACATTACTTATTTGCATTTTTACATTTTAATCATTTATATCAAGTTTTAAATCTTTGGATTATAGAAATACCACTGATTTATACTTAGTGTACGGTTTTGTTTCCCGTGCACAGGTTAGGTACTTTTCAACTTATCGCCAACTCAGCATCCAACAACAATCCTGTTCTCAAGTTGTGGTGATGTTCTATTTTGTTATGGCATGTACCTAGGTGGTCTTTTGGTTCATGGTTATTTTGTTAATTTGATGATATTTTGAGTCCCAAGTGTAATGGTGTTTATATGTTCATATGGTTGAGGTTGAATCTATGTCTTGGTATATTAGTCAAGCTTAATGTTTTGCATGTGTTTTAGTTTTAAGCTTGGTAGACTAAATAGCTAAAACATTAGTTCAGTTATGGTCATTTGGTATGAATGAATGTTTGGATGGTTGATGTCTTATTAATATGTTTAGAAATATAAAAATGTGGTACCAATGAGGGTACACTGGTTAGACACTTAAGATGGATGTTTTGGCATGTTTTAAGCATGTTTAATTGTGTTTTGAATAGGTTAAATGGCTAGGAATTGGGTTGCTTAGTGTCCAAGTAAGCATGATTTGGTAAACTTGAGTTTTAAGGTGCTTTTAGGTACATATGGCTTGAGACACGGTCTGTCACACGACTGTGTGTCTTGTAAATTTTAGTGCAGGTTCATGCAATCAGGCACACAGCCTGTGACACAGATGTGTGACCTAAGTTAGTGAGTTACATGAGCAGAGAGACGGGTTGGGACACGACTATGTGTCCCAACTTCGAAAGCCACATGGTTGTGTGACCCCTATTTCTAAAATTTTTGAAAATTTCCCCAAAACCTTTTGAATTATGTCAAATTAGTCCCTATTTTTTTCAAACTATTTTTAAGGTATTGTAAATTCATTTTAAGGTCTGTAAGAGTATTTTTACTCTAATTTTAAATGAAGCAGCAAACATAAATTGGGTGAAGTAGGTCATTTTACTAATATCATCGAAGGTAGTAGTCAGAGTATAGTTCAATACTCTGTTGCTAATAATTAGAATAGTCTTGTTATGTATCCAACTTCTAGCTTTAAGAGGGGATAAATAGTGATAAGAGTGTAAACAGTGGAATACCAAGTTTAGCATATCTCATCATTCTCAGTTGTTTAGGATAATAATATGGAAACATTAAATTAACATGTTCTACACACTGTATAATAAGATGTTAATGGTCAGCTTGCACCTTTGTTTATGTTAAAATTAAATGTTTTGATCGGTCAGTAATGCTCGTGACCTTAATCCGATGATAGAGGTGGGTTAGGGGTGTTTCAAATTTCTTGCTTGAGATGTTAGCTAAGTTGTATATTTTTGAGACTGTAAGACTGCATGGTATACCATTGTCTATTATATCAGATTGAGATTCGAGATTTATTTCCAGAATTTTGGGTAAATTGCATGAGGCTCTTGGTAGGAAATTAAACTTTAGTATTGCATTTCATCCTCAGACAGACAGGCAAATTGAATAGGTAATGCAAATATTGGTAGATATTTTGCGATGTTGTGTTATTGACTTTGAACATAACTAGGAAAAAATTCTGTGTTTAGTAGAGTTCGTTTATAATAACAATTATAAGACGAGTATTAAAATGGCTCCATATGAGACTTTATACTAACGCAGATGCAAAACTCCATTGTATTGGACTGAGTTGAGGGAAGCAAGCTAACAGGGACTGAGCTAATCTGTGAGACTAGAGAAAAAAGTCAAAATCATACAAGGCTGGTTGAAAGCTGCTCCAGGCCATCAAAAATCATTTACTGATTTAAAAAGAAAAGATATTGAGTTTAAACGGGTGATAAAGAGTTTTTGAAAGTCTATCCGTAAAATAAAGTTTTGCATTTTTTCATAAAAGAGAAGCTTAGTCCAAGATATATAGGACCTATGAGATCCTCGAAAGAATTGGTCCAGTGGCTTTCAGATTAGCGTTTCCACCAGAACTAGAAAATATTCATAATGCTTTCTATGTTTCGAGGTTACTCATTACTGTTCTAATCCCTCTTACGTGAATTGTACAAATGAAATAGATTTACCACCTGATTTGTCGCATGGTGAAGAACCAGTAAAAAATTAGCTTGAGAATTGAAAGAACTATGGAATAAACGAGTACTGTTAGTGAAAAATGTTATGGCACCATCAAGGTATTGAGGAAGCTACATGGGAATCGAAAGAATCAATGGAATCTTAGTACTTGAATTTATTTCCAAGGAAAAATTTCGAGGATGAAATTTCCTAAGGGGAGAGAGTTGTGACAATCCTATTTTTTTGTGGGACCAAAAAATGTGCTTTTAAAATGCCATTTTTGATGTCCTAGTTCATAAATATCATTATTTAATATTTACGAGTATAATTTTGTCATGTATTGAAGTATGGTTTACTAATTTTGTTAATTGGAACGTTAGTTAAAGTACAAGTGTATCGACCTTAAAGTCAGTGGTTTTGAAAAATAAGTTATCAGGATCTCGTTTTTGTAAACCGAGATTAAATATTTACAGAGTTATTGTATAAGTGAATTAGATTTTTGATAATTAAATTTACCAATTTAGTGATTAATTAAGGTATAAAGACTAAATCGTAAAAACTATAAACGTTTATCTCTATAGATTTTTATTAGTTAAAAAGCATAATTGGTAATCATTTAAGGACCAAAGTGGCAATTGGACCACATCTAGAATTGTGGTGAACGATTAGGTTGTGTTTTATGGGAAACAATGTTAAAAAAATATTATAATTAAATTAATATAAGTTTTTAAAGCATAAAAAAATGATAGGATAAACTACAAAAATAGTCACTTTTGTTTGTTTCAGGTTACATTTTAGTCACTTCTGTTTGAAATGTTACGTTTTAGTCACTTATGTTATTATTTTGTTACGAAGTGATCACTCTTTCGTTAAGTTTCGTTATCTCCCTAATAGTAATCCTACGTGGCAGTTCAACTAGATTTTAAGTGCCAACTTGGATTTCCTAATGGGATGAGCATAGATTTTTTATTAAATAAATTTAATTAAATAAAAATTTTAAACCCTAAATCTTAGTTAAAAAACCGTTCCTCTCCCCCTTTTTTTACTTTTCTTTTTCAATTTACTAAAAAAACTATTATCATCAAAAATTTTTATTCAAGCATAAAAACCAAAGAGGATTCAATGAAGGGTCCAGGTATGTCTTTTCACTGATAAATTTATATTCTAAAACTTAAAATGAAGTGGTTGTTGACAAATAAGAAGATAATAATCATTTTTGTTCCTAATCATTGTATTTTTCAATTCTTCACGTTCTTGAATAATTAGTTTCTCAATCCTATTTTTTCTGATCTGAATCAGCTTGTTTGTTCACAATCCCTTTGTGGGTATTCCTTTTTTCTGATCCGAAATTCTTTTAGTTGTTAATATCCATATTAAGAATTTTAAATTAGGGTTTTCATTAAACAATAAAAAATATAATCTTTTGTTTTTCAGTATTGAGTAAAAGAGATAGAAGAATACAAAGAAGACATACTTGAGAAGCCATGGTTGAAGCTTCATATTCGGCCAAACTTGTGTTTTTTGCATGGTAAGCTAATTTTAGCCCGTTTTTCATAAATTTTATGTTTTTGAGATCGTTGTAACTCGATTTAGCTAACCTGTGTATTTATTCTCAAAATTGTTAAAGTTTTAAACTATTACCATTGATGAATTTTAAGCTTTTGTCGCTAATGTGTTGGTTTATATGCTTGGAGATGAAACAGGGACTAATTTGTAAAGTGAAATTTATTAGTTTTGAGTTTTGAGACTAAAATGTAATTATTTTAAAATTGTCATGGAAATTTTGTAATTACAAATTTTATAGGATTATAAAAGGATGAAATTGAAAATGGATTTTAAATGTGAAAGTTATAGTTGTTTTGGTTTTAGGGACTAAATTGAATAAAATGTAAAAATTTAAAGAATTATCATAAAATTAAATTAGCCTATTATATGAATGAAATAAACTAATAAAATACATTTTAAATTGATAAATTGAAATGAATTTGCATATAGATCCAGATTTGAACAATCGATAAATAATCAGGGAAAAGGGAAAATTGCGGATTAGTCCTTGATACTTCAGCTATCGCTGATTTTACCTAGTAAGTTCATATGGTTTAGTTTTGTATATAATTGTAATATATATGTTTGAATGGTGAATCTATTTTATTTGGATGTACTTTAATTTGTTGGCAATTTGTTACAAGGGTGAGAAATGGACTAAATTGTAAAGAATTGTATTGATATGTTAAGTGTGCCCAGGTGAACATATGAAATGATAAGATACACTTGGCATGCCAATAGGGTTAGTTGTGTGCCTTTACATGATTTGCACTTCGGTGGCTACTATTCACACTATGATGCCTACTGATTCAAACTATGGTGCCTATTGATTTGCATTTCGGTGCCACTGTTCATACTTCGATGCCACTATTCGCACTCTGGGGCCACTGTTTGCACTTCAGTGTTTGGTGTGGTGCAGTACTCGCATATTCATATCTGTTATGCAGAGTTTTTCGGGCTAAACAACTTAAATTAATATGTATATATATGTATATGAATGGTTTATTGTACATGATGTATATGTTTGGTAGTTTCGATAGAATTGTACTGAATTGAACAATATTGAATCGATTGATAAGTTATATGACTGATATACGAAATGCTCGCCTTGTTGGTTGGGAATGTCATGACAGGAAATTAGTAAAATTAGTTGTTACAGTATATGTATTTATGAAATGAGGTAAGTTTATCGTTTAAATACCTATGAGGTTACTAAGAATTTGTAATGCTTACTTTGTTATGTTTTGCTATCTTGTAGTTTTCTTTTGCAAAACACCAAGATAGATCAACTCGGAGTCCACACTATCTAGTCTTTAATTCGGTAGTCTTTTATTCGTTCTAGAATCAGTTATGTGGTATGTGTATAAGTTTCGATGTTGTTGAACTAGCTTTATTTGATGAACTGTTATGATATAAGAAATAAAAGTGTTTTTGAATAAAGTTTGTTTTTAGACAAAGAAATTTTAAAATTCAAAGCATAAAAATCATTTCAAGACTTCCAAACATCTTAGAAAATATTTTGAGCATTGAGTAAAATTTTGGACTAAGTTCAAAACTGATATAAACTCTTTTAAGTCAATTGAAACATTTTTAAATTGATTGAAAACTGCTCCATACAAAAGGTATCAATACCTTTTAAAAAGTATCGTTACCTATTGTATTTTTATCAATACTGTAACATCCCAAATTCGGCCTAGACGTTATGGCCGAATTTGAAGATGTCACAAAGAAGGGTTTTGAAAACAAAGTTGATACGGTAAACCATTTCAGTTTAATATCTCATATTCGCGTATACCATTTGCCAAAAACATTATTTAATTAATTGGTTTATTAGCCAAAATAGATTTTACAATGGAAGTCTAATTAGACCGTTATATTTTGGAAAATCCAATTCATATTTTCAGAAAAATATTTTGTTTGCGTAAAACTGTTGAATCCAAAAACATTTTGTTTAACCATGCAAATAATCAAGCAAATGAAACCAAAATCGAAAGTTTAAAAATCGTCCAGTCTAGAGAGTCTTAAAAATTACAAACTCTGAATTAAGTTTGAAATTTAAATAAAAACCATAATTACTGAGTATAATCAATCTCGAACGAGTGGTCAACATTGAGCCTCCGCCGCAGTGACCCGCCTAAGTCCGTGGATTACCTGAACAGAACAGACAAATAGATGTGATTTTCATAAACTCAGTGTGTAACCTAACAAAAATAAACATGCTATACATACAGATTCATATACATAGTCAGATATAGATTTAGATTCAGATTCAGATTCAGATTCAGATTTAGATTCAAATTACAGAAACAGATATGCAAAGTCCTATCCCCATCCTCTACACACCAACTCCGAGCATCCCATCACACCATGTGGGGTTAAAAACACCCACCCATCCCTACACACCATATTGTGCCATTACAAGACATATTAGATAATGCACAACCAAGCTGCCAGAAAATATGCGATAACACCATACAGAGCACTTCCTCCACATTTACCAGTCCACCCTAATCAAATACACAAAACACATATTACAGTTACAGAAATATTATGTATAACATGCTCAGATACAAATATTAGATATGTAGTTATGACAAAATAATCGGTCATACAAAACAAGGTCATACTCAGAGAAGAATATCAGACTATCAGATCACATAGTTTTA